>CP125976.1:574362810-574962810 GCA_030063025.1 Avena longiglumis | reverse complement strand
GTTATGGGCGTCGGGTTCGAGTGGACGACGACGTTGGCGACGCTCCTGGTCTCCCTAGCACAAACAAGCGGCACCAGATGATGCACAAGACAGTGGCGAACAACTTTGTGTGAGTCAGAGGTGAAGGGGCGCAAAGGGCTTACGGAATTTGGTCGTCGGAGTCGAGGTTGTCGTCGGGAGCTTGCGGTGTTGAACGGAACCAACGACCTGGGGCAGTAAAGAAGACACCAGCGGTGTCAGTAGATGCGCAAGAAAGTGGCGAGGCTGTCTGCAAGAACCAGAGGGAGAGGGGCGCACAGGGCTCACCGGGATTGGTCGCCGAGTGAGTTCTCTGCTCATGTGCGAAGCGTTATGGGCAGCCTGGGGGCGCTTTGTGCTCGAAGTTTTGGGGAAATGGAGAGGGGCAGAGGGGGTTTAAGTAGCATGGTCACGAGCGAGATTTACTCCAGAATTCAACGTGAATTGACGTCGCGAATCAATACAGGGAACGACCGGCGTGATTTGGGGATTGAGCTGTTTGCAGGGTGGAGACGACGACGTCGTGTGGGCCGCGGCTGTCAGCGAGTGAAACAGAGAGGGAGTGGGTCCTGCCTGTCAGCGAGCTAGTGGGTGCGGGTTCGAGTGAAGAAAAACGGTTCGCGGGGTGGGGTATTGGGCTTAGCTGGGCTAGTTGGGCCAGATTCGGCTGAGTGATATTTTTTCCTCTCTTTAAGCTTTTTCTTTTTCTGTTTGTTTTTTGAAATGGTTTTCAACCTCAATTCAAATATGTTTGATTCCAAAACTTTTCAGGATTTTTGTACAATAAATCTTGTACTCAAAGAAGTGTTAAACACATCTGTTCACTCATCACACTTGGGTCTTTTGAAAATAAAATAAAACCATGCCTTTATGATATATATTCAATAGGCATAATACTGGTTTTATTAATCATTTTGTTTTGAAATTTGTTCAAACTTTTGGTGGTGCTTAAGTTTGAATAAACAAACTTTACTGAATCAAAAACAAGTATTCTTCTCATTGGAAGATAGCACTAAGGCTTGAGCAAACTTACATAAAATAATAAGCACAAATGCTTCTTTTTTTAATTGATTTGTTTGAAATGAAATTCATATGCTCATGGATGCATGGATGATATGCATAAGTTTAAAACATGATTTTGAGGATGTTACAGTTGCCGAGGCTACAGGCCATGCGCGAGCAAACGGAAAGTGTCAGTAGATGCGCACGGAGATGCAGAGCAAGCCAGCATGAACCACAGGCAGAGGGGAGTGCGGTACTCACCGGAATTCATCGACGAGGTCGTCGGAGCAGCGGGGTTGCGGCGAGGAATTCTGGCAAAGATGGGGCGCTTCTGTGATCCTGGGGAAATGGAGAGGGGAAGAGGGGTTTAAGTAGGCGGTGGGGCGTGAATCACTCCAGCATTGAACGGGAATTGACGACGCGAATCAAACAGGAAACGCCCGCGTGATTTGGGGATGAACCAGTCGCTGGGTGGAGACGACGATGGTCGTGTGGGCCGTGGCTGTCAGCGAGAGGAAGTGGGTCCAGACTTTCAGCGAGCTAGTGGGTGCAATAGTGAAGAAAAACAGTTCAGCGGGTGGGGGTCTTTGGGCTTAATGGGCAGTTGGGCCAGATTCGGCTGAGGTTTATTTTTTTCCTCTTTTAAGCTTTTTTCTGTTTGCTTTTCTAAAATGGTTTTCAAACTTCAATTCAAATCTGTTTGATTCCAAAACTTTTCAAGATTTTTGTACAATAAATCTTGTACTTAAATAAGTGTCAAACACATCTGTTCACTCAAACACACTTGGGTCTTTTGAAAATAAAATAAAAACCATGCCTTTATGAGGTGTGATAATAGGCATAGAATTGGTTTTATTTCATATTTTGCTTTGAGACTTTGCTCAAATTTTTGAAATCACTTGGGTTTGGATTCTAAACAATACTGAATGGTTAATAGCACCTTTCTCAAAAACAAGTAGCACAAGGGCTTGAGTAAACTTACATAAAATATTGACCAACAATGCTCCTGTTTTTGAAATGATTTTTGAAATGAAATTATAAATGATCATGGATGCATGGATGATATGCATGAGTCTGAAACATGATTTTAGGGATGTTACAAATCTAACCCCCTTAAGGTGAATCTCGCCCTCGAGATTCGGATTGGCTAGCAAATAGGTGAGGGTGGTCTTTCCGAGATCATCTTCTCTTTCCCATGTTGCTTCTTCTTCGGAATAATGGTTCCACTGCACTTTGCAAAACTTGATAGTCTTAGTCCTGGTGACTCTTTCTGCAGTCTCAAGAATCTTGATAGGTTTCTCTTCATAAGTGAGATCACTTTCTAATTGAACCTCCTCTAAAGGTATAGTATCCTTCAAAGAAGTTTCTTCCATTTCTGGATGACATTTCTTAAGTTGAATCACGTGAAACACACTATGGACAGCTGACAGAGATTCTGGCAGTTCAATTTCATAGGCAACTTCTCCTTTGCGACTCAGAATTTTGAATGCCCCAACATATCTTGGTGCCAATTTTGCTTTGACTCCGAATCTCTTCACTCCACGAAGTGGTGACACTCTAAGATAGGCTCTATCACCAACTTCGTAGGTGACTTCTCTACGCTTAGGATCTGTGTAGCTTTTCTGTCGGGACTGTGCTATCTTCAATCTGTCTTTAACCAACTTGACCTTCTCTTCGGCTTCCTTGATAAGATCTGGTCCGAATAAACTTCTTTCTCCCACACCATTCCATAACAATGGGGTGGTACACTTTCTTCCGTATAGAAACTCAAATGGTGCCATCTCAATGCTGGCTTGATAGCTGTTGTTATAAGAAAATTCTGCGTAAGGCAGACTTTCATACCAACTGGCTCCATAGTCTAGGGCACATGCCCTCAACATGTCTTCGAGAATCTGATTAGTCCTTTCCGTTTGTCCATCGGTTTGAGGATGAAAAGCAGTACTGAATTCTAACCTCGTTCCCAATGACTCAGGTAACTGTCTCCAAAACTGGGAAGTGAATTGAGTTCCCCTATCAGACACAATACTCTTGGGCACTCCATGTAGACATACAATTCTACTCATGTAGATTCTGGCTAACTTAGCACTTGTGTAGGTTGTCTTCACGGGTATGAAATGTGCCACTTTAGTTAGGCGATCCACTACAACCCAAATAGAATCATACCCTGACCGGGTCCTTGGTAATCCGGTAATGAAATCCATACCAATCTTGTCCCACTTACAATCAGGAATAGGTAGTGGTTGAAGCAAACCTGCTGGTTTCTGATGTTCCGCTTTCACTCTACTACACACATCACACAAAGCAATATGTTCGGCGATGTCCTTCTTGAGATTATTCCACCAAAATATTTCTTTCATGTCCATGTACATTTTGGTTTTACCCGGATGAATGGAATACGGAGAGTTGTGTGCTTCATGCAAAATCAGTTTCTGCAACTCCGGTTCTTGTGGAACACAGATACGTTTCCCATGCCATAAAGTACCCTGTTCGTCTTCATGGAATTCTTTGGCTTTTCCTTTGCCAATCTTTTCCTTAATCTCTTCAATTTCCTTATCAGCCTTCGGCTTTTGATCTTGTCCAACAAAGTGGGTTGAACATCCAAAGACATGAGATGTCCTTCAGGCACAATCTCCAATCTGAGCTTTCTAAATTGGGTACACAGATCATCAGGCAATTCTCCTTTGGTAAGGCCATTCACAAAAACCTTACGACTTAGATCAGCTGCTACAACATTTGCTTTACCGGGGTGGTATTGCAAACTTAAGTCATAGTGCTTGATAATTTCTAGCCACCTTCTTTGTCTCATATTAATTTCCTTCTGGGTGAAGATATACTTCAAACTTTTGTGATCTGTGAACACTTCACAACGCTTTCCCAAAAGATAGTGTCTCCATGTTTTGAGTGCATGGACGACAGAGGCTAACTCTAAATCATGAGTAGGATAGTTCACTTCATGAGTTTTGAGTTGTCTCGAGGCATAAGCCACAACTTTACCGTCTTGCATAAGTACTGCACCCAAACCTTGATGAGATGCATCACAATATACTTGGAAATCTTTCTCCAAATCTGGCAGACACAAGACTGGTGCTGACACAAGTCTCTTCTTCAATTCCTGAAAGCTGAGTTCACAACCTTCAGACCAAGAAAACTTCTTGTCTTTCTTTAGCAATTCAGTCATAGGCTTAGCAACCTTTGAGAAATTCTCAATGAACCTTCTGTAGTAACCTTCTAAGCCAAGGAAACTACGAACTTCTTTCACGGACTTGGGAGATTCCCATTCATTCACAGCTAAAACCTTAGCAGGATCAACTGCTACACCATCCTTTGTCATAACATGACCTAGGAAACCAACTTCATACAACCAGAACTCACACTTGCTAAATTTGGCATAAAGTTTATGCTCTCTTAACTTCTCAAGTATCAAACGCAAATGTCCTTCATGCTCTTCTTTGCTCTTGGAGTAGACTAAGATGCCATCGATGAAAACGACAACAAACTTGTCAAGGAATTCCATGAACACCTTGTTCATCATATTCATGAAGTATGTTGGAGCATTGGTCAAACCAAAAGGCATTACGGTATACTCATACAATCCATACCTTGTAGTGAATGCTGTCTTAGGTATGTCTTGTTCTCTTATCTTGAGTTGAAAATAGCCTGACCAGAGATCAATCTTTGAGAACACACATGCTCCTTCTAGCTGATCAAACAAGTCATTGATTCTAGGCAAAGGGTATTTGTTCTTGATAGTTACCTTGTTGAGTGAACGGTAATCTTTGCACTATCTTTCTTCTCCACGAACAAAACTGGGGCTCCCCAAGATGAAGAACTTGGTTGAATAAATCCTTTCTACAACTGTTCTCCAAGTTGTTTCTTGAGTTCTTTCAGTTCATCAACTGACATTTTATAAGGTCTCTTTGCTATTGGTCCAGACCCTGGTACCAAATCTATCAGAAACTCCACATCTCTATCTGGTGGCATTCCCGGCAATTCTTCTGGAAACACATCCGGATACTCACTCACAATTGGCACACTGTCTATGCTAACCCCCTTAAGAGAATGAAGCATACTCCTTTTTGTTTCAAAGTTGGTCTTGAACCTGATCCTTTTATTTTCTGGAGTTGTGAGTGAGACAGTATGGTTGGCACAATCTATCACTCCTTTGTACTTAGTCATCCAGTCCATTCCTAGAATAACATCCAATCCTTGGGAGTTTAGAATTATCAAGTTAACGGGAAACTTATACTTCCCAAATTCTGTGACTAGATCATGACATCCTGAATTCACTATCATTTCTCCACCAGGAGAACTTAATTTATAGGACACCCAATAGTTTCTACCGGTAGTTCATTTCTTTCAACAAATGCTCTTGATATGAATGAATGAGATGCACCAGTATCAAAGAGTACAAATGCTGGAATAGAATTGAGTCTGAACTTACCAACAAAGATCGCTCCTCATAGACCTCCTCCACATTGATGCGGTTTACTTGTCCCTTCTGAAAAGGGTTGGGCTTGTTAGGTCCTTCAACTTTCTTTTCTGGGCAGTCATTTGCATAATGCCCCATCTTCTTGCATTTGAAGCATTCAACCTGACTAATGTCTCTCTTAACAGGCTGACTTGCACTTCCACTTCCATTACCACTATGGTGACTCTTGTATCCACCCTTGTGGTTTTTGTATTTGTCATTGTCATGACTACGGTGATGTTTGTCATGACGGTTGTGGTTGTGGTGCTTGTTGAATTTCCCATGCTTGTGGGATCCTGAGCTTCCGCTATCATCATAATGAGATCGTTTGTGAGACGATCCCGAGCTGTGCTTGTCGGAGCGCTTTCTCTTTCTACTCTCAACTTGCTTCATTTTTTCTCCAAAATAGCAGCCTTGTCACAGAGCGACTGATAAGTGGGAACATATGCTACAGCTAACTGCAGGTTCAGCTCATCATTCAAGCCTTCAAGAAATTTTTCCTTTCTCTTAGCATCGGTGTCAACTTCATCCGGTGCATAACACGCCAGATTGTTGAACTCCTCAATATATTCAGCCACGCTGCGGTGGCGCTGCTTTAGATTGTGGAACTCTTTCTTTTTCAGACTCATCACTCCAGATGAGATATGAGCAATGCGAAAGCCATCCTCAAAGATAGCCCATGTCACCTCATCTATGGGAGTGGTAATCTGGAAGTTGTCCCACCAAGTGGCGGCTGGTCCTTCCAGCAGATGTGCTGCAAATCTGACCTTTTCAGCATCCGTACAGCCCACGGTTACCAAGTCCTTGTTCACTGAGCGTATCCAATCATTGGCCACCATGGGATCAGTCGTTCCTGAGAACTTTGCTGGCCTCCATCTCAAGAACCTGGTAAGCATATAAAAACCCGGTGGGTTGTTGTTGTTATTGTTTTTATTGTTGTTGTTGTTGTTGTTGTTTTGGTTCTGGATGAACATCGTCATCATCTGCATTAGCTGAGTTTGAGCGGTCATCATTTGTTGCATTTCTGGAGTGATGTTGTTGTTGTTGTTGGGGTTGGGGTTTGCACGACGGGGAGGCATCTGTTGTTTATTCAAATAAAGATAAGAATGAGATTCCCATAGATGCTTTCATGCACATTACATCACATAAGCAAACTCAAGCATGCAACACAAAGATAAAATATTCAACAACAAGATAACAGGTTAACAAAGTAAAACACACAAGTGGCAAGCCATCCACATGTCGGATGGTCAAATAACAAGTTCTCAAATAACAAGTACGATAATAAAAGATAAGTGAGTAGTCAAATCTACTCCTCAGCATCAATCTCCTCCTCGACAATGGTAAGACCTGCGTTCTCCATCGCGGTCTTGTATTCCTCGACGTTAGTGGTCAAGGTCTCTATCTTGGCCTTGAGAGCCCTCTTCTGGGAACGAAGTCTCTCTATCACTGTCTGCTCGAGCTCGAAATCCTTGGACCGCAGTTCTTCACCATGTCCCGGTCTTCTTGTTCCTATCCCGACACGCTTCTCCGGCTCTTGAACTTCCCATCCGGATATCAAACGCCTCCATTTCTTGACTATCTCGTCTTGTCACTGAAGAGCTTGTCCTTCTCGCCAAGCTGCACTGAGCTCGTCATTGTTGAGCATGACATTGGTCTGTCGGTGTCCACGTGCCTAATGAGAGACTCTAAGTCCGAGGTACAGGCGTACGGCTCTCTGCCCCTCGAATCGTCCTCAAGTCGATGGACTCTCCATCCTCATCACCTCTTCCAAGACGTGGAAGTGGGTACCTCTAACTGCCGGGAGTGTCGCCCTATCGATCCTCGGATGATAACTACCTCAAGGCCTCTCTCCCTGTCATCGTGCATGAGCTTGAAGACAATGGCCTCCGTGGTAGGCTCAGTCTGGCGTCCGGGCTGGTTGACTTTGAAACCCCAGAGGTCCTTCCTCTCAAACTTGGTGAGGGGGTGCACCATGATGGTGGGAAGAGGGAGATTGAGCAAAGTAGTAAGCTCAACGATACGAGGACCAAAGCGGGTAACCTGGAACTCCTCAACAATGCTGATGGTAATAGGCATCTATTTATAATATAGAAAAGTTAGAACAGCAAAAATCAGGATAAAACAGAAGACAAAACATCACATACATATCCTTGGGAATAAAAACACACAAGTCATGCATACATGAAACCATTACAACAACCAAGGTTCAATCTTATTTTAAAGCAACATTTTGGAAAATAAGGTGATAGGTGGTGGTCAAACTAACGAAGTACGTTTACAATCCTATCTCACTGGATCTATTGGCTAACACTATGTTTCTAGAAGCAATCAGCCTATCTTGCTCACATGATTCCATCACTAAGTCTATGATGTCTCCTCTTAAGGTTTGGTTGGTGGCTTCCAACTCTTGGGTATGTTCCTTCTCTTTCCTTAGATCATTTTGGAGGTTGAGCATTCTGCACTTGACTCTATCACCAAGTTCTTTGATGGTCTTCCAAGCTGCATCCTTTGCTGATTCAAAGAATGTAGTGCACGATCAATTGGTGAACATGCGTAATCCTTTTCCTGATGGTTGTCTTCCTTGTTTTTATACAAGTGAAGTTGCACCCACCAGTATTCCACTCCTTCATCCATCACAGGAAAACCTTTGTACACAGCTGCACCTTGTATCTCTAATGCAACCATGAGGTCCTTAAGAGCCTTGGGGAATTCTGTCTCACACTCCAAAGTCATTGTCATGAGTGGTCCTTTCCTCACGGCTTCGTTGATGGAGTTCATCTACAAATAGAGATGAGAGAGAAGATTAGAAAAGTTTTACGAGAAGAATAGACAAGTGTAGAAGTTGAAAAATTTTCCTTAGTGGTTTCCAATCCTAGGGTCATAATCCTATAGGAAACACAGTGCTCTGATACCATCTATAAGATCCCTCCTTTATAAAGGAAAAGGATCCCTGTGATTGCAATGCTAGTCCCTGGATCATTGCTAGCATCCACAGTTTAAGATGAAGTACACAGATACAAAGGTCATTTATTACATCCATTCCAGAGATAAACATAGTCTTTACAACTCAAGGCCACAGGCCTAATACAAGAGTTTGAATAAGTAAATAAATGTAAGTCTTCATCTTCATGTGCCACAGGCAAACATGTTGAGTGTAGACTCATGACACCTAATCCTCGTCAGAGTAACCTGCAACATCACAAGTTACAGCCACAGTGGGTCAATACTTTGGAATTGTATTGGCAAGTGATACCTTAGTATATTTTAAGTGGACTAGATACTATATGCAAATTTGGCTAAGTGTAGCTTGGCTTGCTTTGCTCAAAATAGGTTTTTCCTATTAGTTGAAATCACTAAGTTTTTCTTTGTCAAAACTTTTCCCAAGGAACCACCAATAGACATTGAGGTCATTCACCCTTGTTCACCCACAAGTTTTTACTTAGAAATTGGGATGAGGAGATTCTTGATAGCTTCCATGCCTTGATGCTCAAGTTGTCCATTGCCATGGACTTGGCTAAGTACTTAGATTTTTCCATCTGCAGAGGTTGTGCACTTTCTCCACCAGTGTCACATCCCAAGATTTTCCAAATCTTGTAATGTGAAAATAAATGAATAAAATAAAACTTTGTTTGATTTTCAGAGCCAGAAGAAATTTTTGAATTCAATTGGAACTTCAAACCCATTTGAATTAAATAAAATCCTAAAAGGGATTCATAAAGATAAACATTTAATAAAGGAAATTAAAATGCTTTGGAATTACTATTTTGGATCCTTTAATAAGAGATTTGGTTTTCAAAAGAAATAAAAGATTTATGAATAAAGATTATTTTATAAAAAGCCAAATTAAACCTTGACCAAAACTTTGGGAATTGAAACATTTTATTTTAAATAAAATTAGCAAAGGTTTATTTAAATAAATTAATAAGGATTTAATATCCAACTTTATTTAAATAAAAGGTTTTACCAATTTAATTTGAAACATCAAAACTTATTAAATTATTTAAAATAAGTTTTCCCAAATATTTGATATTCACAAATAAAACCTACTAAAGTGTTTTGGTTTATTTTAGAGTTTCAAAATAAATATCTTAATAAAACAAATCCTATTTGATTTAATAATGGAAGTCTATTAAATTTAATTAATAATGAACTCTAAATAAAATGTTCTTTTGTTTTAAAACAAGTTTCCAAGTATGCTATATTTCCCAAATAAAACCCACTGATTTGGTTTTGAAAATATTTAAGCTTCAAATAAAGATTTTATTAATAAAATCAAATCCTATTTGATTAATAAACCTTGGCCCATTTTATTTAATTAATATTGGACCCTAAAGAAAAATAATATTTTGTTTGAAACAAGTATCCAAGTATTATTTACTTCCAAATGATACCTATTGATTTGATTTTGAAAACATTTGGATTTCAAATGAAGATTTTATTAATAAACAACAAAAAATCTATTTAATTAATAAACCATGGCCTACTTATTTAAGTAAGGATGGAACCTAAAAAGATTAAAGAGTTATTTATTTTATTTAGGATTTTGGTTCAGATACTAAACATAACCAAATTTTAGATACAATGTTTGGTGAAGATTTGAATTGTTTTGAATGCTTCAATTGTTTGAAATAACAAATCAGGAAATAGAATTAGAAAAGAAAACGTTTTTAGATGTAAAAAAATAAAAATGCAGACCCGCCACTAAGGCCCAGACCAGCCTCTTCTCCTCTTTCCCCAGAAGAAACCATTTCTCACTCGAAATGTACCAAGAGAGTGACAACCAGACCCACTCCTTCCCTCACTACCACGTAAACGACCCCACCTCTCTCACCCACGCCCAACCGTTTCTCGACCGCGAAAGGAACCCGCTAAGAGACCGGCAAGTGGACCTGCCCTCTCCCTTTCCACCCACTGAGGATCCCACCTCCACCTCCTTCTTCTTCCCACGGACCCTTCTCCTCACCGCAGCAGTTTCCCGCTGAGAGCTCCATCAATCCACGTTAATCGTGCATTAAACCTCGCCGAGACAACGCCCATTTAATCGCGTCGCTCTCTCCTCCGCTTTCCCCTGCACCACTCCTCCACTCGCCTAGGCTGCCTCCAATTCTCTGTACTGCCATTCGACGATGTTCCGGTGATGATTCCGACGAACCCCACCGCCTTGCATCCCTAAGCACCCCAAAAGCTTCTCCACTCAGCGCACACTGCTAGTGCATCCAGTTCACTCCGAGCCTCACAACGCGTCGGCAAGGACAAGCTCTACTGCCACCACCGTCGGCTCGACTCGGCAAACTTCCCGGTGAGCATGCATTTCCTCGCCCCTTTTTGATGCTCCCTTACCGCGACCTGTGCGCACTAACCGCGCCTCTTTGCCTTTGCCGCATCGACCCGAGCGACGCCAACGACGACAACCCGAGCACCGCCGCGGCAACTCCGGCGAGAGATTGCCAACCCGAAAGCGCCTCCCTCCCCATCAAGACGTTGAGCTTCCCTGCGTCTGCGAACTCGGTGAGCCTCCCCTTTTCCTCTCCCGCTTCCTGTATCGCCGGCACCGTCATCGACCGATCGCTCCGCCGCCAGCAGCCGCCGCAGCGCCGCTCGTCTGTGGTCGAGCACCCCACAACCGTTCGATCTGGATCATACGCATTAGATAGAAGCACTTAAACGCGAATGGGTACGCTCTCTGCACCGCTCGATCTAACTAGATCCAACGCCCCACAGCCACGATCCCAGCGAACCGGTACCGACGAATTAAATTAAGACACGTGTCTCTGCTGGTTGGATTTAAAACATAATTGATCTAATTGATGTTCAATTTTGTAAATTCCATAACTTTGGATCCACACGTCCAAAAATTACAAACTTTATGTCGTTGGAATCAGCAAGACAAGCCCTAACCAACCCTGCCCTTAGTTTGACAAATAGTATCTGTTAGCTTGGTTGAATTTGCAGAAACTTTTGTATGCTTGTTTAGAGTTTAAAAATTGTTTAAAATTGAATTTAGGGTTAAAACCTTTGCAAATTGGATTGATGTGACATTACTAACCCTAGGAACCAACCATTGGTATTAAGAATGATTTTTGTAAGATTTAGGTTGGATTACTGGACTTAGTCATTTTCTAGCCAAATAAAAAGAATGGTTTTTGTTATAAAAATGTTTATGGAAAGAAAATTTAAGGAAATAGTTTGGACCAAACTCATTGACCCAAAAACACCAAGCTTTGCAATAGCAACTCATTTGGTGAACAACTTAAGAGTTTTGCCTTAATAAAACATTTTTCACCACATGAAATGATGAATGGATTTAAAAATAGTTTTTGGACAAAACCCTCTTGCTAATGACTTTGCCACTTTGGTAAATGACCAATTTGGATCTTACAAAGTTTAGAAACCCCATAGAGACCCCTTTGCAAAATAAAACTATCTTGTGCATGCTCCCATGCATGAATTGGTTTCCATTGTCTTGTGTGTGTGAATTTGTTTGAGTGATTTTTGGTTTGGAATGTAAATTGAATTGGTGTTTGCTTGATTGACTTGTAGTGAAGTGTGAGACTAGCAAGATCAAGGAGTGAACCACCATTCCCTACCAAAAAGGCAAGTGATTCTTCATACTTTCTATCCCATTACTTTTTCTATGCATTAGTGATTTTGCTAAAGTAAACTTGCATGGATTTTTCTAAGTATAGATCTTGCTATAGGAAAACCTAGTAGATGAATCCTTAGTAGGATTTCCTAAGTTAAGATTCCCATTACTATCAAGCTTAGCCTAGCTAATAGAAAACATGGGTGGAATATATATTCACACTATGGAAAAATATTCTAAGTCTGAGGACTTGAGTTTTGTTTAATAAAACAACTAAGTTAATGAATCACCTGGGTGGAATGGGACTTGCATGGTGGTTTTTGGTTGAGTGGTTCACAAGGCCCATGTTTATGGTTTACCTTGTGTATCTCACTTGTGGATGGCCACCCATGAACAAAGAGATTTGAGATGTCAAATGTTGAGAAGCTTCAAGTGCAGCCACTTGGCAATATGGGCTCTGCCATGATCATATAGGTTGCAAGAACTTAGCCAAATGGACAGTGGGTGGTAGTGTTTGATAGGTTGGAGCGCGTCCATTTTGGTCTAAGGGAAGGCTTCTGAAAGATCTTGTCTTGGGAAACCAAGTCTTGTGGGTAAAGTGCACCACCTCTGCAGAGTGTAAAATCTAAGTACTTAGCCATGTCCCTGGTAAAGGACAATTTGAGCATCAAGACGTGGAAGCAATCAAGAATCTCATCATTCAAATTTCTAAAGTTAAAACTTGTGGTTTCAACAAGGGTTGTTTGAATTCTTCAATCATTGATGGAGAGATGGCTTGGTACAAGGATCTTGAAATCTTTGATTGAGAAAAATGGTTTTGCCAAGCACTTCAGTCTTTGATTGGTGGATGCCTTGGAAAGGATCTTCAGTCTTTGATTGGTAGATGCCTTGGGAAGTAATTTGTCAAAACAAAACTTAGTATTTTCAAAATGATAAGAAAAATCTATTTTGAGCAATGCAAGCCTCAACTCCACTTAGCCAAATGCATTTAGATGATAGACTCCACTATACTACCATAGTATCACTTGCCAATACAATTCAAATGTATTGACCCTTTGTGGCTGTAACTTGTATGTTGCAGGATTGGTTGTTTTATAGAAGATTGATTGATTAGGATTACAAAGTCTACAACCAGCATTTTCCTGTGGCACTTTGAAGATGAAGGACCCCATGCTTATAGTTATTCCGCTGCAATGTAATGTAATAGCCAAATGAGCTATGAATTGATGTAATAAAATTATGTTATTCCTGGTTATAAAGTTATAATATGACCTTTGTTTCTTGATATTACATCTAAACTGTGGATGCTAGCTATTGATCCAGGGACTAGCATTGTAAAACACAGGAGGGATCAATCTTATTAAAGATTGGGACCCCTACAGATGGTATCAGAGCATTGTGTTGCCTGTAGGATTTGTAAACCTAGGATTGGACAAAAACCCTTAGAAAAATAGGAGTTATATTTTGATCCAAAACTTATTTACAAAAACTTGTAAACTCTTTCCTCAACCATTTTGGTTTCAACTCTACATCTCTTCTATTTCAAACTTGATGGATAAACCTACCCCATGACCAAAAACTACACCATGTGCAAAGGACTACTTCAACTCTAATTACTTCAACATCTTCAGCATGTTCTTCAAAGACTTCCAACATGGATACCACTAAGGACTACAAGTGAGACAAGGAAATCTTGCTCAAGATTTAGAGACTGAGGGAATGCAAAAGTTAGAAGGAGCCTACATCATTTGAAGTAGTGTAACCAAGAGTTTATCTCAAGGAAACCAAGATATCATGCAAGAAGAATCAACCAAGAAGGAAGGAAATATCACAAGTGAACCATGTAGATGGACCACCATTTATAGTTAAAGTCAAATACACCAACTTATGTGGTGTAACAAAAATATTTTGTTGCCTAAGTATGTGCTTGAACCCTGTTGTTTGAGTGCAAAGTTGTTTGTGAATGTTTGGTTTGTGATTGCATGCATATTGCTTGTGTGAATTGTGATGTGTGTGATTAGAATTGATTCCTTAGAAATATCTTGCCTATTCTAATCCCAATTCAAACCCAAACAGATGACTTCTCCAAGAAACTCCAACATCAAGGTTGATGACAACAACAACCAAGAGGACAACATGAGAGAACTTATAGCAACCCAAAACCAGTTGAGACAAGAGACAACTCAGCTTTTAGCCAACAACAATGGACTAGACCCAGCCATACAAAGTATTTTGAAACTTCAATCCCAAATGTTGCAAGGATTAGTTACTCAAGTGATCAGCATGAGAGAAAACTTTTCCCAAGGAGTTAATGACAACAAGGATGACAAAGATGTTAATCTAGAAGGAACCCAAGTTAGCAATACTTGTAGGGACAAGGATCATGCATCCAAGTAGCATGAAGATCAATACCCCAAGAAGAGAGAAAGATCTCCCACCTATGGAGAACATGAACTAGAAGAACTCCTAGCTTTGGAGAGACCCAAAAAGAAGAAGAAGGACATAAGCCAGTTGCAATGTTACAATTGCAAAGAGAAGGGACACTATGCCAATGAATGCCCAGAAAAGAAGAAGAACCAAGGAAACAAACAAAAGGCAATGATACCAAAGGAAAAGAAAGATATCAGCCAAGTGATATGTTTCAAATGCAAGGAACCAGGCCACTATGTAAACAATTGTCCAGAGAAGATGAAGAACAAATTAAACAAGTCTATGAAGGATCTCAACCTTGGCCCATGAGTCAAGTATGGAAACCAAGGACACATACAAAGTTTGCTTAGAGAAGTTTTCCCACGATCCCAAGAAGGACAATGTGTAATTTTTGTTTGAAAATTTTTAAGGGTGGTAGTACCCTAGTTGTTTTTGAACTTGCTTGTAACCCTATCCTTCCCAAATCTCGGGACAAGATTTATTTAAGGGTGGTAGCCTGTCACATCCCAAGATTTTCCAAATCTTGTAATGTGAAAATAAATGAATAAAATAAAACTTTGTTTGATTTTCAGAGCCAGAAGAAATTTTTGAATTCAATTGGAACTTCAAACCCATTTGAATTAAATAAAATCCTAAAAGGGATTCATAAAGATAAACATTTAATAAAGGAAATTAAAATGCTTTGGAATTACTATTTTGGATCCTTTAATAAGAGATTTGGTTTTAAAAAGAAATAAAAGATTTATGAATAAAGATTATTTTATAAAAAGCCAAATTAAACCTTGACCAAAACTTTGGGAATTGAAACATTTTATTTTAAATAAAATTAGCAAAGGTTTATTTAAATAAATTAATAAGGATTTAGTATCCAACTTTATTTAAATAAAAGGTTTTACCAATTTAATTTGAAACATCAAAACTTATTAAATTATTTAAAATAAGTTTTCCCAAATATTTGATATTCACAAATAAAACCTACTAAAGTGTTTTGGTTTATTTTAGAGTTCAAAATAAATATCTTAATAAAACAAATCCTATTTGATTTAATAATGGAAGTCTATTAAATTTAATTAATAATGAACTCTAAATAAAATGTTCTTTTGTTTTAAAACAAGTTTCCAAGTATGCTATATTTCCCAAATAAAACCCACTGATTTGGTTTTGAAAATATTTAAGCTTCAAATAAAGATTTTATTAATAAAATCAAATCCTATTTGATTAATAAACCTTGGCCCATTTTATTTAATTAATATTGGACCCTAAAGAAAAATAATATTTTGTTTGAAACAAGTATCCAAGTATTATTTACTTCCAAATGATACCTATTGATTTGATTTTGAAAACATTTGGATTTCAAATGAAGATTTTATTAATAAACAACAAAAAATCTATTTAATTAATAAACCATGGCCTACTTATTTAAGTAAGGATGGAACCTAAAAAGATTAAAGAGTTATTTATTTTATTTAGGATTTTTGGTTCAGGATACTAAACATAACCAAATTTTTAGATACAATGTTTGGTGAAGATTTGAATTGTTTTGAATGCTTCAGAATTGTTTGAAATAACAAATCAGGAAATAGAATTAGAAAAAGAAAAACGTTTTAGACAGAAAAAAAATAAGAAATGCACTCTAAATTTACTAAGGCCCAGACTAGCCCAGTCTTCTCCCTTCCCCGAAGAAACCATTTCTCACTCAGAAACATACCCGCACAGAGAGTGACAACCAGGACCCACTCCTCTTCCCCTCACTCGCTGACGAAACGACCCCACCTCTCTCACCCACGCCCGAACTGCTTTCAGACCGCGAAAGGAACCCGCTAAGAGACGCAAGTGGACCTCTCCTCTCCTTTCCCACCGACGAGGATCCCACCGCCACCTCCTTCTTCTTCCCACGTGACCCCTTCTCCTCACCGCTGCAGTTTCGCCGTTGAGAGCTCCATCAATCCGCATTAATCCGCATTAAACCTCGCCGAGACAACGCCCATTTAATCGCGTCGCCTTCCTCCGCTTTTCCCCTCCACTCCTCCACTCGCCTAGGCTGCTCCAATTCTCTCTGTGCCGCCCGACGATGTTCGGTGATGATTCCGACGAAACCCCACCGCCTTGCATCCCTAAGCACCCCAGCAGCTTCTCCACCTCCAGCACTGCTAGTGCATCCAGTTCACTCACGAGCCTCACAACGCGGCAAGGACAAGCTCTACTGCCACCACCGCCGGCCTCGACTCAGCAAACTTCCCGGTGAGCACAGACTTCCTCCCTTTCTCGATGCGCACTCTAACGCGCCTCTCCTTTGCCTTAGCGGACCAGCGACGCCAACGACGACAACCCAAGAGCACGCCGCCCGAAGGCAACTCCGCGAGAGATTGCCAACCCGTCCAAGCGCGCCCGCCCCATCAAGATGTTGAGCTTCCCCAGCGTCTGCGAACTCGGTGAGCCTCCCTTTCCTCTCCCGCTTCAGACCGGCATCATCGACCGATCGCTTCCGCACAGCCGCCGTTCGTGGTCGGAGCACCCACAACCGCTCGATCTGGATCGACGCATTAGATAGAATCACTTAAACGAATGGGTACGCCTTCGCACCTCTCGATCTAACTAGATCCAACGCCCAGCCACGATCCCAAAGCAACGGTGCAACCATTTAATTAAATTAAGACACGTGTCTCTGCTGGTTGGATTTAAAACAGAATTGATCTAATTGATGTTCAATTTTGTAAATTCCATAACTTTGGATCCACACGTCCAAAAATTACAAACTTTATGTCGTTGGAATCAGCAAGGCAAGCCCTAACCAACCCTGCCCTTAGTTTGACAAATAGTATCTGTTAGCTTGGTTGAATTTGCAGAAACTTTTGTATGCTTGTTTAGAGTTTAAAAATTGTTTAAAATTGAATTTAGGGTTAAAACCTTTGCAAATTGGATTGATGTGACATTACTGACCCTAGGAACCAACCATTGGTATTAAGAATGATTTTTGTAAGATTTAGGTTGGATTACTGGACTTAGTCATTTTCTAGCCAAATAAAAAGAATGGTTTTTGTTATAAAAATGTTTATGGAAAGAAAATTTAAGGAAATAGTTTGGACCAAACCTACTGACCCAAAAACACCAAGCTTTGCAATAGCAACTCATTTGGTGAACAACTTAAGAGTTTTGCCTTAATAAAAACATTTTTCACCACATGAAATGATGAATGGATTTAAAAATAGTTTTTGGACAAAACCCTCTTGCTAATGACTTTTCCACTTTGGTAAATGACCAATTTGGATCTTACAAAGTTTAGAAACCCCATAGAGACCCCTTTGCAAAATAAAACTATCTTGTGCATGCTCCCATGCATGAATTGGTTTCCATTGTCTTGTGTGTGTGAATTTGTTTGAGTGATTTTTGGTTTGGAATGTAAATTGAATTGGTGTTTGCTTGATTGACTTGTAGTGAAGTGTGAGACTAGCAAGATCAAGGAGTGAACCACCATTCCCTACCAAAAAGGCAAGTGATTCTTCATACTTTCTATCCCATTACTTTTTCTATGCATTAGTGATTTTGCTAAAGTAAACTTGCATGGATTTTGCTAAGTATAGATCTTGCTATAGGAAAACCTAGTAGATGAATCCTTAGTAGGATTTCCTAAGTTAAGATTCCCATTACTATCAAGCTTAGCCTAGCTAATAGAAAACATGGGTGGAATATATATTCACACTATGGAAAAATATTCTAAGTCTGAGGACTTGAGTTTTGTTTAATAAAACAACTAAGTTAATGAATCACCTGGGTGGAATGGGACTTGCATGGTGGTTTTTGGTTGAGTGGTTCACAAGGCCCATGTTTATGGTTTACCTTGTGTATCTCACTTGTGGATGGCCACCCATGAACAAAGAGATTTGAGATGTCAAATGTTGAGAAGCTTCAAGTGCAGCCACTTGGCAATATGGGCTCTGCCATGATCATATAGGTTGCAAGAACTTAGCCAAATGGACAGTGGGTGGTAGTGTTTGATAGGTTTGAGCGTCCATTTTGGTCTAAGGAAGGCTCAAAGATCTTGTCTTGGGAAACCAAGTCTTGTGGGTAAAGTGCACCACCTCTGCAGAGTGTAAAATCTAAGTACTTAGCCATGTCCCTGGTAAAGGACAATTTGAGCATCAAGACGTGGAAGCAATCAAGAATCTCATCATTCAAATTTCTAAAGTTAAAACTTGTGGTTTGAACAAGGGTTGTTTGAATTCTTCAATCATTGATGGAGAGATGGCTTGGTACAAGGATCTTGAAATCTTTGATTGAGAAAAATGGTTTTGCCAAGCACTTCAGTCTTTGATTGGTGGATGCCTTGGAAAGGATCTTCAGTCTTTGATTGGTAGATGCCTTGGGAAGTAATTTGTCAAAACAAAACTTAGTATTTTCAAAATGATAAGAAAAATCTATTTTGAGCAATGCAAGCCTCAACTCCACTTAGCCAAATGCATTTAGATGATAGACTCCACTATACTACCATAGTATCACTTGCCAATACAATTCAAATGTATTGACCCTTTGTGGCTGTAACTTGTATGTTGCAGGATTGGTTGTTTTATAGAAGATTGATTGATTAGGATTACAAAGTCTACAACCAGCATTTGCCTGTGGCACTTTGAAGATGAAGGACCCCATGCTTATAGTTATTCCGCTGCAATGTAATGTAATAGCCAAATGAGCTATGAATTGATGTAATAAAATTATGTTATTCCTGGTTATAAAGTTATAATATGACCTTTGTTTCTTGATATTACATCTAAACTGTGGATGCTAGCTATTGATCCAGGGACTAGCATTGTAAAACACAGGAGGGATCAATCTTATTAAAGATTGGGACCCCTACAACCAGACTTGGTTTCACCAAGACAAGACCTTTCAGAAGCCTTCCCTTAGACCAAATGGATGCGTTCCAACCTATCATTCCCACTACCACCAACTGTCCAAATGGCTAAGTTCTAGCAACTTATGTGATCCAGGCAGAGCCCATATTGCCAAGTGGCTGCACTAGAAGCTTCTTAACACTTGGCCTCTAAAATCTCTTTGTTCCTGGGTGGCTTGCCACAAGTGAGATACACAAGGTAAACCATAGCCATGGGCCTTGTGTAACCACTCAACCAAAACCACCAATCAAGTCCCTTTCCACCCAGGTGATTCATTGACTTAGTTGTTTTATTAAGTAAAACAAGTCCAAAGACTTAGAAATATTTTCATCATAGCATGTATATTTCACCAACCCTTGTTTGCTACTAGCTAGGCTAAGCATGGCATAGATAGTAACTTAACTTAGAAATTTCCTAGCAATTCTACAACTACTTAGGATTTCCCGACATGGCATATAGGCAAAATAATAACATGCAAGACTTAGCCAAATATTTCTAATGATTAGTATAAAATATAGGGATAGAATTATTCATGAAGTACCACTTGCCTTGGTAGTTGGGGGGAGTAGCACTCTTCACAATCACAATCACTAGCACCAAAATCTACACATAGAATATAGCCACAATTACATACAAGACATATACAATCAAAAATATATATGCATGCATGCAAGATGCTAAGTGATGATTTTTAAAACTCAACCAAGCAAGTGCATAGTAGTAAATTCTAAACAAGTCAAAACTTTGCCAAACCAAACTTATTTAACACTAAAACCAATTCCTAAACAATTCATATGCTCAAATAAGCCCTACACATGTTTCTGCAATTAAAAGCTTTTTAACAGAAGCTAAACACTAAACACATTGCATAATCAGAAAGAGCTTGCTCTCCTGATTCCAACGGTATAAAATTTATCAAATTCTAACGCGGGGATCAAAAGTTATAGCTAATTCAAATTTGGATATAAATCAGATTCAAATTCTGTTTTTAAAACCAAACCCTAGCCACGCGTCTCTTTCCTATTGGTCGATACTGTTTCACTCAGGATCACGCTTCCGCGCCGTCAGATCAAGTTAGATCCAAAGCGCCAGATCAAAAGAAAACGCTTCGCTCCAGATCTAATTTAAACCGCGAGATCTACATCTAACGGCTGCTGTTGCTTTGACCATAGTCCAGCGGCGCTAGCGGCGGCGACTGGCGGCGGCGTGTCTGTCAGTGGCGATGCCGGCATTCTAGGTCGCCCGGGGAGGGGAGAGGATGCTCACCAGAACCGTCGTGATGAGGTGAAGCTCAACGTGTCTCTGGTTGGCGAAGGGGCACTCGGGGTCGTCGGGGATTCCTCGCCGGAGTTCGCGAACGCGTCGGGTACGGCTGCTTATCGACGTTGGCGAGGTTCTGAGCCGCGCTAATACAAGAGGAGGGCATAGTTAGATGCGCAAGACGCTGGGGATCTTAGGCGTATCAACCAGAGGGCAAGGCGGCTGGTACTTACGGGGAGAGGTCGCCGGAGTTCAAGCAGAGAGCGGCGGCACTCAATCGTTGTCCTTGCCGAGGCTACAGACCATGCGTGAGAAAAAGGGAGGTGTCAGTAGATGCGCACGGAGCTGCAGAGCATGATAGCATGAACCATGGACATAGGGGGGTGCGGTGCTCACCGGAATTCGTCGGCGAGGTCGTCGGAACAGCAGAGTTGCGGCGAGAAATACTCGCAGCCTAGGGGCGCTCTGTGGTTGGTGAGTGAGGGGAAATGGCCGCGAGAGGGAGGGGTTTAAATAGGCAGGAGCTCGACAAGAAACGCCTGGCGAATCAATGTCAATTACGTCGCGCAATCAACGCAGCAACGGCCAGCGGCGACGTGTTCATGCGCGGAATTTGGGGAAGACGACGATGACGTGGACGGGCCCAAATTGCCCGCGAGAACCGAGAGGGTGGGGTCCGGCTGACTCGTAGGTGCGTCAAGGTGAGAGTGAGATAGAGAGAACCCGGGTGGGCTAACTGGTCTGGATCTGCTGATGGGCTCAAAGTCTGGCGCCGGCCCTTTTCATTTTCTTTATTCCTTTTCTATTTCTGATTTGATTTTCTGGAATGAATTTCAAATGATTTCAAACTCAAATTGAAATCAAATCTTTTCAGGAATTTTGTAGGGTGCAACATTCATATTTCTGGGCATAGAAACATGTGGTCTCTCTGTTCAAGCTTGGTTCTTTTGAATAAACAAAATAAACAGTGCTTTGGCACTTGATTTGCAAATAATTTGAAAATGGTTTTGAAACCATATTTATTTTATATACTTTGTCCAAACTCCACACTCAAACCAATCAACAAAGAATCAAACAAACTTGGTTTAAAAACACTTATGTTCTCAAATGAGGATGGTCATTTGATTTAAGTTTTACCACATAAAATGATAGCACTATGTGCTTCTGTTTTCTTGAAAATGGTTTGAAAATGATCTCAACATTTTTTGCATGCATGAATGATATGCAATCTTTGAAATCATGATTTTAGGGATGTTACATGCCATCTCAATGTTGGCTTGATAACTGTTGTTATAAGAAAATTCTGCGTAGGGCAGACTTTCGTCCCAACTGGCTCCGTAGTCTAGGGCACATGCCCTCAACATGTCTTCAAGAATCTGATTAGTTTTTTCTGTCTGTCCATCAGTTTGAGGATGAAAAGCAGTGCTGAATTCCAACCTTGTTCCCAGTGACTCATGTAACTGTCTCCAAAAATGGGAAGTGAATTGAGTTCCCCTATCAGACACAATACTCTTGGGCACTACATGTAGACATATAATTCTACTCATGTAGATTTTGGCCAACTTACCACTTGTATAGGTTGTCTTCATGGGTATGAAATGAGCCACTTTAGTTAGGCGATCCACTACTACCCAAATAGAATCATATCCTGATCTGGTCCTTGGTAATCCGGTAATGAAGTCCATACCAATCTTGTCCCACTTCCAATCAGGAATAGGTAGTGGTTGAAGCAAACCTGCTGGTTTCTGGTGTTCCACTTTCACTCTACTACACACATCACACAAAGCAATATGTTCGGCGATGTCCTTCTTGAGGTTATTCCACCAAAATCTTTCCTTCATGTCCATGTACATTTTGGTGTTACCCGGATGGATGGAATACGGTGAGTTGTGTGCTTCTTGCAAAATCAGTTTCCGAAGCTCCGGATCTTGTGGAACACAGATACGTTTCCCATGCCATAAAGTACCCTGTTCGTCTTCATGGAACCCTTTGGCTTTTCCTTTGCCAATCTTTTCTATAATCTCTTCGATTTCTTTATCAATCTTCTGGGCTTCTTTGATCTTGTCCAACAAAGTGGGTTGAACATCCAAAGACATGAGATGTCCTTCGGGCACAATCTCCAATCTGAGATCTCTAAATTGGGCACACAAATCATCTCGCAATTCTCCTTTTGTAAGGCCATTCACAAAAACCTTACGACTTAAGGAATCCGCTACAACATTTGCTTTACCGGGATGGTATTGCAAACTCAAGTCATAGTCCTTGATGAGTTCTAGCCATCTTCTTTGTCTCATATTAATTTCCTTTTGGGTGAAGATATACTTCAAACTCTTGTGATCTATGAACACTTCACAACGCTTACCCAAAAGGTAGTGTCTCCATGTTTTGAGGGCATGCACAACAGAGGCTAACTCCAAATCATGAGTAGGATAGTTCACTTCATGAGTTTTGAGTTGTCTCGAGGCATATGCCACAACTTTTCCTTCTTGCATAAGTACTGCTCCCAAACCATGATGAGATGCATCACAATATACTTGGAAATCTTTTTCCAAGTCTGGCAAACACAAGACTGGTGCTGTCACAAGTCTCTTCTTCAATTCTTGAAAGCTGAGTTCACAACCTTTAGACCAAGCAAATTTCTTGTCTTTCTTTAGCAATTTTGTCATAGGCTTAGCTACCTTGGAGAAATTCTTAGTGAACCTTCTGTAGTAACCTGCTAAGCCAAGGAAACTACGAACTTCTTTCACTGACTTGGGAGATACCCATTCAGTTACAGCTGAAACTTTAGCAGGATCAACTGCTACACCATCTTTTGTCATAACATGACCAAGAAATCCAACTTCATTTAGCCACAATTCGCACTTGCTGAATTTGGCATACAGTTTATGCTCTCTAAGCTTCTCAAGTATCAATCGCAAATGTCCTTCATGTTCTTCTTTGCTCTTGGAGTAGATTAAAATGTCATCGATGAAAACGACAACAAATTTATCAAGAAATTCCATGAATACCTTGTTCATCATATTCATAAAGTATGCTGGAGCATTGGTTAAACCAAATGGCATCACGGTATACTCATACAATCCATACCTTGTGGTGAAAGTTGTCTTAGGTATGTCTTGTTCTCTTATCTTGAGTTGAGAATAGCCTGACCGGAGATCAATCTTTGAGAACACACAAGCTCCTTCTAGCTGATCAAACAAGTCATTGATTCTAGGCAAAGGGTATTTGTTCTTGATAGTCACCTCATTGAGTGAACGGTAATCTATGCACAACCTTTGACTTCTATCTTTCTTCTCACGAACAAAACTAGGGCTCCCCAAGATGAAGAACTTGGTTGAATAAAACCTTTCTGTAGCTGTTCTCCAAGTTGTTTCTTGAGTTCTTTCAGTTCATCAACTGACATCTTGTATGGTCTCTTTGCTATTGGTCCAGATCCTGGTAGCAAATCAAAAAGGAACTCCACATCTCTATCTGGTGGCATTCCCGGTAATTCTTTCGGAAATACATCCGGATATTCACTCACAACTGGCACACTGTCTATGCTAACCCCCTTAAGAGAATTTAGCTTACTCCCTTTTGATTCAAAGTTAGACTTGAATTTAATCCGTTTTCTTTCCGGGGTTGTGAGTGCGACAGTACGATTAGCACAATCTAGTATTCCTTCATACTTAGCCATCCAATCCATTCCCAATATTACGTCCAGTCCTTGGGAATCTAGGATTATCAGACTCACTGGAAACTTATGCTTTCCAAACTCTATTACTAGATCCCGGCATCCAAGACTTACTATCATATCTCCACCTGGAGAACTAACCTTTATTGTACACCCAATGTTTTCAGTTGGAAACCCATTTCTATCAACAAATGCTTTTGATATGAATGAATGCGATGCTCCAGTATCAAAAAGAACAAATGCTGGAATAGAATTGAGTCTGAACTTACCAGCAACAGCATCAGGCTCCTCATAAATTTCCTGACTGATGTCCTTCTTGATAGGCTGGCTTCCACTGCCACTTCCATTTCCACTATGGTGGCTCTTATATCCACCCTTGTGGTTCTTGTACTTGTCATTGTCATGACTACGGTGATGCTTGTTGTCATGACGGTTGTGGTTGTGGTGCTTGTTAAATTTACCATCCTTGTGGGATCCTGAGCTTCCACTGTCATCATAATGGGAACGTTTGTGAGACGATCCCGAGTTGTGCTTGTCCGAGTGTTTTCTCTTCCTACTCTCAACTTGCTTCATTTTGTTCTCCAAAATAGCAGCCTTATCACAAAGAGACTGGTATGTGGGAACATATTCCACAGCCAACTGCAGGTTCAGCTCATCATTCAAGCCTTCAAGAAAATTTTCCTTTCTCTTAGCATCAGTGTCAACTTCATCCGGTGCATAACACGCCAGATTGTTGAACTCCTCAATATATTCAGCCACGCTGCGGTGGCGCTGCTTCAGATTATGGAAATCTTTCTTTTTCAGACTCATCACTCCAGATGAGATATGAGCGATCAAGCCATCCTCAAAGATAGCCCATGTCACATCTTCTATGGGAGTGGTGATCTGAAGTTATCCCACCAAGTGGCGGCTGGTCCTTCCGCAAATGTGCTGCAAATCGACTTTTCGCATCAAGATGTTCTACGCTACCAAGTCTTTGTTCACGAGCGTAGCCAATCATTGGCCACCATGGGCTCAGTCGTTCCTGAGAACTTTGCTGGCCTCAATCTCAAGAACCTGGTAAGCATGTCAAAACCTGGTGGGTTGTTGTTGTTGTTGTTGTTATTGTTGTTGTTGTTTTGGTTCTGGATGAGCGTCGTCATCATTTGCATCAGCTGAGTCTGTGCTGTCATCATTTTTTGCATTTCTGGAGTGATGTTGTTGTTGGGGTTTGCACGATGGGGAGGCATCTGTGGTTTGTTCAATAGATGCTTTCATGCACAATACATCACATAAACAATCACAAAGCATGCAACATAACGATAAAGATTCAACAACTAGATAATAAGTTCGCAAAGTAAAACACACCCAAATAACAAGCCATCCACATGTTGGATGGTCAATAACAAGTTCTCAACGACAAGTATGATAATAAATGATAAATGAGTAGTCAAATCTACTCCTCGGCATCAACCTCCTCCTCGACAAAGGTAAGACCTGCGTTCTCCATCGCGGTCTTGTATTCCTCGACACTAGTGGTCAAGGTCTCTATCTTGGCTTTGAGAGCCCTCTTCTGGGAAAGAAGTCTCTCAATCACCGCCCGATGCTCGAGCTCAAGTCCTTGTCCTGTAGTTCTTCACCATGTCCCGGATCTTCTTGTTCCTATCCCGGACTCGCTTCCCGACTCTTGAACTTTCTCACGGCTCTCGAACTTCGCCTCCATCTCCTTGACTATCTCGTCTTGCTCGCGAAGATCTTGTCCTTCTCGCGGTTGCACTGGAGTTCGTCATCTTGAGCATGACGTTGGTCCCATCGAGTCCACGTGCCTAATGAGAGCCTCTAAGTCCCGGAGGTATACGAATCGGCTCGGATGTATCCCTCGTAGTGTCCTCAAGTCGATGGACTCTCCATCCTCATCACGTCTCATCAAGACGTGGAAGTGAGTACCTAACCTGTCGGGAGTGTCTCCCCAGATACGCCCTATCGATCCTGCATGACTACCTCAAGGCCTCTCTCCTTGTCATCGTGCATGAGCTTGAAGACGATGGCCTCCGTGGTAGGCTCTGGCGTCCGGCTGGTTGAACTTGAAACCCCAGAGGTCTTTCCTCTCAAACTTGGTGAGGGGAAGCACCATGATGGTAGGAAGAGGGAGATTGAGCAAAGTAGTAAGCTCAACAATACGAGGACCAAAGCGAGTTCCTGGAACTCCTCAACAGGCTTGATGGTAATGAGGCATCTATTTATAAGATAGAAAATTTAGAACAACACAATTCAAGATAAAACAAAAGACAAAACATCACATACATATCCTTGGAAATCAAAACACACAAGTCATGGATCCATTACAACAACCAAGGTTCAACTTATTTTAAAGCAACATTTTGGAAAATAAGGTGATAAGTGGTGGTCCAACTAACGAAGTACGTTTACAATCCTATCTCACTAGATCTGTTGGCTAACATAATGTTTCTAGAAGCAAGCAGTCTATCTTGCTCACATGACTCCATCACTAAGTCTATAATGTCTCCTCTTAAAGTTTGGTTGGTAGCTTCTAACTCTTGGGTATGTTTCTTCTCTTCTTCTAGGCTATTTTGGATGTTGAACATTCTGCACTTGACTCTTTCACCAAGTTCTTTGATGGTCCTCCAAGCTGCATCCCTTGCTAAGTCAAAGAATGTAGGGTGCATCACTGAAATGGTGAACATGCAGAATCCTGAGTCCTTGTGGTTGTCTTCCTTGTTTTTATACAAGTGAAGTTGCACCCACCAGTACTCAACTTCTCCATCCATCACAGGAAATCCTTTGTACACAGCTGCACCTTGTATCTCTAATTACAACCATGAGGTCCTTGAGAGCCTTGGGAAATTCTGTCTCACACTCCAAGGTCATTGTCATGAGTGCTCCTTTCCTTACGGCCTCGTTTATGGAGTTCATCTACAAATAGAGATGAGAAGAAGATTAGAAAAGTTTACGAGAAGAATAGACAAGTGTAGAAGTTGCTGAATTTTTTTTCCTTAGTGGTTTCCAATCCTAGGGTCAAAATCCTACAGGCAACACAGTGCTCTGATACCATCTGTAAGATCCCTCCTTTATTAAGGAAAAGGATCCCTGTGATTGCAATGCTAGTCCCTGGATCATTGCTAGCATCCACAGTTTAAGATGAAGTACACAGATACAAAGGTCATTATTACAGGCATTCCAGAGACAAACATAGTCTTTACAACTCCAAGGCCACAGGCCTAATACAAGAGTTTGAATAAGTAAATAAATAAAAGTCTTCATCTTCATGTGCCACAGGCAAAGATGAGTGTAGATTCATGACCTATTCCTCATCAGAGTAACCTGCAACATCACAAGTTACAGCCACAGTGGGTCAATACATTGGAATAGTATTGGCAAGTGATACCTTAGTATAATTTAGGTGGACTATATTACTATATGCAATTTGGCTAAGTGTAGCTTGGCTTGCTTTGCTCAAAATAGGTTTTGCCTATTAGTTGAAATCACTAAGTTTTTCTTTGTCAAAACTTTTCCCAAGGAGCCACAAATATACATTGAGGTCCTTCACCCTTGTTCACCCACAAGTTTTACTTAGAAGTTGGGATGAGGAGATTCTTGATAGCTTCCATGTCTTGATGCTCAAGTTGTCCTTTTCCAGGGACATGGATAAGTACTTAGATTTTTCCATCTGCAGAGGTTGTGCACTTTCCCCACCAGACTTGATTTTCACCAAGACAGGACCTTTCAAAAGCCTTCCCTTAGACCAAATGGACGCGCTCCAACCTATCATTCCCATTACCACCAACTGTCCAAATGGCTAAGTTCTAGCAACCTATGTGATCCAGGCAGAGCCCATATTGCCAAGTGGCTGCACTAGAAGCTTCTCAATACTTGGCCTCTAAAATCTCTTTGTTCCTGGGTGGCTTTCCACAAGTGAGATACACAAGGTTCACCAGTCCCCTGGCCTTGTGTAACCACTCAACACAAACCATTCCTTCCATTCCACCCAGGTGTTTCATTTACTTAGTTGTTTTATTAGGCAAAACACAAGTCCAAAGACTAAGAAATATTTTCATCAGAGCATGTATATATTTCACCAACCCTTGGTTGCTACTAGCTAGGCTAAGCATGGCATAGATAGTATCTTAACTTAGAAATTTTCTAGCAATTTTACATCTACTAGGATTTCCCAACATGGCATATAAGTAAAATATAACATGCAAGTCTACAAAATATTTCTAATGCTTAGTAAAACATAGGAATAATAATATTCATGAAGTACCACTTGCCTTGGTAATTTGGAGAGTAGTTACACTCTACACAATCACAATAACTAGAACCAAAATCTACACAAAGAATTATAGCAACAAATTACATACAAAACATATACAACCAAAAAAATATATGCATGCATGCAAGATGGTATGTGATGATTTTTAAAACTCAACCAAGCAAGTAAACAGTAATAGTTCATTAACAAGTTAAAAACTTGCCAAACAACATTTATTTAAACCCTAAATCATTTTCTAAACATTTCATATACTCTTATTAGCCCTACACAAGTTTCTTCCAATAAATCCATTTTAACAGAAGCAAAACATTAAACACATTTCATATATAGAAAGATCTTGCTCTCCTGATTCCAACGGTATAAAATTTGTCAAATTCTAACGTGTGGATCAAAAGTTATAGCCAAAACAAATTTGAACATCTAATAGATTCAAATTCTGTCTTTTAAATCTAACTGTTGCCACGCGTCTTGTTCTAATTGGCCTGCACTTCGGGCGGATCGATCAATGAGAGCCACACGATTTAAATGAAGATGCACGGCCAGATCTAACGCGTACCTCTTCGACACAGATCTAATCTTACTCGTTAGATCTAAATCCTACGGCCCTAATCTAATTGACCACAGACGGGCGGCGCTAGCGGCGGCGCGCTCTAACAGTGGAGGTGCCGGGGAACTAGGGCGCCCGGAGAGGTGGGAAGATGCTCACCAGAACCGCAGTGACGAGGAGAAGTTCGACGTGTCCTTGGTTGGCGAAGGGGCGCTCGGAGCCGTCGCGGATTGCTCGTCGGAGTAGTCCCTGGCGGCTGTGGCTTTGGCTCGTCGACGTTGGCGATGTTCTACGCCGCGCTAAGACAAGGGGAGGGTACTGTTAGATGCGCAGGACTCTGGGGATCTTACGCGTATCAAACAGAGGGTAATGGGAGGCTGGAACTTACGGGGAAAGATCGCCGGAGTTCGAGCAGAGAGCGGCGACGCTCAGTTGTTGACGTTGCCGAGGCTACAGGCCATGCGCGAGCAAACGGAAAGTGTCAGTAGATGCGCACGGAGATGCAGAGCAAGCCAGCATGAACCACGGGCAGAGGGGAGTGTCGTACTCACCGGAATTCGTCGGCGAGGTCATCGGAGCAGCGGGGTTGCGGCGAGGAATTCTCGCAGCCTGGGGGTGTTCTGTGCTCGGGGTCTGGGGGAAATGGAGAGGGGGCAGAGGGGGTTTAAGTAGGCGAGGTGGGGCATGAATCACTCCAGCATTGAATGGGAATTGACAACACGAATCAAACAGGAAACGCCCGCGTGATTTGGGGATGAACCAGTCGTTGGGTGGAGACGACGATGGTCGTGTGGGCCGTGGCTGTCAGCGAGAGGAAAGGAGAGGAAGTGGGTCCAGACTGTCAGCGAGCTAGTGGGTGCGGGGGCGAGTGAAGAAAAACGGTTCGCGGGGTGGGGGTGCTGGGCTTAGCTGGGCCAGATTCGGCTGAGGTTTATTTTTTTCCTCTTTTAAGCTTTTTCTTTTTCTGTTTGCTTTTATAAAATGGTATTCAAACTTCAATTCAAATCTGTTTGATTCCAAAACTTTTCAGGATTTTTGTACAATAAATCTTGTACTCAAATAAGTGTCAAACACATCTGTTCACTCAAACACACTTGGGTCTTTTGAAAATAAAATAAAAACCATGCCTTTATGAGGTGTGATAATAGGCATAGAATTGGTTTTATTTCATATTTTGCTTTGAGACTTTGCTAAATTTTTTGAAATCACTTGGGTTTGGATTCTAAACAATACTGAATGGTTAACAGCACCTTTCTCAAAAACAAGTAGCACAAGGGCTTGAGTAAACTTACATAAAATATTAAGCAACAATGCTCCTGTTTTTGAAATGAAATTCTAAATGATCATGGATGCATGGATGATATGCATGAGTCTGAAACATGATTTTAGGGATGTTACATAAAGCTTTAGAGGCTACCGCTTTTACACTTAAAAGATCTCCATCTTGATCCGTTTAAATGACACCATATGAGTTATGGTTTGGGGTAAAACCCAAGTTGTCATTTCTTAAATTTTGGTATGCTAAACATAAGTAAGATGTTTACAACCAAAGTCGGATGATCATGTCTTTGTAGGTTATTTCGTATAACAATTGGTTATTCCTCCATAACACCGAGGACAAAAGGTTTTGTCGCTTGAAATGTGAAGTTTCTTGAAAAAAGTTTTTTTCGCAAAAGTTAAGTGGGAGGACAAAAGAACTTTGATAAGGTTAACGAACCTTAGCTAAATGTGCTGAGTTGCGCAGCGCCGGTGTAACATCCCTAAATTCATATTCCAAAACTCATTCATATCATTCTTGCATTCATCATCATTTAGGGATTTTCTCAAAATCATTTCAGAAAAACAGAAGCTTTTGATGTTATGATTTTATGTGGACAGATTTAATTCAAAAGACCAACACCATTTGAAACTTGAATGTTTAGGAACTTGTTTGCTTGCCTTCATTATTGGGAAGTTTAGGTGTAAAAGTTTGACCAAAGTTTCAATTTGGAAATAAATTCAAAACCCTATTTTCAAAAACATTGCAACCAGAGGCAATGTCTCTGATTGTTTTAAGTCCAAGCTTGACCAAGCCCTTACAGGGTAACCACATGGTTAAATAACTGATTTTTGAAACCACAGTACCCTGCAAAAATCCCCAGAATTGTTTGAATTCAAAAAGGATTTGAATTCATACCTAAATCATTCCTGAAAACCAAATTAGAAAAGAAAAAGAATTAAACAAAGGAAAGGGCGAGCGCCATATCCGCCCAAAGCAGGATCGAGCCCAACTAGCCCACCCGGGAGTTTCCTTTTCTTTTCTCACGCTGAAACACGCAGGCTATCGCCGGTGACGGACCCTACCCTCATTTCAAGACACATCGCCGACGAGCGGCCCCGCCCACGCTGTCATCGTCTTCCCAAACCGCGCGACCACGCCGCAGATGCAATCGCCGTAATGGCGCTTTAAATGGGCATTAAACCTTGCGTCGTCGAGGCACCGCTATAAGAACCCCACCTCCCACCATTTTCCCCAACAAATTTTGCCTTCACGCCACCAGTCATTCCACGACTCGCGACTACCGCTGCTCCGACGATCGCGGCCGAATTCCGTGAGTCTCGTGTCCCCCTCTGCCTATCATTCACGCTATCTTGTTCAGTGAATCTCGGCGCATCTACTGACACACCCCACTTACCTTCGCATGACATGTAGCTCCAGCAACGTCGACGACTGGCCGCCACCGTCTTCGGCATCAACTCCACCGACCTCCAGTGGTAATTCCGCATCGCCCACGCCTTGTCTTTCACACACACGTGTTCTCCATGATCTTCTACACCTGACCGCACCCTCTGTTTTCCTCCTAGTGATCGACAACCTCGCCAACGACGACGACCGACCGTGCCGACGTCTGCCTCTACTCCGACGAGCAATTATCTCCATATCTGCGCGCCCCTTGACCAACCAGAGCCACCTCGAGCTTCAAAGACGCCACCGCTGTTCTGTAAGCACCTTCTCGCTTCGACGATCTAGAGCGTCGGCGCCACCGTAGTCGACGCGCCGCCGCCGTCAACACCGCCAATACTGCTTCGTTAATAGATTGTAGCCGGATTCGAATCACGCCAGAAACAGCTTCACTTAACGAAGAGGTATGGACAGATCTCGAGCCACAGAACGTTAATTAGATCCAACTCAGAGCTCGATCCGCTTGAACCGTACACGCCAAAGGACGCATGACACGTGGCTAGGGCTAGATCTAAAAACAGATTCAAATCAGAATTTGATCCAAATTTCAAACTGCTATAACTTTTGAATGCCACGTTGGAATTTTACAAACTTTATATCGTTGGATTCAGTAAAACAAGACCTATCTGAATATCCAATGTGTTTAACAAATAGTAACAGTTAAATTGACTTTGTTTGTGGAAACATGTTTAAGGCCATTTTAAATATAGATTTATTTTGGTAAATTGTATTAGTGTTTAATAAGTTTAGTTGACAAACTTGTGACTTGTTAAGTTTCTGTAAACATGTGCATGCTTGGTAGAACTTTCAAAATCACCACTTGGTAAATTCTTGCATGCATACATTCATATTATTTTTGGGTTGTATATAATTGTGTGTAATTGTATGCTATAATTTTTTTGTGTAGATTTTGCTAGTGATTGTGATTGTGAAGAGTGCTACTCTCCCCACTACCAAGGCAAGTGATATTTTCATGAATATTTCTATCCTATGTTTTGTATTAGCATTAGATATTTTGCTAAGTCTTGCATGCTATTTTGCCTAATGCTAAGTTGGGAAATCCTAAGTAGTGTAGAATTGTAGAATTGCTAAGGAATTTTCCTAAGTTAAGTTATATTACCATGCTTAGCCTAGCTTTTAGCAAACAAGGGATGGTGAAAATCTATACTTACTATGGTGAAAATATTCTAAGTCGTGAGACTTATGCTTTCCTAATAAAACAACTAAAGTCAAATAAACCTCCTGGGTGGAATGGAAGGATTGGGTTATGTTGAGTGGTTACACAAGGCCATGGACTTGGGTTGTGTATCTCACTTGTGGTATGCCACCCAGGCACAAAGGGATTTGGAGGCCAAGTGTTGAGAAGTCTTACAGTGCAACCACTTGGCAATATGGGCTCTGCCTTGATCATATAGGTTGCTAGAACTTAGCCATTTGGACAGTTGGTGGTAGTTGGGATGATAGGTTGGAACGGCGTCCATTTGACTAAGGAAAGGCTTCTGAAAGGTCCTGTCTTGGGAAACCAAGTCTGGTGGGGAAAGTGCACAACCTCTGCAGATGGAAAACCTAAGTACTTAGCCTAGTCCAAGGCAATGGACAATTTGAGCATCAAGACATGGAAGCTACAAGAATCTCATCACTCCAACTTCTAAGTAAAATTTGGTGGGTGAACAAGGGTGAAGGACCCCAATGTCTATTGGTGGTTTCTTGGGAATGTTTTGACAAAGAAAAACTTAGTGTTTTCAACTAATAGGTAAAACTTATTTTCAAGCAAAGCAAGCCAAGCTACACCTAGCCAAAAAGCATATAGTAGTATAGTCCACTTAAAATATACTAATGTATCACTTGCCAATACTATTCCAAAGTATTGACCCTCTGTGGCTGTAACTTGTGATGTTGCAGGTTACTCCGATGATGAGTAGGAGTCATGAGTCTACACTCAACATTCTTGCCTGTGGCACATGAAGATGAAGACTTATGTTTATTTTACTTATTCCTTAAACTCTTGTATTAGGCCTATGGCCCTGAGTTGTAAAAGACTATGTTTTATCTCTGGAATGAATGTAATAAACGACCTTTGTATCTGTGTACTTCATCTTAAACTGTGGATGCTAGCATTGATCTAGGGACTAGCATTGCAATCACAGGGATCCTTTCCTTTATAAAGGAGGGGTCTAACAGATGGTATCAGAGCACTGTGTTGCCTGTAGGATTATGACCCTAGGATTTGAAAACCACTAAGGAAAAAATTTCAACTACTTCTAAACTTGTCTATTCTTCTCGTAAAACTTTTCTAATCTTCTCATTCTCATCTCCATTTGTAGATGAACTCCATCAATGAAGCCATGAAGAAAGGACCACTCATGACCATGACCTTGGAGTGTGAAACTGAGTTTCCCAAGATTCTCAAGGACCTCATGGTGGCAATGGAGGCACATGGAGCAGCTATATACAAAGGCTTTCCAGTGATGGATGATGGAGTGGAGTATTGGTGGGTGCAACTTCACTTGTACAAAAACAAAGAAGACAACCACAAAGAAAGGGGATTCTGCATGTACACCAACACTGTGATGCACACCACATTCTTTGAGTCAGCCAGAGATGCAGCTTGGAAGACTATCAAAGAACTAAGTGCTAGAGTCAAGTGCAGAATGCTCAACCTCCAAAAAGACTTAGAGAAAGAGAAGGAACTTACTCAAGAGTTGGAAGCCACCAACCAAGAGTTAAGGGGAGATATAATAGACTTAGTGATGGAATCATGTGAACAAGATAGGTGGATTGCCTCTAGGAACATTGTGATAGCCACCAGATCCAGTGAGATAGGCCTATGAGCACACTTTGTTAGTGGACCACCATCTATCACCTTATTTTCCAAATGATACCTTAAATAAGTTGGACCTTGATTAATGTAATGGATTTATGTATGCATGACTTGTGTGATGTTTGTGTTCCATGGTTATGTATGAGATGGTTGTCTTGTATTTATCTTAAATTGTGTTGTTCTAACTTTTCAATCTTATAAATAGATGCCTATTACCATCAGCACCGTTGAGGAGCTCCAAGTTACCCGTTTCGGACCCCGTATCATTGAGCTTACCACTTTGCTCGATCTCCCTCTTCCCACCATCACGGTGTACCCACTCACCAAGTTCGAGAGGAAGGACCTCTGGGGCTTCAAGGTGAACTAGCCAGACGCCTTGCTCGAGCCTACTAGAGGCCATCGCCTTCAAGCCGATGCACGACGTGGAGAGAGGCATGGAGGTAGTCATGCAGACCTGATAGGACGCTCATAGGCCGTCACTCCCGACAGGTTAGGGCACTCACTTCCACGCCTTCTAAGGCGTGATGTTGATGGAGAGTCCATTGACTTTGAGGACGACTCGAGGAGCGCGGCAGAGCCGATACGTCTCTATCTCCAGGACTTAGAGACTCTCCTTAGGCACGTGGACACGGACAGGACGAACGTCATGCTTGGCAATGACGAGCTCCAGGTGCAGCTTCGCGAGAAGGACAAGCTTTTTGCGCAGCAGGATGAGATGATCAAGGAAATGGAGACAAAGTTCGAGGCCCAGGACCGCAAGTTCAAGAGTCAAGAGAAACGCCCTGTGATAGGAACAAGAAGATCCGGACATGACCGAGGAACCAAGTCCAAGGATTTCGAGCTAGAGCAGCAGATGGTTATTGAGAGGCTCCCGTAAGAGGGCTCTCAAGGCCAAGGTCGATTCCTTGACCACTACGATTGAGGAGAACAAGACCGCAATGGAGAACGCAGGTCTTACCTTTGTCGAGGAGGAGATTGATGTTGATGAGTAGACTTGACTACTCGTTTATCTTTCATACTCGTACTTGTTATTGTGAACTTATTATTGGACCATCCGACATGTGGATGGCTTGCCACTTGTGTGTTTTATTTTGAGAACTTTGTTATGTGGTTGTTGAACTTTTATTCTTATGTTGCTTGCTATGTGTTTGCTTATGATGTATTGTGCATAAAACATCTATGGGTATCTCATTCTTATCTATTTGAACAAACCACAGATGCCTCCCCGTCGCGCAAACCCCAACCCCAACAACATCACCCCGGAAATGCAACAAATGATGAATGCGCAAACACAGCTTATGCAAATGATGACAACATTCATTCAAAACCAGAACAACAACAACAACCCCAATAACAACAACAACAACCCCAACAACAACAACCCTCCGGGTTTTGATATGCTCACCAGATTTCTGCGTTTGAGGCCAGCAAAGTTTTCAGGGACGACTGATCCCATGGTGGCCAATGACTGGCTACGTTCTGTGAACAAAGATTTAGTGACCGTGGGCTGCACGGATGCTGAAAAAGTCAGGTTCATAGCACATCTGTTGGAAGGACCAGCCGCCACATGGTGGGACAACTTCCAAATCACCACTCCTATTGATGAGGTGACATGGGCTATCTTTGAAGATGGTTTCGATCGCTCATATCTCATCGAATGATGAGTCCGAAAATAAGGAGTTTCACAACTCAAGCGGCGCCACCGTAGCGTGGCGTAATACATAGAAGAGTTCAACAATCTGGCGTTATGCACGGATGAAGTTGACACAGATGCCAAAAGAAAGGAAAAGTTTCGAGGGCTTGAATGATGAGTCGAATCTACAGCTTGTCATGGCATATGTTCCAACTTATCGCCTTTGTGTGACAAGGCTGCTATTTTGGAGAGTAAAATGAAGCAAGTCGAGAGTAGAAAGAGGAAACACTCCGACAAGCACAGGGATCGTCTCACAAACGATCTCACTATGATGACAAGTAAGCTCAGATCCCATAAACATGGGAAATTCAACACCACAACCACAACCGCTATGACAACAAGCATCACCGCGATCATGACAATGACAAGTACAAGAACCACAAGGGTGGACATAAGAGCCACTATAGTGGAAATGGTAGGAAGTGGAAGTCACCGCAAAAAGGACATCGTCGGGTTGAGTGCTTCAAGTGCAAGAAGTCAGCATTATGCTAATGAGTGCCCCGAGAAGAAAGTGGAAGGACCTAACAAGCCAAATCCTTTCCGGAAAGGACGGGTTAACCACATCAATGTGGAGGAGGTCTATGAGGAGCCCGATGCCGCTTCTTTGGTAAGTTCACTCAATTCAATTTCAGCATTTGTACTCTTTGATACCGGTGCATCTCATTCATTCATATCAAAAGCATTTGTTGAAAGAAATGAACTACCGTAGAAACCATTAGGTGTCCTATAAGAGTAAGTTCTCCGTGGAGAAATGATAGTAAACTCGGGATGTCATGACTTAGTCATAGAGTTTGGAAAACATAAGTTTCAGTGAACCTAATAATCCTGAATTCCCAAGGATTGGATGTGATTTTGGGAATGGATTGGATGGCTAAGTATGAGGGGTAATAGATTGTGCTAATCGCAGTTACACTCACAACCCCGGAAGGAAAAGAATAAAATTCAAGTCAAACTTTGAATCCAAAGGAAGTAAGTGAATTCTCTTAAGGGGTTAGCATGGACAAGCAGCCAATTGTGTGTGAGTATCCGATGTATTTCCTAAGAGTTACCAGGAATGCCACCGGATAGAGATGTGGAGTTTCTGATAGATTTGGTACCAGGTTCTGGACCAATAGCTAAGAGACCATACAAAATGTCAGTTGATGAACTGAAAGAACTCAAGAAACAACTAGGAGAACAGTTGCAAAAAGGGTTTAATCAACCAAGTTCTTCATCTTGGGGAGCCCCAGTATTGTTCGTAGAGAAGAAGGATAGAACACAAAGATTATGTATTGACTACCGTTCACTCAATGAGGTAACCATCAAGAACAAATATCCTTTGCCAAGAATCAACGACTTGTTTGATCAGCTAGAAGGAGCATGTGTGTTCTCGAAGATTGATCTTCGGTCAGGCTATTTTCAACTCAAGATAAGAGAGCAAGACATACCTAAAACAGCATTCACCACAAGGTATGGATTGTATGAGTATACCGTGATGCCTTTTGGTTTAACCAACGCTCCGGCATACTTCATGAATATGATGAACAAGGTATTCATGGAATTTCTCGACAAGTTTGTTGTCGTATTCATCGATGACATCTTGGTCTACTCCAAGAGCAAGGAAGAACATGAAAGACACTTACGCTTGATACTTGAAAAGTTAAGAGAACATAAACTCTATGCTAAATTCAGCAAGTGTGAGTTTTGGTTAGAGGAAGTTGGCTTTCTTGGTCATGTTATGACAAAGGATGGTGTGGCATTGATCCCGCTAAAGTTTCAAATGTGATGAATGGGAATCTCCCAAGAATGTGAAAGAAGTTCGTAGTTTCCTCGGCTTAGGTGTTACTACGAAGGTTCATTGAAAATTTCTCAAGGTTGCTAAGCCAATGACGAATTGTTAAAGAAGGACAAGAAATTTGCTTGGTCCAAGGTTGCGAAGTCGCCTTCCAAGAATTGAAGAAAAGACTTGTAACAAGACCACTATGTGCCATTTGGAAAAGGATTTCCAAGTATATTGTGATTCTTCTCATCAAGGTTTGGGTGCCGTACTTATGCAAGACGGTAAAGTCGTAGCCTATGCTTCGAGACAACTCAAAACTCATGAAGTGAACTATCCTACTCATGATTTGGAGTTGGCCTCTGTCGTCCATGCACTCAAAATATGGAGACATTACCTTTTGGGAAAGCGATGTGAAGTGTTCACCGATCATAAGAGCTTGAAGTATATCTTCACCCAGAAGGAAATCAACATGAGACAAAGGAGATGGCTAGAACTTATCAAGGATTACGACTTAAGTTTGCAGTACCACCCCGGTAAAGCAAATGTAGTAGCAGATGCTCTAAGTCGTAAGACGTTTGTAAATGGCCTTACCAAAGGAGAATTGCCAGATGACTTGTGTAAGCAATTCAAAGAACTAAGATTGGAGATTGTGCCTGAAGGACATCTCATGTCTTTGGATGTTCAACCCACTTTATTGGACAAGATCCAAGAAGCTCAGAAGACTGATAAGGAAATTGAAAAGATTAAGGAAAATATAAGTCTAGGGAAAGCTAAGAGTTTCCATATCGACGAACAAGGTACCTTATGGCACGGAAAACGTATATGTGTCCCACAAGACCCGGAGTTGCGGAAACTGATTTTACAGGAAGCCCACAACTCTCCGTATTCTATTCACCCGGGAAACACCAAGATGTACATGGACATGAAAGAAAGATTTTGGTGGAACAATCTCAAGAGGGACATCGCCGAACATATTTCTTTGTGTGATGTGTGTAGAGTAAAGCGAGCATCGAAACCAGCAGTTTGCTTCAACCACTACCAATTCGAATGGAAGTGGGAAAATATTGGTATGGATTTCATCACCGGATTACCAAGGACCGTGTCGGTATGATTCCATATGGGTAGTAGTGGATCGCCTAACTAAAGTGGCTCATTTTATACCCGTGAAGACAACTTATACAAGTGCCAAGTTAGCTAAAATCTACATGAGCAATTGTATGCCTTCACGGTGTGCCTAAGAGTATTGTGTCGATAGAGGGACTCAGTTCACTTCTCACTTTTGGAGACAACTCATGAATCCTTAGGAACGAGGTTGGAATTCAGATCGCTTTCATCCTCAAACCGATGGATGAGTAAAGGACTAATCGATTCTTGAAGACATGTTGAGGGCATGTGCCTTAGACTATGGAGCAAGTTGGGATGAAAGTCTGCCCTACGCAGAGTTCTCCTACAATAACAGTTATCAAACTAGTATTGGAATGGCACCATTTGAATTACTCTACGGAAGGAAGTGTACCACCCCATTACTATGGAATGGTGTGGAGAAAGGAGTTTATTTGGACCTGATCTTATCAAAGACGCCAAGAGAAAGTCAAATTGGTTAAGGATGTTGAAGATAGCACAGTCCCGATGGAAAAGCTACGCAGATTCTAAGCGAGAGAAGTCACCACGGTTGGGGATAGAGCTTATCTCAGAGTATCACCACTTAGGAGTGAAAAGATTTGAGTCAAAGGAAACTTGGCACCAAGATATGTTGGACCATTCAAAATTCTAAGTCGCAAGGGAGAAGTTGCATATGAAGTTGAATTGCTAGAATCTCTGTCAGCTATCCATAATGTGTTCCATGTGAGTCAGCTCAAGAAATGTCACCCAGAGATGGAAGAATCATCTTTGAAGGATACCATACCTTTGGAAGAAGTCCAACTAGAAAGTGATCTCACCTATGAGGAAAAGCCTGTCAAGATTCTTGAGACCGCAGAAAGAGTCACAAGGACAAAAACTATCAAGTTTTGCAAAGTGCAATGGAATCATCATTCCGAAGAGGAAGCAACATGGGAAAGAGAAGATGATCTTCGGAAAGACCACCCTCACCTATTTGCTAGCCAATCTGAATCTTGAGGGCGAGATTCATCTTAAGGGGGTTAGATTGTAACATCCCTAAATTCATATTCCAAAACTCATTCATATCATTCTTGCATTCATCATCATTTAGGGATTTTCTCAAAATCATTTCAGAAAAACAGAAGCTTTTGATGTTATGATTTTATGTGGACAGATTTAATTCAAAAGACCAACACCATTTGAAACTTGAATGTTTAGGAACTTGTTTGCTTGCCTTCATTATTGGGAAGTTTAGGTGTAAAAGTTTGACCAAAGTTTCAATTTGGAAATAAATTCAAAACCCTATTTTCAAAAACATTGCAACCAGAGGCAATGTCTCTGATTGTTTTAAGTCCAAGCTTGACCAAGCCCTTACAGGGTAACCACATGGTTAAATAACTGATTTTTGAAACCACAGTACCCTGCAAAATCCCCAGAATTGTTTGAATTCAAAAAGATTTGAATTCATACCTAAATCATTCCTGAAACCAAATTAGAAAAGAAAAGAATTAAACAAAGGAAAAGGGCCGAGCCGATATCCGCCCAGCAGAGGATCGAGCCCAACTAGCCCACCCGGAGTTTCTTTTCTTTTCTCGCCAGAGCACACGCAGATGTCAGCCGATGCATGACCCCCACCTCATTTTCGCACACATCGCCGACGAGCGGCCCCGCCCACGTCATCGTTTCCCAAACCGCCACCACGCAGCCGGCAATGTCGGTAATGGCGCGGCTTAAATGGCATTAAACCTCGGGCGTTTCCTGTCGAGGCACCGGCTATAAGAACCCCACCTCCCCACGACCATTTCCCCCCAGTCAATTTTGCCTTCACGCCACCAGTCGCCCACGACTCACCGCCGCTGCGACGATCAAGGCGAATTCGGTGAGTCTCGTGTTCCTCGCCTCTCATTCACGCTGTCTTGTTCGGTGAATCTCAAGCATCTATCGACACACCCACTTACCTTCGCATGACATGTAGCTCCAAGAACGCCGACGATAGCCGCCACCGCCTTCGCATCAACTCCGGCGACCTCCAAGGATAAGTCCAGACCGCCACGCCTTGTCTTTCACACACACGTGTTCTCCATGATCTTCTACACCGACCGCACCTCTGCTTGCCTCCTAGTGATCGACAACCTCGCCAACGACGCATCGACTGCCGACGTCTACCTCTACTCCGACGAGCAATTATCTCCGTATTCTGCGCCTTGACCAACCGAGCCACCTCGAGCTTCAAAGACGCCACCGGTTCTCGTAAGCACCTTCGCTTCCCGGACGATCTAGAGCGCCGCCACCGTAGTCGACACGCCGCCGTCAACACCGCCAATACCGCTTTCGTTAATAGATTGTAGCCGTCGATCCGAATCTACGCGAGAAACAGTTCACTTAACGAAGAGGTATGGATGATCGAGCCACGCAACGTTAATTAGATCCAACGGCTGCAGAGCTCGATCCGTGCGAACCGGTGCCAGCGCCCGATGACGCGACACGTGGCTAGGGCTAGATCTAAAAACAGATTCAAATCAGAATTTGATCCAAATTTCAAACTGCTATAACTTTTGAATGCCACGTTGGAATTTTACAAACTTTATATCGTTGGATTCTGTAAAAAAAGACCTATCTGAATATCCAATGTGTTTAACAAATAGTAACAGTTAAATTGACTTTGTTTGTGGAAACATGTTTAAGGCCATTTTAAATATAGATTTATTTTGGTAAATTGTATTAGTGTTTAATAAGTTTAGTTGACAAACTTGTGACTTGTTAAGTTTCTGTAAACATGTGCATGCTTGGTAGAACTTTCAAAATCACCACTTGGTAAATTCTTGCATGCATACATTCATATTATTTTTGGGTTGTATATAATTGTGTGTAATTGTATGCTATAATTTTTTTGTGTAGATTTTGCTAGTGATTGTGATTGTGAAGAGTGCTACTCTCCCCACTACCAAGGCAAGTGATATTTTCATGAATATTTCTATCCTATGTTTTGTATTAGCATTAGATATTTTGCTAAGTCTTGCATGCTATTTTGCCTAATGCTAAGTTGGGAAATCCTAAGTAGTGTAGAATTGTAGAATTGCTAAGGAATTTTCCTAAGTTAAGTTATATTACCATGCTTATCCTAGCTTTTAGCAAACAAGGGATGGTGAAAATCTATACTTACTATGGTGAAAATATTTCTAAGTCATGAGACTTATGCTTTCCTAATAAAACAACTAAAGTCAAATAAACCTCCTGGGTGGAATGGAAGGATTGGGTTATGTTGAGTGGTTACACAAGGCCATGGACTTGGGTTGTGTATCTCACTTGTGGTATGCCACCCAGGCACAAAGGGATTTGGAGGCCAAGTGTTGAGAAGGCTTACAGTGCAACCACTTGGCAATATGGGCTCTGCCTTGATCATATAGGTTGCTAGAACTTAGTCATTTGGATAGTTGGTGGTAGTTGGGATGATAGGTTGGAACGCGTCCATTTGACTAAGGAAAGGCTTCTGAAAGGTCCTGTCTTGGGAAACCAAGTCTGGTGGGGAAAGTGCACAACCTCTGCAGATGGAAAACCTAAGTACTTAGCCTAGTCCAAGGCAATGGACAATTTGAGCATCAAGACATGGAAGCTACAAGAATCTCATCACTCCAACTTCTAAGTAAAATTTGGTGGGTGAACAAGGGTGAAGGACCCCAATGTCTATTGGTGGTTTCTTGGGAATGTTTTGGCAAAGAAAAACTTAGTGTTTTCAACTAATAGGCAAAACTTATTTTCAAGCAAAGCAAGCAAAGCTACACCTAGCCAAAAAGCATATAGTAGTATAGTCCACTTAAAATATACTAATGTATCACTTGCCAATACTATTCCAAAGTATTGACCCTCTGTGGCTGTAACTTGTGATGTTGCAGGTTACTCCGATGATGAGTAGGAGTCATGAGTCTACACTCAACATGCTTGCTCGGCACATGAAGATGAAGACTTATGTTTATTTTACTTATTCCTTAAACTCTTGTATTAGGCCTATGGCCTGAGTTGTAAAGACTATGTTTTATCTCCGAATGAATGTAATAAACGACCTTTGTATATGTGTACTTCATCTTAAACTGTGGATGCTAGCATTGATCCAGGGACTAGCATTGCAATCACAGGGATCCTTTCCTTTATAAAGGAGGGGTCTAACAGCCGGAAATTGTTCCGGAGGCTGCCATAATGCTCATAGCTTCTATACCTGAAAGGTTGTGGTCACGGAGATCTAAGTTCTTATTGAACCAAGTCAGTCGGATAAACAATCAAATGCTAAGGTTTGAGAGTAAATCATTATTGTTTGACAATGATGAACCGACTACATGCAAAGAAGCGATGATGGGCCCTGACTCCGTCAAATGGCTTGAAGCCATAAAATCCGTGATAGTTCCATACACGAGAAATCAAGTTTTGAACTTGGAAGACCCTCCGGAAAGGTGTAAAAACCTATCGGTCGTATTTGGATTGTAGGGGTTCGTAGCATGGAAAACAAAAAATTTCTACCGCATAAAACAAACAAGCCAAGATCTATCTACTAGATTGTAGCAACGAGTCGATAGAATAACTCACCCTCGAAGATTCCAAAGTGTTCAACGAGAGCGGATTCTCGTGGGTGATGTAGTCGTACTCTTCCCGATCTCAAGATCGTGTAGACGATCCTTCCCACAAGCTGCCAGCGCTTCCTCGATCGTTCACACGCTCGTACTGAGGAAGACCTTCCTCTCCTTGTTCCAGAAAGGAGGTTGTAGCACTCTCCTCGCGATTCCGAAGATGACTACAGTGGTACCTAAGTAGAGGGAGATCTCGCAGGCTCGCCTTAAGCCGGAGCGAGTATGGTGGACTATGAGAGAGCCCTCGGTGATCTAGGGTTTAGACGCACCAAGGAGAGGGAGCTAGGCCGGCGGCTAGGGCAAGTAGAAGCCCCAACTCGGCGGCTTGGGAGAAACCCTAGGGCGGCGGCGGCTATGGTGGGGGGCGGCGGCTAGGGTTAGGGTTTTAGAGGGGGCAAGGTGTAGGTCTAGGAGGGGCAGCCCTGCCCCTCCTTATATAGGTGGGAGGGCGCAAGGGAGGAGTCCTCCAACTCGGCCTCCTTGGTCGGCGGAGGAGAGGGACTTCCTCCCCAAGTAGGTTTCCTACTCTCCCTCCACCAAACAAAATAGTCGTTTGACTTTTCAAATTGGTGTTTGACTTTTCAAACTAGGATTTGATTTAACCCTTTATTTTGTTCAGCGATGACACCTAGTACATGATGCAACCATTCCAACTTGTTATGACACATTCATGTACCCTTCCCCTCCGGAGCACCGGACATTCCGGAACCTTCTAGAACATTCTCGATGAAAACACCGGAACCATTCTCCAAACCCGAAACATGACTTTCCTTATATGAATCTTATTCTCCGGACCATTCCGGATCTCCTCGTGATATCCCGGATCCCATTCGAGACTCCAAACAACATTCGGTCTCTTACTCATCATTCCATAACTACTCAACAACGTCGAATCCTTAAGTGTGTCTCCCTACGGTTCGTGAATTATGCGACATGATCGAGACACTTCTAACAATAACCAATAGAGGAACTGAAATTCATATGGATCCCACATATTTCTACGATTACTTTTAATCGAATGAACCACTTACATACGATACCAATTTCCTTTGTCTCACGATAGTTTACTTATCCGAGGTTTTGATCGTCGGTATTTCGCATACCTAGTTCAACCTCATCGATAAGTACTCTTTCTCGTTCCGTGATATGTGATCCCTTGAGCCACCACATGCTTGCAAGCTAATTGGATGACATTCCACCGAGAGGGCCCAGAGTATATCTATCCGTCATATGGATGGACAAATCCCACTCTTGATCCATGTGTCTCAACCAATACTTTCTGAACACTCAATGCCACCTTTATAGCCACCCATTTACAGTGTGGTGTTTGATGTCATCAAAGCATCCTTCCGGTGATGGTGATAAGCATGATCTCATGGTCAAGGAATTAGGTTACTATGTATCAGAAAGCATATAGCACTTGAACTATTAAAATGACTTGATCTTTATGCTACGCTTATCTATAGGAGTATGTCCATCATATCATTCTCCTAACGATATGATCTTGTTGTTAATAACATTTCAATGTTCATGATAGGGAAACCACAATCATTTATTAACCAACAAGCTAGTATTATGAAGAGGCTTTACTAGGGACTTCAATTTAAGTTTACAAATCACACAAGTATTAATGTTTCCTTGTTAATACTATTATAGCATGAATGTAAACATTTATCATAAACACAAAGATATAATAATAAATACATTTATTATTTCCTCTAGGGCATATCTCCAACATGGATCTATAAAGAAACAGACATGGATGTTTCACATCTATGAAATAGTCGACATGTCGTAAAGTATTTTATGACAATGTTCAAGGAGTTGACTATGACAAGATTTGATCTTTCATAGCGATATTTAGTCTGGACGAATTAAAGTAGCAACCACTACATATAATTTGGTATATGGTAGATGAATAAACAAAACAAAGTTCTTTTAATAGAATGGTTACCTAGGACGTGTACATGACACGATCCAAAGGGTTTTGTTAAAATTCAAAGGATGCTAAAAGGGCATGCAAACTTCAGTGGTTGAAGTAAGCATCACGGAGTTGGAATCTTCACCTTAATGAAAAGAAGTTTTCATTAGGAGACGATGAAGATGCTTGCATTTGCAAGAAATTAAGTGGGAGCGCTGAGACATATTTCTAATACATTATGTGGAGGACATCTTGTTGATTAGAAATGATGTAATTTTTATTGACAAAGGTTAAGAATTTCATTTCGATGAAAGACTTAGGCAAAACCCGAATATTTAGCATGAATGTCTATAGTGGATAGACTGTGACACTAATATGGTTGTGTCAAGCGTACATATATGAGATATTGAAGGAGATCAATATAGAAACGACAAGAAAAGGTTCTTGTCGCATGGAAAAGGAATTGAATCAAGATTCAAGTGCTTTGACACTTGATGATATGTACACATCCAGATATGTCCTATGCTCTAAGTGTTATGAGCATATACCAGAATGAATCATAAAATGATCATTGGACTATAGTAAGGATATTCTTATGATCTTTTGGAAGAACTAATAATATATTTGTGTAGAGGTGACAAACAATTACAAATAGTTCATTGTAAAGCGTTAGATTGATACTAGTTTTGTCACAAGATACAAATTAAATTTATCTCAATTTAAACTATGGGTGGCACAATGTAATGGAAAGGAGATTCCATGATAGATTTGGATGAAATCCATAGTTAAGACATTGTGACGAATACTACAACAAAAAGGCTAAGTATATGACTGCTATAGTAGCAGCAAAGGAGGGAATTTGTGTCAAGTAGTTTGTTATCAAACTAAGGTGTGGTTCGCAACGGGCTAACACTAAAGATATATTGTACGACAATAGTATCGACGTGTTTTAACCCCAAGGAACTAAAGGTCTCACCGAAAGACCAAATTTATACAATGTCATCTCATTGGAGAATGAGTGATGCGTGAAGACGCAAAGACATGCAAATACACAAGGACCTGAAGCGTCAGATCCATAGATTATGTTAACCACTTGCAATTGCATATATGCAACACCAGAAAGCCATATGTGTTTAATACGCAAAGTTTTCAAACTAGATTAATGTCTCTAGTGCAAGTGGGAGACTGAAGGGAATATGCCCGAGAGGCAATAATAAAGTGGTTATTATCGTATTCCTTATTTATGATAAAATGTTTATTTTGCATGCTATAATTGTATTAATACGGAAACGTTAATACATGTGTGTTTAATAAACAAAAAGGAAGTTCCTAGTTATGCCTCTCTCATAAACTAGCTCGTTGATTAACAAGATGATCAAAGTTTCCTGATCATGGACGTTGGATGTTGTTAATAACGAGGTCACAATATTAGTGTAATGGTGTGATGAACATTCATCCGAAGTATAGCATTACGATCAAAGTCATTGAGTTTATATTGCTATAAACAACTTACGAAGTAGTCCTAATCCTTAGACCATGAGATCATGCCAATCACTAACACCGGAAGAGTTTCTTGTTGACATCAAACGTCACAATCAGAATCGGGTGATTATAAAGATGGCTTCAAAGCTACTAAAGTGTTATGTTGAGAATCATGGATAAAGAGTGGAATTTGTTCATCCCGATGACGGATAGATATACTCTGGGCCCTCTCGGTGATATCACATTGGTTAGCTTGCAAGCAAGTGATTTGATCACTAGAATGTTATATCACGGGAACGAGAAAAGAGTGCATGTCGGTAACGAGATCAAACTAGGTGTGGATATACCGATGATCGAATCTTGGACATGTAATATATCGTGAAACAAAGGGATTAAGATACTAGCGTAAAAGGTTCACACGATCACAGAAGTCATCGTTGAATGTGTGGGAGTCAGTACGGATCTCCAGGTCCCGCTGCTGATTATTGATCAGAGAGGGGTCTCGATCATGTCTGCATTATTTGTGAACCGTAGGGTGACACACTTAAGGGATACCGACACCATTTGGAGCAAATAATATGCCAGAGAAATAAAAAGGAAAGCGCAGGAATTTATTTCACTAGACACCGAAACTGTTTCGGTTGAAATTGTTGAAACTGGTTCTGCATGTGAAATGGAATACTAGCAAGGGGTTTTATGTGAATGTTTGTTAATTAAAGTAATTAACAAAATTCTGAATAAATAAATAAAAGAGTTTTATTTAATGAGAGATTACATTAAATTTGGTGGAAATTTAATGGAGGTGAGTGGAATTTTGAGTGGGGTGGCTATTTATGTGAGTGGGAGCTCCACCCACATGAATGTGGAAGAGGTGGGGGCACCTCCATGGCTGCCACACCATGGGAGGGGGCTGCCCCCCTCTCCCTATAAAAGGCACCCACTTCCTCCTCTCATCTCACACCTCCTCGCGAAGGATCTCTCTCCCCCCTTTAGAATTTCCCCATGGTCTCGGATCAGCGAGATACATGTTCCCGGTGGATTTTTCTGAAAGGATTTGTTGCTTCCGCTGCTTCGCTGGAGCGAGGGCACAGAGGTTGTCGGGGTACCCGTACATGTGTGCGATCACTGATGCACCACTACTTTGAGGTGCTGGACTTGATTGTGCTGGACCGGCTGGACCAGATGGACTTCATCACGATCTTGAGGTCGCAAGCGTTCATCTACATCACCCACGAGTACAACCTCGTTAACACTATTAGGTCTTCGAGGGTATGTATTCTATGGATGTATATCCACCCGTTGCTTGTATCTAGTAGATAGATCTTGGTACTTAGATGTTCCCATCGTAGGAAATTTTTTGTTTTCTATGCTGCGAACCCTACAAGTTAAGCTTGGGGATGATTGATAAATCGGAAACATATCTATAATTTTTGATGTTCCATGCTTGTTTAGTATCTACTTTGCTTTGCTTTGTCTACACTTTGAGGTGTTTTTATATGTTTTTTGGAACTAACCTATTGACAAGATGCCACAGTGTCAGTTGCCTATTTTCTGCTCTTTTTGGTTTCAGAAAGCTAAAAATGAATATTCTTAGAATTGGACGGGACAAAAGCCAAAGTTCATATTTTTCCCTGAACGATACGGAAAATCAAAGAGGAGACGGAGGAGGACACCAGGGTGGCCACACTCTAGGTGGGCGTAGGTCCCACCTTGGTCGCACCCACAAGGGGTGTTGGCCCCCTGGCCCTCCACCGACCATGCCTCCTTCGCCTATAATAAGCCTCCGACCCAAAAACCCTAAATCATCGACCAAAAAGGCAAGAAAAGTTCCGCAGCGCCGCCGCCACTGAATGGGAGATTCGGGGGGACAAAAAGCCTCTGTTTCGGCACCCTACAGGGATGGGGAAGTGCCACCGGAGCCATCTCCATCGATCTCCACCACCATCTCCATCACCGTTGCTGATTCCCATGATGAGGAGGGAGTAGTTCGTCCTCGAGGCTAAGGGCTCTATCGGTAGCTATGTGTTCATCTATCTCTCTATGCGTGATCATATTGTGGCCATGAGCTTTGTAATCAAGTAGATATACCTTACTACTCAAGTGCTTTAATAGATCCCTGCTCTCCCCATGTGTGTGAAAGTGACAGCGTGCACGCCATGGTGGCACTTAGGCTAGAGTCTAAATAAATACTCATCGTGCTTTAATAGATCTATGCTTTTCCCCACATGTGTGAAAGTGACAGCGTGCACGTCGTGGTGGCACTTAATCTAGGTTACATATATATTATTCATGAGTTATATTTGGAGTTGGATGTCTTTATGAAATTGTGGTGTTTTTTGGAACCGTCTAGCGCTCAAGGTGACAGTGTGGGGTTATCCAGATGGGGAAGGCGGACTTTGAGGAGTGCTATTATAGCCCTACCATGGATTAGAGTATCCAACCGGAGAGTATTTCAGGATAGTATCATGAATAGAATATATTTATATAAGAGTGTTCACTAGTGAAAGTATGATCCCTAGGCCTTGTTTCTAAGCATTGAAACACCATTTGCATCTAGATCTATTGCATGTTTGCTTGCTTCCATTTTTGCCTTTAGTCCTTTTCTCCCCGTCAGAAGCTCTTTTCTGGCACCGTTACCACTTATAATCATCCATACCACTTGTATTTCACTATCTCTTCGCCGAACTAGTGTACCTATACAAGTGTATTGGGTGCGTTGGGGATACAGGAGACTTCTTGTATCTTGATTGTAGGGTTGCTTGAGAGGGATACCTTTGACCAATTCCTCCCTGAGTTCTATAAACCTTGGGTAATCCACTTAAGGGAAACTTGCTGCTCTTCTACAAACCTCTGCACTTGGAGGCCTAACAACTGTTTATAAGAACATAAGTGTGTAGACATCAGAGATCGATGGAGATGGCTCCAGGGGCAATTCTGCCGGCAGGTGCCGAATAGAGACTGTCCCCGAATCTCCTTCGGTGGCGAGAGTCATGGAACTTTTTGTGGATGTATGCCGACTCATCTAGGGTTTTCTCATTGGGGCTTTATATAGGCGTAAGGGCAAGGCGAGGAGGCGGCCAGGGGGACCACACCCCCTGGTGGCACCACCAGGGTAGGCCCGTGCCACCCTAGGGTGTGCCCACCCTGGTGCCCTACTCTGTCTCTGCTTAGTTTTTTCGTATTGCTCCGGGAAAATAGTAACTTTGGCTTTTGTCCCGTCCAATTCTGAGAATATTCATTTTTTAGCTTTTCTGAAACCAAAAACAGCAGAAAACAGGCAACTGGCACTGCGGCATCTTGTCAATAGGTTAGTTCCATAAAGTGTATAAAAATACCTCAAATTGTAGACAAAACATAAGACAAATGATATAAAATAAGCATGGAGCATAAAAAATTATAGATACGTTTACGACGTATCAAGCATCCCCAATATTAACTCCTGCTCGTCCTCGAGTAGGTAAATGATAAAAGGAATAATTTTTTAGGTGACATGCACCATCACAATCTTGATCAAACCATTTGCAAGCATTGAAAGCTAGGATCAAAGTACTCTAAACAAGATCATGAAAGATGTGGTTCTAACAATAAGACATAGCAACTATGTTGTAACATGAAAGGATACAAACAAAGATCATGAATAACAATGCATTGAAAGACATTTGTTTGTTTCACATATATAAAACATAGCATAGTGGCAATCAGCTTGTCCCTCATGGAGTAGCAAAACATAAATACATAGGACACGTTCAAAGTTCATAAGGGTGACTATATACAAATAGTTCAAGAACAAGCAATATCAACATTATGAATCAATCAATAAGTTTTGGAACAATGCACATAAAACTAAGAATGACAACTATGCTCTCTTAATTGGTGCATAAAGATAGAAGGTGGAGACTCAATATAAAAAGTAAGGAGAAAGTCCCTTCAAAGGGAAGCAGGGATTTAAAGTTTCATTAAGATCTTCCAAAAATTATGGTACTTGTTAGCTTTCAGCTCTCATTGCCCCTATCATAAGCATCTTGAAGTGATTAAGGTTAAAGTGAAACAAATATGGAGTATATGCTTGACAAAGTATAAGTTGGCAATCTCATGTCCCTTGAGTACGAGGGCCGTTCCACATGCTACTCAAATTTAGTTACTGGTAAGTTCTTGTCTTAGTAAGTACATGTATATCATGGAGAACCGCCAACGGAGTACCCCTTGCCCCATGATACAGGAGCTATCCCATATCAAAATGACAAGGCAAGTAGACAATGAGCATCTCAGCAATCTTCTTATTTACCATGGGAAAAATGGTGTTTTTTTCTCTTCTTTCCTCTTTTCTATCTCTCTCTCTCTTTTTATAAGAAGAATGCTTCATAGATTGCTCACTATGGTGATGCTGCGAGTTTCCACCATGATTAGGCATGGCTTAGGCTAGCGGCCCAGGCGTTTCTCTAACACATATACATAACTCCATGGACTAACAATCTTCCTTTTTATTTCACATTGCCGACATCCATAAACAAGTGAGCATGATATCAACTGGGTAGATATCTACATGTGTTGAAAGCGTTCCCCGTGACAGCACGGTTCTGCTAATTCCCAATTTATAAGTGCAAGCATATATAACATAGATGACACAATGGTTCAAGTTTATTAGGGGCAAGAAAAATAAAGTGTGCCATCAAGTTTGTGAAAGCTTTAATCACTAATTTTCACTTAACAAGTTTAATTTGGAAGATAAATAAAACAAGAATATACTTGGAATGGTGTAACACACCATGCATAGGAATTTATAGTGGACTCTTTGGAATAACTTGGTTTCTTGGAAGTTGGATGCATGAGTAGAGCTTACTCAATACAAGTGGAGGCTAGCAAAAGACTGGGAGCGACCAACTAAGAGAGCAATAATGGCCATAATCATGCAGAGCGACAAAACATTACTAATCAAGGCATAAAGTGATACTACAAGTCAAGGACTAAATGATCATATAGGCTATGGTGACTTGTTCATAGTCATAACATGGTGTGAGCATGTGCCAAGTCAACCCAAACAAAGCATCAAAGGAGAATACCACAATATTATGCTTTTGTATGCTAAAACAACGCATGATTCTTTCAAGGCACATTAAGCAATCTCAATTGTTTGGAACAAGTCATGCTATAGCAATAATCACTAAGCATAAGGTCAAAACAACATCTAGCATGACATGATAAAGTCTAAGCCACAGTCAAAACAAGCTCCCTTTTGTACCACTAAAGCATGAAGCTTCCTACTCTTTCCCAACACCAATTGACTTATTTGAAGCAACTTACAAAGTTAATAATCAATAAATATCAGTGAGCTTGTCTCATAAATCCATAAAGAAGAACTAAAATGTTCTAAGCAGAAAGCATAATAAAACTAAGGCTAAACACACTGCTAGCAAAAGAGAACACTCACAAAACAATAAGAGTGAAAACTAGAGTGTTCTAGGCAATGAAAATGGAGATACAATACAAAAGAAGTGTGCTATAATCCAACCAACTTATTTCAGCAAACCAAACAAAAAAAACTAAAAACTAAAACTAATACGCTCCAAGAATAACACAAAAGTGCATGAAACAATAAAAAGAAGTGTCTAGAAAGACCTGGGATTTTTATTAATGAAGAAGGGGATGCCTTGGGCATCCCCAAGCTTTGACGCTTGTACCTCTTAAATATTTCTTGGGCGACACGGGTTGGAATCCCCAAGCTTGAGCTTTTGTCCATTCTTCATCTCATTGCATCATTCTTCCTTTACACCTGAAAATTCTCCTTCATACAAAACTTCACACAATCTTCATTAGCAACATTAGTGCATTCAAAAGATAATAAACCTTTGGGTTTAGTATTAAAACAGCAAAACTTTCATTAAAAACACAAGATATTGTAGCAATTCCCTCAAAAAGCTCAATTTACCAAATAGAACCCTAAAAAGTCGATAAAGAGGCAAATGCGATTAAAGACAGAAATCTGTCAAAACAGACCAGCATGTAGAAACCAATTTTTTCGAAGACCTTCTGTTGCTCAAATCAAAAAGTGTTGAACTAAGGAAAGTTATCTAACATACTGGGAGATTTATTAGCAAAATATCAGCTGAAACCGAGTTACAAAGATTTTACACGAATTTTTACGGTGGAGCACAAAAATCTATTTCGGAACAACAACTCCCCAAATCTTACTTTCCTCTCATTAGAGGTTATTTTTGGCACAAAATGAAATAAAAAGGATAAGGACAGGTTATTACAGAAGTAATAACTTCCAAGACTCAAGAAAACGATTGGGTTATCTCCCAAGAAGTACCTTTCTTTAATGCCTTTAAGTTAGGCTTGATAGTTTGAGAAGATGCTCACATAAGAAATATGAATTGAAGTAAAAGAGAGCATCAAGAAGCAAATTCAGAACACATTAAACAAGTCATGAAAGCACAAAGCAACAATCATAGGAAAGTAAAACAAGTGCAACTTCAAAACTTTCAACATAAAGAGGGGAAACTTAATATTTTTGAGATGCATAAAACCATGTTTTCCTCTCTCATAATAACTTTCAGTAGCAACATGAATAAAATTAACAATATAACTATCACATAAAACATTCTTATCATGAGCCACATGCATAAAATAATTATTACTCTCTACATAAGCATAGTCATTCTTATTAATTGTAGTGGGAGTAAATTCAATAAAATAGCTATCATAATTATTCTCATCACCATAATCATAAAATATAGGAGGCATATTATAATCATAATTAATATTCTTCTCAATAGTAGGTGGACTGAAATATCATATTCATCATTGTAATCATCATATATTGGAGGTTTGGTATCATCATAAGCAATATAATCGCTATCTTCCAAATCTAGGGAACTAAAAAGATCATTTTCATAAAAACTAGCTTTCCCAAGCTTAGACGTTTCCATAGCATTAGAAATAATGGTGTTTAAAGAATTCATACTAATAACATTGCTATTAGCATCCAAATAAAGTTCCATAGGTTTTTTAATTTTCTCTTCAAACACTTCATGTCCTAACTCAAGATAAATACTATAAAGCTCTCTAATTTTGTTGTTGTTTTCCATTAAGCCTAACTAGTGAAAAAAGAAAAAAAAAGACAAAATTGCAGAATCTAAAGGAAATAACTTCGAGCACTCACATACCAGGATGTGAGTACCTTTTACCTTACCTCCCCGGCAACGGTGCCAGAAAAGAACTTTTGACGGGGAGTAAAAGGTTGAAGTTGTCATGTATATCCCCGACAACAGCGCCAGAAAAGAGCTTGATGTCTACGCACACTTCTATTCTTGTAGACAGTTATTGGGACTCCAAGTGCAAAGGTTTGTAGAACAGCGGCAAGTTTCCCTTAAGTGGATTACCCAAGGTTTATCGAACTTAGGGAGGAAGTGGTCAAAGGTATCCCTCTCAAGCAAACCCGCAATCAAGATACAAGAAGTCTCTTGTGTCCCCAACACACCCAATACACTTGTCAGGTGTATAGTTGCACTAGTTCGGCGAAGAGATAGTAAAATAAAAGTGATATGGATGATTATAAGACAACAGTGCCAGAAAAGAGCTTGACGGGAGGAAGAGACTAAATGCAATCTGAAATAAAGATGGAAGCAAGCAAACATGCAACAGATCTAGTTATAAATGATGTTTCAATGCTTAGAAACAAGGCCTAGGGATCATACTTTCACTAGTGAACACTCTCATATAAATATCTTCTCTTCATGATACTACTCTCCGGTTGGATAACTCTAATCCATGGTAGGGCTACAAAATCACTCCTCAAAGTTCGCTTTCCCCATCTAGATAACCTCACACTGTCACCTTGAGCGCTAGATGGTTCCAACAAACACCATAATTTCATAGAGACAACCAACTCAAAATATAACTCATGATAAGTATTTAAGTAATCTTTAGCCTAAGTGCCACAAGATGTGCACGATGTCCCTTTCACACACATGGGGATAGCCGGATATCTATTAAAGCACTTGAGTAGAAGGGTAGATCTACTTGATTACAAATCTCATGACCAAAATAAGATCACGCATAGAGAGAGATGACCACATATCTACCGGTAGAGCCCTTAGCCTCGAGGAAGAACTACGCCCTCCTCATCATGGGAATCAACAACGTCAATGGAGATGGTGGTGGAGATCGATGGAGATGGCTCGAGAATTTCTGTCCTGTGGTGCCTGAACGTAGACTTCGTCCCAATCTCCCCTTTGGTGGCGGCGGTGCTGCGGAACTTTTTGTGGATGTATGCTGATTCATCTAGGGTTTTTTCATCGGGGGATTTATATAGGCGGAAGGGCAAGGCGAGGAGGCGGCCAGGGGGCCCACACCCCCTGGTGTCACCACCAGGGTAGGCCCGCGCCACCCTAGGGTGTGCCCACCCTGGTGCCCTACTCTGTCTCTGCTTAGTTTTTTCGTATTGCTCCGGGAAAATAGTAACTTTGGCTTTTGTCCCGTCCAATTTCGAGAATATTTATTTTTTAGCTTTTCTGAAACCAAAAACAGCATAAAACATGCAACTGGCACTGTGGCATCTTGTCAATAGGTTAGTTCCAGAAAGTGTATAAAAATACCTCAAAGTGTAGACAAAACATAAGACACATGATATAAAACAAGCATGGAGCATCAAAAATTATAGATACATTTACGACGTATCACACACTAATATGGCCATCCAGTTAAGGACATGACGATTAGTGTGATCAAAGCATCCTCCTGAGACAGTGATTAATATTATTTCAGGGTCTAGGAAGAAGGTCACTTCATTTCTAGCAATTACAACAATGAACCATGTGACTAGATCACGTTGCAATACTTATGTGGGTAATGTCCATCATATCATACACTAATGTTATGGCTTCGTTGTCAACTGACATAAATGTTGCATGATCAGGAAACCTTGATCATCGGTTGTCCAACGAACTAGTTAAATAGAGACTACTAGGGACCAGGTTTGTTTACATACAACACCTATATCAATGTTTTCTCTTGATACAATTATATAGCACAGTATGAAACTGTCATGAACTTGTTTGAGATATGATAATAAACCTATTTATTATTTGCCTCTACGGCACATCTCCTTGAGAGACCTCTTGGCAAAACTTTATGGTATTGTAGCAAACAATTTTTCTAATGTAGCAAAACCAATTTCGCCGGAGACTCTCGACAAAGACATTGTAGCAAAACCATAGAATTATTATAGAAAAACTATTGTATGAAAGTAACAAAATAAACATGAATACGTAGCAAAAAACAGTATGCTAAGGTAGCAGACTCTCGTAGCAACTATAAACAACAAATTAGCAACACCGGCCAACTAGAGTAGCAAAGGCCGCAAAATATAGTAGCTAGGTAGCATTGTAGTCGCCGAAGGCCATGGCTGAGGGAGCCCGGCGTTGTGTCGCAGCAGCCGTGGTTGTTCCTCCCATAGGATACACCGCGTGAACGCATCCGGATCGAGCTGTTGGTGGCCTCCATGTTCGGCGACGCATGAGCACTGGAATTGGATGGCGCCAGAACCGCTGGTGGCACGCTACCAGCCCTAGGTAGCAACGCCATGAACCCTAGGTAGCAAGGTCGGCTAACATCCATAGCATAGACGACTAACTCTTGCAGTTGTAGCTCCGCAGGGTCGACGGCGGCGGGGTGTCGGGTCGTAGTACGGGAGGCGCCACCACGAATCACATGTCCCCGTCAGAGGTGGGAGAAAGGGGAGCGGCGGGCGGTGTTTGGCGAGGTCCCTTCCGTAGGCGAGCCCGTCGTCCTCGACGCTGGCCTATAGGCTAGATGGGACAACTTGGCTGCGTCTAGTTGAGGTAGAAGGTCGGCGGTGGCGCACCTCGGCAGGTGAGAAAGGTGCTCCGGCCAGCGGTAGGGGTGGAGAGCGAATGGGACGACGGAGAAGGAGAGTGATGTGGCGACTGGAGAATTTTCTAAGGGAAAGAAGGAAGAAGACCAGAAGTCCAAATCGTTCCATAGTTCAGGCTATGTGTATCATTTTACTAAGATATTATATGACCACACGAAAAATGTGATAGAGCCGCTAGACTTTTCGCTATGGAAAGCCATCTCCAGCATGGGCTCTATGTTCGAGTGCTACGACTTACAGCTCGGTGGGCCTGAAGAGGATGGATCCAAACAGATCTGGCCCTTCCGTGCCTTCCGTTTGGAAAGGGTGTGCTGCATCTAAGCGCGAATTCTCCGACAACAACAAAAGAAAACTCCTGTCTCGCTTCCCTCAAAAAAACTCCTATCCGTTCAAAAAAAAAACTCTTGTCGCACTAGTAGCTAGTGCAAACTGAGTTTCCATCGATTCAGGTACTCAGCAAACGCAGCTTGCAGGTTATAATAGGCGGAGAGACGCTAATCCTGGACGATGACAAGTCCTCGTTATGTAGGTATAGGCTGAGTGAACATTTCATTACCGGCTGCATGCAGCCGAATTACCAAACCAAAGCACACTGAAATGACACTCCTCCTTTTTTTCAGTATCTACACTTTTGTAGGCATCAGGATTCTAAAATAGTAGGTCACGGTGCACAGCGCACAGCTATGCATTCACATATGCAATGAAAAGAACATGTTTCTTGTTTCTGTTGATGGTATACGAACTTGATTGCGCTGAGCAACGCAGCGATCTTTCCATTGCATCCGCATGATTTTATGGTTGCAAAGGACACGGATTCACACCAGGCATCAGTGATGAGATAGATGATGAACTGAACCGAAGCACTGCACAGTGTCCGGTGATAAACAGGATCATCAGCGACGGACGGGTTGGGCGTTCGGACGGAGCATGCGAACAGTGCCCACGGACGGACTGATGACAGGCCACGCCCCGATCGAACTTTCAGAGCCATCACCGACGTACTACGTACTAGCATGTCCTCGCAGCATGGGCACGTACGCATGACTCGTCCCACCCAAGCCAAGATTTTGAGCCCTGTCCGGCTGTCCCCTCCTTGTGCCTATGCGTGAGTTCAACAGCGTGCAACCTTGCGTGGAGACGTCACCTCGAAGAAGAAGCGTGTCAATATTTCAGTTACCGGCTGCATGCACCCAGATTACCAAATCCAAGCAAAGCACAGCGAAATGACCTACAGTACGCCTCTCCATTTTCAGCGTCTGTAATTATGTAGGGCTTCTGCAGCATTCTAGAATCGGTCCCGGCGCAGAGCACAGGACAACATTTGCGAGGCACACAAATGCAATGTAAATGGCTTGCTATTACTTGATTTTATTTTTCTTACTCCCTCCGTCCAAAAATAGATGTCTTAGCTTTTTTAAATTTTAAATAAATGTATATACTTCCTCCGGTCCAAATTAATTGACGCGATGTATTTTTTGCAAAACAGTCCTCGTGTTATCTCTGACAAACCATGCAGTCTGCCGCTCCCCCCGCCGGCTGTCTCACTCACTCGTCTCGCCCGCCGCTCCCCCGCCGTCCACCTTCTCTTGGCCGCATCGCCTGCTCCGCCCCTCCCTAGCCGGCCACCTTCCTTCCTCCTCGTCTCCCCGCCTTTCTTCCTCCGCCTTCCATCTGCCATAACCCAACGAGGACGAAGATCAAAGATGAAAATATCCCCTTTTCCCCCAAGAGTTTGACTTTGTCGGCTTTGGCGGTGTTGCTCGTGGCCTGGAGGAGGAGGTTCTCGCTGACGACGGCTGGAAGGAATTGAAACGGGAGGAACGAAGAAGGGCTATCCAAGGTGAGGGGATGGAGAGAGGAGGTGGTGGCGCTGTCCCAGTAGGGAAACGGCCACGGCGGCGATGGCGATGATGACCGGCCGGAGAAACCACGACGCTACATGGTGAAGGAGAAGAGCAGTACCTGCTACCCGTTCCGCGCCGCCCATCACGCGCTCCAGGTTCGCCACCCACAAGTCAGTCGCCCATCTCCATCCATTTATCTATCCGCCCTAGCTGCTCGTTCAAAATCAGCAATTTATTGCTTCCAAATTCAAAAGGAGATCCGGTTTGGTTCTTCATTACTCGTGTGATTAGCTCTGCAGTGATTGGGGTTGACGGATATAGGTTGAATTGGTGCCTTGTGTTTTACGCTGTGCAAGTTCCTGAGTAATTGTAGATGGACAAAAATCTCCCTGAAGATTGGATTCAATCTGTTGCCTTCTCTCACCTGAAGCAAAGAGATTCAGGAGAGAATGCTTAGAGATGTTTCTTGAGAGAATGCTTAGAGATGTTTCACTTGAAGCAAAGTAATTGCATATGTTTCTTGAGAGAATGCTTAGAGATTCAACATGACCATTCATCCTGTTTGATCAGAGTCCGACAACGGGAGGTTTCCGTTTGCTGAATTCAGGAGCATTCTTTTCATTGCTTATCGCCTTTGTGTGTGTGTGTGTGTTTGCTGAATTCAGGAGCATTCAGGAGCAGCCCGACAAATGCATGCTGCTTATCATAAATTTCCTTTTACATGTGCATATTTATTTTTGATGAAAGGGTTTCCCCTGATTTTCATTCAAGAAATACTGTAAACAAGTGAATGTGCAGAAATGAGTTGATACATTGGTATATATGTAACATCCCAGCATTTACGAACTAATGAAGGGTAGATATAGGAATTTGGAATGTTGCATGCATTCATCTGTGAAAATGTGGGTAAAATTTTCGCCAAATAAAAACCTTAAGTGATCAAGGTTTCTTTCATACTTTAAGATTAGGTTTAGTCTTTGAGGAATTATGTGTTTTGGAAAATGAATTTGAATTTTAAACTTGAGTGTTTGAATTATAATTCAAATGAATTAGAAATAAGGTTTAAATCTTGATTTAATTAAGAGTAATTATTATAATTCAAACTTTATCTAAAGAAAGCAATTAAGGATATTAAAACTTATTTCATATTTTCATTCAATAAATAAGTTACAAAAATATAACTTATTGAAATTATTCAACAACTTCATAATAGCAAATAAATAAAGAATAAGAATATTTCTTTATTAATAATAATATAATATTTATTACAGAAGAATAAAATGAAGATTACAAAATAGTAAAATGAAAATTACAAAAGAATAGAACTAAAATTACAAAAGTATAAAGAAGATTACATTGGATTGTTCTATAACTAAACTTAAACTAAAATCTTCACTTTAAACTTGTACCTGCAAAACAAATAGAAACTAAATAGAAAAAGGAAAGTTAGGGTTAGTATTGTTTTACTCTCAAAAGTTGATAGTGAAGTGCACTGTTTAATATTTCATCATTGAGTATATAAGGGTTAAGTTTCACCAATATGAAAAGATAAATCTTCAATAATTTTTAAGCCAGAAGTCAAATGACAGCCAAGAGGGGCAAGTTTCACCAGCCAGGTAAAAGTAATCTGATCAAAGTAACTTTCAAGTCCAAAGCATATCCACAAGTGCACAGCAAGCACATAAGCAGGACACACAACTAAATGCATGTGGTGTGCTGTCAACTTCACAACACAGCTCCAACACACCAAAACCAGCAGCACAGCCGTGGATAGGCACTAGTGCATCTCTTCACTGCACACACACAAGAACAGACAGCTTAGACATGAGCTAACCAAGCACAACAACCAGCAACCAAACCAACCCAAAGCCAATATCTCATCACCAGGATGGTGACATAAGTAGGGGGAAGGATCAGGTGGACAGCAAGATCAAGTTCAGGAGCTAGGAGGAGCAGGCTAGCTCAAGGTCAAGCTCAGGAGCTCAACAAAACAAGATCAACATCACCACCTTACTCCACAATCATCAGATTTTGTGGTGAGCATCATAAAACCCTCACATAATCTAATCATATTATCTAGACAGAAGCATGTGTTGTTTTATGAACAAACTCTCAGAAATCACCCAAGTGGGGTGAATCCATCATAGAGATTTTAAACTCTCAAATCAAACAGCAAAGTACAAGGATCCAACCAGAGCTCAGAACAACATCATTGCTTTGGTTGTCAAGCCATATATTACAATTCAAGCATAAATATAGCTAAGATCTAATTTCTAGGCACATCCCTAAAGTAAGGGTAGCACCTTAGAAACTAATCTTTTGGATCCATATAATGATCAAGCCTACTATCATTTTTCTCCAAGCTTTGATTCAAGAAACAATAGCCGGTACCACTACTAGGACTATCTATATGAATCAATTAGATAAGTCCTAAAACCCCTAAGCCTCAGACCAACATCATTGGTCTTAGGGATTTCAGAAAAGAACATTTCCATTTATCTTTTAAAGCTAAGCTTGTCTTAAGATTAAACCAATCCAATCAATGGATTAGAATCAATATTGTGTGCCATACCAAGATGGTGTCACAAGAACAATTCTATATGAATCAGGATAAACATCCAATCATCACAGGTTCAACAAAACAATCTACTAATCATTTTCCTGTCAGGAATCATAATTAAAGCATTCCAATGTTTATCTGTACTGTTTGAGATCATTGTGATCTCAAACCACATATTAATTTCTAACCTAACAGCACTAAGACAGTGATTTCATCACACCATAACCATGATCCTAAACCATGAAATGACAGTGGAAGGTTATCAAGTCACTGACTTTACCAAGCATTGGTTCCAAAGCAACTATACCATCTGAATCATATGCAATCCAAGCATAAAAGCATCTAATAAGCCATCAGAACCATTATAGTTCATCTCAAGCAACAAGCCTTAGGCTAATAACCATTTAGCATGCTTACAGACCATCCACACATGATCTAATTCATCTAGTACATGATTAATCACATGATAAGAACCCTAAATGAAATAAACCATCCTAATCAGGACAAGACAATCACCAGAGAGGTCATTGCCAACATCCAGCATATGATGAGCGAGCACAGAGAGCACAAGGGGAGAGGAAAAGAACTCACCAGAGGTCCTCGCTGGAGACTAGAAGAGGAAGCAGAGGGGCCGACGACCATGGCGGCACGGGGAGCACCCTAGAGGGGGTGCTGCAACCCATACGGCGCCACGACAGCGAACCTGACCACGCCTAGAGGCGAGACAAATCACCACAACGCACGACGGCGGCGACAACGCTAAGATCCGCGCCAACCCCCAAACCCTAGAGTTCGGGACGACATCGATCCATCACAGGAGAGCCCCATACTCAAATCCAGTTGGATAGAAAGGACGGGCATCATCGACAACCTCCTGTTGCACCACGGCGGCGACCAGATTGGCCCGCAACGGCGATATCACCGACCACGGGGTCAGGGGCAGAAGAGGAGAGGAGTGAGCTCGAAGGAGAGAGGCAGTGAGGAGTGGGCTGAGTTGGGCCAGAACCTTTCGGGATGGTTTTTTTGACTGTGTCTAATGGACCACTAGGGCCCAATAAGATTAAAACATCCCAAAAAAAACCTTTCAGGCCTGTTTTAATAAATAGGAAAAGACCAAAATATCCCTAGACTTAATTAAATTCTAGAAAATAAAATAAAATTCCAAAAATTATAAATAAAATATTTTTGGATTCACAATAATCCACACTATCCAAATAAATTAAAATATAAAATTTTAGACAGTTAAATCTTATTAGGAATTTTGTAAATCATATATTACTTATGGAATTTTACAAAATTATTGAAAGATGATAAAAATAAATAAAAATCACTTTCATTATATATTAATATTGTAGTATTTTTGAAAAATACTAAATAAATATTTAATAACTATTTTTTATATTTAAGTGATAATTCCTAAAAGAATTATTAAAACAATAAAAGTCAAATAAAGGAAAATAAAATAAAATAGTTCAATATATGTTATGAATATTAAAAAGTAATATTTATAAATCCTTTATCATTTAAAAAGAATTATTATAATCATGGGGAAACTGCATATCAAATGATGCATTACATTACTTGCATAATCATTTTGCTTCTTTAAATATTGTCCTTACCGGGCAATAATGATATTTTTATAGACATAGAAGCTCAAGGTCCAGTGCAAGCATCAGACTTCACTACCTTGCCATCACAAGGCAAGTTCATCACTTGCTCATGTCCTTTGAAGAGTCTTTATCAAAGTATTTGCAAATTGTGTGTTATCATATATGCTATAAAAGAAAGAAAATATTATTTTCACAAATAAAGAAATCATAGTTATCATCCTAAGTGGTGATATAATGGAGCAATAGAACTTAGGATTCTATTTGCAACAACGATGATCAAGTAGGGACTTAATAACCCCTGACATCAGTGATTCTAGCGCTGTATATTACGCGCTAGCCATGAGATTTGGAATGGGACAGAGAAGTCATATGTATCTTCTTCCTCTCGCATGAAGCCGGATGTGCAGGTCGTGGCTGTTATCCTCGTAGCGTGCATATTAATTGGTAATTCATAGAGGATATGTAGCATATGGGTTGGAACCCTCATCGTCCCACAATAGTTCTGGCATCTGACGGTTTGTACAAACCATTGCCGTAATTCATTATGTGGGCATGGTGTACACCAAGGAGGCATGCGAAGTCGCGAAGGGGGCAGTGGTTGGCTTGGACGAACTACTGGGCCCCACATCATGGAATTGCGGACGGGAAAGTACGTACGGTTGTGCAACAAGGAGTTTGTCTCTCATGGGTAAAGTAACGCACATATTCAGAGTGTAAGAATTGTAACTTGTTACTCCCTATTCCGGAAAGGAGCTGCGAACACGGCAGGAAAGGAACTCCATGAAAGTTTTTGTCAACCTGTGAAGGCTGATTATCATAGTTTTTCAGAATAAAATCAATCTTTGAAGAAAGATTTATAAAAATTGCATAGTGCCAAGGATTTATAATCCGAGGTGGTAGTTAGAGCATCAAACTTCCCACCTTGCATATAATGAACTTGTTGGGTAACACTGTTACTCATTCTTTCCTTTGATCCCTTGCTTAGACTCTGAGGATCCCGAAGACGTGCCAATGTATGTAGCCGAATGCCAAGAAGATGTGTTCTACGAGGAACCTGATCTGTCCGGAGGTGTTGAAGGAGTGGATAACGAAATCCGCTACGGTGTCAATGATAACGAGTCCAACTAAGTATCCATAGTTAGTAGTAACGAACGGATCCGAGCAGCATGAACTCTATAGAATAAGTTGTTGAGCTCAACTCCTAGTCGAAGTTGTTACCTTTATATTCCACTGAAACACTTTATATTTTGGTTTGTAATTTGAATCTTTTGGAAGTCTTGAACTTCCGGTATTGTAATAATAATAATGTGTGTAGTTTTGTAATATGGACCCGCAATGTTTCTGTTGTACCACTCTAAGAGATGTGATATTTACGGAACGGTGTTCTGTGGATGTCATGTCAATGACTATAGTGTACTACACATGCAGTGGTATGCTGGGTCACTGCAATATAGGTCAATGTTAGATGGAGTTAACTGAATAACATGAGAGTGTGAAACCATGTCAATTATCCTTTATTTCTGAATAACATTAGTCATAGCAATTGTGTATAATACCAAAATCCCAGATTTTTATCACTTCATTGATTCAAATCGATGTTGGAGATTCAAAGTAGTGGATCTTTCTAATGCTGATGCTGTCGATTATAAACACTCACTAATGGATGTTATATTTGTAATCCCTCCTTTCATATTTCTCACTATAGATTTAATCATGCTTTGTATTACTCGATTATTCGAGTACAAGTACCTTCTTAACTTAGATGCTTGCAGCATAGCTGATATAGGGATTGCTTCTCTGAACTTATCTGAATTCTCTTTCTCTGAACTAATCAATTCATTTTCTGAGTTGTCCAATAAACCAAGGATTTGCCGAATATTAACTAGTGAGTAAAATAGGAACATCTACTCTAGAGGATGACAAACACGAGTAAGAACAAACCTCTCAAATGAGAAGGGGGCGGTGGCCTAAGCCACCATATATGAGTATACTCGGCTTGGCACCACGAAGATATATCTTGGGTCCATTACCGAAACTCATCATCAAGCTCACATATCACTAAATGATATTAAGAGGAATGATTTTGATTGCTTTGGGCATAATGGGGGGAGGGATGGTCCAATCAATTAGGACTGCACTCCCCCTATATCCATGCCTGCACCTAAACCAAATATGAGTTGAAACATAGGTGAGAATGCAAGAAAATCAAGTCAAGCTCCTTGAATCTACGACATTTAGTTCATTCCTCAAGTAGCAAAACCTTGCTTCATCAAGTGGCTTCGTGAAGATATCGGCAAGTTGATCTTTGGTTGATACATATGATAGATCAATATCACCTCGAGCAACATGATCTCTAATGAAGTGATGGCGAATCTCAATATGCTTTGTCCTTGTGTGATCCACCGGGTTGTAGGCAATCTTGATGGCACTTTCATTGTCACATAGAAGAGGCACTTTTTCACAATGGACACCGCATTCCTTTAAAGTTTGTATCATCCATAGCAATTGGGTGCAAGCACTAGAAGCTACCACATACTCGGCTTCGGCGGTGGAGAGAGATATACAATTTTGCTTCTTGGAAGACCAACATACGAAGGACCTACCAAGGAACTGGCAAGCCCCGGATGTTCATTTTCTATCATCCTTATCCCCCGCCCAATCCGAATCCGTGTATCCACAAAGAGCAAATGTTGAGCCTCGAGGATACCAAAGACCATAAAATGGGGTATGAACTAAATATCGAAAGATTCTCTTGACCGTCATTAAATGGCTTTCCTTAGGAGCCGTTTGATATCTTGCACACACACCTACACTCAACACAATATCGGGTCTAGATGCACAAAGGTAAAGCAAAGAACCAATCATAGACCGGTATACCTTTTGATCCACATCTTTACCATTTGGTGTTCTAGATGCGTCTTTGTAGCCATGGGAGTAGGAGCTCCATTTAAATCTTGCATATTGAATCTCTTGAGAATATCTTGAGTATACTTGGCTTGATTTAAGAATGTCCCTCCTCTAACTTGCTTGATCTCAAAACCAAGAAATACTCTCAACTCCCCCATCAAAGACATCCGGAACCTACTAGTCATAAGCTTTGAGAATTCATCATTAAAAGCTTTGTTAGAAGAGCCAAAGATGATATCATCAACATATATTTGGCATACAAAAAGCTCCCCATTGACTTCCTTAGTAAAAAGAGTGGGATCGATTTTCCCAACCTCAAATCCACGGTCAAACAATAACTCTCTAAGGTGCCCATACCACGTGCGTGGGGATTGCTTGAGCCCATAGAGCGCCTTATCAAGTTTGTAGACATGGTTTGGGAAGTTGGGGTCCTCAAATCCCGGGGGTTGCTTAACATATACCAATTCATTTAATGGGACATAAATAAATGCACTTTCTACATCCATTTGTTGCAACTTAAAGTTATGATGTGCCGCATAAGAAAGAAGGATACGTATGGACTCAAGGCGAGCCACGGGTGCATATGTCTCTCCATAGTCAGTGCCTTCAATTTGAGAGAAACCTTGTGCAACCAATCTAGCCTTGTTTCTTACTATGATTCCATGCTCATCTTGCTTGTTCTTGAATATCCACTTTGTTCCAATAACATTGCGGCAATCCTTTGGCTTCTCTACTAACTTCCATACTTTGTTTCTCTCAAAGTTGTTGAGTTCTTTGTGCATAGCTTCTAACCAATCCGAATCTTCAAGAGCTTCCCACACTTTGTTTGGTTCAATCATGGAGATGTGTGCCTGATGTTCACTGAACCTCTTCAATTGTGCTCTTGTGGAAATACCTTTCCTTAGATCACCAACTACATTTTGTAGAGTGTGGTCTCTTAATTCCAACATTCTTTCCTTTCTAGCTTCGCGACGAGCGTGGATATTCGTGTTGTTTCTTGGGGGACCCTCTTCATCATTTTGATCCTCGTCTTGACCATTAACTTGACCTTGATCATCATTGGAATCATTCTCTTCATCTAGAGGCAAAGATTGACCTTGGTCATGATCAAGTGCTCTTCTAGCATCAATTTGAGCTTGTTTCAAAGCAGTTTGTACGGATATTCCTTGAGAAATTGCCTTGGCACCACTTGACACCCGGGCGAAAGAATCAAGCTCCCCTTGACTAGAGTCATCACTATGATCATCATGTTGAGGGTCCATATCTTGTCTTTGGCTTGTGTCATTGCCCTGCTCGGTGGATGGAGCATGTTGATGTTGTGAAGATGAGAGCTCCTCTTGATTGGAGCATAGTTCTTCTTGATCCGCCATAAGGGGTTTCTCAACGGGGCGGATATATCCCACACCCATTCTTCTTATGTCATCCTGAGGCATTTCATCATCTGCATCATAAGCATCAACACGCCCCCCTTGGGGACCATCATATTCTTCGAAGGTCACACTACAAGATTCTATGACGACTCCGGAGAGCTTATCATAGATTCTATAAGTGTGAGATTCGATACCATAGCCAACAAAAATACCCTCTAATGCTTTAGACTCGAATTTGGACAACCGAACACCTTTTATGAGATAGAAACACTTACAACCGAACACCCGGAAGTATGATATGTTGGGCTTGTTGCCGGTAAGTATTTCATATGGGGTCTTGTTGATTTCTTTGCGGAGGTAGAGCCGGTTTGAAGCATGACAAGCGGTGGAGATGGCTTCGGCCCAAAAGTTGTATGGATATTTAAACTACGCCAACATGGTCCTAGCCATCTCAATAAGAGTTCGGTTCTTCCTTTCGGCCACACCATTTTTTTGAGGGGTGTATGCAGCGGAATATTGATGTTTAATCCCCTCATCACTAAGAAAATCATTCAAGGTGTAGTTCTTGAACTCGGTGCCGTTGTCACTTCTTATGATCAATACGGGAAGATTGTATTGACGTTGGACCATGTTGATGAAATCGATGAATGTCTTTTGGGTCTCACTCTTCAACTTGAAGAAATATACCCATGAGTATATTGAAAAGTCATCAACGATCACCAAGCAATATTTCTTCCCACCAAGACTTGCATGAGATGGAGGACCAAAGAGGTCCACATGGAGGAGCTCCAAGATCTTGGTGGACATGATGCGGTTCTTAGGATTGTGAGGAGCATCATGCATCTTCCCTAGAACACATGCCCTGCAAACACGATATTTGGCAAAGGAAACATTTTCTTTTAGTCCAACAATATGGCCCTCCTTGTGGAGACTTTGCAAAGTTCTCATATTGACATGGGCTAGTCGGCGATGCCATAACCAACCCACATCGGCCTTTCCGAATAAGTACATCGCACTTGTAGTGGCTTGCCCCGAAAAGTCCACCACATACAAGTCATGTTCGACGTACCCAACGAAAGCGACCTTGAGAGACTTGCTCCACATGAGGACCACAATATCATCATCAACAAAGACGACAAAACCCATCTTTCCAAGAGCACGGACTGAAAGTAAATTGTATCCAAGGGTCTCAACAAGCATGACGTTCACGAGTGTAATGTCGTGAGCAACCACAACCTTGCTGAAACCCATTACCTTAGACTTTGACTTGTCGGCATATGTCACGGTGATTTGATCATCATTTGGCTTTAAGTCCTTGACAATAGACGAGCTTCCGGTCATATGACTTGTGCAACCACTATCAAGTACCCACTTTGACCCTCCGGAAGCACATGTCTACAAAAGATCAAGCTAATTTTTTAGGTGCCCATTTTTCAATGGGTCCTCTTTTGTTAGCAACAAGGGTCCTGGGAACCCAAATGGACCAAGCAATATAACCATCATATGGACCAACATATTGTGCATACACATCACCATAATAATCACGCATTAGAACATAGTGAGGGTTAGCACTTCCCGCAAAGTCATCATGAGACATAGTTTTACCACTTGTGGTCTTACTATCCACAATGGCCTTGTTAGTTTCTTGTGTGGGCTTGGCCTTCTTCTTCTTGTTGTTCTTCTTATTATCATTGGAGACAAAACCAATGCCCCTTTTTCACTACTAGACCTTTGCTTACTCAAAATATCATTAATGGACTTGTTGCCTTGTGGAAATGTGGCCTTAGCAAGCTCCCCCTTCAACCTAGCATTCTCTTTAAGAATAGTTGTACTACTAGATGGAATGAAGTTACTAGGTGAATGAATATTGGCCAATTGAGTTTGAAGCGTTTCATGGGACTTTGTGAGTGATAAGAGTTCACTTTTCAAAGCCTTGTGAGCCTTGTTAAGCAAACTAAAGTCCTCGGCAAGTTTTTCATGAACCACACCAAACTTAACCTTGTCCTTTTTATCCCTTTTGTATTTAGCAATAGCATGATCACGCTCTTTGATGAGTTTTTTAACAATAATATTGTTTGCCTCATCAAGCCCTTCAAGTTTTAATTCAAGAGACAACCTAGTCTCTTGTTCTTCTTCTAGAGCATTGTTTAGAGCCTATAGTTCAATCATGTGTTCATGCCCAAGTTTACATATTACATCTAGGAGCTCTTGTGTGTGAGAAAATTGATATAGGATGTTACCAAAATGTATCTTAGCATACCCTTATAGGTTAGTCATGAAATCATCAAAAGCAATTAATTCCTTTTTAACATCAAGAGACATCTCATCATCGATTTCATCATTAGCTAAGGGAGTGGAGTGAGATGATGATGATGATACCTCCGTTCCCCTTGCCATAAGGAAAGTGACGTTCTTGATGGGAGAATTCTCATTTGGATAATCGAAGAGAGAGAATGTCGGAGTAGAGGTAGTAGCTAGAGCCACCACATCATTAGACGTTTCATCTTCCTCTTCTTCATTGTCGGAGGAGTATTCTTCATGAGTGATCAAGACAATTTCTCCCGACTTCATGTTGATGGGATTCTTCTTGATGAAGGGTTTCTTGTAAGGTGCTTTGAGAGTCTTCTTCAACACAAGCTTACCCCCATGATCTTCTCTCTTCTCATAGGGGCAACTTGCCACAAAGTGATAGCGGTCACCACAATTGAAGCAAGTTCTCAATCTAGTTGTATTTTCTCTTTTCCCATTTGGGTTGCTTTTTCTTTGCATTTCCATCTTGGCCTTGGCGGGGTTCTTCCAAAAGTTATTTGCATATAAGGCCATATATTTACCGTGAGCAATCTTGACTTCATCGGGGTGGTCTATGGAGAGCCCTTCATCACTATCATATTCATCCCCATGGTCCACAACTTTGGCCTTCAAAGCAACATTGACAACGTTGCTCATACCAAGGGCACGAGCACGAGCATCTTTGGCATTCTTGGCAGCAACTTTGAAGGTGGCCATCTCTTGCATAACTTCATTTGAGGTCATGAGATGGTAGTTGTGTCTTCCTTGTAAGCTCTTCAAGTCGGTAGGCTCAAAAGGCACTCACTCACATATTTCCTTTTTATCCATGCATCATCCACATGTGAGGCACCCACATTTCTAAAAGCGGTGATGGTGGTCTTGAGCCTTCGGTACATGTCTTCGTGATCTTCACCTTCTTTCATGTAGAAGCCTTCGGCTTCATTGCTTAGAGCATCATATCGGTTCCTCCTCATACTCTCATTTCCAACAAACAATACAGTGAGGGCATCCCAAGCTTCCTTGGCAATGCTAAAGTGCTCAATGTGTGGATAATCCTTTGTCCCCAATCTTTGTTGAATCATATGCAAAGCAGTGGCATTGAGTTAACTATTCACAACCTCTCTTCTTGTCAGGTTGTTTGGATCCCCAATAAAGAGTCCATGCTCGATGATGTTCCATAGTTCAATGCAAGAGCTGCGCATATGAGTTCTCATTAGTGATTGCCATTGAGCAAAGGTAGCGGATTCTTCAAGCTTAGGTGGGTCACCTCTATTGTATACATGAGGGTGAGGGATTGGAGGGTCGGGAGAGTACCATGAATCACGGTGCTCACCCTTCCCACCATCATTTTGTATGGAGGAATTAGTGTTGTCTTGTTTACCCCTAACCATTCTATCCTCGGGAGATATGGGAGTATCCCCTTCAGGTAAAACGGATGGAGGATCCCCTTGAGGAGAAAGGGATGATGAGACATCTTTGTCTTTAAGAAGTTGCTCAAGCATCTTCTTGACTTCGTTGACCAAGGAAGAGCTCAATGTTGTTTCCAAGTTTTTGAGATCTTCCATGGTTACTGTAGTATGCTCACCTTCCCCTTCTTGGCTACCCATATTCTCTTAGGCGGTAAAGCCCAAATAAAGAGCCGAGGCTCTGATACCAATTGAAAGGATCATATGGGAACCTAGAGGAGGGGTGAATAGGTGCTACTTCAATTTTTCTTCTTTTTCAAATTAGGGTTTGACAAGAAAGGTAAATTCTCTAGATTATGCAACTAAGGTGAATTTACCTATATGTAAACCATGCACAAGCTAACACAACACTAAGCAAGAACAAGTAAGTAAAGTGCGGTAAAGGATAGAAGTAACCAAAGGAGTGGACGCGGAGACACAAGGATTTGTTTCCCGTAGTTCTTCCTTTTGAAGGGAAGTACGTCTACGTTTGGAGAGGGGGTGGTTTCAAACCACCAATGCCACGAGAGGCCTCCCTTGTTCTCCGATGAATCTCACCCCAACGGGCTCGATCCACCTTCCACTATATCGGCAACCTTCAAGGTGGAAGACGGTACCTTTAAAAGTTTGGGGCACACATCCACAACTGAATTGGAGGCTCCCAAATACAAGCAAGCTGTCAAGACAATCAAAGACAAGCTTGTAAGAACCAAATATAGAACTAGAGTTTTCAAGAAAACACTAGAGCAAAAGGGGCCCTGAATGAAATGAGGGGGAAATGAAGATCTCTTTTGGTGAAGTAGTAGATCGGGGCCTCCTCCTTCGATTCCCCAAAGATCAAAGACTTTGGGTGGTGGATTGAGGAGATCTTGAAGATTTGTTGGCTCCAATGGTGGTCTTGACTTTAATGTGGATGAGCACTTTGTCCCAAGGTAGGTGGAGGGGTATTTATACCCCTCCAAGAAATCTGGCCGTTGGAGCCTTTAATGCAGCGGTAGTACCGAAAGCTTAAGCGGTACTACCGGAAAACTCCGGTACTATCGGACCTGGTACCAGAAGAGCAACTTTCAAAATTCATATGCCCTGGCCACAGCGGTACCACAATGTGGTGATACCGTAAAGCGGTAGTACCGCTTATGGGAACCGGTACTACCGGACGGGCAATGGTATCTGCAACATGGTCAAAAAACTCACTGTCACGCCAGGTACCAAAATGCGGTACCACCGCATTTTGGTACCTAGGCAGCCAGTGGCTTTTGCCAACATACAAAAGGCTACTGTCACGCTAGGTACTAAAATGCAAGATTATCGATGGGCAAGAGCTTTTGATAAGTGGTCAAAGCACGTCGCTAGGTACTAAAATGCGGTACTACCGCTTTTTAGTACCCAGCCCGGCAGTGGCTTTTTGACAACTAGTTAAAACCTACTGACTATCGCTTTTTGGTACCGCGCGAGGCAGACAGTTTTGGACTGTTGTTTAACCATTGCAAAACCTTTTTCAATGCACCTGCGATACACTTGGCAAATAATTAGTCCAATATGTGTGTTGTTATAAAACACCAAAATCACTAGGGATAGGAAGTGCTCTTTCAGTAATGTACTATAAGGGACACCAAGAGATCTTGCTAGTGCTCTCAATGTACCCCTTTTGTTTAATGCAACCTGACGCACCCTTTCAGAGAGATTAAGTTGTCTCCTCTTTCGACCACATCTACCCTTTCTTTTATTTGAAAAATTAACTTCTTCTCCATGTGTTTCTTATTCTATTGCCTTCCTCTAGGTCTTTTCAACAGTTCTAAGACTTATTTTCAGAAGTTGATCCACAAGTTCTTTATCAGCCTTCTCAATTGGTCTACCTTTGCTGAGTGCTTTTAGTGCAATATATGCTGCGAATTTGTGACTCTTTGGCAGATCTCTATGGTGCCTTCGAGCAACATGTTCTTCTTCTTCTTCGGATAAATGATGTGGCTGAGCAACATGTTCTTCTTCGGGTATATGATCTGGCTGAGCAATATGTTCTTCTTTGGATATATGATCTGGTTGAGCAACATGTTCTTCTTCTTCTTCTAATCTAACGTTGAGATCTAGGTCCATCCATCCTTCCTTCACCTCCTCCTCTTGTAGTCTGACGTCAACATCTAGGTCCATCCATCTATACTCCTCCTCTAGCCTCATGTTTAGATCCAAGTCCATTCCTCCTCTGTATGTACCTACAGAGCAATCAAATATAGTCAAATGATGATGTAACTTTGAACTGAAATAAGTATGACATTTGTATTCGAGTACAATCAAATGCAGTCAACATTGTAACATTTAGGTCATGTTGTGTGTCATTGTAATATTGTAACATTTGTCATTTGTCATGCCGTGTGTTCAGGTCAAAATGACACCTGATGATTAGATTGGATTTCTCCAGGTGCTGTTTCTTGTGGGTGATCAACTTGATTACAGTGATGATACAGTACAAGTAATCAGACATGCATATTATATCTTGAGTAATAAAATGCAGTCAAATGATGCTTCTCCTATGCCAGCCCATACATTGTGGTTGCTTTGTTTATATACTATTAGGTAAGCAATTATATCACCGCAACAATGCAAGATGATTTGCCTCACATTCTTATGCAAATATTATGACAGCTTTAGACATGAAGCATGTTCACTGCTCTTTTACTAAATTATATCTTGAGGTGTCCCTGTTTAGAAATTAGGATCAATGGGGTTGGTACCTTGTAGGAGTAGCTTGTCTACCATGCTCTTTTAATAAAATGCAGTCTTTGAACTGTGTAATGCCCTGGTCAGATTTTACTCTAAAGGACATGAAATTGTTTGATATGTTGATTGCAATGTTATAATTCTAATATAAAGTTAGCTTTGACACTTTACTACATCTATATTCATTTTTAGCCATCTCTACTGTTAGTAAATAAGAACCAATTTGTGCATGTATCTTGGATGTATGACCGTCAGTAAATAAGAACCAAGAGTTCCCTACTGCATGTATCTTGGATGTATGACTGTCAGTAAATAAGAACCTCTATTTTTCTGTTTAATAGGGATATGCATTGGTTGAATATGAAAATTTTCAGGAAGCACAAACTGTAAATTAGAAGAGTTTGTATTGAGTTGCTCTGATTTTGACTCCAAGACGATAGGAAACAGTACAATCAGAAGGGAATCATTGTATCTGATAAAGGTAAACACAATAATCTGTATATCTTTGTTCCTTATCAGTTTGGAGAGGAATCTGAAGCAAAAAATCTGAATCAGCGACCTGCCTCATTACCTGCTATCTGTATCTGGTCATTTGAAGAGTGATCTGGCCATTGGAGGGAGCTCGGAGAAGGCCGTGGAGGGAGCTTGGAGCCGGCCAGCGGGAGCCTGGCGCGGAAGGACTGCTACCTGGCGCGCGCAGGACCTGCCGCGGGAGGATGGCGACCTGGTGCACGCAGGACCTGCCGCGGGAGGACGATGACCTGGTGCACGACCTGCCGCGTGAGGATGGCGACCTGGTGCAGGCGGGACCTGCCGCCGGAGGATGACAACCTGGCGCGCGGGACCTGCTGCGGGAGGATGGCAACCTGGTGCACGCGGGAGCTGCCGCCGGAGGATGACAACCTGGCGCGTGCAGGACCTGCTGCGGGAGGATGGCGACCTGGTGCACGTGGGAGCCGCCGCGGGAGGACGGAGACGGCGATGGACCTCACGGCGGTAGCGACCGAGGACGACGACGGTGAGGGGAACTGGATCTCGTGATTGGCTTCCTCTCGGCCTCCACTCCCAAGACGCTGATTGGACCCATGGACGCCGGAATCATGAGCGACGTTGGGATCATGGCGGTGATCGCGAGGCGACGCCGGGGATCGCGGGGCGACACCGAGGATCGCAGGCTGGGTTCGCCAAGTTTGAATTTTGAATTCAAACTAATTTCGAACGATTTGGATAAGTTTGGGTTTTTTTGTAAGATTTGAATTGTAATATGCCCGCGCCAATTAATTCGGGACGGAGGGAGTACTAAATAGTGTCTAAATTTATTTAAATTTTAACAAATTTAAGACATCTATTTTAGGACGAAGAGAATAGTTGTGTGTAAACATGCGTGCGCGGAGCAAACGGAGCGACCTTCATTTATTAGTGACTCTAACGTCAGCGCAGTTATATTCATCCCTTGCAGTGCTCTTTCAGGTTTGTTCTCGTCGAACCTTTCTGTTTGTTCAACCGATTATTCAAAAAGGTGTTTAGAAGAGAAGATTGGGAAGAAAAAAGTGACAGAGAAAACCGTATTTTCCAGTTCACAGAGCCAAGGGGACACGGGTGTCCACTTGACATTAATTTTTTCACACTATGGCTGCTACGGGTACAGCTCCAATTTATTTTGTTATCTCTAAAAAGGGTCACTTTATTAGTTAATTACGGGACCGCGCTAGGCGTCCTCCGGACGATAGGGGCTTCCCATCGTCCTGGTCTCCCGTGTGCCACGTGTCCTCCAAATAGCACAAAATCTCGCGTTTGCTGCATATGTTCCCGCTTTTGCTTCCGAAGCAAAAAAACGGTTCGTTTTAGAAATAGAACGTCTCGCCGGAGACCTCACCGGAGACCATGCAGCAAAAAAATATGCTAATGCAGCAAAACCGTCTTTGCCGAAGACATCATCGGAAACAACTCGTTGATGACCCTCGCCGGAGACCATGCAGCAAAAAAAGTTTCCGGCAAAGTCGGTTTTGCTGCATTAGCACAATTTTTTTGCTGCATGATCTCCGGCGAGGTCTCCGGCGAGACGTTCTATTTCGAAAACGAACCATTTTTTACTTCGGAAGCAAAAGCGGGGACATATGTAGCAAAAGCGGGCCATTTTGCAGCAAAAATGAAATTTGGGGCGATTTTAGGGGAAGAGGACGATGGGAACCCCATCATCCGGGGGATCCATATCATTTTCCTTAATTACGTGTGCAGACTAAAAACTATTACTCCCCGTCTCAAAAAGAAGCGAGTTTATTTAAATTAAGACGTACTAGCTAAATGTCCGTGCGTTGCCACGGTCTTTTTAAAGAAAATACATGTGTATTGTGTAACGTATCAGTAATTTTTTCAGTCGTTTCTTTTTTGCCACAAACGTTAGATTACGGAGAATTTCACAACTCGAAATCAACATCACATTGATCTGCTGCTACTCACAATAGACTTTTTAAGATTTGTCCCTCGGTGCTATGATGGCGAAGTGTCACCCTGGTTTAGGATGACGAACATATCGCTCTCCCTCTCCCCGCTCTCGGCTAGAGAAGCATACATACTATTACAATTTAATATTTTACCGCTATTCAACATGGATACCATTTTAAAAATGATAAAAAGGATTTTCTTGAAATAATACTTCTTCAAATTAAACTGTAACTAAAGTATTATGTAGTTAGATCATAATATAGGAACTAAAAATATGTTCCCTTCGTCACCAAGCGTGAGGAAGTAACTAAGAACATACAGACATATATGCCCCTTTAGGTGAATATTTACAAAAAAAAAGAAGTTGAAAACTACCGAACTCAGTTAAAACTAACACGAATCATCACCAGAACCTCAGAATAAACATCATAGAACTGGATTCATTATCTGAAACGCTTAAACTTGTCTTCCGTGTGGTGGCTTGGGTACACAACAAACTCTGAAGAAACTTTCACCTAGCATAATCACCACAACGAACTGAACTCATCAACTAATCGTCGTATGAACCTTCTACAACTTGGAGGGCTTTGGGAAGATGTCCGACGTGAACTTATGCGCAACGCTATGCTCCCGTTGATCTTTAGCTTATCACTGCACCGAAATTCAAAAAGCAAGCACCATTCATCACAATTCTCAAACAAAAGTTTGTGATTGTTTTGTTTCAGTTCTCACTGTTACCTTATAAGTACCATGTTTGGGTTCTGCAGGTTTAGGTTGCCGGTAAGAATATTTCTTCAGAAACACAAACCAAAATCGAGGAGAAGCTAGGACACGTGGAGAGCCTCGATCGTCCTAGGTCCTAATTGTTTTTGTTGATTGATTAAAAATATATATAGTAGACCTCGGATGTAATCTTAATAAAGTGTGTGATCTGCATATCAATCAAACCGCAACGCCCACAAGTATGAAATAGACTGAAATTCTGTCAAACTTTCTATTGGAATTAAAACTAAGAAGGAAGAATATTTGATATACTGTACTGAGAAATAATTGGAAAGTATAGACAAAGAGATTTGAACCACTAAGGAGAGAACAAATAGGATCCTTCGAAGTTGAGAACACAATCACAGCTTGAACCAATAAGGAGAGAACAAACACGTTCCTTCAGTGCACCGAGCTATCTTGGATCTTCTCTAGCTTCTCTCTGGATCGAATGACCACCCAATTTTTTTGTCTTTGTCTCTCATCCTCAACCCTCACGTATGAAAAAGCTCTTCTCCAAATTATCCTCTCCCCACATCTGTACGTTTCATCGTCTCAATCCGGAAACAGCGAGGCTAAGACCGGCCGGATTAGATGGTCGGGCAGCATGCATTTGTGTCGTGCGCCGTCGTGACCAAGGGAGAAGGACTGGCAGCAATGGTTGTGACGGCACTGTGGTGGTTTGATCAGAGAAGCATGAGTAAATGGCATTAGAAGTCACACAACTTGACGTGCATGTGCACTTAAGTCACATAACTTGTAAACTAGTAACAAGTCATTTAACATAACCCGTTGCCGTGGTCACAAAACCGGTCAACTTGGTGGTTTTTAACCAAAACCATCTTAGACAGACTAAATTTTTACAATAACCCCCTCGTACTTCTATAGAATAAATTTTGAAATCCGTACTTTTTCATTTAAAAAAAACTATTATCCTGAGCATGAGAGAGGATTTGTAGCTCCGGAGCTCTAGTAAGCTCGGTATCTGAAATTTTTGAAATCCATACTTTTTCATTTCAGAAAAATCTAATATTTATTTTGGGAATGCATAAGTGCACGCTGAATGACCATTGCATGTTTAGGTGAAAAAATCGTTTTTCTTTAGGCTACAGAAAAAAGTCCCGTATAAAAAAGCACGTGTGAGAGATTTATCCTTTTTGTATTTTGCAAAATAAAACGTATCTCTTTATAAAATATTTTGCATACCTTAGAAATGCATATATATTTGTGCGTCATTTTTTTCAGAATTTTTGGAGTCTTATAAATACTCCTAACTTTTTTTTAATGAACTACAATGAGCTCGGAAGCCACGTGAGCATCCTATATACACTTGGCAACATGAAAATATAAGATAAGGGTTTTTTTATAAAAAAAAATAGTCTGTCTATGACCGGTTTTGGTCAAAAACCACCTAGTTGACCGATTTTGTGACCAGAGGTTGCGGTTTTCAGTTACGACTTGTTAGTTCGATCGGTTTTGCAAGTTATCAATGATTCGATTTGGAAGTTGTGTGACTTAAGTGCACGTACATGCCATTTACTCGAGAAGCATTGGCCGCTCGCGGCCAAACCATATGTTGCCGATGTCGTCCGGCTCCTGCCTCCGGTAATGGAGATCAAGGAACTTGTAAGTACGCCACCCCAGATTCGTCTTGATCAGATCCTCAACAAAGAAACGGAGTCGGCCGGCTCGCGACTCGTTCGAGAAGATTGTTCCGTTGGGCGGTGTATATATATGACTATACCAACCGTACGCGTACTTGACCTGGATACCGGACCGGATATGTGTGTGCGCTCGTAAACGTTTTGGAGTAGAAGAGTACGGTAGGTGCGACGGACGAAACAATATTGGACGACGGACGACGGACGATGGACGAAGTGCAACGAAAACCAAGAGATCTATATGGCGGCCCCAGCAGTGTTCTTACACCTTGTATCGTACGGTTGCTATATTAATATTAGCGTGGCAAAACCCTATTTCAAGAAAAACAAAGACAAAGTTTACCACGCACAGTGCAAATGGAACGAGGATTCCATTCACTCACCCAGCGAAACTTCGCGGCAACCGCTGACACACACACACACACACTATACCAGTGACGTCGATGACCGATCGGTATCACGTACGGACACGCGACAGGTACATGCATTGCCTTGGCCGGGCAAGTACCTACTGGCGCACCGTGCGATCGAGCTCGGTCACATACGCATGCAATCCCGATCGGCGCTCTGACCCGACGTTTATGTTCAAGTTCGTGGCATCTGCACTGCACGCATCCACGATCGAGGCGACAGAAATTCCACCGCGCGTGCATTTTGACCGGCGAGGGGCGGCTGGCGCGCGTGAAAACAGCATTTTTTTTTTCTCCGACGTCAGTACCGGCTGCTGCCGAATTACCATTCAAAAGCACAGTGAAATAAGGGCTAATGCTAGAGTTACGAATGAAATTTTACGGCATAGGCTTACGGAATGACATGGCGTAATTTAGCTGGTGCATATCTGTTTGCCTCCCGTGATTCTAGCTCCTCGATTTCTCCACTAACCTCCACGTAATCCCGTAAGCAGTTTTCATAAGAGCAGGTATAATAAGCTTATGTCAGCGGACTATAAGGATTTAAATAATATATCTTATCTTTATTGAGGTGGAGGAGAGAGAAGAAGAGAGAGAATGATAATGGGCTCTTAGTTAGTAGCCAGCTGCAGCACGTGCTCCTAGGCACTATGTGAGAGTGAAAGGTGGGTCATGCACTAATAAAGTAGTATACTTATTGTTATCGCCATATTTTGGCCAACGAAGAAGATGGACCGTGATCAAGATGGGTTTGGAAGATGCGTATATTCAACGTGTTGTTGGGTCGGCCTAGTACGTAGAATTGGGCTAAACTGCCCGTGTATCTTGTATCATAGTAGGTTTCGTTTCAGTTTAGGTTCGTTTCAGTTTAGGTAAAGATAGAGTTGTAGAGTTATTCCAAAAGTAGAGAGTCTCCGGACTATAAATATGTACCTAAGGTTATCAAGAAAAGGAGGACAATCACGTTCACAACAAACACAATCTCGGCGCATCGCCACCCCTTGTTTCTAGGGTTTCTTTCGGGTAAGTGTCATGCTGCCTAGATCGCTCTAGGCAGTATCTTTACTTATGCGTTATTTGGTGTTACTCGTACTGAAGCCTTTTTTATGGCGAGTAACACTACTATCGTAGATTTGTTGAGGCTAGCATCAGTGCTTTTCCGTTATAATTGTTTATGCTACCTCTAAGTTACTTCGCTACGTTTGCACCTCTTCCCAAGTGCAAGGGTAGCATCTTGCTTAATCTTTATTTAGTTGATTCGATCTGTTATGGTTGTGCCTTGCTCGCCAAGGTTTAGTTTGATATCTACGTAGTCAGGCCTTACAAACGGGTTGAACGATCCGATTACATAAGGGCGTGGCTTATTTCTAGAAGTTGTTCCGATTGACTTTCGTTAGTTATTAGGCCTCCTCTAGGGTTAATATTCTTCATCCTTTGTACATACCAGGCTCAATTACGTGTAGGGCGTTCGATTCGTGGTGAAAACATTAAAGCGTCAGAGATCGATTTAACTTGTAGTGATCAAGCAAAACCCCATGTTATCGTAAATCTAATGCGAACCATGGGGCAATCGGCTCTAGGAGCCGATTTACGAGCACAGGGGCGGTCACGGCTCGAATTTTACGATACTTGTTCACCATGCAGAAATCAATCGAACAATCTCTCGCCTTCGACCAGGTATAGGTCAGGTGCGCCTCGAACCAAGCCGGGGCGTGTGCGGAGTTTTGCGGGCCGTCGTCCGAGGACCAGGCCCACCGGCAGTTCTGGAGCCTCCGGCTCTTCGTGTTGCTCGTCGCTGCTCGCGGTGAGTTTTGGCAGCAACACATTACGCACGCCCGGTGGTACGTTCAACAACGTCTACATCAACATCCGACGCTGCGATGGAGAACAGACCAGTCACGTACGACGAGCTTCCTGAAGAGCACAAGGCGAAGTATGACGAGATCAGAAATCTTTTCGAAGCCGATCTCATCGGCTCTTTTGAGAGGACCCGTAAGCATGGCATCAAGTGGAGGGGGTTCTCCCCCGAGGGTGCTCTTGATGAGGTGGATCTGTCTGTTCCTTCGGAGGAGCGCACCAGAGCTCTACGACAGAAAGTCAACTACATGGTGGCTCATTCTCTGCACCGCCACTCGGAGAGCTTGGTAAACGCTTTCGAACGGGTCGCGGTTCGCGTAGTTCAGGAGATCATGAAACATCAGTATTCTCCGATAGGGCCTACCCTGGGGATTCACCAGGGAGAAAGACCGCTCCAGACCAGGCCACAACTGCCATTCACACTTGCAGCTCCGGAGCCGCCAGGAGCAGCGGCTTATGTCGTCTACAAGGCTGGAGGCGACCCAGGCGATTGCCAATTCCTGTTTGAGCCACCTAAGGAAATCCCACACGTATATATGCGCCTACGTGCGGACTGCAATAACGACGCGCCAAACAGATTGCAACGCAGAGTTTCTGCGGCGGGAGTTCTGGGCAGGATCTTGAGGCGGCGTGTCGGAGCAGCAATGTATATGGGATGACGCCGACAAACAGGTGGCTAGCCAAGTATGCCACTGGAACAAGTCGTGAATCTAGCCCCTGACTCAAGCGTGGAGCAAATCGGTACCATCTGAGGACGGTTAAACCGTCGAAGAAGGACAATCGGCTATTCAAAGCCGTACCCCAGAGTTTGATCTGATTCCGCCGCCCCAAGTATAAGCTCCCGAGTTCTCAAGGTTCAGCGGGTCGGAAGGTCAAGCTCGATCGAGCACATAAGCCGATACAGCACAACTAGGCATGATTTAGGCATCGGATCGGATCGGCGTAAGATTTTTGCGCAATCTCGACATGACCAGCCTTTGGGTGGTACACCTCGCTGCCACGATTCAATTCATACCGGAAGCAACTGGAAGAGCGGTTCCACATCGATTACCATTCGAGGCTCGAGGATGGCATTGCGGACTGGCAGCGGTCTGCGAAGCGAGAAATCAGAGGCAATACATCCGGCAGACCGTCAAGAACCGATGTTACTCAGCTCGTTTAAGCGAGAAGAAGCGATCGGTGGCGGTGTTGGGTCTCTTAGCACCCATCAAGGATCGCTTTCAAGTGAGTACAACTCATTGGCGCACATGGCCCGACCGGCGATGTATGAGCGCCACCACGAGTTGTACCAAGACAAATTCAAACGCCCGATAGGCTGGTCGATGCGTAAGAAGATGATCCTACAGGACCGTGGAGGTGGTCGTGGTGAATGGGCTCGGGGCGATCATAGCTGCAAATGGGTGAAAGCAACAGGGCTCGCAAAGGTTCGACTTGATGTGAGCAAAGCCGGCGGATATTCGATTCTTCTTTGAAGGAGAAGCGGTGAGGTTACCGAAGGCCACAAAATCCCTACGACTCAGAAATGAGCGGAGACCATACCGCAAGTGGCATCACTCGTTCACCCACACCACCAATGAGTGCAAAGAGCTTCGCCAAATCCAAATGGCGATAGAACAAGGCCGTCGATCCTTGGGCATTTCGCCATGAAAGTGGACACGAACCCATTTCCGGCGTCAACATGGTAGAACTCGATCGCTCGCGGCGTCAAGCTGGATTTTTCGTTCGGTGTTAATATGGCGGTCCAGGTACCACCATGACACGTACAAGGAGGGAGGTGTCCGCTCACGGGGCAAAGAAAGAAAGGAGGCTAGTCCACGCGACCGGCCCAGCCACAATGACAGGCGGTACTTAACAGAGGAACAAGTGAGGAGAGTGCGATATCGAAGCCACATTCCGCATCTCCTTAACAAGTATGAGCGCCAAGATGACCAACGTCGCCGGGCGACGAGGCAACGAAGATATGAGCACCTCGCTAAGGGACCGTCTAAAGAAAAGGAGGGCGCAGACAAGCACTGGGATTGTCCTTTCTTCAAGTATTGCTGGGACGCGGGAATGAGCCGATTGCCTACAGTCGACAACTGCCGGAATGCGGTCGGCGAAGGAGGACGAGGCGATGTCGGTGTTCGAACGTCTAGGGCCTCTTCCACCCGAGCCGTTCTGGAGTCCGCTCGGCGAAGACCTCGAGAAGCCAAACAATGACAAAAGAAGACAGATATCACCGTCCAAGGTGGTGTCCCGGACTCGGACACACCCAAAAGCGTAGAGTGCAGCGGCTGCGTAACGGAGGAAGGCTGAGCGCAGTATCTCACGCTTTAAGAAAACGGCCCGATCGGCCGTCAAAATTAGGCGAGACCCTAGAAACGGAAGACCGCCCGACAAGGAAAGAATGGTGCCCCAAACCGGTAAAGCCGATGCACGACATCGGTGGCACAAACATGGTGTTCGTACTCCGTCGAATTCTGCGCCAAGAACCGATGAGCTACCAAAGTACGGTTTGGTTGCGGTCCACGGCGGTTATATTTGAGAATCCACGTGAGAAGGGTTACAAACATCGAAAGCCACAGCTGCGGTTACATCAATCGGCAACTGTCGGCAAGATGTTGGTGGACAGGCGGCGATCAATATCATGCCGTACTCCATGCTACTACGGCGTTTGGGGCGCTCCCGCAGATCTGATCAAAACCAACGTCACGTTAAGCGACTTCAGCGGTCGGTCTTGAGCGCAAGGCGTCGAGCGTGGATCGGCGATGGGCAGGAAAACCATACCCACGTCATTTTTCGTGGGCGACAAAAGTACCTCTGCTGTCTTGCTAGGTAGAGACCGGATTCACGCTAATTGCATTCCATCCACGATGCACCAATGCCTATCTGATGGGACGGAGATGAAGTGGAGGTCATCCATGCAGATGATTCTATCGAGATTTCCATAGCCGGCATGAGCGTCGGGAAGCGAAGACCAAGAGCGATCTCGGAATCGATCTAGACGGCTGTGGCGTATTGAAGCTACAAAAAAGGGGTGAGGCTGGTCTTATCCGCGGCCTTCTGAGTAGAAAAGCCCACGATCATCCGTGTACGGCCGATCCTGCGATCGGCCACAAAAATAAAAGCAGCGATCGACAAGCGGCTCATGTAGTAAATAGCGAGAGATGCTGCCATCGCAAAACAATAAGGTGTAAACCGTCCTCGACTAATGCAAGCAAAAAGGGGCGATTCAAGCAATCGGCCCAAATTATTTGTTATCCTCACCTACTTGCCCTGTGTTTAGCATCGATTTGACAGTGACGGAAGCTAGGAGTGCGGGTTCACATCCGATGAACTAGAAGAAATCGACATTGGTCACGGGGATAAGCCACGACCAACATTTATCGACAAGAAGTTAGATCCGAATCTGCGGGGCCCGATGATAGCCTGTTGAAACAATATCGGCATCGCTGGGACTACGAGAGATGCAGGTTAGCGAAGCATCATTGAGCATCGACTCCGCTTAAAAGGATTTCGCCATTTCAGCGAGCACGACAAATGAAGGCGAAATTCTAGAAGAACTCAAGAAAGAGGTCGAGAAGATGTTGTGACCAAGTTAATCGGGCCATGCGGTATCTTTGAGTGGATTTCTAGTATCGTGCACTGAGAGAAAAAGGATGGCGGTGGCGTGTTGCCATAGATTTTCGGGATCTCAAGAGCTACCCCAAAGGATGAGTATCCGATGCCGTGGCGTAAACGTTAATCAACGCAGTGGTGGTCATAAGATCTTGAGCTTCATGGATGGCAATGCGGTTACAACCAAATTGTTATGGCTCGAAGACATACACAAGATCGCGTTGAGTCCCAGTTCGGTGGGGTTGTTCGAGTATGTAGTCATGACGTTTGGGTGAAGAATGCGGCGCCACGTACCAAAGAGCCATGAATTATATTTTCATGATCTGATCGGCAAGCTGGTGGAAATCTACATCGATGACGTGGTGGTCAAGTCGCTTCAGCGCGGACACTTAGACGATCTGACGGCGTCTGGACGAACAAGAAAATTGACCCTCGGATGAATTCAAGAAGTGTGCCTTGAGGTGTGACGGTCGGTTCTTGGGTTTTTGGTCCATGAGCGGAATTGAGATCGGCTGAAAAGTCGAGAGGCGGTCTGAACAATGAAGCCACCCACTACAAAGAAAGAAGCTGCAGTCTCTCGGCAAGATCAACCGTCGGAAGATTCATCTCCAATCTGTCGGGAAGAATAGAGCCGTTCATGGGACTAGTAAAATCAATCGACGAGGAATTCCGGCTGAGGCGAACAACAACGAGCCTTCGACGAGATCAAAGAATATCTGACAAAGCCGCCAGTATTAGTTCCACCACAGCCTGACAGGCCGTTCTACATTTACTTGTCAGTAGCTGACACGTCCATCGCCTCGGTGGTGGTGCAAGTTTATGATGGGCTGGAGCGGGTCGTATTTTACATAAGCAGAAGGATGCTGGACGCGGATACAAGGTATCCCGATATCGATAAGTTGTGCCTCTGCCTGTTTATCACCTGCACCAAGCTGCGCCACATTTTGCTATCGTGAGATCATCATCATATACCGTCGGGCGTCATAAAGCACATCTTTGTCGGCTCCTATGTTAAAAAACCGGTCGGGCAAATGGATGTTTGCATTATCGAGTTTGACATCCGGTATCAACCCGTGAAAGCGGTTAAGGACAAAGGCCGGCGATCTTATCGCTGAAAGGATCAACACTAACATAGACCGCCCATAAGGCGTGGGCTATGTTTTTCGACGGATCGGTTTGTGACGATGGGCTGCGGCATCGGCATTTTACTCGTGTCGCCGGGGCAACATTTTCCTTCTCCATCGATTGTCTACCTCTCGCACCAACAATGTAGCCGAGTCGAGCGTCGCATGGGAATGGAGTTACTCCTCGGAGGCGAAGCGTGGAAATTTTGAGACTCAAGTTGGTGATTTCCCAACTCACGGAGGAGTACAAGTGTGAGCGAGTCCCTCTTCCCATTATGGTTGCCTTTGCCGTGAGCTGATGGCGCATTCGGTACATAAACTTCACTGGATCCCACGGTCATGAATCTGAGGCAAATGACCTTGCACAAATAGCTTGAAGCTACAAGGATGTAGCGAAGGAGCCGATGTTAGTCAGTTCACGAAGCGGACGGCGGAGAGCCGATATCTTCAATTACTTGAAGGATTCGCTCGGGCACCTAAACGGATAAGATACAAGGCCATGAAATGCGTGCTTATTGGGGATGACATGTTTCTGAGGACTCTGGAAGGGCTATTGCTCAAATGCAGGGACGGTAGGCCAATCGGCTCCTACGAGGTACGAAAGGCGCTGTGGAACTCACCAATCAGCTCACAAGATGAAATGGTTGATCGAGCGATCGTGGTTTTATTGGCCCACCATGCTTGAGGACTGTTTCAAGTACTACAAAGGGTGCCAAGCATGTCGAAGTTTGGGAAAATTCAGATGGTACCCGTCGGCAATGAACCCCATCATCAAGCCTTGGCCATTCGAGGTTGGGGCATGGATATGATCGGCAAAATCAATCCCCCATCAAGCAAAGGCCACATGTGGATTTTGGCCATCGATTATTTCACTAAATGGGTGGAGGCTGTCCCGATGAAATCGGTGAACTCAAAGGATGTTATCAACTTTGTGAAAGAACATGTCATCCATAGATTCGGATTCCCAAACTATCACGACCGATGGAGGTTCGGTCTTTATTTCTCGGGAGTTTAGAAAATTTTGCGAGGACACGGGATTAAGTCGATCGGATCATCTCCATACTATGCTCGAGGCGAATGGGCAAGCTGAGCGTCAACGAGCCTCATCAAGCCGATCAAGAGAAAATCGATGAGCACCCTAAGCGCTGCACGAGGTTTTGTCGAGGCGTTATGGGCTTATCGCATGTCATGCCATGGAGCAATAAAAACCTCGCCATACCATCTAGTATATGGACAAGAAGCTGTCCTACAGGAAATTACGCTGGATCGAGACGCGTCACTTTTCGACGATCTAACGATCAAGAATACGCAACCACGATGAGTGACGATGTGGAGGATTTAACGAGCTCGGGTTGTGGTCACCGGAGAAAATCAAAGAGAACAAGGCCAAAGTAGCCCGTGCATACAACAAGAAAGTGAAGCCAAAGGAGTTCCACGTTGGTGATCTGGTATGGGAAGTCTGTGTTGCCCTTGGGGACTAAGGATGCAACATATGGTAAATGGTCTCCAAATTGGCACGGCCGTCTGAGGTCGACCAAGTTTTAAGAGGAAGCAGCGTACATGCTTGAGGAGGCTGGGCGTGAAATTCCATGGCGGTCAACGGTCAACATCTCAAGAAATATTTCCCAAGCATGTGGGATGTTGGACAGTAAAACTTGAGGGCGATACATGAAATCGGCTAAGTAAAAGCACGTGAGACGATGGACAGTAAAAATGTGGGGCCGATCTGAAAATCGGCGAATAAAAAATGTATAGCCGATGCACGGTCATCGACTTTAGAGGTTCACACGTTACAAGCATGCGGTTTACATACGAGCTCTTGAAGAAATGCCTCGAAGGCGTGAGGCGTCGGCAGGACACGATCCACCTCGGCGATCTCGGCCGTCATCTTCATCCTTACCCATCACTAGCTGCTTGCTCGAGCACGTATATGCGGATCGGTCTTCGCTGAGCTTTGAGGCCTTCCGCCTCGTCTTGGGAAACGGCGATGGATTCTTCCTTATCGGATGAGCTGTTTAGTCACCGGACCTTCTCCTCAAGATCTTCCGCTCCTTTTTCAAGGATGCGAGCTCGGCGATCGACGGAGGTGTCGGTTTAGCATCCAGAGACGCTTTTTTCTCGTTAAGCCGCGACATCATGCGCAATATCGGCTTCAGCGGAAGTTGGGCGTGCGTGATTGATCCTTTCACGAGCTAACTTCACCCGTGGCGAAGAAGGACAGATTTGCACCGACCAAAGCTTCACTTGCAATGCTCTTTGGAAGATGGTCGAATTTCGCAAGAACGCTCTTCTTCCTCGAACCCTCGATCAACTCCTCGATCGAGGGACAAAGAAGATTTTAAGACTGGAATTGAGGTAGAAACACCGGCTTGTGGTTCAACGTGGCAGAGGGAGTTGGTTCGATGGATTCGAGGGTGAACGACAACAAACTGAAGATCACAACTCGGCAGCCGAAAAGCGTCGATGCATCCAAACGTGTAAGGATGAGCCGAAAGAACCTGAACGTACCTCTCCTAAGATCGAGGGGATAGCCGATGAGGAGACCATCGGTTTGTGTGTGGTTGCTGGTGGCTTGGCGAGAGTGGTAGCCGTTTCATCTACACCTTCGGGGATTCCCAGATCCGGCGTCGGCACTGCCTCAGCTGTCCCGCTGAAGACATCAGTCGTCTCCATAAAGGATGTTCTTAGCCAGTGTGAATGACAATAAATCGGCAGACAAAAGGAAACAAGTAGGAGGAGTATGAAGGGCGAGATCGTCGCCGATGTCGTCGCCGCCGTCTTCTTCGTTGTCTTCAGCGCTGCTGCCGGCGTCGTCTTCGCTGCTGCTGAAGAAGTCAGCGGGGACCTCCTCATCCTCGTCGTCATCTTCGGTGTCCTCGCTGGACCCGGCGCTTGCCGTGGTACTGTCGGAGGAGGTGTCTCCTCGATTCCTCCTCTCGTCGGAGGACTCGACGTCGTCCCAAGACCAAGCGTCGTGTTGCTCTTCGCCTCCGTTCCCGTCAACGAGGCAGAGGCTCTCCTCGCCGTCGATCGAGGCGCATCGTCCTCCGAGACGGCGAAATCGATCCTTTCGTCCCACCATTAGGCGAAAATCTTACGCCGCCGTGGTGGGTGCTGGCGTCGGCTCTCGGTCCGCGATCATGGAGGACGGAGGAACAGGCGGAAGGAAGAAGCCATGGCGGAGAAGGGTTTTTCGAAGGAAGAGGGTTTTGGCTCTTTGGAGGAAGATGGGACTCATGAATCGCGCACGAATTTAAATAAGGGAATAGTGGAGAGACGGTTCAATGCCATAGCGGTTTCCCGATTACCGCCAAAATCGTCAAATCATGCATCGCGGAGGAGTTGAGAAGACAGGGCATCATGATGAGGGGTAGCGTGGTGATTCTGTTACGCCACGCATCGTCAACGCAGCCCGATAAAAAAAGAGAAGAAAAAAAAACGTAGTGGTTTTGGAATTATCATTGCCAAAACCGGGGAGGCATGTTATCGCCATATTTTGACCAACGAAGGAGATGGGCCGTGATCAAGGTGGGCTTGGAAGATGCGTATATTCAACGTGTTGTTGGATCGGCCTAGTACGTGAATTGGGCTAAACCGCCCGTGTATCTTGTATCATAGTAGGTTTCGTTTGTTTAGGTTCGTTTAGTTTAGGTAAAGATAGAGTTGTAGAGTTATTCCAAAAGTAGAGTCTCGGACTATAAATATATACCTAAGGTTATCAAGAAAGGAGGACAATCACGTTCACAACAAACACAATCTCGGCGCATCGCCACCCCTTGTTTCTAGGGTTTCTTTCGGGTAAGTGTCATGCCTAGATCGCTTCTTCTTGCGATCTAGATATCTTTACTATGCGTTATTTGGTGTTACTCGTCTTTGAAGCCTTTTGATGGCGAGTAACACTACTATCGTAGATTTGTTGAGGCTAGCATCGTGCTTTTCCGTTATAATTGTTTATGCTACCTCTAAGTTACTTACTACCTTTGCACCTCTTCCCAAGTGCAAGGGTAGCATCTTAATCTTTATTTAGTTGATTCGATCTGTTATGGTTGTGCCTTGCTCGCCAAGGTTTAGTTTGATATCTACGTAGTCGCCTTCAAGCGGGTTGAGCGATCCAGTGGTACATATGACGTGGCTTATTCGTTCTAGAGAAGTTGTTCGTAATTGACTTTACGTTAGTTATTAGGCCTCCTCTAGGGTTAATATTCTTCATCCTTTGTACATACCAGGCTCAATTACGTAGGACGTTCGATTACGTGGTGAAAACATTAAAGCTGTAGATCGATTTAACTTGTAGTGATCAAGCAAAACCCCATGTTATCGTAAATCTAATGCGAACCATGGGGCAATCGGCTCTAGGAGCCGATTCTGAAAACACAGGAGCCGGCAGCTCGAATTTCGATACTTGTTCACCATGCAGAAATCAATCGGACAATCTCTCACCTTCGACCAGGTATAGGTCGTGGCATCTCAGCCGGGGCGTGCGGAGTTTTGCGCCGTCGCCGAGGACCAGCCCACCAGTTACGGGAGCCTCCCGGCTCTTCGTGTTGCTCGTCGCTGCTCGTCGGTGAGTTTTGGCAGGCAACACTTATATATCTAACTATTATACATGCTGGCTATTGAACCGACTATAGATGACATGGACACGACTTATAGCCAACAGTTGACTTTACTATTGTTCTTTCTCTAAGAAAATTTTCGTAGATGTAGCATTACTGGTGAAATAAGCGCCGCTTTTTTTAAGTAGTATCTGCTGGTCAACGTCTAATGGTTCACGCACTGCAGCTAGGATTAGCGAATTCTCATGTCGCTGGAAGCATACCGGTGTAATGCTCCTAGTACCTCGGTGCCCTTCATCGGGAAGCAGAGAGAATTACTAATGGTGGCATGAGGTAGTTGTTGAAGGTTACAACGAGACTCTGATATTCCTTATTCATAAAGCTAAACCGTCTTATATTTATAAACGGAGGGAGTAGTAAGTTTTCGCGGAGCAACTAGATCACCATTAGATATGTAGTACTAGCACCCAAGCGTGTGAAGGGACATGGATTCACTCCACTCGCATCGCATCAAGTTTTTTTTTTTTAACGGACGCATCGCATCAAGTAGGAGGAGATATAGGTAAACGTGTGTAAACCTGGTTTGGCCAGTTTGACCGGTTTAGACTAATTTAAAATTTTGCACTAGTTTGAAAGTTTAGATTAGATTTATAAATGAGATTAAACTAGAAAATATTTGGCCGACAGTTTGAGCACTTTCACTTTTTGCACAGGCTTAAACATAGGTGATGAGTGAACTAACAAAGCACCGGACCATGACTGATCCATGGTGATAACTGAACTAAATTCAACTTTTACGTTGAAGTTCGTGGTATCTACACGGCACGCCTCCAGGACGCGAGACAGATTCCACCGCGCATTTTGTCTGGCAACGAAGAGGCGGCTGGCGCGGAACATATCTTGACAGCATTTTTCCTCGGCGTCTCAGTCAATGCCGCTTGGAATCTGGAATCTCTTTCACTGTCAGCGGCTGGGAGGAAATGTTCTCCGCAGATGTTGCGGCGCGTCTCTCTTCTTCTAGACGCGGAATACCACGGAAGCCAAGTAAAGCATCGATGACGATATGCGATAAAAATCACGGTGCAAACTTTCGGTGCAAGACAGGAATAACTAGCCACGGATGCTTCTGCCAAAGAGAAGGAGATAAGGGAAGGGACAAACAGAAAAAATCCATTTTCAACAAAAAGCCCCCTCCGACGGTGAAGTCCAAGCATACTGCAACTCTGCAAAGATGGATTATCTCATTGTCTTAGATTTAACCTCTAACCTGTTGTATATCTTGTTCCTCAAAAAAAAAAACGCTCCCTCCAACCCAAATTAGTTGACTTAGATTGTCTAGATTCATTGTATCTAGACATAATTTTGTATTATATACATCCGTATCTTGATAAATAGGATAGGTCTCTCGAATCACGAAACATTGCTAAATAGGATAGAACTTATTACAATGTACTTCCCCACCGTTCTATAGTCTAAGATGATGTTAGAACCAATACGACACCGGTATATCATGAGAAGGAGGGAGCAACAATTTGGTGGTGGATTATGGCGGACATTTCAAGTGGGTAAACCCTGTAACAGACACTGTCATAGATTTTACAGACAATGTACAGAAGCTTTAGATTCACTTGAACCAAAACCATCGCATACATCCCTTGAGAGAAAAAATAAAGAGGAACTAAAAAGAATATGCGAAGGCAGATGCCAGAGGTACGATATCGATGACTATGATGAGCACGACAGAGAGAAGACCGCTGTTGCTTGATAATCTAATGGAGTAGCTTTCGACGTTACGATCGGCGGCTCAAACTTAGTTGTCAAGGCATTCACATGTTGTCAGCAACTTGGTATAGTCTTCTTGTTTTTAGCCATGATCGGGTATGGTTCCTCGTCTATGCAGCAAAGAGGCTGGCCATTATTCAATGGCCAAGAGAAAGTAATTTTTCGTGTGAACAGGATGCGCCGCATTTCTGCCTCCGTCCAACTCTCCAGGCCGAGCATCTGTTATTGAAGCATCCAGCTGACACCTAGAAATGCAGAAGATAAGTATCGTACACATCCATCTACACGGATCAGACAGAAGTGCAGAAGATAAGCGCCAATAATACAACACGAATCAGATTCTCAAAGAACGGCGCAGAGAATCCAACGAGTAGGCATTCAGATCAATCCAAGACTAATGGAGCCAGAAAGTCAAATCGAAACGCACTGCGCTACGAATGTTCAACAATGCATAAACAGTAGAAGTCAGTAGAGACAGAGACATTTCTTAACGATGAATGATTATTTATAAGTTGCGACAACTTTTCTCCCGACACATGCTCATTGTGGTAGACGCAGCTGACCACCTAGAGCGAACAATAGATTATTACAATAGCCTGGCCGGCTGCTTCTCACATAATAATTAACCAAAAGAAACGACGATGACAACGAAAGTCAGAACAGATTCCACGGACGAAACAGCAGACAAACAGCTCGATCCTTCACGTCGCCTCACTCAGCGAACCACACGGCATCCTCGGCAGTGTCATCATCCTCCGCACGCCATGAGAGCAGGTTGGCAAGCTTGCCTTCCTTGACGAGAGGGTGGTTCTCGGGGTTCTCGCCCTCGAAGGAGTGGAAGACAGACCTGGGAGACCCGGCAGAGACAGCAACTTCTTCGTTTGCAGAGAAGCTCTGGTAGATGAGGACGCCACCGCAAGGGAGGGCCTGCTCCACCGTGTTGCTGCAGTCGTATGCCTCGGCTTCGAGCTTCTTCCCCCATGTCGCTGCATGGCCGCGGCCACCGAAGATGGTGATGGCAACGGAGAACTCCGAAGGGCCAAAGCACCGGAGGACCCTTTTGACGATGTCGCCATAGGCCAGAGCAGAAGTGTCCATGCCCATGACCTCGTAGCTGGCGTAGCTGAAGCCGTCCTCAGGGGTCACATGGATGGTGGAGAATGCAGTCCCATGAATGGCGTTCATGGAGTAGCCGCAGGGCTCGAAGTCGAAGTCGCAGACCTCCATCTCAGGGATGATGTCGGAGATGCCAGAGACCTTTGTCATCTCCTTCGCGCAGGAAACGTGGCCGTCAGCAGAAGTCTTGAAGAAGACAGAGGCTTTCTTCTTGTCCAGACCAGTCATGCACATCTCCAGGGTGACCATGGGTTGCTCGGGTTGCTCGGTGGCATAGTAGATGTGCCACTTCTGGCCAGGCCTGGCTGGGTCTCCAATAACATAAGCGTTGCCGCCAGACTTCATGCCACCAAAGTAGCGGTTCAGGACATCAACCTCCTCAGAGAAGCTCCTGTGGGGAGCAGGCTGTGCGCCAGGAAGATGAACATCCACGAGTACTTGACAGCAGCAATCGGCATGCACAGCTCCTCAGCAAGCTCAAGAATCCTTGGAATGGTGAGCAGGAGCATGGTAGTCCCACAGGTCTTGATCACAATCTTCTCAGAGTAGATAAACAGGCTAGACTCAGAGAGCACATAGGAGTCGAAGTCCTTGTTGGAGAGCTCAGACACAATGGTGCACCGTGCAAGATCAAGAACAGAGTTGATCTGGGCCCTGGAGAGGGCACGCAAGCCACGACCATGAGGGTCAGCAAAGATGGATGCCTCGGAGAAGGTGATCTCGAGGCGCTTCTCATAGCCCTCGAACCCGATGGCCGAGGCCGGGCAGGGCAGGGTCAACAACAGAAAGGACAGCCATTGGAGCAGCTGAGTCAGAGAACAACGCCGGGGAAGGAGCAGAGAGAAACAAAGGAGAGAACTGGTTGATTAGTGCGAAGCAGCTAGCCAGAGAGATTGGTGGAAGAAAAGCGTCAGAATAAAATTGCATAAAAATTCCTAGACTACGGGAAGGGGAAAGCCAAAAGCGATATCAGGAGGGCTTCTTCGCGCACTGCATGAGAAGAAACAGTTCAAATGGTTAGCAACACATCTATAGAGAGATACAATGTTTTAACAGAAGTAGAACATCGTGTTTCGTTTTTTACGTTTGAGTATGCAGCAGAGAACTTCTTGGCGCCTCCAGCTGGTCGAACGTCCTCAATGCTGTAGCCGAGGGGAGCTTCGTACATCAGGGAACTACTACTGCTAGACTTTTTCCCACCCTTTGACTCCATTAGAACATTCACAAACTGCACAAGGAAAAACGAAGAGTTAGACAGCAGATTCTATCGAACATTTCAAGGTTCAAAGTGAACAAACAATATTGCATATTTGTTCTTATTACAGGAGATAAGATTTCGATTATTTGATTACAATCTCAACCAAATGGAAGATATTAATAGGTTTCAGGATCCGAATGAGAAATTTCAACCACGAGCATCTAATATTCTTATTAGAAGAGATAAGATTTCGATTATTTGACTATTATTAGACACAAACTGAACCAAATAGAAGATATTAACAGATTCAGGATCATATGAGAAATTTCAACCACGAAGGGATGCAGCATGATGGCATACATCTCTAATGTTCTCGGCTCGGTTATTTGATCATTCTAGTCAAAAGAATTTCGACTATTTGATTACTTTAAATCAACTGCAACTATGCGCTCGATTTTGACTACCAATCTAGATGTTGAATACAAGTAACAGAATTAAGGCGAGCAATTTTTCTAGCAGAACAGCAGCTATGAGCGACCCATCAAGATACTACAGGTCATAGCTAAAAAGGCACTATCCCAGATCTAAATGTTGACCACGCGAAGATTATCTCCCCAGCCAATTCTACCGGGCCTAATAACAAAGGAATAAAGGCACATATACCTAGCATATCATCCTGACTAAGAGATCAAAATTGATCAAAATTCTACAGCTAGGGCGGCAGCATGAGAGTAAACAGAGGGTCCGGCGAAGAAACTTACAGTTCCTTTGGAAGAATTGTTTGGTAACCCCAATCCCGAGCGCGCCCGCTTGTTTCGATTCCGATCTGAAGAACCCCCTACCCCTCTCTCTCTCGACACGGATCTCTAGACGAGACTGCAAAATTTCTCTCCCTCTCGACGGGACAAAGGATCTCTTTTCTTCTCTCTCTCTCAAGGGAGCGGCGGCGGCGAGAGGACGGGGTGGGAGGATTTCTTATGCGACGAGTTGCGTGCGGCTGAGAGAGGAACCCTCGATCTGGCACGGCATTTATAACCCTGGCTATCGGAGCCGGGCGTCCGTGACCGCCAAGGAAATGACCCGGCCCGCCTGGAGGCCCATCGTGAACCGGTGGACGCGCTGGTGGGCCCCGCCCTGGGTGGAATTCGTGGCCGAGAGCGCACGTCTACGGTGCACCGGGCCTACGGGCGGTGTCTTCGTTCTCCGTTTTGTTCACGTGCTTCTCTGAGTCTGAGGTTCCAACGGCTTCCGCAGTGAATTGGGGTTGACAGCTGGGGCGTGTCGAATTCGCGGCTGTGGTGCCTCCGGTGTACGGTGGACCGCGTGCAGAGAGACGTCTCGGGATCGCTGGCTTCCTTGTGGTTCGGACTGCTTCCGGAGGAGGACAGGTGGGGTCCACCTGTCGGATATGGGATCGGGAGTCACGTTGTGGCTGACTCGGCGTGTGGTAGGCTTCTGAAGCTTCGAGGATGCCATCTCGTTTGCTTGCTGGCGAATTATTGCAGTTTCGTGACAAGATGCGAATTGATTTCCTCTAAGAACAGGCCAGCTGTTTATTAGACTCGCAATTTTCCATACAAAAAATTGGACTTGCAACCCTCGAGCAGCCACGCTAAGATTCGTGGGTAACCTTAAAATTTTGCTCTTCATGTGATGGCTCCACCTCAAAACAATATAGTAATTTACTAAAAAAAAATAGTACTATGAAGATTTGTGGTCAACTAATCATATCAAACTCGTTTCCATTACCTCAAAAATATTACTATGAGTATTTGTGTTGAGATGAAGCCGATATTTTGGAGTAATTTTGTTTATGCAATTAGACCAGGAAAGCATATTCCTCAACAAAAGTTAGATGAAGCATATTTGTAGTCCATATTGCATTGAACCTTGTGTCAACAAAGCAAATGTATGGACACAAACGAAAGGGCATAGTTCTTCGCATAAAGTTGGAATGTGAGAGTGCATCAAATACAGATTCTAAAAGATTGCAGACCATTTCATTTAACCTGGAATGATGAAATAAACATTGTATGATAACTCTTGGAAAAATTGCTACCACTTGAAATTTTACTATTTAGTCATTTCTTGCAAATGGAAGGCAAGTTGGCTCTGAACTCTTTCTATCGTGATAAAATTACCATCAACTGTAAAATATACACAATGTTTGATTAATGTACAAAATATACTCTCAAATAATTTTGGTTATGATAAACATGATGGTTGCCAATTTATCTACGCCGCACTAGCGCGGACATGGGGTAAGCAAAAAACCTTGAACAACACTTCGGCTACAATTCTTTTGACAGAGCAAGCTTGTTTTCCAACTAAACACGTCATGTCCTTCGCTTCACGGCTTGTCCCTCGGTGTGGTCAGTACTCCATATTATCGGGCAACAAAGCTTACACTTGATCACTTATTATGACGGTTCACCAGGGCCTCTTTCCTCCTCCCTTTTCTGCTCACTCGTAGTGGTTCAGACCCCTACAAAGGGAAGACTTATTCAAATACCGCAAGGAGCGAGCTATATTAGTGTAATTATGATAGAGCTAAGCCTCACAGCCTACGCTCCAACGCCTCCATGGTGCACCGATGCCAAACATTGCGGGGAAGGGCAAGTCCGCCGCCGCCCCTGTAGGGGCTTTGCCCGGCGGCCTGCGAAGGCGACAGATGTGAGGGATAGGGAAGGATGCTGGCCGCCGAAAATGGGGAGGGCGGTCCAGTCGCCCTAGGAAGGGGGCGAGAGGAGCACATTTTTTTTCACAATTGTGTCTTGAAGCTCCTCATGAAGTTGGACTCTATAGTTCCACTCATAGCCGAATGTACCGTGAATGTGTTGGATAGTCGTGTGTGCATTATTGACGCGGTGAAATAAATGGAAGCAAGCTAGCAAAGCTGAGAAACGTGACTTGTTTAGTATTGTAAATCGGGAGTAAACCAATCTATGGTTAGATGGTTAGTAGGATGGTTATATCTTTATTTTATCAAAGTTTAAACCCTAGGTTTGACAATGTATATTGCATAAAAGACAGAATATTGTTTTACTGGGAGACGGTGTTCCAGTCTACAACGAGACGTCCATGATGACTTCGCCGATCTCAAAACTCGATCTACGTGTACTGTGTTTCTAATAAAAAACTGGATAGAGGAAATGACGCGCACAAAGGGCATACTAGAGAAATGGGAGTCGGTGACGCAACTGTGTATTATCTGTTGAAAATATAAGCAATAATTCATATGATTTAATCCGAATAATAAACTGATAAAGCATGATTATACGAACAGTACTAAAACCAATCGTGCAGATCAACAAAGTAGATAAACATATTACATCTATACAAGACAAACCTATCACATCTACGTCAAACGCTAGAACTAGAAACTCTAGCATAATCTGAAAGAAAGAGATTGAGATCACATACGATGCAGTTGCGGCGATAGCAGCGCCCGCCCATGTTGAGGTTGCCGAAGAATTCGCGATGTCCGGAAGAAGTCGTTAAGGAACTCGTCGTCGAACGACGTCGTGGTTACCGATGGTCGCGTTTGGCCTCCCAAAAACCTGATCGCCTCACTCGTGCGGAGTTCACGAGAGGCGGGTTCCGAGGCCTCTTGTCGATCTACGGTGCACGCCGCAAGCCGGGATGAGGAAGACGAAAGTGGTGGCGCAAGGTTCTGAAGGTAGGCGCGTGTGTGGATTGATTCGGTGCCGATTAGGTTTAGCCCGGACGCTTATATAGTGCAGGTTAGGAGGATCGTGGGCTCAGCCCGTCCAGTCAGAATAACCACGCCCGTAAAACTGGAAAGCTTTGTAATTATCGCGTTCGTTAATGACTCATAATCAGTTTTCCCAACAAGCAAAATAAAGCTCAGCTCGGTGAGATTACCGCAACCCGCGGCGCGCGCGCGTCGTGACGAGGCGAGGCGTGGCGAGGCGGGCGGCGTCGGAGAAGGAGTGCGCGAGGGCTACTCTTATTGTCACACCTTAGTGAGTGGTGCAACACTCTACTATATAAGGTGGTCCAACTCCCCTTCAACTAGCAATGTGGGACTAAACTTTAGTACCACTAGTACAGCCATATGCTGCCATATACAAGTGGCCAAAGAAAATTTCAGAATTTGTGTAATAGGCCAAAAACCCAAAACTCATCAAATTCCAACATTTTAGCCGAACACGGGAACTCGGCCTAGGAACCCAAGTGGAAAACACGGTGTTTTCAGGCCGAAATGAGTTTGGTCCGGCCTAAATTTAATCCTTATTTTGGCCTAGGATCGCCCAAGTAGTGAGATGCTCTAAACCCTGATACTCGCGTGTGAGAATTTCAGATGTTCCATCCCGACGTAGGGGATCGCTAGGTGCGCCAGATAATAATAAACACTAGTTGAATGCTCGTGCGTTGCTACGGGCTCTTAACATTTTCTCCTATAAATATAATGTACATAAATTGCCACATATGTGAAGAATATTCAAACAAAGACATATGTTTAAGTAAAAAATAAATTGAGGACAACACTATCCAAAAGAAAAGAGCATGAAAGTTTTGGTTAGTCAAACTACATGTCATATTTTTGACCTTTTCAAATACACAATGTATATCTTGCAGAACTTTTCAATATTATGCAAAGGCCAAATACATAACAATTTTTGCCCATGGTCTATGGATGACCGTCACCTATGAAATATGAATTAATTATGTATCAATCTGCCTTAAAATACACGGTCCATCACATCAATCTTTGCATGGAAATAACAAATAAACGAGCAACCAATCCATTCACACGACATATATTTTTATTTATTAGGGAAGCATATTGTGAACTGTGTAGTCATGAGTGAAAATTGAGAATTGAGAACATCCGTTGCTCTGATTGAAAAGAAAAAAAACACTCACAATGATAGACCAACATATATGTAATACTTCCATTTATTCTAGTCATCTATATCCATAATTGTGTGTCATGAACTTGGAAATGGGGCTCACATCAAACTTTGTTATATTTGAATTTTAGATATCATGACCAACACTAAGAGAAATTGATCACCATCTGGCAACAAGAATAGGCATCAACCAAGTTTGTCACTTTTTTAGTCCTAAGGTCAGGATTCCAGGAACATCATGCTACATGCAGCAACTTTCCCAGCTAAAGCAATGTGCCAAGAAACAACTCACACTCGTTAAGTTCATCAAGCAAGACATGAAAAGAAAGATACATCTACATTGCGCAAGGAATGCAAGCTAGCAGTTGCAACCTGTGCAGGTAAAGGAGCTTCAGTTCATACAGGCCACGGCAGGATTTAGTGGCACACTTGTCTTCCTGCGGGTTGGGGTAGCTGGGCTGCACGATGAAAATGAATGGTATATGTGCAACAACACCTCTACCCTGATGGTACCCGATCTCCATCTCCCTCATGCTACCGCTCAGCTCAACTTTCTGTGGTGATGGAAACATGAGTAAAACTTAAATTCCCTCTTTTAGGTTTATATTTTCAACAAAGCAGAGGTTTTTTTCGGAAAAAAGGTCGGTAACCATTCACTTAAATCGAACCTATGCACTGAGTTGTGCCATCAGAGTTTTAATTATTCATTATCACTGGGTAGAGCTCATAAAGTATGTAGGATATCAGATATATAGGACAATCATGATGTTTGGAAAAAAATGAACTGTCATATTGAGTTATGTCGTTGCTGAGTAGATGAATGAGAGCTCCAGTTTAACCATGGAAATAACTCGATGTTTTATGTTACTATGTAAAAAGTACTTGAAAGGCCTCATGATAACACCAAGTTAGCTACCTCAGCAGTTCATTAGGTAGTGATTGTATGATCCATTCTTTGTGCTACGTTAGATGGACCAACAGCTAAATTCAAGCAATATTTAGTCTACATAGTAGAATATGATTCTGCAACGATGAACTGAATAAATCTATAGAATCTTATGTATACTACGTGGAACAAACTATTAGAACCTCTCTTTGGATTGGAATCCAACAAATAAGATGATACAAATACTATATATTTTATTTGCTGTAGTTGCAAGACAAGGGCATCCACTAGCGGTACTTAGAGCATGTCTAACATGCCCGTATTTTTTCGTCCCTTAAAACGCGAGTAGAGGGCCCTGTATTCACTTTTCGCCGGCCGAAAACTCGTCCGAGCTAGCAGACCCCGTATTCCCACCCCGTAAAACAGAATATTCTTGCAAAATAATCTTGCATCAGCTGTTCGTGGCCGAGTGCGCGGTTCCGCGGAATGCACATCCGCCCCATCACGGATCCTTTCCGCTGATCCAGCAGCTTGGCGTGGTCCTCCATGTGCTTCATGCCGAACAGGAGCAGCAACATCTCCGTCTCGTCGTCGTTGAGCACCTCGTCGAGGTCCGAATCTTCGGAATCCGACGAGGACCAATCGGTCGACGTCGCGTCCAAATCCGCCATGTGCACATCCTCCGACGAAGCATACATCAGCCCCAAACATATCCATTTTACCGGCGAGAACGAAGAAGAACGCGACGGAATGCTCACCGCGCATGGAGAAGACCATGGCGAAGTGCTTGGCGGCGAGGGACGCGGATCTTCGGCGGGTGCGGCGGCGGAGAACCGGATCACGGATTCCGGCGGCGCGGGTGGGCTGACAACGCACGGGTAAAGCAGGTGGAAGCGAAATGTCCGCTGATTTCGGAAATGGGATACTGGTTTGGCCCTCTATCCCCGCTCCCACCCCACACAAGTAGGGGACAAAGACCCGCCCCGTAATCGAAAACAACAAAAATCGGAGCGGGGGCCTTTTTTACGGGGTCTGCTAGACGGCCGGGTAGAGCCGAAACCCGTATTCCGGCGATTATTATACGGGTTTGGCCCTTTTAAGGGGTCTTTTAGACATGCTCTTACCTGTAAACATAAAGCAATATATTCCGACTACTAAATAAGCCTTGAAACAATGGAAATATTATCTAGATAGGCATACTTCAGAGTTCTTAGGAGGAGAATCATATTATTTGACTCGTTTTGTACTTACCAATTATTTGACTCCAAAAACAACCAATTTGTTTTTGGATGATCTATGCATCAGGTCACTTTTTCTTTCTGATGCTTGACAATAAAGATGACAAGGTTTCTATTGCTGGACTCCCTGTCCATCTCGACAGTGCTAGGTAGCAATTGTGTGAGACCCGTCGGCAGACCTCGTAGACAACAAAATCAATTCACCAGCTGTTGCGGAGAAGGGAAGCTCTTCACCTGTGAAGTCGAGAGACGCCTGAACGACGGCATTATGGTGACTCCTAGCCCAGGTAGCGTCCTGAAATGCGGTCACGTCAATGACATTCGTCAGATAGAAAGGTCTGTAATGCGGTCGACAATCTTTGTAACGAGCAAAATCTCTATATAGTCTACATTAGCAGAAAATTTCTAACGTTTCCATACCAATGAGTTTGTTCGTTTGCATATAATTTGCAATCCAGGGTATGAACTGAGTAAGGATAAAGACTAAACACCACACGGGCGACCTCAACAATATTAAGTTAAGTGGTGCATTGATAAATTAAGATTTTAACATCGGAAGAGAAGATAGTCATCTCTTAAAATATGATTCAACAATATGACAATTTACCTTCGCGATGCCTCTGTTCAGTTGTTCACTATTTTCGATATCATCGCGTTCTCTTTCGGCAGTGTCACGTCCTGTGTATTCGCAACGGAAGGATAGAGAAACATCACACTGATAATCCACACCTAATCATTGATCAAACAGCTACACGACCAACAATACAAAAAAAGACAGATTGGATGAAAAGTGCGACTTAAGTTGAAGCCTGGAATCCACTTATCGGTACTCCTGAAGTCCCAAATCAATGGTGACTCCAAGGACACAGCAAATTGCAGCAAACAAACTTACCTACTCTTCCTTGGCGTGGCTGAGGCAATCGATGGCGAGAGCTAGCGCGGACTCTAGCTATTCAACGCGTGCTTGTGGAGGTTACATGCGGCGCGCTCGGCGAGCTGCGCCGCATCCGCCCCCTCCTGCAATAGGTCAATGGCGAGCGCGAGCACGGACTCGAGCTACTGGACGCGCTCATGGAAGTTCTCTCATCGCCGCTTCGGCGAAGCTGCGCGTGCATCCCCGCTGCCTCTCCTATGTCCATCCACCGGCGGCTTCCTTTTCCGCCCGCCGCCGCCCGCCAAGATAGGATAAGGTAACAAGGCCAGTTGATAGGATTCACGTGGTGAAGGTACAGAGGCATAGGCAGACGGAAAATTGGGTTGGCGAAAACCACCGTAAGCCTTTACCCGCTTTGATTAGATCAACAAATTGGCAACGGCGGCGAAGGACCTGGCCAACAGAGGGAGCCCGTGACGGCGGCGAGGAGCAGGAGATGGGGTGATTTCCACGACCAAGATGACCTCGTCCACTTCTGTGCATTGTGGGAGTCGCCACCTCTTGGGGTTAGATCGGGAGTTAGCTGGTGCGTTCTAATCAGAAACCTTTACAAAACTGATCACGAGATGCACAGATCGATTAGGTTTTGGTCTCTAAAACCCATTTACTCCTTGCGAGAGTTTCAGTGGATTAATGTGACGGGAGTCAAACCCCTGTTGGTTGGATGCGCCACTGCATGCCTGTTCTCTATTCCGTGGCCATCTGACCATGACCATGGCGTTTTCCTCCATCGCAGAAGCAGTAAAGCACAGAAACAGAGCCTGTCACACGCTTTGCGTGGCTGCTGTGCGTGGTATAAGGGAGAAAGCGCGTACACGAGGAGACGAGGGGCATATGATCACGCTGTCGCGACGCCAGGGGAGAGAGACGATGATGACCCGATGGAGACTGCCGCCACGTACCACGTACGTCCGCGCCTCCTCGCAAAGTGGCGAGCATGCACGGCACCGCGCCGCTCAGGTGTCGTCAATCAAAAAGATTCAATCAATTATTTAATATAATAAATAAAAGGAGGAAAAAAGAGAAACGAAAGCCATTTCGATCACCTCGCGTCCCACCAAAAGAGCGCCCCGGAACCGATATCTTCGCCCTTTCCGCGCGCACATACCTCCCGGCTGGCCACTGGCCACACACCTAAACAAGCAACGCAAACGGGCTAAAACTCACAGAACCCGTTCGCTCGTTCGTCGTCGTCGTCTCCGTGCCATCCATCCATCCGAGGCCGCACGAATTATGTGAGGAGCCGACGAAGACACCGATCTCGCGCTCGCGTCGCACGGATGCATCCATCTCATCCACACGATGATAGACGCAACCTTTTCCCCAGGCCCAGAGAATTCGGACGGATCCATCCACACGGTGGCTGCGCGGGACCAAGAGATCTGTGCGGTGGATGGGTAGATATAAAGCTGACAGCAATATCTTAGCACCAGTGCTTAACGTTTGGAACTTTTGATGCCGTGACAGTGACCTGGCCCCCGTATGTGCGTGATTCCTTTTTCTCCACTGGATCGGGGGATCGTCTTCCTCCTCCGCGCGCAGTAGATAGATAGATACGACTTGTCGCCGTCCTCCGGTATCTTTTTTTCCCCGTGTCAGGCTCAGGCAGGCATCGGCAAATTCCATCCATGGACAGACAAAGGAGAGGACGCAAGCCGGCGGTGGAAATTGCTGCCCGGCTTTGCTGAAGCTTTGAACGTGGCTAGACTCGGCCGGCTAAAGATATATACTCCCTTCTTCACGGTTTGCAGAGCGCTTTACAAAAATCTCACAGACCTAGGCGTTAATGTATTGGCTAAAATTATCGGTTAGATTGCGTCGTAGGAAATTGGGAGAAAAATCTGGCGTTAATCAACAATTAATTCTTATCGCTTAAACGTTACGCTTGAAAAACCCAAATTTAATTAGGCGCCTTACAAACCGTAAAAGAGGTAGTACTCCGCTTCAGGAAGGTAGACTACAATCAGCTGACCCGTCTGTGCGTGCGATCGTGTCATGATATTTCCCGTATTGCTATTTTTTCCTTGGCTCGCCGTACTTCACTGAAGATTTGTCGAGTTCGGAAGAAGCGAGTCAAATCTCTGCTTCTTCTGGCGGATACAGACATACGTACGTGCACCGATTTCTCTGAACTATGGAATGGCAGATGCGTGGATATGTCTTGTGCTGACTGACACGAGTGTTTAGACGCTACGGGTAGTGGTAGCACGTGTATTTCTTTGATTTGTTACGCCCATACACGTCTTTCCTCTCCCCGCAAAAAGAAAAAGCAGTACTACGTACAGTATATGCTTTCCTTGGAGCTGTGATGCTGTGGTAGTGCTAGGCTAGTCATTTATCGCTTTCACACCGGAGCGAAAACAAAACAGAGCAAGCGACTTGGATTAGCATGCATGTCGTCGAGATGAAGTAACCCCCGTCTTGCTCCAAGCTGATGAGTGTGATGGCCTACGAAGAAAATATCCACAGCAGAAGGCGAGTGGTTGCCTAGTTGGAGGCAGATGCCAAATTAACCTCACCTGAAACAAGACTACCATTACCACATTGCAGTGTAACAGTGTACCAATAATCACGATTCACGACTGTATCAGATACGTGATCAGACGAAGATGGTGGAACAGGACTGGCATGTCATGGCAGGTCACAATGGCCAGGGTCACGGGGAAACAGAGGGTCGAGAGCTCTCAAATGGCTCTTCAGAGCTCGGATCCACCGTACAGTGAGTCGTGCTCACTGTGCCGTTCGGAAGAGCCCTGAGCCCGTGCCTCGTGGAGAAGCGAGAGGCCGCGTTTGCGCCTACCTGGGGAGGGCCACGCTCGCTCTGCCTTTCTTTCTGGTCGAGTCAATCAGCCGGATTATTAAAGATAAAGTACTGGAAAGAAATGGGATTAGCTGCACATGGCAGACAGAGCGATCACTGCTCGTTTGTAGCTTTGCAGAAAATTAACCAGTAGCCGCCCGGCGCCGCCACAAATCGCGACGAAAGGTGCGACGGCATCGGTAAAGGAGCCTAGCCGGTCGGTGTAGGCGGCGAGGTGCGGCGACGACCCCTACGTACGCACCTACTACTCAGTTTGGAGGGGTGCGAGCAAAGGAGAATATCTTCTGAATCTGTTGGTTTTATGGTTTGATTTTACTTGTTCAATTTTAAAAAGTACAGAGTAGCACTCATCTTAGTTATTCTGGGAATGCTAATATTTTTTCTAGCTAGGCCACTGCCACAAACCTGCAGCGTCTTATATGAAAACCGAAGTTATCAAGCATCAAGAGATTAAGATTGACGAACTCATCGTACACTTTTTTTTGCTATTGATTGACATGCACGTTCGATAGTGTTAGCATTATTTTGCTCTAGATCTAATCGGTAGGACTTGACTATGGATTCGATCTTGCAGAGAGGGATAGAGAGAGAGATGCATACCATCGGCCTTAAGCGTCGAGGATGAGCTCGTCATCAAGATTGTCGGAGTGGTGGCGGCGGTGAGAGGGTGATTCCCGCCGCTACAGCGCAAGCCGATCGGTGGCTAGGGTTTGGGGTTTTCGGTGGGGTGAGTGGGCACGACGAACCTTGGCGTTCGTGCCCCCGGCCCCCACCTCTATTTATTGCGCTACGACGGGGCCACCAACGATTGTGGCGTTAGGCGCCGATCGTATGCGAAGTCAAGGTTTGTTCGGCGTTGGGCTAACGGGAGATCAATCTAACATTCTCTCCCTTGATCTCATCTTTCACTTAACTTATACTTTGGTACCCATTTCATCACAGATCAACATATAGAGCATGTCTCGTCATAATGGTCAGTTACGCACCATAGATTCAACATCCACTATACACTTTTATATTTTGAAACAAATTCTTGTTCTAGGCCCTTAATATCCAGGTATCATAGGCTTTTCCTTAAACCCATGCCGGCTAAGTGTTCTCTGAACACACTGGGTGGTAAGCCTTTTGTGAGCGGATCCGTGAGCATTTCTTTTGTACTTATATGCTCTAAACTTATGGTATGATCCTGGATTATTTCTTTCACAACATAAAACTTAATGTTAATGTGTTTGGCAGCAACACTTGACTTATTGTTGTGAGCATAGAATACTGCTGGCTCATTGTCGCAGTACATCTTGAGTGGTCTTTAAATGTTGTCTACCACTCTCAACCCGGGTATAAACTTTTTTAACCAGTTTGCCTGCCCCGTGGCCTCATAACATGCTACATACTCAACTACCATCGTGGACGATGCCGTGATGGTTTGCTTGGAGATTTTCCACGATATAGCTCCACCTGCGAGAGTAAATACATATCCTGACGTGGATTTTCTTTCATTTACATCTCCGCATAGTGCATCTGAATACCCTTCTATCTCAAGAGAATCGGTTCTTCTATATGTTAGCATGAGGCCTTTGTGCCTTTTGCATAACGCAATGCCTTCTTCACCATTTTCCATGATCTATCCTGGATTACTTTGAATCGCCAAAAGCCCGGTAACAAAAGGCTAAGTCGCGTGTACACACTTGAGCATACATCAAGCTTCCGACAGCAGAAGCATATGGAACCGCTTTCATTTGATCGATCTCATATTGGTTCCTGGGACACTGAAAGTTCCCAAATCTACCGCCCTTGACTATAGGAGAAGGCGTAGGATTACTCGCATGCATACTATACTTTTTCAGAATCTTCTCTAAGTATGCCTTCTGCGATAACCCTAAAACCCCCTTTTGTCTATCTCGGTGAATTTCAATTCCTAGAATGAATGAAGCTTCACCAAGATCTTTTATATCAAAGTTTGAGGACAAGAACTTCTTCGTATCCAGTAGTAGACTAACAACACTACTAGCGAGTAGAATATCATCCACATACAGGATAAGGAAAATGAATTTCCCATTCTTGAACTTTGCATATACGCAGTTGTCCTCCTCATTCTCATCAAACCCAAACTTCCTTATTGTTTCATGGAACTTTAAGTACCATTGCCTGGAGGCCTGTTTTAATCCATAAATGGACTTTCTCAAACGACATCCCATACGCTCTTTTCCTTCCACAACAAAACCCTTGGGCTGTGTCATGTAAATATTTTCTTCCAAGTCTCCATTTAGGAATGTCGTCTTTACATCCATCTGATGCAATTCTAAATTGTAGTGTGCCACTAAAGCCATTATGATTCTAAAAGAATCCTTACTTGAGACTGGAGAAAATGTCTCATTGTAATCTATTCCTTCTCTTTGGGTGGAGCCCTTAGCAACAAGTCGTGTCTTATATCTTTCAATATTCCCTCTAGAGTCACATTTGGTTTTGTAGGCCCATTTACAGCCTACGGTTTTGGCTCCTTTATGAATTTCTTTTAAATCCCAAACTTTGTTTCTACTCATGGATCTCATCTCATCTTCCATGGCTTCAAGCCACTTCGATGAGTGAGGACTTTTAATGGCTTCTTCAAATATGGTGGGATCACCCTCCATTTGAACTTCTTCACTAACATAGATCTCAAAATCATTAGGAATAGCTGGCTTTCTAGTTCTTTGAGACCTTCTAAGGGTCTCGCCTTCTGGCACATTCTCGGTGTGGGGCTGTTGCGGCTCTCCCTCATGTGTGGTAACAGGGTCTTCATTTTCATTCATTGTTACCACAAGAGAACCAACAACATGTGTCACATCGACATTGTCCTGTGTCGGTGCAGCAGCAGGTATCGAGAAAAATGGTTCCTGAATCATCGGAGTGGGTGCATGCACCCGCTTCTCCTCAAGGTTGATTTCTTGGGATACCGTGCTCCTCCTGATCATCTGATCCTCCAGAAACACATCGTGTCTCGTTTCTACAAACTTAGTAATTCTATCTGGACACTAGAAACGGTAACCTTTTGACTTGTCTGGATAACCAATGAAATGGCAACTTACTGTCTTGGGATCTAACTTCCCAAGGCTTGGGTTGAAGAGCTTTGCCTCAGCTGGGCAACCCCACACTCGCAAATAATTGAGTGAAGGTTCGCGACTAGTCCATAACTCATATGGTGTTTTAGACACCGATTTACTTGGAACTCGATTAAGTATGTGAATGGCGGTTTTTAACGCCTCCATCCACAAACCAATCGGTAAGGTGGAGTAACTTAACATGCTTCTCACCATATCCATCAAGGTACAGTTTCTTCTTTCAGCTACTCCATTCTGCTGAGGTTCGCCCGGTGTTGAATACTGGGCGACTATACCATGTTCCTGTAGAAACCTTGCAAAGGGTCCCGGAACTTGACCATATGGGGTATGCCGGCCATAGTATTCGCCTCCACGGTCGGACCTTGCTACTTTAATCTTTAAACTATGCTGATTTTCAACTTCAGCCTTAAATATCTTGAATTTATCCAGTGCTTCTGAACGTTCTTTAATAGGATAAATGTAACCATAACGCGAATAGTCATCCGTGAATGTTATGAAAGAGTCATAGCCATCCATAGATGTCACAGGAAACGGACCACATATATCCGTATGAATTATTTCCAATACTCCTGTGCTTCTTTTGGCGCCTTTCTTAATGTTCTTTACAAACTTTCCTTTAATGCAGTCGATGCATTGCTCTAAATTTGAAAATTCTAGAGGTGGAAGAATTGATTCTTTTACTAAGCGTTCTATTCTCCCCTCGAAATATGGCCTAAACGATAGTGCCATAATTTCGATGAGACTTCATCAATTCTTTTCCTCTTACTCTTTCCATTCAGGGATGAGGGGCATTCTCATTCTCAGCGCTTATTTCATTCACATTCTCACAGAGTGATAATAAATAAATCTTGTATTGTCTGAAGGCAAGACCAACAATCTGATTATTCAACTTGATTTTACATTGACCATCGCCAAAATGGCAAGCAAAACCACAATCGTCTAAGCGCGACACACTTATCAAGTTTCGATGCAAAGATGGTACATAAAGCATATCTACTAATAAAAGTACAAAGCCATTCGACAACTCTAAAGGAAGATCCCCAATGGCTTCGACTTCAGCTTGACAGCCGTTTGCTACTTTAATTCTTCTTTCTCCTCATTGAAGGGTCCTTCTCATATGGAATCCCTATAATGAATTTGCAACATGAACAGTCGCACCTGAGTCATTCCACCAAGTAGATTTTGCATAGATTAAAAATAAGGATTCATCAACAAAAATAATTAAATCCTCACCATTCTTGCACAAATACTTCAGGAAAACCACACAGTCACTCATGTAGTGGCCCTTCTGCTTGCACCACTTGCAGGTGTCCTTGTCCACTTCCTGTGTGCCTGGTGTTCAGGGGCCTTTCCATGTGGCCTAGAAGAAGAGGGATGCCCCTGAGGTTTCCCTTGGGGCTTGGAACCCTGAAAGTTTCTCTTCTTGGTTGGGCTCAGGTAGTTCAGAGAATCACCGGACTGCCCCTTCAGCCTCTCTTCTTCCTGGAGGCACATGGCCATCATCTTCTCGATGCCCCACTTTTCTGGCTGTGCATTGTAGTTCACAGCAAAAGCTTTAAACTGATTTGGCAGCGAGGCAAAGATAAGATGAATGATGAACTCATCTGGAAGCTCCATGCCCATAGGCTTAAGCTTGGAAGACATGTTGCTCATTCGCAAGATGTGGTCCCTAACACCACCACCACCGGTGTATCTTGTGGTAACAAATTTCTTGATGAGTGAGCTTGCATAGGCCTTGGAGGACCCAGTAAACTGACTCTCTACCTTTTTCAGGTACTCACTGTCTATGGTGCACTCTGAGATTGCTCCTCTTATAGCTTTCATGATGGAGCTCTTAATCACCATTAGGCACTTCCTATTGGAAAATTCCCACTTTGCACGCTCAAGGTCGTACTTCATTCTTATCGATGCATGGTCACTGACCCTTTTCTTAAAATCCTCTTCACTTTCTTTTTCGCCCCTGACAGGGTCGACAGGTTCATTAGGACAAGCTTCAATCAGTGCCAAGTCGAGGTCAAGCAGAGCAAGCCTCATATCTACCTTCTCTCGCCATGAGCCATAATTCCCTCCGTTGAGGGGCTCAATGGCCGAGATGAAACTCATAGGATTGCCTGAAAGCAAAATATCACCAAAACGAGTTAATTCAACGTTGGTCAAATCAACACATGAAACTTCTCCATATTAATACTACATCGCCGTTGGACAGAAATATAACTAATATGGATAAAAACTTATGCATAGTGAAAATTTTACTAACAACGTTGGTCATCCAATAAAATAATCACTATTAAAAAATTAAATCTCTCTTCATTGCATTTAAGCAATTGATTCTTGCAGCGGAATAACATGAATAAAAAATAATGAACTTTACTTCTTTACATAGTTTTTACTGTTACTTTACTATTTTTATACACAAAATTTCGTTGGAAAAATTGCTATAGAAAAAAAACTATCAAAAACAGTAAAAACAACTTCTGAAAATAAATAAAGGACAAAACTGGGCGGCTCTTAGTGGCTGACGGCTGACCGCTAGCTAGTGGCTCAAGCTTGCTACTGAGCGCTTTACTTTTTATGCGTCTTTACGCCCCAGAGCCCCACGGAGGCTTTTCCATGCCTTCCATTCAGCCAATAGCCCTTCACTGGCTCGGCGCACTCGCCGCCCGCCCTGGCCGATCTAAGCCGTCTGCTGGATCCAACGACTGCCCATGGTCCTCGGCCAAATAAAAAGGGCGGCCTGTGAACCCTAACCCTAGCCCCAGAACCATTCGCCACTTTCTGTCCCACGAGCGACGCTCTCTGGCGGCTCTCTCACACGAGCGAGGTGAGGCGGCCGCAGACTCGTGAGCGAGGCGAGGTGGCCGTGCTAGCGAGCCCGTCCCTCTCACTGCTAGCTTTGCCCTTCCACCATCCCGATCCCGCGAGACGGCAGTGCGGAGACGACGGCGAGCGGCGGCGTCCCCTTGCCCCCTTGCCGGTTGTGCGTCCACCCGAGGGTGGGCGCACCGCCGTCAAGCGGTGCAGTGGCGACACCCTTCCCGGCGGTGGCCGGTGTGGCTGGCCTGAGATGGGTGGAGGATCTAGAGACCTCCCCTTTCCTTTTCTTGTTTGTTTGCTTCGGGTAGGGGAAGATCAGGGTTCTCTTTGTGGGATATGGGGCAGGGATAACCTGGATCTGGGGCTTTCTTTGATTCCTTCTTCCCGAAAAATTTCGGTTGGTTCTTAGGGGTTAGGGTTTTAATCTGATGGGATGTTCTTCTTCCCGACATCGGCTTGCCGATGCGTTGGGATCAAGAGGAACGGCGCGGCCTCGCGGCGACGCTTCTAGAAACCTAGCCTTTAATAGTTCTATGAAAAGCTACACGAGTAGATCTACAGAGCAGTGGTTCTGATACCATTGTTAGCATTATTTTGCTCTAGATCTAATCGGTAGGACTTGACTATGGATTCGATCTTGCAGAGAGGGAGAGAGAGAGAGATGCATACCTTCGGCCTTAGGCATCGAGGATGAGCTCGTCATTGAGCTTGTCAGAGTGGTGGCGGCGGTGAGGGGGTGATTCCCGCCGCTACAGCGCAAGCCGATCGGTGGCTAGGGTTTGGGGTTTTCGGTGGTGTGAGTGGGCACGACGAATCTTGGCATTCGTGCCCCCGGCCCCCACCTCTATTTATTGCGCTGCGCGACGGGGGCCCACCAACGATTGTGACGTTGGGCGCCCCCGATCAGGGCGTGAGTCCAAGGTTTGTTCGGGCCGTTGGACCCGAACGGGAGATCAATCTAACAGATAGATAATCTACCTCCACGAGACATTCGGTATCTCTAGACTTACGACCACTTCTCTAACCGTCTGATCCATCTTTTTCCTCTAGGTCCAAATCAATACCAACAAATTTATTTATTTTGCAGTATGAGACCAACAATTAACCCAACAACATATTATCTTATTCTAAAAAAAAACATATTATATCACTTGTGTTATCTAAAATTGATCTCAATTTTATTTGTATTAATGCTTTCTCTGAATTCTAACTATTGCAAAAACATGATGTTATGGTCAAAATATTAAATTTTGGCAGTCAAAATACACCATACATTTTGAAATGGTTGGAGTACAACATGATAAATCATCAACATCCATGATCTTTATTATAACGTCGATACAGATTTGGCACTTCTTACAAATGAAATTAAGAGCGAGTTCCACCTTTTTACCCCCCTTTGTTCTCATCCACTCGTTTGCCCCGTGGCTTCCCTTCTCTCTTCCATATCTCCATTGTGAGCACATTCTCCACAACATGAGCTTGCCGACCGCCGGCCTACACATCCCCGAGCTCACGCTGTCGCGCCACGGTGGACCGCTGTCCTTGGCATCCACCTCCGTGTGCTCGCGCTGCCATTCAGTGGCGGACCTAGAAAATTTCCAAAGCCCGGACAAACTCTTAATTTAGAGGCTAATTCTACTAATTTTTACGTTCGATGAACAATAATTAGACTTGTCGGCAAGATTCGAAGCCCGGGCACACACCTAGGCTGCAGGGACGCTACGTCCGCCGATGCTGCCATTCACTTGCATCCATGCAAACCACATGCACGTGAATGCTACGAGCAACTGGCGAAGCTACGACAATGCCGTCTCTCACAATGGCGCGGGGATCACGGAGGAGCGCATGGATGGCAAGACACATGGATGGCAATTAACCTTTTTGGGACTAGGGGAGGGGTTGGGTTCTATGTAGGTGGGCCCGATTAGGTACGTGTCATGCTGTCCATATGCAGGTGGGCCCGATTGGACACATATCGCGCTATTCATGCTAAGGTGGGTCCGATTCGTACGATGTAGGAGTTAAACATTAGTTGCAACTAGATTGTAACTAAGAATTTAATGAGTTATAACTAGATTATAATTGAAAACTAGTAGTACAAATTTTATAAGTTATAATTACAATTAAGAATTTAACAAAAAAAAAGTAGGATGATATCGGCCACGTAGCTACTTTTATTATGAGAATGCTTTCTCTTATGGGCCACCAGGGTTGCAACCAGCGGTTGTCTTTGCTCCAGTTGGACATTTTTCGATTGTTCAATGGACTTTCGGACCTGCGCAGGCACATGTGGCAGGCCATAGCTTTCACGGGCCAGATCCGAATACTAAGCTCCGCCTTGACCGGGCCTACGTCATTCTTCTCCCCCATTCTCTCCTAATTTTCCATTCCCGTCGAGTCCCCGTCCATCCTCCCTCCTCGCCGCCGATTCCTTCCTCGCCGCCGATCTCCAGCCTACGAGATGGCCGAGGTGAGAGAACCTTCCGGAATCCCCTCCTCTGTCTCCGATCCAATCTTCCATAGGTTCGTTCCGGAACATACCGTCCGTATGGTGCATTCATTGGTTCGTCGATCGCGCCATGCTTAAAGTTGGTTCCTCGTCGCGTGGATCTGATCCGTTGGGCACCTATATGCGCGTCAGATGGTCATAGAGGCTGCGATATCCGTGTCGGTCAGGAACCCTAGGTTCTTCTGTTTGGTATCCTATTCTCTGTGGTAGATTGGTAGGTTCTTTGTTCCGTTTGTTTTTGTGCGATTAAGCGTCGTGTTGTACTGTGAAATTTCCGTACGCATCGTACCAAATCACCAGGGGAACCGCACGGTAAATTATCATGACCTCTTCTTGAACTAAGGTGAATTCTTAAGGCTGCCTGGTTTATGCTTGTTGTGCGTCAGCAGTGTTGAATTAGGGATCTTAGACTCGGAACCACCTGCATCAATGTCGTTTCGGCGGTATACTGTTTTAAAGGTAGTAGCATAGTGCTATATGTGATGGCCATTTTGTTCTTGATTTTCGGGAGATTCATTAGATCACTCTGGTCACAGTGTGTCTGCGGTACACTGATGGTGGTGTTTAGGAAATAGATTCTACTACCAACACATACACCGGATCCGTATGTACCATTTTGCTTATACATGCCACCATCTGACTGTGAACTCTATATTTTCTGAAAATTCACCCATGTTTTTCTCTAGAGAACTTTATCATCATGGTTACTGTTTGTTGAGAGGTTTGATCGCAATCCAAGTTACTTTTAGTTTGAAATTTGAACCTTGTGACCACTCATGGAATTTTGTCTCGTTACGGTTAGCTTTATTTCTGTTTTCCATATGCAGTCCTGACATTAGCGGTTCATATTTTGCTTATATACCAGATTGAGATCAAGACAGCACCAGCTGACTTCCGCTTTCCTACAACGAACCAGTCTAGGCACTGTTTTACTCGCTATGTTGAGTTCCACAGGTATATATAGTGCAATAAACTTACAATATGCGTTTGCAAAGTATGTTTTACATTTCCTAAATATTTGAAATTTCATGAAACCAGGTGTGTCAGCGCCAAAGGGGATGACGCTGCTGACTGTGAGAAATTTGCCAAGTACTACCGATCTCTTTGCCCAGCTGAATGGGTGAGTGACTTTGCTGCATGTGACTATACTGTATAAGTGTTTACTGCATCGTTATCATTACTTTCAACTGCAAAGGCATTATATTTTGAAGTTTGATGTTAAACAATGTGCTCTTAGTTTTCAGTACATCTTCACAAATCGAACTATATGGTCTTTTTTTTTTTCACTGCAATAGTTGCTAGAATGTAAGAAACATATTATATGGATTACTACATCTAAATGCAGAATATTGCCCTGGGTATATGAATCCATGTGAATGAAATTAACTGTTTCTGTCAGTATCTGTGTATGGCTCAGTCAGGGTAGCAAGTAGCACATGAGTTTCTCTTTATTTGAATTTCTATTAAAATTTTCAAGCTATTTGGATACTTAAATAATAATAATATACTCTTGAGCAGCAATTACTAAACTGCATCTGTGGTTGCAGTGAAAAAAAGCTGTTAATCGTAGAATCCTTACAATTTGACAACTGTTAGTCTGTCCTAATGACATGAATATAGTTTGTAAACCTTATAGAAAATAAAAAGAAAGAAGGCGCATGAGAGCATGCTTCTATTTCAGATCCTAAAAATGACTGGAACTATCACACAGTTACAACAATGACACACCTTGCTATCTTGAAGTGTATATATTTACTATATCTGTTTGAGTAATTATTTTGTTCTCAACCCACCATTTCATATTTGGCCTTTTGAGGGTTCAAATTCAACGTCAAATTAACACTTAGCGCTGTGCTGTTCATCAATGCCTCTATCCTTCAGTCATTTGTGAACATGCTGGACTATATCAACTCTCTTTGGACCAAAAGCAACCCCCTTGCAAATTGGTGGGAATTTTAACTGTTAACAAGAGAAATATAACCTTGTTTCTTCAGTAACATCAGCCCTTTCTGTCTCACTGAATCAGGTTGACAAGTGGAATGAGCAGCGGGAGAACGGCACGTTTCCAGGGCCCCTCTAACTGCTCTGTTTGAGAGTCTCCTCAGACCAGTCGTCATTGCTACTGCGCTATCTCCTGTTTGGAATTTATTCTTCTGTCTTGTACTCGCACAATCGCTGCAGAACAGCGAGTGTTGGTTTTCTTTAGGCTTGTACTACTAATAATTCGGCATGCTTATCCTATTATTCAGACATGCTTTTGTTTTAATTGTTGAAGTTTATTCTGAAATGTGGTGTGATTGTTCATTTCCTTTAGTGTTTGCTCGCGCTGACATTTTGGCTGGCTAACTCAGCAATCGAAATATGCCAATAATGTGCAGGGAATATCCTGTAAGATCGATGTTCCTGGGAGGGTATTGCCTTCAACTGGGTGTGATCAAATCAGGACTTAGTTTTCCGTTTTACATACAGTAGTATAAACTGGATCATGTTTTGCCAAAGCAAAACGGTGGTTGGTTGATGCTACACTGGGAAGTAGGCATGTATTTGCTAGTTAATGTGAGTTGTGACCTGTGCCTGACGTGGGCTAGTGTTCTTTCTGCATGGGTGCATGGCGGCCTTTTGGCCATAGAAAACACTTCATTGCAGCTGCGTTGGAAAACCCCGCGCGTGGAAAATAACCCGGCTAATATAGCACACATGTCGCTGTTTTTCATTCTCAGCTGCTGCTGCAAACTTGTGCTGTGCGCTAAAAAAAATTCCACGGGCGGTATTTTGCGTTCCGCGATGCAGCAAATTTGTTGCAGGCCAGCCAGCGCGCTATCTCTAGGCGTGCGGCCAACTGCCGCTAAAAATTACCCATGTCACGCTCTCCCCATTTCCCTCTCCCATTCCGTCGGCGTTGTGGCTTCGATTTGCCGCCGGAAGCGCCTCCCTGATTGCTGTAGCTGCGGATCCGCGGCCGGCGCGCCTCCCCGCATCTTCCCTAAGCTCGCCGTTACGCGAACCGGAGCGAGCTGCCCGCGGGACGCTTCTTTTTTGCGCCACCGCCGCCGCGCCTCAGCTGTCTTGGAACCGCCGCCATCTCGAAGCTGCCGCGGCGCCGCGCTGCTCGCGCCGTCATGTCCTCCTCAAGCCGAGATGCTACTTGGCATACACTACGTGCTCGGCACAATGTTCGCCGCAAGGTATGTTTCTACGCCGCCGACCGCGCCATATTTTAGTTCCGGTAGACGAAGTGATTGTATTTTTGTGCTTATAGAGGATCTCGTATGATTCATCCGACGATGAACTAGAGCTTGAGGAAGAGGAGAACATATCAATGCTATGAGCTTGGCGAGCGACGAAAGAACCAAAGCATGGTAGCTCGGTTTTTGGTAGGCGCAAGTTATGGAGGGAAAGGATCGAAGGGCACGAGAGGTTGGTGCTGTCTACTTGAGATCCCGCAATGCCGAAGACACGGTTAGGCTTTTGGAGAAGAACAAGGCTCGAGGGTTCCCTGAAATGCTTGGCTGTATTGATTGTATGCATTGGAATTGGAAGAACTGTCCTGCGGCATGGCATGGACAATTCAAAGGTCACAAGAAGAATTGCACTATCATCCTTGAAGCCGTGGCAGATTATGAGACTTGGATTTGGCATGCATGTTTTGGAATGCCCGATTCTGTAATGACATCACTGTTCTTCAACGATCTCCTCTTATGTTAAGGATTGCATTGCGTGAAGATCCACAAGTGGAGTTTGAAGAAAATGGCCACACATACAACTATGGCTATTATCTTGCCGATGACATCTACCCAAGGTGGCAAACTTTTGTGAAGCCGGTCCACAAACCCAAAGGTAATAAAGAAAAGGATTTCCATGCCGCACAAGCGGCGGCTAGAAAAGATATGGAGAGAGCATTCACGATTTTGCAAGCCCAATTTGCTATTGTCAGAGGACCGGCTAGATTTTGGAACCAAGAATGCCTTTGGTACATCATGACAACTTGTGTCATCAGGCACAACATGATTATAGAGGATGATTGTGACAAAGATATAGATCGCAACCACCAGTATTACTTGATGGGGATTCCCATGCAAGTGCATATGAGAGAGAACAGGGTGGCACGTTTCATTGCCTCATATCATGCCATTCGCGACAACAAGACCCATGATAATCTTCAAAAAGATCTAATCGAGGAGTGGTGGAAATGGTTTGGGGTACAATGTTGCGGTCTTTTTTTATTTGTTGTTTGTTGTATTGTGATGTCTACGCACTTCTATTCTTATAGACAGTTGTTGGCCTCCAAGTGCGGAGGTTTGTAGAACAGCAGCAAGTTTCCCTTAAGTGGATTACCGAGGTTTATCGAACTCAAGGAGGAAGTGGTCAAAGGTATCCCCTCTCAAGCAACCCTGCAATCAAGATATAAGAAGTCTCTTATGTCCCCAACACACCCAATATAGGTGCACTAGTTCGGCGAAGAGATAGTGAAATATAAGTGGTAACGGTGCCATAAAATAGCTTGACGGTGAGGTAAAGACTAAAGCAAGCAAACATGCAACAGATCTAGATGCAAACGGTGTTTCAATATTTAGAAACAAGACCTAGGGATCATACTTTCACTAGTGAACACTCTCTCATATAAATATCCTCTCTTCATGATACTACTCTTAACTACTCTTCGGTTGGACACTCTAATCATCGGTAGGGCTATAACAGCACTCCTCAAAGTCCGCCTTCCCCAATCTAGATAACCCCACACTGTCACCTTGAGCGCTAGATGGTTCCAACAAACACCACAATTTCATGAAGACATCCAACTCTAAATATAACTCATAACAAATATTCAATCTAGCCAAAGTGCCACACACGGTATGCACGCTGTCACTTTCACACACGTGGGGAAAATCATAGATCTATTAAAGCACAAAGAGTATTTATGTAGACTCAAACCTAAGTGCCACCATGGCGTGCACGCTGTCACTTTCACACACATGGGGAGAGCAGAGATATATTGAAGCACTTGAGTAGAAAGGTAGATCTACTTGATTACAAAGCTCATGACCACAACAAGATCATGCTTAGAGAGAAAGATGAACACATAGCTACCGGTAGAGCCCTTAGCCTCGAGGAAGAAATACTCCCTCCTCATCATGGGAATCAGCAACGGTGATGAAGATGGCAATGGAGATCGATGGAGATGGCTCCGGGGGCACTTCCCTGTCCTGGCAGGGTGCCGAAACAGAGACTTTCTATCCCCCGAATCTCCCTTTCGATGGCGGCGGCGCTACAGAGGTTTTCGTGGATTTCTTCTGGATTTTCTAGGGTTTTCTCATCGGAGGCTTCTTATAGGCGCAGGAATCAAGGTCGGTGGGGGTCCAGGGGGCCCACACCCCCTATAGGCGCCCCTAGGGCTTGCCCGCGCCTAGGGGGGTGCGGCCACCCTGTGGCCCCCCTCCGAATCTGCTTCGTGGTTCCGTGTTGCTCTAGGAAAAATAATGACTTTGGCTTTTGTCCTGTCCAATTCCGAAAATATTGATTTTCTGCCTTTTTGGAACCAAAAACAGAAGAAAACAGGCAACTGGCACTGTGGAATCTTATTAATAGGTTAGTTCCAGAAAAGATATAAAAACACCTCAAAGTATAGACAAAGAAAAGCAAAGTAGATACAAAACAAGCATGGAGCATCAAAAATTATAGATACGTTTCCGACGTATCAAGCATCCCCAAGCTTAACTCCTACTCGTGATAAAAGAATAATTTTTGAGGTGACATACACCATCCAAACCAAGATCAAACCATTTGCAAGCATTGAAAGTTGGGATCAAAGAACTCTAAACATGAGCATGAAAGATGGAGTTCTAACAATAGGACATAGTAACTATGCATGCAACATAAAAGGCTACAAACAAAGATCATGAATAACATGCATTGAAAAACGTTTATTTGTTTCACATACAGAAAACATAGCATAGTGGCAATCATCTTGTCCCTCATAGAGTAGCAATATAGATGCATAGGACACCTTCAAAGTTCACAAGGGTGACTAGAAACAAATAGCACAAGAATAAGTAATATCACAATATGCATCAATCAATAAGCTTTGGAACACTACACACAGAATGACAACTATGCTCTCTTAATGGTGCCTAAAAGTAGAAGGTGAAGACTCAATAATGGTGGAAGAAAGGCCTTTTTGTAAAGGAAGCAGGGATTTCAAGTTTCAAAAAGAGCTTCCAAAAATTATGGTATTTGCTAGCTTTCAGCCCTCATTGCCCCTATCATAAGCATCTTGAAGTGATTAAGGTTAAAGTGACAAAGATGGAGTATATGCTTGACGAAGTATAAGTTGGCAATCTCAAGTCCCTTGAATACGAGGGCCACACCTCATCCTACTCAACTTTAGTCACCTGTAAGTTCTTGTCATTGTAAGTATTTGCATATCATAGAGAACCGCCAACGGGGTACCCCTTGCACATGGTACAGGAGCTATCCCATAACCAAAATGATAAGGCAAGCATACAATGAGCATCTCAGCAATCTTCTTATTTACCATGGGAATATGGTGCTTTTTTCCTCTTTTCTCAATGTGTCTCTTTTTATAAGAAGAATGCTTCATAGATGTCACTATGGTGATGCTGCAAGTTTCCACCATGATTAGGCATGGCTTAGGCTAGCGGCCTAGGCGTTTCTCTAACACAGGATAGAAACTCCATGGACTTACAAGTTCCCTCTTTATTTCACACCGGTGACATACATAGACAAAAGATCATGATATCTACTGAGTACAAAGTACAAGTGCAATGTTGAAAATGTTTCACGTGACAGCACGGTTCTGCTAATTCCAACGTATAAGTGCAAGCATATACAACATAGATGACACAATGGTTCAAATTTATTAGGGGCAAGGAATATAAAGTGTGCCATCAAGTTTGCGAGGGCTTTAATCACTAAGTTTTCACATAAAAAATACTTTTTAATTGGAAGGTAGCTGAAAACAAGAATATACTTGGAATGGTGTAACACACCATGCATAGGAGTTTATAGTGGACACTTTGTAATAACTTGGTTTCTTGGGAGTTGGAAGCATGAGTAGAGCTTACTCATACAAGTGGAGGCTAGCAAAAGACTGGAAGCAACCAACTAAGAGAGCATAATGGCCATAATCATGCAGTGCAACAAAACATTACTAATCAAAGCAAAGAGTGGTACTACAAGTCAAGGACTAAATGATAATAGAGGCTAATGGTGACTTGTCATAGTCATAACATGGTGTGAGCATGTTCCAAGTCAACCCAAGCAAAACATCAAAGGAGAATACCACTATACTATGCTTTTGCATGCTAAAACAACGCATAATTTCTTCAAGGCACACTAAGCAATCCCAATTGTTTAGAACAAGACATGCTACAACAATAATCACTAATCATAAGGTCAAAACAACACCTAACATGTCATGCTAAAGTCTAAGTCACACTCAATGCAAGCTCCCTTTTGTAGCACTAAAGCATGAAGCTTTCTACTCATTTCCAACACCAACCGACTTATTTGAAACAACTCACAAAGATAATAATCAATAAAGATCAGTGATTTTGTATCACAAATCCACAAAGAAGAACTAAAAAGTTCTAAGATGAAAGCACAAGAAAACTAAAGCTAAACGCAGTGCTAGCAAAAGAGAACACTCATAGAACAATAAGAGTGAAAACTAGAGTGTTCTAGGCAATGAAAACAGAGTGTGTCTCTCTCCAAAAAATGTATGTTGTAACCAACCAAATTTATTCAATAAAACTAAGCAAACCAAGCAAAACAAACAAAAACTAAGACTCTCCAAGAACAACGCAACAGTGCATGAAACAATAAAGACGAAGTGTCTAGAAAGACCTGAGATTTTTATTGATGAAGAAGGGGATGCCTTGGGCATCCCCAAGCTTTGACGCTTGTACCTCTTGGATATTTCTTGGGGTGACACCGGGGTGGCATCCCCAAGCTTGAGCTTTTGTCCATTCTTCATCTTATTACATCATTCTTTCTCTACACCTGAAAATTTTCCTTCATACAAAACTTCACACAATTCTTCATTAGCAACATTAGTATATTCAAAAGATAATAGACCTTTGGGTTTAGCTTTAGAAACATAAAAACTTTCACTAAAAACAGAAGCTACTGTAGCAACTCCTTCAAAAATCTCAATTTCCCAAAAAGAATCAATAAGAAGCAAATGCAAATAATGTCAGAAATCTGTCAAAATAGACCAGCCGGTAGAAATCGATTTTTTCGAAGATCTTATGTTGCTCAAATCAAAAAGTGTTGAACTAATGAAAGTATCTAACATACTGGGGGATTTATTCGTAAATTTTCAGCTTGATCCGAGTTACAGACACTCCTCATGATTTTTTATGGTGGAGGACAAAAATCTGTTTCGGGACAACAACTCCCCAAATCTTACTTCCCTCTCATTAGAGGTCATTCTTGGCAGAAAAAACAAAAAAATGGATAAGGAGAGGTCATTACATAAGTAATAACTTCCAAGACTCAAGAAAACTCTTGGGTTATCTCCCAACAAGTACTTTTCTTTACTGCCTTTAAGTTAGGCATGATAGTTTCAAAGATGCTCACATAGGAAATATGAATTGATTTAAAATAGATCATCAAGAAGCAAATTCAAAGAACATTTAAGTCTAACCCACTTCCTATGCATAGGAATCTTGTAAAGAAACAAGTCATGAAAGCACAAAGCAACAAGCATAGGAAAGCAAAATAAGTGCAACTTCAAGATTTTCAACATAAAGAGGGGAAACTTAATATTCTTAAGATGCATAAAACCATGTTTCCTCTCTCATAATAACTTTCAGTAACATCATGAATAAAATTAACAATATAACTATCACATAAAACATTCTTATCATGAGCCACATGCATATAATGATTATTATTCTCCACATAAGCATAACCATTCTTATTAATTTTAGTGGGAGCAAATTCAACAAAATAGCTATCACTATTATTCTCATCACCATAATCATCAAATATAGGAGGCATATTGTAATCAAAATTGATTTTATCCTCAATAGTAGGTGGACTGAAAATATTATATTCATCATTGTAATCATCATAAGCAATAGAATAGCTATCTTCCAAAGCTGGGGGGCTAAAAAGATCATTTTCATAAAAAATAGCTTCCCCAAGCTTAGAATTTTCCATAGCATTAGCAATAATGGTGTCCAAAGAGTTCATACTAATAACATTGCTATTAGCATGCAAATAAATCTCCATAGGTTTTTTAATTTTCTCTTCAAACACTTCATGTCCTAACTAAAGGTAGATACTATAAAGCTCTCTAGTTTTTTGTTGTTTTCCATTAAGCCTAACTAGTGAAAACAAGAAACAAAAAGACAAACTGCAGAATCTAAAGGAAATAACTTCGAGCACTCACACCAGAGGATGTGAGTACCTTTTACCTTACCTCCCCAGCAACGGCGCCGGAATAGAGCTTGATGTCTACGCACTTCTATTCTTGTAGATAGTTGTTGGGCCTCCAAGTGCAGAGGTTTGTAGAACAGAAGCAAGTTTCCCTTAAGTGGATTACCCAAGGTTTATCGAACTCAGGGAGGAAGTGTTCAAAGGTATCCCCTCCCAAGCAACCCTGCAATCAAGATGCAAGAAGTCTCTTGTGTCCCCAACACACCCAATATAGGTGCACTAGTTTGGCGAAGAGATAGTGAAATACAAGTGGAAACGGTGCCATAAAATAGCTTGACGGTGAGGTAAAGACTAAAGCAACCAAACATGCAACAAATCTAGATGCAAACGGTGTTTAAATGTTTAGAAACAAGGCCTAGGGATCATACTTTCACTAGTGAACACTCTCTCATATAAATATCCTCTCTTCATGATACTACTCTTAACTACTCTCCGGTTGGACACTCTAATCATCGGTAGGGCTATAAAAGCACTCCTCAAAGTTCGCCTTCCCCAATCTAGATAACCCCACACTGTCACCTTGAGCGCTAGAGGGTTCCAACAAACACCACAATTTCATAAAGACATCCAACTCTAAATATAACTCATAACAAATATTTAATCTAGCCAAAGTGCCACACACAGTATGCACGTTGTCACTTTCACACACGTGGGGAAAAACATAGATCTATTAAAGCACAAAGAGTATTTATGTAGACTCAAACCTAAGTGCCACCATGGCGTGCACGCTGTCACTTTTACACACATGGGGAGAGCAGAGATCTATTGAAGAACTTGAGTAGCAAGGTAGATCTACTTGATTACAAAGATTATGACCACAACAAGATCATGCATAGAGATAAAGATGAACACATAGCTACCGGTAGATCCCTTAGTCTTGAGGAAGAACTACTCCCTCCTCATCATGGGAATCAGCAACGGTGATGAAGATGGCGATGGAGATCAATGGAGATGGCTCCGGGGACACTTCCCTGTACCGACAGGGTGCCGGAACAGAGACTTTCTATCCTCCGAATCTCTCTTTCGGTGACGGCGGCGCTACATAGGTTTTCGTGGATTTCTTCTAGATTTTCTAGGGTTTTCTCATCGGAGGCTTCTTATAGACGCAGGAATCAAGGTAGGTGGGGGTCCAGGAGGCCCATGCCCCCTATAGGTGCCCCCAGGGCTTGCCCGCGCCTAGGAGGGTGCGGCCACCCTGTGTCCCTCCTTCGTCTCTGCTTCGTGGTTCCGTGTAAAAATAATGACTTTGGCTTTTGTCCCGTTCAATTTCGAGAATATTGATTTTCTGCCTTTCTCGAACCAAAAATAGAAGAAAACGGGCAACTGGCACTATGAAATCTTGTCAATAGGTTAGTTCCAGAAAAGATATAAAAACACCTCAAAGTATAGACAAAGCAAAGCAAAGTAGATACTAAACAAGCATGGAGCATCAAAAATTATAGATACATTTCTGACGTATCATATTGTGAAACAATTCCTTTATTTGTTGTATTATTCATGTACAATTTGATTGTGTTATAATAATAACTAGATATTTTTTTGTTCCATTTATTTTGATTTGTTTGATCTTGTTGATGCATATATGCGTTGTGAAAGTTGTTTGGACCGGCGCCGCGCGCTGCATTTTGCCGCGTTCGCTTGGGGGAGGGGGGATTCAGCTCTATTTTTGCGCGCTGCATTTAGCGCTTCCAGAGGAGAAGCGCAGCGAGCGTGCTAAAACTGGATCGCGTGTGCTACATATCAATTTCCGTGCGCGGGGTTTGCCAGCTTCTGATGAAGTTGCTCTAAGAAAGCTTCTGCATGCACAGTACGCATGCAAAATATGCCAAAAAAAATCAAGACTTGTGACTTGTATGCTGCACCCGGTGCTAAATCACATGCACAGTTCCTCTCGTCACAAGATACAACTGGATAACATACATGCATTATCACAACATTTAGGCTTAGAAATATAAATCTTCCCTAACTTATCTCGCTAAGACAATAGGGTACAACCAGGGGCAAAGGCAGGATTCAACTAAAAGGGGGCCCGATCAAGGTAAGTTTGATATAGGGGGGGGGGGGGGGGATCAAGCTAATCTCACCTTATTTGATCCTCTAATCACCTCTTAATCAGAATTTTTTGCCTGTTGCAAGATTTCATAGGGGGGTGGGCTTGGCCCCTGCTCGTCCCTCCCTAGCTCCGCCACTGGGTAAAACTGAGGAAGACAACACACATCAACTCAAGAGAAAGAAAATAGAGCAGCACAACCCGGACTAGATGACTGAAGTGGTGACACAGGGTGCAAAACCAGAAACCTAGACTGGCAAAGATAGCAGGGTCACAAGAGAACTGTGTTGCTACTAGCTAGCTAGCGGATCAAGTTGTTACAACAAAAGCTTAAGAGGGATAGACGGGGGGACGGGAGAGGATAGGTGTGATAGGGATGAGAGATGGATGATCTTCAGATAGAAGAGCGTCTGATAGGGTAAAGCCTTGCAAGGTCAAGAACGACCTCTTCCTGAACCTGTGCAAAGACTACCTGAGAGAACGTGGAGGCGATGGCAGAGAGTGAGAGAAGATGCTGGGGTGGAGAGGAAGCGAGCTCAGGGAGGATAGATCCAGTTCGTCGATCAATGCGGTAGGGGTGGCGACCGACAACTCCAACTCTTGGGCGTCGTCCCCTTCTTGAACCGGCCCAGACGATGATGCTTGACCACAGAGGAGAGCACCAGGCGACGACATGCCAGGAAGAATCCTGGGGTGAGATGGAGATCAAAGCAACGAAGTAGGGTCTCGGGGCGCATGGGCGTCATGGCTACACACCCAATAGGTAGAACCGTGGTTTCTTGCATGCTTACTAGGGTGAGTTCTGGAAAGGAGCAGGAGGCTGGCTAGCTGGGGGTGGGGAAGGGAGCCTGATGACTGCAAGTGCACATATTGATCGTAGGTAGTTTCGAAATAAGATTATCGAACCCACAGAGAGCTATTTTCTTATGGTTTTTATTCCCATTGTCACTGTTTTATACTAAACTTTTATACTTATTTGAACTTATATTTTCTACACTAACATTATCACAGTTTTATTTAGTTAAATGGCACACATAACAATGTTTATGAGTTAGTTATACTATTCTTTGTTATTAAGTTGTAATTTATCACTTAATAGTTTGATTGTTCTAAATTTAAATTACATGTTGTAATTAAATTTCTCATTTAATTAATTATCTATTGTGGAATAAATTATGCAGTAATGCATAAGAGTTGCATGTGTATGTGTATCGATATATATATTTTAATATCACTAAATATTAAGATAGAGATCTTTAAAACATACGCTTGGAGAAATATCCTAACTAGAGGTGGTTCTATTTGGGTGGTTCTAGTGTATATGTTACAATTCACTTACCAAAAGTTCAAACCATGTTTCAGTTTTTTATAAACTATTGTAAAATTCTCACAAACCTAAAGGTTCCAAATTTTCAGAAAATCTCAGGTATCGAAGACAGAATTCAAAGATTACAACGCCCTTATAGAATGAATTTTTAAACAAATAGAGAAACTTTCTTAAATGTGAACTTTCAAAAAATAAAATAACATAATGATAGCAATGCAGTACATAGGTTAAGGCCATGACGACTGGGGATCCTATGACGTCCGCCCCTCTGTCCGATGCTATGGTCCGTTCCTATGTCTTCGTCGTTCTGAACATGAACTCGTTGGGCAAGCAGCCCCCAGATGCACACGCGCGGATTTTTTCCATAGTATTTTTTTATTTTTGTGGGGTTCTTTGTGTTTTTTCTAGTGCCATCTGATCTTCATCGTGCGGCCACTCGGAGCGTCGCGCGCCCGCACCTGCACGGGCACGCTTCGCACCCTAGCACGCCTCAATTCTATTGGTAAAAGCGGGTGGAGGTTTTCATGTAGGAGGAGATAGGGGTAGAAAATATATACTGGAATTAATGAATTATTTTTTCGTTAGAAGATGGAAAGAAAAACTTTCTTACAAATTTCATAAATGATCACAAATTACTAGCTCCGTTTCAAATATTAAAACTTATATTTTTTTCAAAAGATAAACTACGTAATGTTTGATCAAGTTTCTAAAAAAACATTAATATTTATATTATGAAATCCATACCATTTTATACATCGTGAAACATATTTTTATATGGTGTCTATATAATATCATACTTCTTGATAGTTTTTTCTATAAGTTTGGTCAAACTCTCCATAGCTTGACTTTTAAAAAATAAACCTTAAGCTTTGATAGTACAATTTACGAGTGTGCAAGAAACCAATAAGTTTCTTTCAAATACTCCGGTAGCTACTGCTGGTGGCCACGAAGAAATCATAGCCGCTTCCACCGGACATCCCTCCTTGGAGCCCCTCCTCTCGTTGTCGTTTGAGGGCTTAATCGGGCGAAGCCCATGCGCTGATGTCACTGATAGGGTTTCTCCATTCTCGTTAAGCGCGATGTAACAAGATGTACCTAGCTTCAATGAGGAGATGGCGATCTCGGTCTTCTTCCTGGGCTAGCATCCTGTGGGGGCAGCACGACAGCTTGGTTGGCATCAATTTGGGGCCGGCCTCTATACCTAAATCTAGCGCAAAATTTGGGAACATGGGTGGCCTTGGCTCATCAGAGTTGCCGGCTGGCCGTGGTTGTGTGGATGACACGACGTCTGGAGATGGTGATGATGATGTTGTTCTGCTCCGCACGATCTTGCTCGGACCGTCGACTTCTTTCTTCCTAGGCAGACGTCATATGAGACCCTCCTCTATCTCTTGACCAGCTTCGATTATGCTCGGTAGGTCCTCTACGAGGTGTGTCGTATATGTAGGATTCGTCGCACCAAACCTATTCCTAGCGCCAATGATAAGACGTCCCTTTGTCGCCATTGTAGGTGGATCAAACATAGAGTGACGGTGTCCGAAAGTGGGTGATATGAGATGCAACATGCTTGCAGCATCTTGTCTTGTGATATGTTGCTAACGAGATGTCATCAGTGGGTAGAGGGATTGATGCCTACAATAACAAGTACGTGTACGCTCTGGTGGAAGCACAATATTTTTTAGTATCAGACAATGTCGTACCTGCGGCATGCCCCCTTAATGCAGGTGGTGGCTCAAAGATCAGCTTGCGGGATGAGAACCCTCAGATCGACCCATGGTTGCGCATGTGAAGTCCTTTCCTAGGAGACATGTGCTTATTCATTTATTTTAGCCGCCTGTTGTAGTTTTTTGGAGATACTATAGTTAGGCATACAACCTTGGTTTTTTTAGTTCGTTTTTGGTCGCTCGTTTGACATCTCCGCATTCTTTTCCGGAAAGGGACAGCCCTGGTGTCTACATCAATGACCTCTTATTTCATTTATTAAAGAGGTACACATAATTACGTGCATCATCCGCATGTAGTGAGTGAGAGTTTTCTTTTTACTTATAAGATAATCCAAGACTCCAAGTGGGAGATATAGTTTTACTTGGCCTTTTGTTCCCCCGCCCCGATAGGGAAAAGTGGAAGTATGTTATCAGGATCCAATAATGGTATCTCCATGTAATTGATTCTCAAGTAGTAGGTGTTCTTCATATTTTAATGGTTATAAAAAATATTTGGGGATACCTAGCATTTAGTAAATGTGTACATGCTCCTCGTTGCTAGAGGTAAGGAACATTTTTAATGAACTATTGCATTAAGTATATGACTATAATTGTAGAAAAAGATTATAAGTACTGAAGAATAGGTTAGAATGCCTGCCCAAGTAGTCATGCGGAATGTTTGGATGCCTGCCTGCCGTCTTCCACCTTTCTTTTATATAAGGAGTAGGTGAGGCGACACAACACCTTGTGTCCCTCGATCCACGATCCTAACTGTAGTCAAAGTGTGTCCAAGCCATTGACATGTGTCGGTGACTTGCTAAGTCCAACTTTCTAGCTTTTGTTGAATATGTATACACATAGCTCCACTCTTTTAAGTTCGCGACGCCACATGCTTACGCTAAGCCGGACAAAGCTTAGTGGGCTCTCGCCCAAAGCTAGTAGACAGTACCGGCTTCTTGCAAAGCATGCCGACTGCGAGATCCTTGTAAGTGCCCTCAATGTGAAGATATGTACGATTCTCTTTGTCCTGTTAGGGTAATATACTTGTTGTATTACCAGAGGGCCAAAGGCCACAATATATAGTACATGTACAGGCGCAAATATACAGGAAACCCCTAACACACGGGGAAACTACAATATACATATATAATCTAACACCCCCCCTCAAACTCATGGTGGATCCACAACACTGAGTTTGGAGAGTAAGGAGTCATGCTGCGCTCGAGTTTGTGCCTTTATAAAGAAATCCGCCAACTACAAATCTGAAGGCACATAATGAAGCGCAACAACCTAATCTTGCACCTGAGCACGTGTATAAAAAGCATCAACACCAATATGCTTGGTCAGCTCATGCTTGACCGGATCCTGATAGCACCTGTACTGTCAGACAAAAGTGGAGTGGGTGTCATAACAGAGACCCCAAAATCTGCAAGCAACCACCGTAACCAGGTCACCTCAGCAATCAACAAAGCCATAGCCCGCAGCTCAGCCTCAACACTCGAACGGGAAACCGCTACCTGTTTCTTCGTCTTCCAAGCAACAAGCGAACCACCAAGAAACACATAGTAAGCAGAAAGTGAACGACGATCCGTAGGATCACTCGCCTACATAGCATCCGAGGAGCACTGGAGCTGGAGAGAGCTGGAACTAGGAAAGAAAAGGCGACGAGTGATCGTGTCACGAAGATAACGAAGGACACGGAGGAGATGACTGTAGTGAACAGTGGTAGGAGCTGAGACAAACTAACTCAGAATATGAACAAGATAAGAGATATCAGGACGAGTGACAACAAGATAAACAAGACTCCCAACAAGATGGCGATAACGTGTGGGATCAGGAAGAGGATCACCATCAGTAGGACGAAGCTTAACATTAAGCTCCATAGGAGTCTCAACAGTGCGCTCATCCCCAAGAGCAGCATGAGCAAGAAGATCCTGAATATACTTTTCCTGAGAGATAGAAAAGCCATCAGAAGTGGAGGAGACCTCAATTCCAAGAAAATAGCGAAGAGGACCAAGATCAGTAATAAGAAACTGATCACGAAGACGAGCCTTGACAAAGGCAATATACTCAGGATCATCACCAGTAATGATCATATCATCAACATAGAGAAGAAGAAGAGTGCGTCCACGAGGAGAAGTGTGAACAAATAGCGCTGGATCATGAAAACTAGGAGAGAAACCAACAACAGTCACCACAGAGGCAAAGCGCTCAAACCAGGCACGAGGGGCCTGTTTCAGGCCATAAAGGGCACGTCGAAGACGACAAACCATCCCATCGGGAACAGAATACCCAGGAGGAGGCTGCATGTAAACCTCCTCACTCAACTCACCATTAAGAAAAGCGTTCTAAACATCAAGCTGAGACACAGACCAGCGTCGAACAGAAGCAACATCAAGAAGAGTACGCACAGTGGTCATATGAGCCACAGGGGCAAAAGTCTCATCATAGTCACGGCCGTGCTCCAGCTGAAAGCCACGAGCCACAAGACACGCTTTATAGCGTTCAAGAGATCAATCAAAGCGGGTCTTAATTTTATAGACCCACTTACACGTGATAGTACGAACACCAGGAGGGGGAGAAACAAGATCCCAGGTACCAGTGCGCTCAAGCGCATCGATCTCCTCAGCCATGGCAAGCTGCCATTCAGGATGACGCTCGAAATCCCGATAAGAAGTCGGCTCAGAGACGACAGAGAGACCATACTGACTAGGAGAGTAACGGTCTGGAGCACGACGCTGACGAACAGGCCGTGAAGAGGGAAGCTCATCGGCGGAGGACGAATCATCAGAAGAAGAGGAAGAAGGAATAGCAGAGTAAGGGTTCGAAGCCGGAGAACGAGGTGGAGAAGAAACTAGGAGAGAACGAGGAGAACTAGGGGAACTAGACGGAGGAGAGGATGGCGCCGAAATCGAAGGGGGCGCATAAGAAGTAAGAGGTGGAGAAGAAGGTGTAGGGTTTTGTAGCATGGAAAACAAAAAATTTCTATCTCATACAAACAAACAAACCAAGATCTATCTACTAGATTGTAGCAACGAGTCGATGGAATAACTCACCCTCGAAGATTTCAAAGTGTTTAACGAGAGCGGATTCTCGTGGGTGATGTAGTCGTACTCTTCCCGATCTCAAGATCGTGTAGACGATCCTTCCGTGCTGCGTTAAGAGCGCTCCCTGATCGGTCACACGTTTGGTACTGATGAAGACCTTCCTCTCCTTGTTCCAAAGAAATGGAGGTTGTAGCACTCTCCTCGCGATTCCGGCAGCACAACGGCGTGGTACCGAAAGTAGAGGGGAGATCTCGTAGGGCTTCGCCTTAAGCCGGAGCGAGTATGGTGGACTATGAGAGAGAGCCTCGGCGATCTAGGGTTTAGACGCACCAAAGAGGAGGAAGGCCGGCGGCTAGGGTTTAGCTAGGCGGCGGCGGCAAGAGGAGGTGGCGGCGCCGGGGCTAGGGTTTGCGGGTGGAGGTGTTGTGTGTTTGGAGGGGCAGCCCTGCCCCTCCTTATATAGGTGGAGGGGGCACGCCAGGGGAGGGGAGTCCCTCCCCAACTCGGTTTCCCAAGTGGGCCGGCGGTGGAGGGAAGGAACTCCTCCCCAAGTAGGTTTCCTACTTCCCCTCCACCTTACAAAATAGTCGTTTGACTTTTCAAATTGGCGTTTGACTTTTCAAACTAGGATTTGATTAAACCCTTTATTTTGTTCAACAATGACACCTAGTACATGATGGAATCATTCCAACTTGATATGACACATTCATGTACCCTTCCCCTCCGGAGTGCCGGGCATTCCGGAACCTTTTAGAACATTCCCGATGAAAACACCGGAACCATTCTCCAACCCCGAAACAGGACTTTCCTTATATGAATCTTATTCTCCAGACCATTCCGGATCTCCTCGTGATATCCCGGATCCCATCCGAGACTCCGAACAACATTCGGTCTCTTACTCATCATTCCATAACTACTCAAACAACGTCAAATCCTTAAGTGTGTCTCCCTACGGTTCGTGAATTATGCGGACATGATCGAGACACTTCTTCGAACAATAACCAATAGAGGAATCTGGAAATTCATATGGCTCCCACATATTTCTACGATTACTTTGCGATCGAATGAACCACTTACATACGATACCAATTTCCCTTTGTCTCACGATAGTTTATGTAGGGGTTCGTAGCATGGAAAACAAAAATTTTCTATCGCATACAAACAAACAAGCCAAGATCTATCTACTAGATTGTAGCAACGAGTCGATGGAATAACTTACCCTCGAAGATTCCAAAGCGGTTAACGAGAGCAGATTCTCGTGGGTGATGTAGTCGTACACTTCCGATCTCAAGATCACGTAGACGATCCTTCCGGCGCTGCGTTCCGGCAGCGCTTCCGCAGTCGGTCACACGTTCGGTACTCGACGAAGACCTTCCTCTCCCTTGTTCCAGCAGGCAGCGGAGGTTGTAGCACTCTCCTCGTGATTCCGAAGACAACGGCGTGGTACCTAAGTAGAGGGAGATCGCAGGCTTCGCCTTAAGCCGGAGCGATTATGGTGGAGTATGAGAGAGAGCTATTAGTGGTCTAGGGTTTAGACACACAAATTAGAAGGCTCTAATCCGAAGGCTAGTGCAATTAGAAGCTCTAAACCAAAGCGGCTCTAAACCGGAGTCTAGGGCTAGGATTTAGATTAGAGGATAGGAACTTGTGTGTTCAGAGGAGGAGGCCCCGCCTCCTTTTATAGGTGGGAGGGGCTGAGGAGGGAGTCCCTCCCAAGTCGGCCTTGGGTGGCGTGGCTTGGAGAGGAGGGACTCTCCCAAGTCGGTTTCAACCTCCTCTTGCTTGTTTCCCTCGGTTCTGTTTTAACCTTTTGACTTTCAAACCGGCCATTTGACTTTTCAGTTTTAGGATTCAATTTAATCCTTTATTTGGAATAGCAAGAACACTTAGTACATGATGCAATCATTCCAATATGTAATGACACATTCATGTACCCTTCCCCGAGTGCGGACATTCCGAACCTTCTAGAACATTCCCGATGAAAACACCTAATCATTCCCGAACTCAAACGGGACTTCCTTATATGAATCTTATTCTCCGGACCATTCCGGATCACCTCGTGATATCCCGGATCCCATCCGAGACTCCGAACAACATTCGGTCTCTTTCTCATAATACCATAACTACTCAAACAACGTCGAATCCTTAAGTGTGTCTCCCTACGGTTCGTGAATTATGCGGACATGATCGAGACACTTCTCCGAACAATAACCAACAGAGGAATCTGGAAATTCATATGGCTCCCACATATTTCTACGATTACTTTGCGATCGAATGAACCACTTACATACGATACCAATTTCCCTTTGTCTCACGATAGTTTACTTATCCGAGGTTATGATCGTCGGTATCTCTGCATACCTAGTTCAACCTCGTTACTGATAAGTACTATTTTATCGTTCCCGTGATATGTGATCCCTTGTGAGCCAGTCACATGCTTGCAAGCCAATTGGATGACATTCCACCGAGAGGGCCCAGAGTATATCTATCCGTCATATGGATGGACAAATCCCACTCTTGATCCATGTGTCTCAACCAATACTTTCCGAACACTCAATGCCAACTTTATAGCCACCCGGTTATGGTGTGGTGTTTGATGTCATCAAAGCATCCATCCGGTAAAGGTGATATGCATGATCTCATGGTCGAAGGAATTAGGTTACTATGTATCAGAAAGCTTATAGCAAATGAACTATATTAAATGACTTGATCTTTATGCTACGCTTAACTATAGGAGTATGTCCATCACATCATTCTCCTAATGATATGACCATGTTGTTAATAACATCTCTATGTTCATGATCAGGAAACCATGATCATATATTAACCAACAAGCTAGTTTAACAAGAGGCTTTACTAGGGACTCTTTTATGTTTACAAATCACACAAGTATTAATGTTTCCTGTTAATACAATTATAGCATGGTATGTAAACATTTATCATAAGTGTGAAGATATGATAATAACCACTTTATTATTGCCTCTTGGGCATATCTCCAACAGTTTACTTATCTGAGGTTATGATCGTCGGTATCTCTGCATACCTAGTTCAACCTCGTTACTGATAAGTACTCTTTTCTCGTTCCCGTGATATGTGATCCCTTGTGCGTGATATGTGATCCCTTGTGAGCCAGTCACATGCTTGCAAGCTAATTGGGTGACATTCCACCGAGAGGGCCTAGAGTATATCTATCCGTCATATGGATGGACAAATTCCACTCTTGATCCATGTGTCTCAACCAACACTTTCTGAACACTCAATGCCACCTTTATAGCCACCCAGTTACGGTGTGGTGTTTGATGTCATCAAAGCATCCTTCCGGTGAAGGTGATATGCATGATCTCATGGTCGAAGGAATTAGGTTACTATGTATCAGAAAGCATATAGCAATTGAACTATTAAAATGACTTGATCTTTATGCTACGCTTATTTACAGGAGTATGTCCACCATATCATTCTCCTAACGATATGATCTTGTTGTTAATAACATCTCAATGTTCATGATAGGGAAACCACAATCATATATTAACCAACAAGCTAGTATTATAAAGAGGCTTTACTAGGGACTCTATTTTAGTTTACAAATCACACAAGTATTAATGTTTCCTTGTTAATACTATTATAGCATGAATGTAAATCATTTATAATAAACACAAAGATATAATAATAACTATATTTATTATTGCCTCTAGGGCATATCTCCAATAGTCTCCCACTTGCACTAGAGTCATCTAATCTAGATTACATGGTAATATACCGAACACCCATGGCAGTTTGGTGTTGGTCATGTTTTGCCCTCGGGAGAGGTTTAGTCAACAGATCCGCCACATTCAGATCTGTGTGTACTTTGAAAATCTTTATGTCCCCATCTTGGACATGTTCTCGAATAGCGTGAAAATGTAGCTTGATGTGCTTCAGATTCTTGCGTGACCTTGGTTCTTGCGCATTGGCTATGGCGCCCATGTTATCACAATAGATTGACATTGGGTCTAGCGCACTAGGAAACACACCCAGCTCTGTAATGAACTCTTTCATCCATATCGCTTCTTGTGAAACCTCCGAAGCAGCCATGTATTCCGATTCAGTTGAAGATCTCGCCACAACGCTTTGCTTTGCACTCCTCCAGCTAACTGCTGCACCATTCAAAGTAAATACATATCCAGATTGTGATTTAGAATCATCCGGATCGATGTTCCAACTAGCATCGGTGTAACCATTAACAACGAGTTGTTCATCACCTCCATAAGAAAGAACCATATCCTTAGTTCTTCTCAAGTACTTAAGGATGTTTTTGACCGCTGTCCAATGATCCACTCCTGGATCACTTTGATATCTGCTAGTTAAACTAACATCATATGCAATGTCGGGTCTAGTACATAGCATGGAATACATTAGAGATCCTATGGCTGAGGCATAGGGAGTCTTACTCATCCTTTCTCTATCTTCTGCCGTTGTCGGACTTTGAGTTTTACTCAAGGTCGATAGCAACATGGGCAAGAACCCTTTCTTGCTATCTTCCATTCCAAACCTCTTTAGAACTTTGTCCAAGTATGTACTTTGTGACAATGATATTAGGCGTCTCGATCTATCTCTATAAATCTTTATGCCTAATATGTAAGCTGCTTCGCCAAGATATTTCATTGAAAAACTATTATTCAAATATTCCTTGACACTATTAAGAAGGTCTACATCATTCCCAATCAACAATATGTCATCTACATATAGTATTAAGAATGCTACAGAGCTCCCACTCACTTTCTTGTAAATACAAGCTTCTCCGTAAGTTTGTATAAAACCAAAACTTTTGATTACCTTATCAAAACGTTGATTCCAACTTCGGGATGCTTGCTTCAATCCATAGATGGACCATTGAAGTTTGCATACCTTGTTAGCATCTTTAGGATCGACAAAACCTTTGGGTTGCATCATATACAACTCTTCATCAATGTCTCCATTGAGGAACGCTGTTTTGACATCCATCTGCCATATCTCATAATCATAATATGCAGCGATTGCTAACATAATCCTCACAGACTTTAGCTTCGCTACCGGTGAGAAAGTCTCATCGTAGTCAACTCCTTGAATTTGTCGAAACCCTTTTGCGACAAGTCGAGCTTTATAAACGATAACATTACCATCAAGATCTGTTTTCTTCTTGAAAATTCATTTGTTCTCGACAGCCTTCGCCATCCGAAGTCCACCAAAGTCCATACTTGGTTTTCGTACATGGATCCAATCTCGGATTTCATGGCTTCTTGCCATTTATTGGAATCTGGGCTCATCATCGCTTCCTCATATGTCGCAGGGTCATCGGTGTTGTCCACCAACATGACACTCATAACGGGATCATACCAATCAGGAGTGGTACGAGTTCTCTTTGACTTGCGAGGCTCTGTAGCAACTACAACCGAAGTTTCATGATCATCATCATTAGCTTCCTCTCTTATTGGTGCAGGTACCACAGGAACTACTTCCGGTGATGTGCTACTCGCAAGTTTGAGAGAAGGTTCGATAACCTCGTCGAGTTCTACTTTCCTTCCAGTCACTTCTTTCGAGAGAAATTCCTTCTCTAGAAAGGATCCATTCTTAGCAACGAAGATTTTGCCTTCGGATCTATGATAGAAGGTATACCCAATAGTTTCCTTCGGTATCCTATGAAGACGCATTTTTCCGCTTTGGGTTCAAGCTTGTCCGGCTGTAACTTCTTTACATAGGCTTCGCAACCCCAAACTTTAAGGAACGACAATTTAGGTTTCTTAACAAACCATAATTCATACGGTGTCGTTTCAACGGATTTAGATGGTGCCCTATTTAAAGTGAATGCGGCTGTTTCTAATGCATAACCCCAAAATGATAGCGGTAAATCTGTAAGTGACATCATAGAACGAACCATATCTAAGAGAGTTTGATTACGACGTTCGGACACACCATTATGCTGTGGTGTTCCCGACGGTGTCAATTGTGAAAGTATTCCGCATTTCTTCAAATGCTCGCCAAACTCGTAACTTAGATATTCACCTCCACGATCAGAACGTAGAAATTTAATCTTCTTGTTACGTTGATTCTCTACCTCACTTTGAAATTCCTTAAACTTCTCGAAAGTTTCGGACTTATGTTTCATGAAATAGATATACCTATATCTACTCAAGTCATCCGTGAAGGTAAGAACATAACGATAACCACCGCGCGATGCTACACTCATTGGACCACACACATCGGTATGTATGATTTCCAATAAGTCCGTAGCTTGCTCCATCATACCAGAAAATGGAGTCTTAGTCATTTTACCCATCAGACATGCTTCGCATCTTTCAAGTGATTCGAAATCAAGTGATTCGAGAAGTCCATCGGAATGGAGTTTCTTCATACGCTTCACTCCAATGTGACCAAGACGAGAGTACCACATATAGGTCGAGTTATCGCTCGATTTCAAACGTTTAGCCTCAATGTTATTAATATGTGTATTTCCACTATCGAGATTCAATAAGAATAGACCATCTATCAAAGGTGCATGTGCATAAAACATATTACTCATATAAATCGAACAACCATTATTCTCGGACTTAAACAAGTAACCATCTCGCAATAAACAAGATCCCGATATAATGTTCATGCTTAACGCAGGCACCAAATAACAATTATTTAAGTATAAAACTAATCCCGATGGTAGATGGGGGGGTAGCGTGCCGACCGCGATCACATCAACTTTTGATCCGTTTCCCACGCGCATCGTCACCTCGTTCTTCGCTAGCTTCCGTTTATTCTGCAGCACCTGTTTCGAGTTACAAATATGAGCAACCGAACTAGTATATACCCAGGCACTACTACGAGTACTAGTGAGATACACATCAATAACATGTATATTGGATATACCTTTTTTCTTGATGTTGCCGTTCTTCAAATCCGCCAAGTACTTTGGGAAATTCCGCTTCCAGTGACCTTCTCCCTTGCAGTAAAAACACTCAGTATCAGTCTTAGGTCCAGCCTTGGTCTTCTTCGTCGGCGCGATAACTTTCTTACCACCCTTCTTGAAGTGTCCCTTTTGCTTAGACTTGCCTTTCTTGAATTTGGTGGTCTTATTGACCATCAACACTTGGTGCTCTTTCTTGATTTCCACTTCTGCAGATTTCAACATGGCGAAGAGTTCTGGCAACTGCTTGTTCATGTTTTGCATATTGTAGTTCATCACAAAGTTCTTGTAACTTGGTGGTAGTGATTGGAGGACACGATAAATCCCCAAAGCATTAGGAATCACTATACCCAAGCTTTGAAGTTTGTTTGCGTGCCTAGACATCTTAAGCACATGCTCACTGACGGAGCTGCCCTCTTCCATCTTGAAGTTAAAGAACTTTTCAGAAGCCTCATAGCTCTCAATTGCCGCGTGAGTCTCAAAGATCAATTTGAGATCACGGACAATATCATGTGGGTCTGAATTCTCAAACCTTTTCTGAAGCTCTGATTCTATACCATACAAGATAGCACACTGAACTGTGGAGTACTGATTCTTCCGAGCGAGGTAAACATTCTTTACTTCATCGGTAGCGATGTAGCTAGTGGGTCACCCAATGTGCATCCAGCACATAGGTCAAATTACCAACTGTGAGGACAATCCTCAAATTGCGGAACCAATCCGCGAAGTTGCTTCCATTGTTTTTCAACTTTTCTTTCTCTAGGAATGCATTAAAATTGATGGTAGGGGCCGCCATTGATCTACAACATATTTGCAATAGTTTAGACTAAGTTTATGACAAATTGAGTTCTAATTAATAGTTAAATTAATCTAGGTGAACTCCCACTCAAAACAATATACTCACATTGTTTTAGTGATCACACGAACCAAATCCACCACATCAACATCGATCATCACGAGAGTTGATATAGTTTCAATGGCGAACAATCGACATGTTCATCATATCTACTATATGATTCATGCTTTACCTTTCGGTGATCCGTGTTCCGAGACCATGTATGTACATGCTAGGCTCGTCAAGATCAAACCTTAGCTTCCGCATGAGCAAATCTGGCTTGCTCACGTTGTATACACTTGCGAATCTAACACCGATCATCACGTGGTGCTTCGAAACAACAAGCTTTAGCAACGGTGCTTACTAAGGATGAACACTTTAGAACTTGAAATTCATGTGCATGAGGGATCATCTTATAATGCTACCGTCGTTAACTAAGCAATACAAGATGCATAAAGGATTAACATCACATGCAATTCATAATATGTGATATGATATGGCCTTTCTTCTTTGTGCTTCCGATCTCCATCTTCAAGCACGAACATGATCTCCATCATCACCGGCATTGCATCAAGGTCAATGACGCTGCTCCATGGTTGTCGTCCACCGGCTTCAACTATTACAACTACTTTGAATAGACACGAGGGTCTTAACAGAATTTAAAGACAACCATATGGCTCCTGCCGGTTGCCAACTTACAATAAGGAACATTGCATACATCAAATATAATCACAATCATGGCCATATCACATCACAGCACACCCCTGCAAAACAAAGTTAGACGCCTCTACTTTCTTTGCATGTTTTACGTGGTTTGGGGCTTTCAATAAGTGTCGTTATAACTTACGAACAAGAACCACAACATTGATACTAGCATTGTCAATCACCCGTTGTAAATTGGATCTTAACTATGTTGGGAGAAACAGGCACCCGCAAAGCCACTTATGCAATACAAGTTGCATGTCAAGCGTGGAGCAAGTCTCATGAACGATGTCATGTAAGGTTAGCCCGGGCCGCTTCATCCCACCATCCCGCAATATGCAAAGTACACAAGAAGCAATCGACAACAAAAGCATCAACGCCCACAATGACCATTGTGTTCTACTCATGCAACATATCTACATATAGACACGGCTCTGATACCACTGTAGGGTTTCGTAGCATGGAAAACAAAAAATTTCTATCGCGTACAAACAAACAAGCCAAGATCTATCTACTAGATTGTAGCAACGAGTCGAGGGAATAACTCACCCTCGAAGATTCCAAAGTGTTTAACGAGACGGATTCTGATGTATGATGTAGTCGTACTCTTCCCGATCTCAAGATCGTGTAGACGATCCTTCCGGCTTGCTCCGGCGCTCCCTTGATCGGTCACATCGTTACTCGGCGAAGACCTTCCTCTCCCTTGTTCCAGCGACGGAGGTTGTAGCACTCTCGCGATTCCGGCAGACAACGACGTGGTACCAAGTAGAGGGAGATCTCGCGAGGCTTCACCTTGCCGGGCGAGTATGATGGACTATGAGAGAGAGCCTCGGCAATCTAGGGTTTAGACGCACCAAGGAGGAGCAAGGACGGCGGCTAGGGTTTAGCTAGGCGGCGGCGACAGCAGGAGGTGGCGGCGCCGGGGCTAGGGTTTGCGGGTGGAGGTGTTGTGTGTTTGGAGGGGCAGCCCTGCCCCTCCTTATATAGGTGGAGGGGGCGTGCCAGGGGAGGGGAGTCCCTCCCCAACTCGGTTTCCCAAGTGGGCCGGCGGTGGAGGGGAGGAACTCCTCCCCAAGTAGGTTTCCTACTTCCCCTCCACCTTCCAAAATAGCCGTTTGACTTTTCAAACTAGGATTTGATTAAACCCTTTATTTTGTTCAACGATGACACCTAGTACATGATGCAATCATTCCAACTTGATATGACACATTCATGTACCCTTCCCCTCCGGACTGTCGGACATTCCGGAACCTTCTAGAACATTCTCGATGAAAACACCGGAACCATTCTCCAACCCCGAAACAGGACTTTCCTTATATGAATCTTATTCTCCGAACCATTTCGGATCTCCTCGTGATATCCCGGATCCCATCCGAGAATCCGAACAACATTCGGTATCTTACTCATCATTCCATAACTACTCAAACAACGTCGAATCCTTAAGTGTGTCTCCCTACGGTTCGTGAATTATGCGGACATGATCGAGACACTTCTCCGAACAATAACCAATAGAGGAATCTGGAAATTCATATGGCTCCCACATATTTATACGATTACTTTGCGATCGAATGAACCACTTACAAACGATACCAATTTCCCTTTGTCTCACGATAGTTTACTTATCCGAGGTTATGATCGTCGGTATCTCTGCATACCTAGTTCAACCTCGTTACTGATAAGTACTATTTTCTCGTTCCCGTGATATGTGATCCCTTGTGAGCCAGTATCATGCTTGCAAGATAATTGGATGACATTCCACCGAGAGGGCCCAGAGTATATCTATCCATCATATGGATGGACAAATTCCACTCTTGATCCATGTGTCTCAACCAACACTTTCTGAACACTCAATGCCACCTTTATAGCCACCCAGTTACGGTGTGGTGTTTGATGTCATCAAAGAATCCTTCCGGTGAAGGTGATATGCATGATCTCATGGTCGAAGGAATTAGGTTACTATGTATCAGAAAGCATATAGCAATTTAACTATTAAAATGAATTGATCTTTATGCTACGCTTATTTACAGGAGTATGTCCACCATATCATTCTCCTAACGATATGATCTTGTTGTTAATAACATCTCAATGTTCATGATAGGGAAAACACAATCATATATTAACCAACAAGCTAGTATTATAAAGAGGCTTTACTAGGGACTCTATTTTAGTTTACAAATCACACAAGTATTAATGTTTCCTTGTTAATACTATTATATCATGAATGTAAATCATTTATCATAAACACAAAGATATAATAATAACTATATTTATTATTGCCTCTAGGGCATATATCCAACAGAAGGGATAGCAGGAGGTGCATCAGGAAAAAGAAGAAAAGAGATATCATCCACCGGGTAAGTACCATAGGTGGGGCGAGGATAGAAGGACGCGTCTCATCAAACGTGACATCACGAGAGATGCGCATCCGACGACCAATGGGGTCCCAACAGCGATAGCCCTTATGCTCATCACTGTATCCGAGAAAAACACACTCAACAGACTGAGCGGTCAGTTTGGTGCGTTCGCGAGGAGGTAGAAGGATATAGCAAACGCAACCAAATAAACGAAGAGTCGAATAGTTTGGAGAGCTACCAGAGAGATGCTCGAGAGGAATACCACCTTGAAGGGCAACAGAAGGCTGAATGTTAATGAGGTAAGTCGACGTAGCGACAGCCTCAGCCTAGAAATGTGGCGGAAGAGAGGAAGAAATCATCATAGCACGGGTAGTTTCAAGAATACAACGATGCTTACGCTCGGCAATACCATTTTAAGCATGGGCGTCGGGACACGAGAACTGAGCGAGGGTGCCCTGCTCGGCAAGGACACCACGCAGGTGCTGGGAGATATACTCTCCTGCAAAATCAGCACGAAACACACGAATAGGCGTGGAATACTGAGTACGAACCATGGCCGCAAAACGCTGATAAATAGAGATCACCTTACTGCGAGAGAGCATAAAAAACAATCAGGTGTACCGTGAAAAATCATCAATGAATAAAATATAGTATCGATGGCTGTAGCACCCCGGGTAAAACCACTACTAGAAAATCGATGGTGTTTGTATTATGTGTATCATCATGACATCAGCATGCATCTGTTTGCCTAAAACTCTTTTCTAAAAAAACTTATTTTGTTTTCTAGATATTCTCCTCTTTGTTCAAATCCAAACCCTAGATCTGTCCGCACCTTTTGTTTGTCTAAAACCCTTTTACAGATGTTTTGTTTTAAAACAAAGAAAAATAAAAATAAAAAAAATCTATTTTGTTCCGAGGGAGGCCGCCACCGGCCAGGCCCAAAAGGCCCAGCTGGCAGCAACCTACTACCCCAAATAAATATCTAGACCTAAACCCTAATCTAACCACCCCAATCCCTAGATCCCACAACCTGATCCTACCACCCCGCCGCCGCCAGGCACAACCCGCACACGATGCCCCACCCATCACGCATGCTCTCGGGTAGTTTCCCTGCACCGCGTGGACCCCACTCAACCTGGTTCGCCCCGTTCCACCCCCTCCTCGCTATTCCCCACGCGCCCCACCTCCTCCTCCATCCCGTCCCCGATAGAACCTGTCGCCACCGCCGTTTCTCCACTCCCTCTCTCTCTCTGTCGCAGGATTCCCCGCCGCCGCCTCATCTGCTGCGGCCGACCCCTTCGCTGCTCGCCGTGCTCGCCCTGGCCCTCTACAGCGCCTCCCGTCGCCAACAGAGATGACGTCGGCCGACCACCTTTTCCTCTGCTCGTCTCCGTCACCGACGGCGTTGGCCCTCCCTATCTCCCTCCTACAGACCCATGCGGCTCCGCCCTGCCCCCACGCCGCCGTCCTCTGCCTCCCAGCTCGCCGTCGAGCCCGTTCCGCCGGCCGCCACCACCAAGCTCCGTGCCGGCCTCCGCGAGACCAACACCCCGCCGCTCGCCATCCTGCAAGCTCGTCGGGCCCGAGCGCCGCCCTCCTCGCGAGCGTTCCGCTGCCGCCGTCCTCCGGAAGCCCGCATCATATCCCTCTGCCGTCCATGTCCGGCCCCTATGCTCCCTTTCCTCTCCGTATCCTACAACATCAAGGCATAGGTCAAACGCACCCCCAACATCGACGGCCTTCGTCCCTGCAACCCACCACCGGTCGTCGCCCTTGCGCCTCCTGAGTTATGCCCACCGTCGCGGTTCCTCTTTGTTCCGGCTCTGCTTACCAGTGCGTGTGCCGTGCAGGCCTCTGTTTCTGTCCGGTTTCGATGTGCTAGCTTCACAGGGATTTCCCGTGTATCCTTGTTGGCCTCCCGAAGCTAGCTTATCCGACAAGGAACAACGCCAAGTTTTTTCCGAGGCTCCATGTACTGATGTGGTGCCACCAGAAGGACATCGGTGAAGAGATGGGCTTCAAGATCTTCTTCAAGGATGCAATGATATGTAGATCGTCAAGAGGAAATACCAAGACCGTTTGGCGTCGAAACTGAGTTCGACACCGACCATCCAAGTCCTCCTTCCGGGAGCCGAAGACCCTCGATCCACGGATCCAAAGACCAAACCCGTCGAACCCTCAAATCCAAGTTCGTCAAACCACCAAGTGTGACCCTCTTTTCGAGACCTTATTTTAATAAATGAAATATATATATAATTGTTGCATATTAATTGTCATGCTTGCAAACATATCATGTTGTTTGGGGGCCTTTTGCCGATTCACCTCATAATTAAATATGGAGGCCATATGTGGGCTTTTCTAGTCTTATATTGGCCCCGTTTAAATTTGCGTAGTGAACCGATGCCATGTTTTGTCGTGATAAGACAACAATTAAATTGCGGGGTATCTAAACAACATGAACCATCTATTTAATTGTCGAGACCCCGGTTCCGCTTAATATTGCCTAATTACATTGCACCTTTGCCATGTCATACATCATACATGCATCATGCCCGATCTTCTGCCGTAGTATTAAATAGTGCATCCGGTGTTCCTTCTAGTGCTTTGCTTCTTCACGGATTAGGCCGATGAGTTGATGCGAGAGTCGACCCGATCTTCGGATGAACCTTCGGCAATGTTTTCAGGCGAGCATTCTCCCCCTTCTACCTATTTTGCATTTATAGTCTTTACTTCCTTCAATTGATCTATTGCTATCCTTATTGTCGATGCTTTAGTATTGCCCCTTTAATTACCTGCTCCACTATATTGCCTTGGTTATCCTATTGCCTTGTTTGACTAGCTAGCCTTGTCTTTGCGAGTCGTAGGCATGCTTAGTATCGCTCTCATACAGGTGGAACATGATACTCGGATATTGATGGTGAAAAGATAATTAAATTGGTGATGTTGGTTATAGTTATGGTTTCACCTAATGATAAGGCCCCGACAGGGACCACCTTTGGGAACTACTTGAGCCGACCTAGGACCCGTTCGTTCTACGATACCAGTTCTGAGTTGATCGCGCTAACCAAACGTGGGGGCCTCTGGGATCCCCCCTCAACTACCGGCGCTATTCGTATATCCAGAGGGTTACAAAATTGGTTTTCCATTTGGTGCATACGCATAATATGTCCTCGGACATGGGTGAGTTGATATGTCTTCGGACTTGATGTTTTGGTGGACTGCCATGGCTTGCATTGCATAAAATCGGGATATCGTGCCGGAGGTGGGATGGAGCTCTACAAGTTATCTTCCGATCATCGCCCGGCCGTAGACTCAAACGCTGTGCCACCTGGAGAATCAGCTGTATCTCTTGTGTGGGTAAAACACAGTAGGTGATGCCTCTGGATATGCGCGTAGTTATGGGACAGTTCTTGTTGTGAGATTCGGAAGGCACGCGTTATATGTTGCCTGAAGGGTTGAGCATGCGTTTGGGTACAGTAGTGCACCCCTGCAGGGTAAATCTTTTCGAGAAGCCGTGTGTCCACGGTTATGGACGCCTCAGGAGTACAGTGTCATGATCATAGACAACGCCACTAATGATTTGCCTCTTTAATAATATGACTAGTAATTAGCCTTATCAACTAAATACCTGATTAACTAAAATTGTCACCGTGTGTGTTCTGTAAGAGGACTTCCTCGACTGGTCTTCGAGGGGGAAATCTTCGGATGGGTTATGTTTGGTGTTATATTATTGTTATCGGATAGCGCTCTCTTATCTCGCTCTAATAGCCGAAGTTGTAGAGTGTCTCTATAAGTTAGATAGTGCAAGCTTTGCTGCCGCTGAGCCCACCATACCTATGTAGGCGAGGACCGCCGAATTCTAGTCTCAGTGTCTTGGCCTCGATCTTGACCGCTCTCTTTCTGTTTTCCTTTGCCCTTTGTCGGCACCCTTTGGTTTGACAGGTATGTGATTGACGACGTTAGCAAGGTTACCCTTCCGGCTTGGCCTGGGTAGGGTTGGACTCCGCTTGGTTATTCTTCAGGACTCTTAGTCCCATTTGGTTCTTGTCCGTACTCGATACTATCTTGTTTTCTTTTTGAGTTGTATCTTCGGATTTCACCTTTTGTATTATTGACTCGTTGAGTAGTTGTTGTATATATAAGTTCTTGTGGACTCTATTGTAAACTACTGTGATGTAACTACTTGTATTCAAATCCCACCCACACGAAAGTGTCTGGTGGGCGTCTTTGAATCGCTTCTATGCGGATTTTGGCGGGAAATGCTGAGATCTGCATAGACCCGATTCGGGGGCGTTACAATGGCCCCCTTTGGAAGCAAAGGGAGCCGGACCCTAAGCATCTGAATGAACTAAATCAAAAGGTCGCTGAGATACATACACACTAATAGGATAGAGAAGCTGAATCTGTTTGCCTAACCTACAACCCCGACACGAATGTAAAGACACATCTCCTGAGACAGACCCCAGAAGACCACGACGAACTAAGGACGATAAACGGGAGCCACAAAGGTGACCCAGCCGATGATGCCACTGCTGAAAAGAGCCGATGTGAAGCGACAACATGAAGAACTAGTAGATGAAGTGTCGATGGATGGAACACGAAGCCGCCTAACTCCCATAGACCCGAGACTCAAGGCTGCGAGGACCAGCTCCAACCAGGGGCACAGTGCAGCGGTCCTAAACCGCACAAGAATCAGCGTCAAGAATGACACGACAACTAGAATCAGTAAGCTGACTAGCAGAGAAAAGGTTCATCTTAAGACTAGGAACATGAGAAACGTCAGGAACAGAGAAAAATGAAGTAGAAAGGGTGCCTCGACTGGAAACAGGAAGAGAGGTACCATCAGTCGTGATAACACGGACAGGAGAAATAAGAGCGAAGAGCAGAAAGAATAGAGGACGCAGAAGTCATATGAAAAGAAGCTCCAGAATTCAGATACCACAGGGATGACGTACCTGACTGTGTAGAAGGTGGTGGTCACGCGGTGCCAGAAGAGCTAGGCACAGAACCAGCAGTACCCGATGAGGAAGAGACTGTAGCAGTGAGTAGACCAGGAAGAATGTCCTGATCAGACAGTGCAACAGCAGAAGATCCTGAAGAACCAGCCTGCCTACGAGCATGGTACTGCTGACGTAGGCTAGGATCCCTCCTCCAGCAGCTAGAGACATCGTGGCCAGGCTTGCCACAGTAGGCACAGGGAGGACAAGGAGGTGCTGTCATACCATGAGGCTGCTGAGGCTGACTCTGGCCCTGGATCGAAGGAGTAGAGAGTATCGGCGGTACTGGAGACCGCAATGAAGCCGACGGCACATGAGGACCATGAGCAACAAGTACAGAGGGAACCTCAAGAAGACCAGCACCACGAAGACGAGTCTCCTCAGCACGAAGCTCAGACAGTACCTCAAAGAGCGGAACACGACCACGGGCAAGCAGCTGGGCACGGCGCGGCTCAAACTCCTTACGGAGTCGCGACAAGAACTCAAAAACACGCTGAAATTCCAGATCCGCGCGCACAGTCAGACAGCAGGGCAGGTGGCACACACAGTTGTACGAAGAGAATCAAGTTGACGCCAAATAGCAGCACTCTGAGTATAGAACTCATCAACAGTAGAGTCACCCTCTGGCGAACCACGACGGTAAAGAGCATCCCAGACGGCTGATAGTCTTGTGAAAAGCCCAGCGAAAGCGATGGTGGGAAGACCCGAACTCATCGACATACCGAGGCGAACAATGGAAGTGAGAACATCGGCACGAGCATCCTCATCTATCCACCGAGTGTAGTCGATCGAGATCTGAGCATCGGGGGCAAGAGCAATAGGCGACGTAGGAGCAGCGGGGCGCGGCGGACAGGAGACCTCGCCAGAAACACACCCCAAAGACGAAGACCGCGCATGTGGACGCGCATAAAGGCAGCGAAATCAGGATAATTCGCGCCATCAAAAATCACCGGGCAGCTAAGAATCGCAAGATAGCCCGACGAGGAAGACATTTTTTTTTGCCTTTTTTTTGCTTTTTTGATGAAAATGAGATCAGATCAGATCTGATCATATCCGCAACACACAGCAATAGCCGCGACGGACGGGGTCGACAGGCCGGGCGGCGGCGAGCGATGGCCGGAAGCGGCGGGCGGCGCGGCGGCGGCGGTCGGGAGGCAGCGGCGAGCGGCGGCGGCGGCGAGCCAGCGGGCGGCAGGCGGTGGGGCGGCGGCAGCGGATTGGACGGCGGCGACCGGGAGGACGGGCAAGCTCGCGGGAGGCGAGGAGCGGCGGGCGGCGCGGCAGCGAGGCGGGCGGCGGCGAGAGAGGAGCTACCTTACAGCTCTGATACCATGTCAAGCTTCATGCACTAGCCAACTCAACCAAAAATCCGAACTGATGGAAAGGGTTAGTGCAATCCACTTATACACTTCAACACCTCCTCTCACATGTGACGGAGAGAAGTCAACACGTGCAACCGGAAGAGAGCGACGGCGTGCGAAACTCACGTATGACTCAAGAGGCCTATACGTGAACACAAAGGAGTCAACATCAATTTTAGAATAAATTGCGAAAGCCAGGACTCGAACTCGAGACCTTAGGCTCTGATACCATGTTAGGGTAATAGACTTGTTGTATTACCAGAGGGCCAAAGGCCACAATATATAGTACATGTACAAGCGCAAATATACAGGAACCCCCCTAACACACGGGAAAACTACAATATACAAATATATACTCTAACATGTCCCACTATATCGATAACCTGTATGGGAGCATTCGTCATCCTAGACTTAAAATTGGCTAGTCCATAATCAAGATTGTGCGATCACTTTAGGTCTAATGAGTCCATTGTGCTAGTTGGGACATATGATGGCTTGCTTATGCATACTAGCCGACCGTTCGTTAGGTTAGCATACCTCTTCCGTCTAACCAATGTAAGTTGGATTGCATCTATATGCACATGACACACATGACATTATCATCTTCCGGCTTACACATTAGTCTCGGCAACTGTATTAAGTAAAAGGTTGTACAGTTGCATCACACATATATAGAGAGAGTACAAACATCTTACACCAGATAGTTTACAAATACCAGCCGGAATGTGGAGCCTATAGGACACCATTCCTAACATTTTTTATCCATGATGTATCTGAAAGTACTAACTAGATGTGCCTAACCATTCTCCTTTATGTTTGATTTTGGCCTCGATAGTAAGAAGGTAGATAGTCCTTTTTGATAGAGTTGTGTTTGTTTCTTAGAGAAGAACCAGTAGACATAGTTAATAAAGTCTTGAATATGTCTTTTTTTGGTGAACATGCCGATAAATGGAAAATTAAGGCTAGGAAGTTAAGAAAAACTCTAAAGATGTAGAACTTAAATTATGTATAGTCTTATAAAATAATAACCGAAGTTCTGTGTGATGCTATTTTTTAGTTGTATGGGATGGTATGTTGAAGCATGAAAGGTATGTATCCAACTTTGTTTTTAGATTAGAAATATCTTCCACCCTAGACTCAAATTTCCAGTAAAGTTGGGTCCAAGTGTCTCCTTTCATCGAAAAATTCTTAAGGAGGTTTTGTAAACATGGAAAATGTTAAAAGTCTCAAATAGATGGATTCAACGAATGGAAGCTGAGATCCATTGAGCCCCTTATTTAAAACAAAATAAATATCATATTTCAAAGTTTTAAAGAATTCTAAAAAATTCTGGATGAAGTAAATGATGTATACTATAGCTGTGCAAAATCTCAAGTGAAATATTTGTATCCTTGGGCACAGGAAAACACAAAAGTCCGAATCTGAGTATAGGGAACGATGCACATTTCAAAACTCCAAAAAATGTTGATTTTTTTATTTTTTGTAGCTCGGAATTAAAAATTCCAAGAATTTCGTATTCCCATTCTGCACACATGTAGGATTCGTTTGTTAAGAATATAATATATTGCCTAACTCTTTTTATGAGGTGGAAATTTTTGTTGAGTTGACCGGTGCATCAATTCAATATGAATATAATTGAGCTTTCTTATTCTCTGTTACTCGAACGTGTCTTTTACTTGCTTTAGTCGAATTATATTCTGAAATGAGGGTGTTATTGATCATTGCCTTAATATATACTCCCTCCATTTTAAAATATACGAAGTTTTAGCTTTATAAAGCAAATGTATCTACACTTCTTTTAGTATGTAGGTTCACTCAAGTTTAAAGTGACTACACACTAAAAAAGTCTAGATACATTTCTTTACAAACCTAAAACATCTTATATTTTGAAACGGAGAAAGTACATTTGTACTGGAATTTTCGGATGGCTAAATCAGCAACCTAATCTAGGGAACAAAGATAAATGTTGCAGATGTTGGCCCAGCCCCAAACGCCGAGTGCAGTCCGGCGTGACGACGGCGAAGTATTCCGGCGAGTTGCGTGCACGTATAAGAACCAGTTAACAACGATCAGCAAGCTAGCTATCTAGCCTGATCAAAAGAACTAGCTCTCTCAACTCACACGAGTACGTACCAGGAAAAAACAATGTTGATGGCTACAGGGCCCTCTCGGTCCTGTTGTTTGTATTGAATCTCACGGTTGTCTTACAAGGCTACTATATGGGTGTATATATACCCGGCAAGACGCAACGTCAATACGAATAGGTGTTGGACTACTAGTCCTACTCGGAACACACACACGCACACGACACCGTTTCGTGTCCTATCGGGATTATTATTCCTAACAATCACCCCCCTAAGCACGATGTGCCTAACTTCACAGCTTGGACGCCGATCCTTCCTCGCATCTCCGCAAACTTCACTCGTCCCAAAGATTTAGTTAGAATATCCGCAAGCTGATCTTTGGTGCAAACATAGTTGACTTCAATCTTGCTCTCCTCTACACACTGCCGTATGTAGTGATACTTCGTATCAATGTGCTTACTCCTGTCACCGGATTCTTGCACAATGAAATTGCAGACTTGTTGTCAATATTGAGCACCACTTGTTCCGCCTCCCGATTGGTGAGATCACCAAGTAGACTTCTTAGCCACACACCTTGACACGCTGCAGTTGCAGCCGCAATATACTCAGCTTCACAGGATGATGCCACCACCTTTGCTTTTGTGATAGCCAACTTACTATGCTTCTTCCCAAGAAATATGCCACGCCCGAGGTACTCTTACGGTCGTCAATATCTCCTGCCATGTCACTATCACTTTGGCCAAGTAGCTTCACCTCCTCCTTCTCTTCGAGTAGACAATACCAAAGTTTGTAGTACCTTTGATATACCTGAGTATATGTTTCACGGCTGTCCAATGCTCCATTGTGGGTGCTTCCATGAAGCGACTCACATAGCCAACGGAATAGGCCAAGTCGGGTCTTGTGTTGATGAGATACCTCAAACTTCCGACAACGCTCCTATACTCCGTTGCATCAACCGCAAGTGCTTCACTCCTTTTGCTCAGTTTAAGACGAGGTTCCATCGGAACATGAGTTGGATTGCATTCTTCCATGCCACACTTCTCGAGTATCTTCTTTGCATATGCCTCTTGGCATAGCGTGATCTCACCCAGCTTTTGATGTACCTCGATCCCAAGGTAGTAGCTCAATAAGCCTAGATCACTCATCTTGAATAACTCCTTCATCTGTAGCTTAAACTTTGCAATCTCCTTCTCATCCGCTCCTGTTATCAATAGATCATCAACATAGATGCCAACTAGTAGATGATCCCTTCCTTTACCTCGCTTATACATCGCATGATCCAGTGGGCTCTTCTCGAATCCGAGAGAGATCAATGTACGATCAAGCTTGATGTTCCATGCCCGAGGGGCTTGCCGTAGCCCGTACAACGCCTTGTGTAGCTTCAAAACCTTGTATTCTTCTCCCTCTTTGATGTATCCTTGTGGTTGCTTCACATAAACTTCTTCTTCTAACTCCCCATTCAAAAACGCGGATTTCACATCCATGTGATGCAATTTCCAAGATTCTTGAGCTGCGAGAGCGATAAGTAATCTCACCGATTCCATCCTTGCAACGGGAGCGAACACTTCTTCGAAATCCACACCTTTCTCTTGCACGTATCCCTTGGCCACTAGCCGAGCTTTGTGTTTCACCAACTTCCCTTCGGCATCCTTCTTGATCTTGTACACCCACTTGAGTCCTATGGCCTTGTGATTGTTGGGTAGATCGACAAGCTCCCATGTATCGTTGTCGCGGATCGACCCCAACTCCTCATCCATAGCCCGACGCCAACACTCCTCCGTATTAGCATCCTCGAATTTCGTCGGCTCCTCGGTGAGTAAACACCGACCTTGTCCTCTCCCTCGCGCACGCGCTGTACGAAGGGTCTCCGGCGGATACAACTCCAGTACACTTCGGAATTTTTCTGGAGTAGGTGGCCGTCTCCTTTCTTCCCGTGCACTTGGAGGAGACGTGGAAGCTGACGTAGTACTTGTTTCAGCGTCTACTGAATTTCCTGCAGTTTACGCCGATTGTCGCATGTTGGCGGCGTGACATCGCCGCCGTCCACTCGACTACCGCTAGCCCCTCTGGATGGGAGTGTGCTGATGGGCCACTTGCGCCAGGCTCTCGTCCGCGCGTGGGCGGATGGCGACGTCGAGCCTCCAGTGCGCGCGTGAGCTGCTCGTCTTGGGACTCCCACGCGGAGATACCTCTCCAGCGTAGCGCTGCTGCTCACTTCAGACCTCCATCTTGAACCAGCGCCTAAATCCATAACGCCACGGGCGCTGTTTCTTGATCATCTGCATGTGAATCACTTGAGACTACGGTAAATATTTCATCGAAATTGATTGTACGGTTCCGAGCCCCAATTCCATGATTTCTCCTCCTCGAAGACGGCGTCACGTGTCACCACCAACTTTTGTTCCTTTGGATTATGTACGCGATCGCCTTGAACCGTATTCATAGCCGATCATGACCATTGGAGTACTTGATTCGCCAACTTGCTAGTATGCCCGGTCACCGTCTTCACATCGCCACGCACGAAAGTGCGAAGATGATCAACCGAGGGCTTGCGCGCGTACCATGCTTCGTCTGGTCATACCAACTACACTCTTAGTTGGCGCCTGTTCAGCAAATAGACAGCTGTACTAACGCCTCACCCCAAAACCTGCAGCATGCCTTTGCTCTTCATCATGCTGCGTGCCATGGCCACCACGGTTTGGTTCCTTCTTTCCACAACACCGTTTTGCTGCGGTGAATATGGTGCGTGAGATACCGCCGGATCCCATGAGCTTCAAAACTCCTTGAATTCATTGGATTTGAACTCCCCACCCGATCGATGCGGAGGGCCTTCAACTTTGCCTCGGACTCCACCTCGGGCATCATCTTCACAATCCTGACGCTTGCAAAGCTTGATCCTTACTCTTCAAGCACAACCCACATGTACCTCACAAGTCGTCGACGATGAGCAAAAGTACTTGTTCGGCGGTCGCCGGCGTGATTGGTCCGCATAAGTCTCCATGCACCAACTCAAGAACCTTACTTGCTCGATATTGTCCCTCCTTGGAAGCGGGCTCGCCTTTGCTTCCCAATGAGACAACCGTCGCACACCTGCTCAACATGATCAACACACGGTAAGCCACGTACTATCTCCTTTTGTCCAAGTTGTCGTAGAGCTTGGAAATTTAGATGTCCGTAGCGAGCATGCCACTTCCACGCCGAGTATTCCATGCTTGTCATCAAACATACTGGATCCGACCGATTGAGATTGAGGATGTAGAGTCTATTCTTCGACCTCTCCACCTTCATGATGAGCTGCCTTTGGCGGTCATATCCCCACAGGAACTCATCCTCCAACACGATCTTGCATCCACGCTCCACGAGCTGACCAAGACTGATAATGTTGGTCTTAAGCTTGGGAATATAGTACACGTCAGTGAGTACCTTGTGACCTCCATCCTTCAACTCAAACAGGACAGTGACTCGTCCTGCAATCTCCACCTTCGACCCATCGCCGAATCGAACGGAGCCTCCAACTGTGAGGTTCAACTCAGAAAACTGAGCCTTGTCGCCGGTCATGTGGTTGCTAGCGCCTGTGTCGAGGTACCAAACATCATGAGCCGTCTGCATCCTCCGCGGGAAGACCTTCTCTTCCACGAGCGTGACGATCTCCGTAGCGGACTCCTGAGGAGTTGATTCCTTGGTGGTCATTAACTCGCAAGCTTCGAGCATGAGCATCATCGGTCCATCATCTCCTTCCTTCGCCATGAGAGCCTTCTCCTTTGAACGGTTAGGACACTCCGATTTGAAGTGCCCGAGCTGATTGCACTTATGGCAGCGAAGATTCTTCTGGTCGAATTTCTTCTTTGGCTTCTTCGGCTTGTTGTCCGACTTCTTCGCCGGGACCGAACCATCGCCACTGCCAGATGCCTTATCGCTCCTCTCCTTGGCGACCATTGCCTGCCACTGGGCACGTGTAAGCATGAGGTGCTCATCTTGTTTCGCGTCGCCGTAGGTGATCTTCATCCGCTCGTCATGCGCCTTGAACCGTCCAACCAGGTCATCCATCGTGAGGGTGGTGAGATCAACGCATTGCTCGATTGCCGACACCACAGATATGTACCCAGCGGCGCGCTGCGCAGGAAACGTGACACGGTGAGATATCTTCCAGCTTCTCACCTTGCGAATCCGTTGACAATTGTGGCTACCCTCGAGGCAAAAGCGTCCAGCGTCAGCGTCTCATCTCCTTCCATCTCCGTGTTCTCGCATTTCTTCGCAAGGTTTGTAGGGTCGCCTGCGGACGCTCGTGCCCAAGATTCAACGTCTTGAGTGCCTCCCACGCCTTTGCGTAATCCTTCGAGATCGGTCTGCATCACGTCCGCCGGCACCACGGAGCCGATGGCCGTGAGTGCCTGTCGGTCCTTGCGGTACTTCGGCGCGCCCTTCTTGAACTCGTCGCCGCCGGGATCGACAGCCTCCCAGATGTCGTTGCCCTCCATGGCCCACTCCATCCGTTTCGCCCACGTCGTGTAGTTGCCGCGATCATACCGCGGGTACTGCGACGACACCGATGCACCCGCACCGGAGTACTCGCCTTGATCCTTGCCCGTCATGACCTCCCGTTACTAGGAGATCCTCCGCGAGGCTCTGATACCAATTGTTGGCCCAGCCCCAAACGCCGAGTGCAGTCCGGCGTGACGACGGCGAAGTATTCCGGCGAGTTGCGCGCACGTATAAGAACCAGCTAACAACGATCAGCAAGCTAGCTATCTAGCCTGATCAAAAGAACTAGCTCTCTCAACTCACACGAGTACGTACCAGGAAAAAACAATGTTGATGGCTACAGGGCCCTCTCGGTCCTGTTGTTTGTATTGAGTCTCACGATTGTCTTACAAGGCTACTATATGGGTGTATATATATCCGGCAAGACGCAACGTCAATACGAATAGGTGTTGGACTACTAGTCCTACTCGGAACACACACACGCACACGACACCGTTCCGTGTCCTATCGGGATTATTATTCCTAACAGCAACAGCAGAGTCGGTATTGCCTTGCGTTGTTGCGCGTGATCTCAAGTCAGGACTTCAATTACTTCCTCCGACCCATATTAGTTGACTCAAATTTGTTTTAATTTGAATAAATCCAACTAATATGGATCGGAGGAAGTAACGAAAAGTTAGGATTTGGTTTTCTGTTTACAAAGTAGGAGTACTACGTACATATTGGTTCATCTGATTTTTGTTGATGCTAGACTTAAAAGTAGGCCTGATGGACAGCATGGTCTTCTTCGGATGGTGAGAAACACGATCTGGGTGATGAACTTCGTTCCTTTCGACTATGAGATGCTTTTTTGATGAATTTTGGTTTCGTTGAGTGATTTGATCTATATATTTTATCAATCATGTCCTGAAGCACTCGAGGAAGGAGATGCTATCCTCCATGGAGTTAACTGATTTTCCTAATTTTTTGCAGGATTAGATTCATTTGTTTGGGGGTCTTGATCCTTATTGCTGAACGCATCTCCAAGTCTTCATGTTTTATGGCATTCAGTCCGAATTGGCAACATGTCATCTGAATCAATATCACAATTTGTTAGCAGGAAATGGATGCCCCCTCACCTATACTGATGTTCTTAGTTCACATATTCGGATTTATATGTGATAATCAGTCATAAATTTCTCTCTGAAAGTCTATCTTCCTGGTGTCAGGAATATGCAACATATATTCCTCTGGGGGCCAAAGGCCACAATATATAGTACAGGTACAGGGCAAATATGCAGGAAGCCCCCTAACATATGGGGGAAATACAATATACATATATATACATCTAACACCCCCCTCAAACTCATGGTGGATCCACAACACTGAGTTTGGAGAGGAAGAAATCATGATGCGCTCTGGTCTGTGCCTTCGTGAAGAAATCCGCCAACTGTAAATCTGAAGGCACATACTAAAGCACAACAACCTGAGCCTGCACCTGAGCACGTGTATAAAAAGCATCAACACCAATATGCTTGGTAAGCTCATGCTTGACCGGATCACGTGCAACACTAATAGCACCTGTACTGTCAGACAAAACCAGACTGTTTGTGGTAATGGAGACCCCAAAATCCGAAAGTAACCACCGTAACCAGGTCACCTCAGCAGTCAACAAGGCCATAGCACGCAACTCAGCCTCAACACTCGAGCGAAACCGCTGCATTTCTTCGTCTTCCAAGCAATGAGCGAACCACCAAGAAACACACAGTAAGCAGAAAGGGAACGACGATCCGAAGGATCACTCGCCCACGTAGCGTCCGAATAGCACTGGAGCTGGAGGGAGCTGGAACGAGGAAAGAAAAGGCGACGAGTGATCGTACCACGAAGATAACGAAGAACACGGAGAAGATGACTATAGTGAACAGTGGTGGGAGCAGAAACAAACTGACTCAGAATATGAACAGGATAAGAGATGTCAGGACGAGTGACAGCAAGATAAACAAGACTCCCAACAAGATGACGATAACGCGTCGGATCAGAAAGAGGATCACCATCAGTGAGTTGAAGCTTAACATTAAGCTCCATAGGGGTCTCAACAGTGCGCTCATCCCCAAGAGCAGCACGAGCAAGAAGATCCTGAATATACTTTTCCTGAGAGATGTAAAAGCCATCAGAAGTGGAGGAGACCTCAATCCCAAGAAAGTATCGAAGAGGACCAAGATCAGTCATAAGAAACTGATCACGAAGGCGAGCCTTAACAAAGGTGATATACTCAGGATCATCACCAGTAATGATCATATCATCAACATAGAGAAGAAGGAGAGTGCGTCCACGAGGAGAAGTGTGAACAAACAGCGCTGGATCATGAGCACTAGGGGAGAAACCAGCGATAGTCACAGAGCAAAACGCTCAAACCAAGCACGAGGGGCTGTTTGAGGCCATAAAACGGCGAAGACGACAAACCATCCCTCGGGAGCAGAATACCCGGGAGGAGGCATATAAACCTCCTCACTCAACTCACCATTGAGAAAGGCATTACGAACATCAAGCTGGGACAGACCGGTGTGACGAAGCAACAGCAAGAAGAATGCATACGGTGGTCATATGAGCCCACGAGCAAAGGTCTCATCATAGTCACGACCACTCTGCTGAAAACCACGAGCCACAAGACGCGCTTTATAGCACTCAAGAGATCCATCGAGCGAGTCTTAATCTTATAGACCCACTTACATGTGATAGGGCCGAACACCGGAGGGGAGAAACAAGTTCCAGTGCCGGTCGCTCAAGCGCAATCTCCTCAGCCATGGCCAGCTGCCATTCACGATGATGCTCGGCATCCCGATAAATTGGCTCGAAGCGAAAGACCATACCGACTAGGAGAGTAGCGGTCGGGGCGCACGACGCTGACGAGCGAGTAGATGGAAGATCATCGAGGAAGGCAGCGCGAGGCGATGATAAAGAAGAGTAGAGGAAGACTCCGGAGAACGAGGAGAACTAGGAGAACTAGACGGAGCAGAGGAGGATGGCGTCGAAGAAGAGAAATCAGGGGGAGGAGATCCTGTAGAAGGAGGTGTGTCGGGAAAGAGAAGAAAAGAGATATCGTCCACCGGGTAAGTGACAGCGGTGGGACGAGGATAGAAAGGACGCGTCTCATCAAAAGTAACATCACGAGAGATACGCATCCGACGACCAACAGGGTCCCAACAGCGATAGCCCTTATGCTCATCACTGTATCCAAGGAAGACACACTCAACAGACTGAGCGGTCAGTTTGGTGCGTTCGCGAGGAGCAAGGAGAACATAGCAAACACAACCAAACAAATGAAGCATGGAGTAGTCTGGAGACTGTCCAGAGAGGCGCTCATGAGGGATACCACCCTGCAAGGCAGCAGAAGGCTGAATATTGATGAGATAAGCCGACGTAGCGACAACCTCAGCCCAGAAATGCGGCGGGAGAGAAGAAGCAATCATCATAGCACGAGTGGTCTCAAGAAGATGGCGATGCTTACGCTCGGCAACACCATTCTGGGCATGTGCGCCAGGACAAGAGAACTGAGCAAGGGTGCCCTGCTCAGCAAGAACACCTCGCAACATCTGGGAGATATACTCACCAGCAGAATCAGCACGAAAAACACGAATGGGGGTAGAATACTGAGTACGGACCATGGCCGCAAAACGCTGATATATGGAGAGCACTTCACTACGAGAGCGCATAAAATACAACCAAGTGTACCGAGAAAAATCATCGATGAATAAAATATAGTAGCGATGGCCCCTTTGAGCGAAAGGAGCCGGACCCCAAACATCGAATGAACTAAATCAAAAGGTCGCTGAGATACGGCGTGCTAGTAGGATAGGAAGCTGAATCTGTTTACCCAACCTACAGCCACGACAATGTAAAGACCCATCTCTGAGATGCAGACCCGAAGACCACGATGAACTAATGACGACGGTAGAGTCACAAAGGTGACCAAGACGATGATGCCACTGCTGAAATGAGCTGGTAGCAGAAGCGACGACTGGAGAAGAACTGGCAGATGAAGTGGCAGCGGAAGGAACACGAAGCCAATCTAACTCCCAAAGTCCTGAAGAGTCACGGCTGCCAGCTCAACCAGGGCCTGTGCGACGGTCTGGACAACACAAGAATCAAGCATCAAGAATGACGCGACAACCGAGTCGATGGGCTGGCTAGCGAGAACAGATTCATCTTAAGAAGAGGGACATGAGAAATATCAGAACATAAAAAGAAGAAGTAGAAAGGTGCCCCGACTAGAAAGCGGGAAGAGAGGTACCATCGGCCGTAAACACGGACGGAGAAGGGAGAGCGAAGAGAAGGCGAAAGAAGACTCGGATGTCATATGAAAGGAAGCTCCGAATCCGGATACACGGGGCGTGCACTGTGTAGAAGGTGGTGGTCGCGCGATTGCTGAAGAATCGATCCGCGAACCAGCGGTGCCGTCGAAGAAGAGCATGTGCGGCAAGCGCGAAGACTCGATAATGTCCTGATCGGAGAGCAACTGCTGAAGACCGGAAGGAGCCGTGCCACGAGTCTGGTGCTGGCGTGGGCGGGGTCCGTGTATAACAGGTGGCCCAAGTGTGGCCATCCCTGTTGCAATAAGAGCAGTGACGAAGAGAACCACGACGACCCTGATTACGAGCCTGCTGGTGCTGACTCTGACCCTGAGGCTGCTGAGGCTGACCTTGACCCTGACCTGGAGGAGTGGGTAGTATCGGCGGTGGCGGCATAGGGGACCGCGGCTGAGTCGAGGGACCAGACGGCATAGGAGGACCACGAGTAGCAAGCACGGATGGAACCGCAAGAAGACCAGCACCACGGAGACGGGTCTCCTCAGCCCGAAGCTCAGACAACACCTCAGAGAGCGGAACACGACCACGAGCATTCAGCTGAGCACGCCGGGGCTCAAACTCCTGGCGGATGCGAGATAGAAACTCATAGATGCGGTGAAACTCCAAATCCGAGCGCACAATCTGGCAACACGAGCATGTGCCACAAACAGCAGTGCGAAGAGAGTCAAGCTGACGCCAGATAGCAGCACTCTGAGTATAGAACTCATCAATAGTAGAATCACCCTGCTGGAGAGCATGCTCCTGGCGAACCACAGACAGGTAAAGAGCATCCCCAGATGGCTGATAGCGCTGACAAAGGTGAGCCCACTGAGCGGCAACAGTAGGGAGACTCATGAACTCAGCAGCATACTGAGGCAGAACACTGGAGGTGAGAACCGCAGCAGCACGAGCATCCTCATCAACCCACTGAGTTTAAGCAGTCAGAGCATGTCGGTAGGCCTCGAGATCAGAAAATCTTGCTTGAACTTCAGGTCATAAGCAACAACAGTATCATCAAGGCCTCTAAGCATCCTTGGCCTCCGAGAAGCATCAACACCAAGAACAATCGGCGTCGTGAATAGGAGCCACAGAGGCGAGGCGGACAGGAGACCTCGCTGGAGAGCACACCCCAAAGACGAAGACCGCACATGTGAACGCGCATAAAGGCAGCGAAATCAGGGTAATTCGCGCCATCAAAAACCACCGGGCAGCGAGGAATCGCAACATAACCCGATGAAGAAGACATATCTCTCTCTCTCTTTTTTTTTATCAGATCTAGATCCAGATCTAATTGCAGACGAAACCAGCCGGCGGCAGGCCAGGCGGAAGGCAGCGGCAGATCGGCACTGGCAGCGAGGCGCGGTCGAGGCGAACAAGACCGCAGGCTGGCGGTATGCGATAAGCGTGGTGGGCGATTGTGGGCGGGCGCGTCGAAGTGCAGCGAGCTGCGTCGAGCCAGCCGGGGGCGCGCGTGTCAGGCGAGTGGCAGCCGACAGGGAGTGGGCGGGGGGCGTCGCCTGACCGGCGACGCGTGGGCGGTGGCTGAGCAGTCCGTCAAACAGCACGAGGGCGCGTCGAGCACAGGGCACCGTCGATGAGAGGCGGCACCGCGTGAGGCCTGGGGAGCACAGGGCGTCGGTCGAGGAGGAGATGCGTCAGGGCGCCAGGAGGAGTACCGCGGCACGCACAATACCGCGGCGTCGAATCAATCTGCAGGGCTTCACCGTTCGGGAGGATCGATCCGATCTATAGAGCAAGATCGAGTCAATCTGGAGACGAAGCGAGGACGGATTGGGGCAGACCGATCTCGAAACAAAAAGAAAACCGGCAACGACGGCCAGGAACAAGGCGGATGTTGCAGAAATTTTTGTCTAACCTAGCTCTGATACCATGTCAGGAATATGCAACATATATTCCTCTGGGGGCCAAAGGCCACAATATATAGTACAGGTACAGGGCAAATATGCAGGAAGCCTCCTAACATATGAGGGAAATACAATATACAGATATACACATCTAACACCTGGAAGTAATCTGCTCCGTCTACAGATGCTAATCGGCTAAACCACTGCACCAGGCCCCTAGCTTGACCATATTGATTATCTACTCATTATCTTTAAATCCTTATCAGATTCTATGTTATTCCCTTCCTACATATGTCGGAGTGGAGCTGGCTGGAGGCAGACTCATAGCAACTAGATGATGAAGTTGGATTTCCTTGAAATTATTAATCTCTGATTCCTTTTATTGAAGAAGTACTTGAAATATCTAAAAATTCAATGCTCGAGTCTGTTGCACTCATTGGTTGTACAAGTGAACTCACCTGAACGAAAAGAAATGAGATGGTCTGGGTAACAATCTGCAACGATCTACATGTTCTTATTTTGTTTTATCTGAACATGGGTCTCCACGGAAAGCTGCACACTCTTTTTTCTTCTACAAATGTAATTCTATCAGGGCATATCATTTCACACAATATGAATGGAAAGGGTGAAAGCCGGTTGGAAAAATATCATTTCACACGTCTCTGAACTAGGTTCTACCTACCTATTACAGTCATGTATCTTACTATTTGTATTCTTCATTTCATCTAGCAGAAGTAATTTGTATCTGTTTTCTGTGAAAACAATCACATATTTTCTTTGCACGAGCAATCATATGTATAAATTATGCATCTTAAATTTTTGATAATTGTTTTGGAGGGACTCTGCAGAATGAAGCAATAGTTTTAACAATATGTCTCGCTGCAACGTGCGGGGTATTATCTAGTATTCTGAAATAAGGGTGTTATTGATCACTGCCTTAATATATATGTTTGTCCTGGGATTTTGGATGGCTAAATCAGCAACCTAATCTAGGGAACAAAGATAAATGTTGCGGAATGGTGGGTATTGCCTTGCGTTGTTGCGCGTGATCTCAATAAGTCAGGACTTCAATTAACAAAAAGGTCAGGATTTGGTTTTCTGTTTACAAAGTAGTACTACTACATACTGGTTCATCTGATCTTTGTTGATGCTAGACTTAAAAGTAGGCGTGATTGGTAGTTAACGTGAGTTCTGACCTTTGAATGGCATGAGGCGTAATGTTCTTTCTGCATGGGCGTGGTCCTTAGTTTTGGCGACAGAAATGTTGGTGAACACTTGATTGCAACTGACGTTTCCAGCAGTCGGATGGTACAGAACACATTAAGAACGCTGGTGCACGTTACAGTTTAGCATGCAAACTATGCGGGGCAAATGAAGACTGCTCTGATACTTATGGTCGAAAGGTTTCAAGAGCTAGCAACACTTGCTCGACAAACTAAGAGCAAGTCTAACAGGCCCCGTAAATTTCCGGCGAGATACGGGGTGCCGGTGTTTTGGCCCGCCTAGCACGCCCCGTAAATAAGCCGGCCCGTATCGCTCAGATACGGGGCGGGGCAATAACCCACCCGGCCCCGTATATGTACAGGGTGAGGGTGCGAGTGAGGGTCCAATCCCTCACTCGCAACCCTAGCTCCGCCGCGCGCCCCCCAACTCCGACGAGGAATTCCAGCCGCTCCGTTCACTAATCCATGCCGCCGCCGCCATGAGCTGACGCCGCCAAGCTACAGGCTCCTCCTCCCCAGCCAAGCGCCGCCGCGGCGGGGACGGCGGCCACGGCGGCCGCGGCGGAGGAGGCGGAGGAGGTGGAGGATCCCCTCTTCCTGCAGGCGGTCGAGGCCTCCAAGCAGGAGGCCGCCGACAGGGCGGCCGCGGATAAGGAGGAGGAGGCGCTCGCCATCGCCGGCGTCGAGGAGATGAAGAAGGCGGAGGTTGCCGCTGCCGCCGTCATCGTAATCGATGATTGACTAGGCGTACTGCCGCCGCGGCAGCGACAACCTCGCCGACAAGGAGGTCTCCGGCGAGGTTCTTTTATGCAGTTTTAGATTAGGGTTAGCTTAGCAAGTCGCGATCTACCGCTAGATCGCGCAATTTTGCCTGTATCTATGATAAATCGAAGCCTATCTATGAACAATCTGCTTTTATCTCGCGCGAAATTTAAATTTTAAATATACGGGGCTCGGATACGGGGTCTGCTAGACGGACGATGAAATCAGTGGGGAATTTCAGAGCAAAATCGAGTAGAGGGCCCTGTACTCGAGTTTTACGGGGCAGAAATTTAAAGGACCTCTTAGACATGCTCTAATGCACCTATATATATACGTCCGTCATCAGAGGTAGAAGACCGCGGCGCCCTTGGTGTGCTAATTAACACGCGCTCTTCCTTTTCTCACAAGCTGCAGCTGGACAATATATATTATCGTATGTACTCCCTCCATTTTAAAATATAAGATATTTTAGGTTTGTGAAGTAAATGTATCTAGCTTATTTTAGATGTAGGTTCACTCAACTTGGTGGCGAATCTACACACTAAAAAAAGTCTAGATTTATTTTTTTTACAAACCTAAAACATCTTATATTTTGAAACGGGAGGGAGTAGTAGTTCCACATACTAGTACATTACAACTAGCAGTGCTACAACATAGAAATCTTCCCTGGCTTATCTTGCCGAGGCAGTAGAGTACAAGCTAGGATGACAAGAACCAGCAACTGACTGACCGGAAAGATGAAGATCGAGCAATACTACAACAGTACAATTCTAAGTCGTAGATGACTGAAGCGGTTGCACAGTATGATGCAGCAGACAGAAACTCTAAGCAGCTTCACACACTCACACTCACAAACTCGATCTGCTATAGTACCTACTAGCTAGCGGTTCAAGTTGCTACGCAAGCTCAAGAGGGATAGACGGGAGGACTGGAGATGAGAGGGGAGGTAGGGGTAAGACGAAGCTAGCGTCTACGTAGAAGAGTCTCTTGCATGGTAAAGTCTTGCAAGGTCAAGAACAGCAGCTGCTTGGATCTTGGCAAGAGTACCAAAGGAGGCCGCGCAGAAGCAGAATAAAGGAGAAGCGGGAGTGGCGTAAGAAGTAGGGGGGCAGACAGATGAGAGCTCAGGGAGGATAGAGCCGGTAGTGCCATCAGCGCGGCCGCGGCGCTCCGCAGCTCCCGCTCTTGGGCGGCGTCGTACCCTTCTCCGACGACCGGGCGAGAAGAAGGTCCCAGATCACGGAGGAGAGCGCGAGCCGGCAGCGACAGGCCATGCTGAAGCCTGGGCTGGCATGGGCATGGAGATGAGAGCAGCGGAGGCTCCCTGGGAAGGGTGGCATGGCGAGGCGCCCCCAAAGGGAAGGGCTGCGGTTTGAGTGGTAACTGGCGCTGGTGAGCTTGGTTGGAAGGAGGAGGGCTGGCTACCCGGGGAGGAGCCGCTTATGTAGGAGATCGAAGGAAGGAGTAGACAGGAGCGTGCGCTGCAGAGAGTGAAGATGGAGATATGCGGTAGTACATCGGCCCACATTAATGGCCGGGGGGGAGTGCATGCAAAATGGTGGTAAGGCGCGTTTGCGGGTACGGTGGTCCGAGCGATCGAGCTGAGCCCCGAAAGGATGAAACACGCCTTTATGGACGGTGCAGCGGGGAGGTTAATTTGCTGCGTTGCATGTGTCGCTTGTTGGGGCTGGCCTCGGCGACACACGCCGAACCAGCCCTCCGGCGACAAACGCCGATGTCCTCTCTCTCTCGCACGGACGAAGGTAGAAGAAGAAGTGGAGACAGCAGATTTTTCCGGGCCGGCGCACGAACGCCGCCGCGGGCGCAACAACGCCCTAATCCTTTTATGTTTCAGCTGGCTCGAACCAGTAGTTACTGATCAGTACAAGGGGTATTTATACCCAGGCTAGCGCACTCTACACACACGCACGCTGCCCGCTTCTCTTTGCATGATCTCATCGCGCAAGATACGCACCCACATACCACGATCCGCTCGCCCAGCGCACGCATGACCCGGCAAGCCTCCAACAGAAATGCATGCACGACCCTGCTACCTACGCGCCAACTGCCCGCCAGACATGCACGCACGCACTGGTTGAAGCCGCTGTGGCTTAATCCTAACATTCTCCTCCTAAGCCACAACCTCGCCGCTAATCCCGACGTACAGGACACCGGCCTCTCGTCAACTGTTGCAGGGAACGCTTCTTCTTTGTCTCCGGCGACAGACGCCGTCTTCGGCGATACACGCCGAACATCTCCTCCTGCGACGAACGCCATCTTCACGATCGTCCCACGCACGTACGCCGGCGATCCAGTCTTCTCGTACGGGAGCCGCCTGCTCATCCGCGAGACTCGGACGTCGCCTTCGTCCGACGCCACCACGGGCATCAACGCGTGACCGCATCTCCATGGCCTCCGCTCCTTGACCGTTGTGTTGCCCCGCTGCAGCCTCAGCCGCAGCACAACACCTCCATGCCGCCCCCACGCTGCACCACGTCGCTCGTGGTCCGCCCGTCCAGGCCGCGCGCACGGCGCGCTCATACGCACACGACGCGGCCGGCGTCCAACGGCCACCACCACACTTGACGCAGCCTCCATCTTCTTCCTCAGCGACACAGATACCAAATGTTGGGGCTGGCCTCGGCGACACACGCCGAACCAGCCCTCCGGCGACAAACGCCGATGTCCTCTCTCTCTCTCGCACGGACGAAGGTAGAAGAAGAAGTGGAGACAGCAGATTTTTCCGGGCCGGCGCACGAACGCCGCCGCGGGCGCAACAACGCCCTAATCCTTTTATGTTTCAGCTGGCTCGAACCAGTAGTTACTGATCAGTACAAGGGGTATTTATACCCAGGCTAGCGCACTCTACACACACGCACGCTGCCCGCTTCTCTTTGCATGATCTCATCGCGCAAGATACGCACCCACATACCACGATCCGCTCGCCCAGCGCACGCATGACCCGGCAAGCCTCCAACAGAAATGCATGCACGACCCTGCTACCTACGCGCCAACTGCCCGCCAGACATGCACGCACGCACTGGTTGAAGCCGCTGTGGCTTAATCCTAACATTCTCCTCCTAAGCCACAACCTCGCCGCTAATCCCGACGTACAGGACACCGGCCTCTCGTCAACTGTTGCAGGGAACGCTTCTTCTTTGTCTTCGGCGACAGACGCCGTCTTCGGCGATACACGCCGAACATCTCCTCCTGCGACGAACGCCATCTTCACGATCGTCCCACGCACGTACGCCGGCGATCCAGTCTTCTCGTACGGGAGCCGCCTGCTCATCCGAGACTCGGGTCGCGCCGTCCGACGCCACCACGGGCATCAACGCGTGACCGCATCTCCATGGCCTCCGCTCCTTGACCGTTGTGTTGCCCCGCTGCAGCCTCAGCCGCAGCACAACACCTCCATGCCGCCCCCACGCTGCACCACGTCGCTCGTGGTCCGCCCGTCCAGGCCGCGCGCACGGCGCTCGCCATACGCCTGCAGCGGCGGCGTCCAACGGCCACCACCACACTTGACGCAGCCTCCATCTTCTTCCTCAGCGACACACGCCGAGATCCTTCCGGCGCCCAAACGCCTCGGCGCACATACGCCGCTGATGCCGTCGTGCTCAAACACCACGCAGCATCTTGGTAGCCTCCGCGCTCGCCGTACGCACGACGCACAGCGCGCCGCCTCCGCATCCGCCGCGGACTCACCGCTCGCCATGGCCCCGAACCATGAGGCTCTGATACCAAATGTTGGGGCTGGCCTCGGCGACACACGCCGAACCAGCCCTCCGGCGACAAACGCCGATGTCCTCTCTCTCTCTCGCACGGACGAAGGTAGAAGAAGAAGTGGAGACAGCAGATTTTTCCGGGCCGGCGCGAACGCCGCCCAGCGCAACAACGCCCTAATCCTTTTATGTTTCAGCTGGCTCGAACCAGTAGTTACTGATCAGTACAAGGGGTATTTATACCCAGGCTAGCGCACTCTACACACACGCACGCTGCCCGCTTCTCTTTGCATGATCTCATCGCGCAAGATACGCACCCACATACCACGATCCGCTCGCCCAGCGCACGCATGACCCGGCAAGCCTCCAACAGAAATGCATGCACGACCCTGCTACCTACGCGCCAACTGCCCGCCAGACATGCACGCACGCACTGGTTGAAGCCGCTGTGGCTTAATCCTAACACCGCTCTCGTTTGCGTTGCTGTGGCCGGCGCCTGCGCGTGCGCGTGCGCGTGTATGCTTGGTGATGAATGCGTGCAGTGCAGCCATGGCCATGCGTGTTTCAGACAGACCAACCGGAGCTCGGAAAACCAGAGGGCGGAGCACCGATCGGCATCGGCATCGGACCCATGCTCACGCCATGCACGGACGGACGCACGCGTACGTACATGTACACACGGAGACAGATCGAGCGCATGTGACGCTGTGATGGAGTACTCGATCGTCAGCTGGGTGTGCGAGCGTACGTACGCTGTGAAGAGGCGATCGAGCTGGGAATGGCAGATCGATCAGGAATGGGGCTCTGGTGCGTTCGTCCTGGAGTTGCACGCACGCGCGGGCGCAGATTACACCAACATTACGGGGCGTGGGCATCATGAATGCCCGACGTTAAGCCGGCGGGATGGGCGTTCGACGAGCTCCACGCCTCCACCTACCGGCCCGGCCGCACTTAACTCACATCGCCGCATGCTACGAGACTGACTCCGTTTTCGTTCGCTTCTGCGGGTTGTACGCTACATACCCATTGTATGCTTCCTCGTAACTGAAACTGTGCTGCAGCATAGTGGTCACGCTGTGGGGGCCGGCCTCGGGAGGCGCGCGTGCAAGCTCGCTCGGGATTTCACTGTTGGCCGGAACTCGAACAAAACGTAAATACGCAACGGTATGTAGAGTCATTATGCCCGAGCACCGTGGAGTGTACTATATACTCATTCCGTCCAAAAAAAAAAAAAAATACTCACTCCCACTTATATTAGTTGACTCAAATTTTTCTAAATATGAATATATCAAGCACTAAAATCTGACTACATATATTCGTATATAGATGAATCTAATTCAACTAATGTGGGTCGAAGGTAGTAAGATATTTTAGACTATTTCAAGTAAAGCATGTGTATTTAGATATTTTTAGTAATTGAGGAGGTCCCTTCTCAACAACCCACTCCCCCTCTCACTCTTGTTATCCACAGTTCTTGTGCGTGCGTCGCCTGAGGCAGGGCCTCTTACAGATCCTCTCCATCAGAATAGCCGGCAGGAGTTGGGCAAGGAGGGGCCCCGGAGTAGCTAGGGTTGGCGTTTTCGGCTGTTTGCCGTTTGTGGGCCTTGTTCCCGGACGTGGAGTTCCGATTCATGGTGGAGGAATTGGGGCTCTAGTGTTCGTCCTCCTTGCTCTCAATCTCCTCTCGTTGGAGCGGCAGGCGATGTCGATGGCCACCGCATCCTTTAATAAATTTGGGGTCGTGTGCTTCCTCTATGCATGCGCTGCTTCCGATCTCATCCATCTTCCTATTGCCGGCCATGGTGGTGAGGGGAGGAAGGTGGAGAGCTTGGTCACGATCGGATCTGGAGGCGGCAGGGGAGTTTTCGCTCGGGTGCATGCGCAACACACCAGGCAGTGGCTTCCCTTTGTTGCGTCCACCTCTGCCCGGCCATGGAGGAAATGGGAAGAAGATGACGACTAGGTGGTGACCAGCCAGCTACTCCTTCAAGTGTCGTCATCATCTTACCGGTGGCTTCTGCGCCACCTCCTTTCTCTCGTCCGAACATGGCGGCGAGGAAGAGAGAGGGGGTGTCTGATACGTCGGAAACGTATCTATAATTTTTTATGTTACATGCTTGTTTAGTATCTACTTTGCTTTGCTTCGTCTACACTTTAACGTGTTTTATATATTTCTAAAACTAACCTATTAACAAGTTGCCACTGCCAGTTGCCTGTTTTCTTCTATTTTTGGTTCCAGAAAGGCAGAAAATCAATATTCTCAGAATTGGACGGGACAAAAGCCAAAGTCAATATTTTACTGTGGGCGACACGAAGTCCAGAGGAGAGACGGAGAGGCGAGCCGGAGCCGCCACACCCCCTGTGGCATCCCGCAAAACCACTACTAGAAAATCGCGTTGTTTTTGTGCATTCATCGTCATCATCATGCATTGTTTGTCTGCATTATTTTGAAAAGCCTAGCTTTGATTTGTACAAACACCCCCCCTTATTTTCAAACACAAAACCCCGAGCGTATCGGATATTTTGTTTTCCTAAAAACTATTTTGCAAAATGGCCTTGTTTTAATTTAAGCAAGACCAAACAAACACACAGTTGAAAACAGCCCCGCTAAATCCTAGTCCCACCCAATCTATTCCTACCCACCAATCCACAGCCACCTCACCCTCTCACCCAATCCCTACCCACTCGCCACCTCAAGAATCCACCTCTTTTCCCTCTCTCTCTTTTTCACCCAGTCCCTCCTACCCTCTCTCTCACCTCCAGCCGACCCCACCTGGTCCACATCCTCTCTTCCTCTCTCTCCCTCCTCCTCTCTCTCTCGGCCTGGGGCCCCCCCTCGGCCACACCACGACCACCAGCGGCCCGCTGCACCACCTTCCCCACAGTCAACCACCTGCGCCCACTGGCCCCACCCAGGGACCCGCCCCCTGACTCCACGCACGCCGCCTGACCTCTCCTTCCGCGCCCCACCGTCCTCTCCTTCTCTCCCTTCCTGCTCCCTCCTCCCTGGCCCACACCGCCACCGTCCATGCAGCCGCTCCCCCTCCTCTCCGGCAACCACCCCGCGTCGCCCTACGCTCCGCCGGCCGCCGACGACCACCTCGCCGTTCCGCCGTCCGCCACGCCTCCCCAGCGCCCTCAAGGCTCGCCCGGCCCGCGAGCCGCGCCCGCCTAGCGCGGCAGCATACCCGCCAGCGCCCGCCGACCCAGCCGCCCGGCGTCGCCCGGACCCGTCGCTCCCGGCCCTCTCCAACCTCCGCGCCCGCCAAGCCGCGCGCCGCCTCGGCCGTGGGCGAACCGCCCGCCGCCCGTCTCGGCGTCGCCTCCATCGCCTGCAGCGCCGCGTCCCGCTCCACCGCCCACTCAGCGCTCCGCCCAGCGCCCGCCCGTCTCCGTCCGCGAGCTCCGTAGCCTCCGCCGCCCGCCCTCGCGAGCCACGCCCTTCGCCCGGCACGAGCCCTCCCGCCCGCCTCCTCCCGTTGCCGAGCGCGTGGACCTCCTCCTCTCGGCGGCCAGCCCGCCCGCCCGCCCGCCCGCGACAACCCGCCGGCCCGCACCTCCGCCCCATGGCCTCCTCCACCGGTCCCGAGCTCGTCGCGCCCGCGTCAAGTCCCGCGCGTCGCGTCGTCGGCCCTCCGGTGCCCCGCTGGCCCATGTCGCCGCCAAGATCCTCGTCGCGGTTCGTCGGTCGCCACCTTCGCCACGCCGGCGTTCGGCGCCTCTGCCTCGCATGCCGTGCCCTGCCCTGCTGGCTGCAAGACCACCTCCTCGGGATCTCACAGGCTGCCGCCTGCTCGCAGTCCACGGAGGCCAATTCGACGCCATCAAGTCCCGTGCCGAAGGTGCTCGAAGAATCGCGGACAAGAACCCCCTCTCGGACCATCAAGCACTCCTACTTGGACATGAGACCGATCGTCGGATTAGAAGGCGCCAAGTGTGCCGGCATGGATCCTCAGGATCTCCGTCGTGGAACCGAAGCCGAGAACCCCGTCAAACACCAAGACCCGTGGAACTGCCAAGTCCTTCCTCTCGAACCAAAGGGGCCAAGACCCATGATGCGGAAGGCGACACCGGACCGCGTCAAGACCTCCTTCATGGAACGCCAAGATCTTCTCGACATCGGGCCTTCGATATGGTTCCAACAAGATCGCCACAGACGCGAACTCCAAGACCCTAAGGCCCGAACAGCCCGATCCGAGCGCCAAGGCCTTGACGGGAATCGACAAGATCACCGGGACTCCAAGGTCTACTCGAAGTTGCAGACGCCAAGTTCTTCGCCCGAATGCCAAGACCGACAACATGACCGAAGACCACGGATGCGACAAGACCTACCTCAGTTATCCGAGAACGATTCCGCCGAGACCGTCAAACCCCGAACCCCAGATCCGGACCCCGAGACCGACCCCGAACCCCGGAACCCCCAGTTCGTCGAGACCCCCCCCAATGTGTGACCCCTTTTCCGAGCTCTATTTTATAAATGCTAAACATAAAACCTGTTGCACATTAATTGCCATACTTGCTTGCATAATCGTGTGGTTTGGGGGCCTTATGCCGATTCACCTTATAATTAAATATGGGGCTCATATGCGGGCAAATATAGTCTCATATTGGCCTCATTTAAACTTGTGTAGCGAACCGGTGATATATTCTGCCTTGTTAAACAACAATTAAATTGCGGGGTATCTAAACAACTTGAACCGCCTAATTAATTTTCGGGACCCCGGTTCCGCCTAATCTGACCTAATTGCATCGCACCTTGCCATGCCATGCATCATACATGCATCATGCCGATCTTCTGCCATTGTATTAAATATTGCATCCGGTGTTTATTCCAGTGTTTTTCTTCTTCGCGGATAAGGCCGATGAGTTGATGTGAGCTTCGCCCCGATCTTCGTTTGAACCTTCGGCAATGTTTTCAGGCGAGCATCTCCCCCTTTCTACCTATCTTACTTTTATAGTATTTACTTCCCTCCTGTTGATCTATTGCTATCTGTGTTGCGATTCTCTAGTTTCCGTACCCTTGATATCCCTTTGACCTTATATTGCCATGGCCACCTCCTATTACATTGTTTGGTAGATAGCTGGACTTGGCGTCGTGATCGCTTGCTCAAGTGCCGTTGCATGTCGTTAAGTGCCACAGTTGTTGATGTAATGCCGCATGTTGATGTTGGAGATGATCATGGCTTTAATTATTGTTTCACTTTAATTCCTGTTTAACAACTAAAATTGAATTAAGCAGAGGCATCGGGGGGTGATAGGTAAGTTTTGGTTTCGACCGCCACTTGTGTCCGTGGGACCAGTTCTTGACACTGTTCCGAGATCGAGCGCTAACCACGGTGGGGAGATATGCCCCCCCCATTGATTAGTACCTGATTTCAAAGTATTGTACTGGGGGCCACAACTAGTTTGAGGATTTATTTACTATCCTGTACCTATGCCATGCTTTACCGCTTTATTTACGATTGTGTGAGGAGCATTGTCTTTGTTTAGGAAGCGGAGTGTTTTATTTGTGTCGATAGTCCCGATTGGGGACTTGCTGTCGTTCTGACCAGCGACGCAAACCCCAAGTCCGTCTCGGAGACCGGCCGACTTCGTTGCGGTGTCGACTTGGTGGGGTGCCCCACGTGCTTGCTTTGGATCAGGAACGTCGTGACTTAGGCCCGCCGACATACCGATGGGTGTATGTTAACGATGCGATCCGCAAAAGTGAAGTGCTGGATACTTTGGTGCACCCTGGTTAAATCTTTTCGAGAAGCCGTGTCCGCGGTTATGGACGACTTGGAGCACAGTGCTTGATCATAGACAACTATAACTAAAGTTTACTGTTATAAATTGACTTGTATCCGATATGACTAGTAATCAGCTTCACTACAACGGAAGGGCTAAGTAAAAGTACCAACAACTGCTGGGTTTTGGGTTATCTCATGCTAATTGAATCTGACTAGTAAGTGATGCCACTATAACGGAATGATTAACTAAAAGTGCCCACTGTTTACTTTATCAGGATGAATATCTAAACCTGACTAGTAAATGCTGCAACGATAACTGAATAAGTAAAACTGCCAACTGTGTGAGTTCCTCGGTTGACTTCCTCGTTTGGTCTCGAGGGGGAAACGCCAGGATGGGTTTGTTTGATGATAGTATCAGGTTGGATCCGAATAGGTCTTTCTCACCCCTCTCTGATAGCCGCCAGTTGTATCGAGTCTCTATAGGTTGTTTAGTGCATGCTGCCGCCTTGATCCACCATACCTATGTGGCGAGGACCGAATTCTAGTCTCGCCGTGTACTAGCCTCGATCTTGGCTCCTTCTTTTCCTTTGCCCTTTGTCGGCACCTTTTGTTTAAGCAGGTTTGAGATCGACGCCGTTAGCGGGGTTACCCTTCCGGCTTGGCACAGGCGAGTTATGGACGCCATTGGTTATTCTTCAGGGCTCTTAGCCCCATTTGCATCTTGTCCGTAGCTGGACGCTCTATCGTTTTCAAGGTGATTTGGATCTTTGTATATTATATCTGTATTCTTGACTCATTGAGTCGCTGCTGTATATATATCTGTTCTGTGGGTCCCATCGAGGACTGTTGTGTAATGTTATTACTTCGTTTTCCACCCGCACGAAAGTGCCTGGTGGGCACCTTTGAATCGTTTCTATGCGGGTTTGGCGAGTTTCGCTAAAACTTGCATAGGGCGATCGAGGGTGTTCTGAGTAGTGTCGAGCTCGGCGGTTGCGATACCCCACAAGTCCAGCCTGTAGGATAACCTAGCTAACGGCCGAAGTAGAGTGTCAAAACTATTTTTGCAAAATCGGTTGGATAGTTCTGATTAGGTCTGATTTTATTACTTACCCCTCTGCTATTCTCCTCTTACCTCTACGTGTTTTGAACCCGCTCTCGTCTTTTTCTTCGAGTCCAGGATTTCTCGTGGTTGGGTTCCATCGTACCTTCAGGGTTTTGCTTCCTCCTTTGGTAACGGTGTGGCTACATCGGGTCTTCATGCTATCCGAGGAATCCTTCGTCTGTGGTACCATTCTTTGTTCCTTGTTTGTGCCTTCCGGTGTTTCCGACGCGACGACATCATCCACGCCAGATCCGATGCGCATCACTCCTTTGTTCGAACCTCGATTGTCGAGATCTTGATCGATTTGAGTTGGTTGCATAATCCGCCTATTCGTAATGCGAGTAATGGTTTGAGTGCGGGATGGAGTAGCTACCATACCACTACCCTTATCATTCGCTCTTGTACGTCGAATCGATGGATCCAGCGGTTTACTCCGTCCACGGAAGTTAGGTGGCTTATTTGTTGATACCTCTACCTTCGACCTTTTGTTCCGGAGTGTTCTCTCGGCGATCACGGACAACCTCTTGTTAGTGGTGTCGCGAGGATCTACATGAAGCGAGAAGATTCAGATCGCCGACCTTCTGTCGGTACCATGAGGCGGATCTCGAGGCGAGATCCATTGTTAGTGGTGTCGGTGTGGCATCCCATAAAACCACTACTAGAAAATCGCGTTGTTTTGTGCATTCATCGTCATCATCATGCATTGTTTGTCTGCATTATTTTGAAAAGCCTAGCTTTGATTTGTACAAACACCCCCCCTTATTTTCAAACACAAAACCCCGAGCGTATCGGATATTTTGTTTTCCTAAAAACTATTTTGCAAAATGGCCTTGTTTTAATTTAAGCAAGACCAAACAAACACACAGTTGAAAACAGCCCCGCTAAATCCTAGTCCCACCCAATCTATTCCTACCCACCAATCCCTGGCTGCCACCTCACCCTCTCACCCAATCCCTACCCACTCTGCCACCTCAGCAATCCACCTCTTTTCCCCCCCTCTCTCTCTTTTTCACCCAGTCCCCTCCTACCCTCTCTCACCTCCAGGCCGACCCCACCCCTGGTCCACATCCTCTTCCTCTCTCTCTTCCCCCCTCTCTCAGGCCTGGGGCCCTACCCCTCGGCCCACACACAGCCACCGCTGCCCCTGCCAGCACCTTCCACCCCCTGGTCAACCACCGCCTGCGCCCCTGGGCCCCACCCAAGGACCCCGCTCCACGCACGCACTGACCTCTCCTTCCCACGCCCCACGTCCTCTCCTTCTCTCCCCTTCCTCTCCCTGCTCTCCTCGCCCCGCACCCGCCCGTCCAAGCGCTCCGCTCCCTCCTCTCCGAACCACCCAGCGTCGCCCCTACGCTCCGCCGCCCGGCGACCACCTCGCCCGTTCGCCGTCGCCACGCCTCCCGCGCGCCTCGAGCTGCGCCGCCCGCCGCCCACCGCTAGCCCGACGCGGCGAAACACGCCCGCCCTTGCACGCCGACCAGCGCCCGGCGTCGCCGGACCACGTCGCTCGCCGGCCCTCTCCAACCTCCGCCCTGCCCGCGCGCCGCCTCGGCGTGGGCAGCCGCCCCGGCGCCGCCCGTCTCGGCGTCGCCTCCATCGCCCTGCCCGCTCGTCGCTCCACGCCCACCGCTCCCGCGCCAAGCGCCCGCGCCCTTCTCTCGTCCGCGACTCCGGCCTTCGCCGCTCCGCCGCCCTGGTGAGCCACGCCCGCCTTCGCCCGGCAAACCCTCGCCCCGCCTCCTCTGCCGCCAGCCGCTGTGGACCTCCTCCTCTCGCGCGGCGCCGCCGCGCCCGCCCGCCGCGACAACCCGCGCCCGGCACCGCCTCCCGTGGCCTCCTCCACCCGGTCCCGAGCTCGTCGCCGCCGCGTCCGCAAGTCCCTGGCCGCCGTCGCGCTCGTCGGCCCTCCGGTGCCCGCTGGCCCATGACGTCGCCGCCAAGATCCTCGTCGCCGGTTCGTCAGTGCCGCCACCTCGCCTTCTGGACGCCGGCGTTCCCGGCGCCTCTGCCTCCGCATGCCCGTGCCCTGCCCCTGCCGGCTGCAAGACCACCTCCTCGGGGATCTCCTGGGCTGCCGCCTCGCTCGCAGGTCCACGGAGGCCAGATTCCTTCGACGCCATCAAGTCCCCGTACCCCGAAGGTGCTCGAAGAATCGCGGACAAGAACCCCCTCTCGGACCATCAAGCACTCCTACTTGGACATGAGACCGATCGTCGGATTAGAAGGCGCCAAGTGTGCCGGCATGGATCCTCAGGATCTCCGTCGTGGAACCGAAGCCGAGAACCCCGTCAAACACCAAGACCCGTGGAACTGCCAAGTCCTTCCTCTCGGAACCAAAGGACGCCAAGACCCTTGATGCGGAAGGCGACACCAGGAGCGTCAAGACCTCCTTCATGGAACGCCAAGATCTTCTCGACATCAGGGCCTTGATATGGTTCCAACAAGATCGCCACACGGACGCGAACTCCAACCCTAAGGCCCCCCGAAGCCCGATCCGAGCGCCAAGGCCTTCGACGGGGAATCGACAAGATCACCATGGACTCCAAGGTCTACTCCGAAGTTGCAGACGCCAAGTTCTTCGCCGAACGCCAAGACCGACAACATGACCCGAAGACCACGGATGCGACAAGACCTACCTCAGTTATCCGAGAACGATTCCGCCGAGACCGTCAAACCCCGAACCCCAGATCCGGACCCCGAGACCGACCCCGAACCCCGGAACCCCAAGTTCGTCGAGACCCCCCCTAATGTGTGACCCCTTTTCCGAGCTCTATTTTATAAATGCTAAACATAAAACCTGTTGCACATTAATTGCCATACTTGCTTGCATAATCGTGTGGTTTGGGGGCCTTATGCCGATTCACCTTATAATTAAATATGGGGCTCATATGCGGGCAAATCTAGTCTCATATTGGCCTCATTTAAACTTGTGTAGCGAACCGGTGATATATTCTGCCTTGTTAAACAACATTTAAATTGCGGGGTATCTAAACAACTTGAACCGCCTAATTAATTGTCGGGACCCCGGTTCCGCCTAATCTGACCTAATTGCATCGCACCTTGCCATGCCATGCATCATACATGCATCATGCCGATCTTCTGCCGTTGTATTAAATATTGCATCCGGTGTTTATTCCAGTGTTTTGCTTCTTCGCGGATAAGGCCGATGAGTTGATGTGAGCTTCGCCCCGATCTTCGTTTGAACCTTCGGCAATGTTTTCAGGCGAGCATCTCCCCCTTTCTACCTATCTTACTTTTATAGTATTTACTTCCCCTGTTGATCTATTGCTATCCGTGTTGCGATTCTCTAGTTTCGCACCCTTGATATCCCTTGCAGCCTTATATTGCCATGGCCACCTCCTATTACATTGTTTGGTAGATAGCTGGACTTGCGGCGTCGTAGTCGCTTGCTCAAGTGCCGTTGCATGTCGTTAAGTGCCACGATTGTTGATGTAATGCCGCATGTTGATGTTGGAGATGATCATGGCTTTAATTATTGTTTCACTTTAATTCTGTTTAACAACTAAAATTGAATTAAGCGAGGCATCGGTGGGTGATAGGTAAGTTTTGGTTTCCGCCCACTTGTATCCCGTAGGACCCGAGTTCTTGACACTGTTAGAGATCGAGCGCTAACCACGTGTGGGAGATATGGGCCCCCATTGATTAGTACCTGATTTCAAAGTATTGTCTTTGGGGGCCACAACTAGTTTGAGGATTTATTTACTATCTGTACCTATGCCATGCTTTACCGCTTTATTTACGATTGTGTGAGGAGCATTATACTGTTTAGGAAGCGGAGTGTTTTATGTCAGCCCCGATTGGGGACTTCGTCGTTACAACCATACGCAAACCCCAAGTCCGTCTCGAGACCGGCCGACTTCGTTGCGGTGTCGACTTGGTGGGGTGGCCCCGTGCTGCATTGGGTGCAGGAACGTCGTGACTTAGGCCCGACATACCGATGGGTGTATGTTAACCGATCGGCAAAAGGGTCAAGCTGTGGATACTTTGGTGCACCCTGCGGTTAAATCTTTTAGAAGCCGTGTCATGTTATGGACGACTTGGAGCACGGTGCTTGATCATAGACAACTATAACTAAAGTTTCTTGTTATAAATTGACTTGTATCCGATATGACTAGTAATCGGCTTCACTACGGAAGGGCTAAGTAAAAGTACCAACAAGCTGGGTTTTGGGTTATCTCATGCTAATTGAATCGACTAGTAAGTGATGCCACTATAACGGAATGATTAACTAAAAGTGCCCACTGTTTACTTTATCGGGATGAATATCTAAACGACTAGTAAATCTTTAGCGATAACGAATAAGTAAAAGCGCCAACGTGTGAGTTCCTCGGTTGACTTCCTCGTTTGGTCTCGAGGGGAAACGCCAGATGGGTTTGTTTGATGATAGTATCGTGTTGGATCGAATAGGTCTTTCTCACCCCTCTCGATAGCCATTGTATCGAGTCTCTATAGGTTGTTTAGTGCATCTTTGCCGCTTGATCCACCATACCTATGTGGCGAGGACCGCAATTCTAGTCTCGCCGTGTCTTGGCCTCGATCTTGACGCTCCTTCTTTTTCCTTTGCCCTTTGTCGGCACCTTTGTTTAAGCAGGTTTGAGATCGGCCGCGTTAGCAGGTTACCCTTCCTGCTTGGCACAGGCGGTTATGGGCGCCATTGGTTATTCTTGTGGCTCTTAGCCCCATTTGCATCTTGTCCGTGGTCACGCTCTATCGTTTTCAAGGTGATTTGGATCTTTGTATATTATATATGTATTCTTGACTCATTGAGTCAGCTCTGTATATATATCTTACGTGGGTCCCATCGAGGACTGTTGTGTAATGTTATTACGCTTTCCACCATGAAAGTGCCTGGTGGACACCTTTGAATCGTTTCTATGCGGGTTTGGCGAGTTTCGCTAAAACTTGCATAGGGCCGATTCTGAGGGTGTTACACCCCCGTAGGCGCGGGTGGGACCACCCCGCGCCTGGGCAGGGAGTGGGCCCTCTGGCCGCCTCCTAGCCTCGCCTCTTCGCCTATAAGAAGCCCCCGATGCAGAAACCCTATGAACCCGATCAAAACTCCACGAAACCTTCTATAGCCGCCGCCACCATCGCCCCTAGATCGGGGGGATCTGAAGTTCTTCCTGGCACCCTGCCGGAGGGGAGATCATCCCGGAGGCCTTCTTCTCCGGTATGAAGCGTGAGTAGTTCCACCTTGGACTACGGGTCCATGTAGTAGTTAGATGGTTGTATCTCCTCATTGTGCTTTCATGTATAGATCTTGTGAGCTCCGTTCATGATCAAGATCTAATCTATTTGTAATCATGCATGTTGTGTTTGGGATCCGATAAATATTGAGATTACTATGTCGATTGATTAATGGTTTTATCTATTTGATACTATCATGTCTGTGTTGTTTGTGATCTTGCATGCTCTCCGTTGTTAGTAGCTATCTTGGCCAAGTAGTTGCTAGTGACTCCAAGAGGGGGTATTTATACTCGATAGTGGGTTCATGCCTCTACTTTCCAAGATAAGTGACAAAAATCTCTTAGGTTGTAGATGTGTTGTTGCCACTAGGGAGAAAACAACGGTCTCTTGTTTATGGAACAAGTGGAATGTTTACTTTACACACTTTGCTTAAAGTAGTTGTCTGTTGCTTACAACTTAATACTGGAGGGGGTTCGGATGATAACCTAAAGGTGGAGTCTAGTCATAGATGCAGTTGGATGGAGGTCTATGTATATTATTGTATTGCCAAATCGAATCTCATAGGATATTTTTCTATGGTATTGCATTGTTATGCCTTACTCAGTTCATGTCAATCGCAATGTTGTAATTTGTTTACCCTTCATGCCATGTTGTTTATCTAAGGAGAGCACCTCTAGTGAACTATGGACCCCGGTCCAATCTTTACAATTGATACATCCTCCACTGTTACTCGTTTACTTGCTATAAGCCATTACCTTCCACACCATACGTTTAATTCTTTTTTACAGCAAACCGGTGAGCTTGACAACCTCACTGTTCGTTGGGGCAAAGTCTTGAGTTTGTGTTGTGCATGTTTCCACGTTGCTTGCAACACCTTTGAGACGTTTCTTTCCTCCTAATGGTTCGATAATGTAACACCACGGTTCTGAAAAGACCGTAGCTTCTATGTGACATGCCAATCCCTGGATCGGTTCATTGGCCCACAATAGAATAAGATGAATAACATAGCAAAATATCCGTGTATCATAAATAACGAAGATCCAGAGTACCATTATTACAATAAAAGCTTAGCCCAAGGCTAGCTCAAATTATTCAGGTAGCAACATAAATAAAGCAAATCCTCCATTCTTCAAATTGTCCACAAGTGAACAAGTGCCGAGTGGAGTACCGTGGCCTATATCGATTACTTAGAATCGGAATATCCTGCAACATGAAACGTAGCAGCCCCGAAGGGTCAATACATAGAATGTATGGCAAGTAGAGCTAGTAAAGGAGACAATAGTGCTAACATCTACATGCATATTTGGCAATTGGAGCTGTGTCTGGCTTGCATTTGCAAATACCTTTGTCCTACTTTCATAAACCGTTTTTGATTTTCTTTGAAAAGATCCCAATTAAGTTAACCAACAACATTAAAGCAATTATGAAATTAGAATGAGCGAGAAACATGTCATGGAATCAATACCAAGCAACTCAGATGTCCATAACCGGGGACACGGCTAATCGATTAGATTATACACCCTGCAGGGGTTAGTACACTTTACCCATGTGACTTGGCCAGCCATCGTACCATCACTCTCATTTTGGGTGATGATAGGAGAAGTCCAAGAAGAGACTGTTCGGGAAGTAGCTCCCCAATCCCGACGCGCACCGGTCCAACCTACCAAAATTCTACATCTCTGGATACGCGGGTTCGAGTTACCACAACCTACTAAGTCCAACCAACCGCCCATTCCATTATTGGCACATAGTTGTACACGTAAGCTACAGAATAAAGAAGCCAATCATTTTCTCTTGATACCTGGGTGCCTTTCCGCAATGAAACCACCAAAATTTATCAATCCCATCACACCCAGGAGATTCATTGATTAAGTTGTTTTAGTTTTCGCAAACCAACACATTTAGAAACAACTTTCAGTGATGTAACCCATCCCTCGTACATCATAGCATGGCTAAGCACAACTACCAACGGTGGTTCATCTACAAGGAAAGCCCTACCACATAATAGGACATAGCATAGCGATAGTATCATCCTACACATGCGTCTACAAAATACACGACAATGCATAGAAAATAGTAGGACAATATCATGAACAAAATAGCATCTACTTGCCTTGGTTGTAGCGGTCGGAAGAACAATCCACACACGAGCAAGCGTTGCACTCGTCACAATCTACACGATACAATTGCAATCATAAACAAACCATCCACAAGCATATGCAACAAAGATGATGCATGAATGCATGCATGACAAGTGAGGTGATGCTACAACAACACCACATAATCCTATTCAGTAAAGCTACTGATTGCATGCATGGAAAATAGTTTTAGCGCAAGGAAAACTATTTTGCAAAATATAATGCTCAAAACTAGAGCTAGAACCCAAATAATTCACTACCGATAGTATACTGTTATTAAAATATTGGGAAAATTCTACTGTATAGGCATTTCTATTTAGGAACAGTACCAATTGGAGTTACTCAAAAAGGGATTATAAAACTCCCTGAGTAATTAAAATACTATAGAAAGCCACTAAATAGTTTCTGCAAAAGTTTTTACTGTAAGACTATCCTTTTAATTCACTTTGAGATTCTCCTTGTTCTACTGAATCCAGGGACATATTATATGCAATTTTTGGAGTTACAGATCTTTTTCTACGAATTAATTACTCCAAAAAGGCCATTAGCTCTTTTAATTAATCTGGACAAAATCTTGCTGCAAAAGTGTGAAACAATGGTACAGCAAGATTCTACACGACTTACTGAATCTACACATATTTTATTTGCAATTTTTGGCCCATTAGATTAATTACTACGCAATTTACAAGATTCTACCAATTTCTGCCAAATAAATCAATTAAGGAAATTACCCAGTCAACTTTGACTGTTGACTGGCCCACGTGGCGGCTGACTGGGCGGTTGACCAGTCAATGCCTGGGGCTGGATCGTGCGGCAGAGGGAGCAAGGAGGCGGGTGGTGCTCACCGGCGGCGGCGGCGTCTCCTGGCGGCGGCGGGCGGTCGCGTTAGGCGGAGAGGTGGCGGCAGCACGGTAACCGGCGGCGGCTCGGTCGGCGTCGGTGGCGGCGGCGGTTCCCTGCGGGAGAGAGGTAGGGCGGTCAGCGTGGCCTTGGCTCATGATCACAGCAGAAAGGTGGCGGCCTGGCGCGGAAGGAAGCGGCGGTTACTGGCGGCGGCGCGGTGAAGCGGCGAGGCGAAGGGCGGGCGTGCGGCGCGATGGGAGAGAGGCAGCGGGCGGCGCGGTTAAGTGGGGTCCACGCGGCCCAAGCGGAGACGGCCTTGGTGGTTGGGAGTCAATCCGGATGCGGCGGGCGATGTCGGCGCCGACAGTGGGACCCTGCCGGTGGCCAGTCTTGGCGGCGGCGGTATCTGCCGCTGCAGGCGGCGGTCTGCAGCATGCTGGGTGCTGGCTGGCAGCAGACCCAATGGCGCAGCTGCCTTTTATCTCTTTTCTTTTTCCAATTTCCTATTTAGTAAAAACTCCGTAACTTTTTCATACGAGCTCCGAATCGAACGATTCTTGTTTCTAAATTTTTCTAAAATCTAGGAGATCAATCTAGGGCCAAGTGGTGAGTAAAACCACTAGTTTACAAGGGTGTAAAACCCAAGTCGTAGCAAAACCTCCCGCAGGAGCATTTTAGTAATATAAAATAGGGTTTTGAAAATAGCGTTTTGCCGAATCTTTTCAATCGAAGGTTTTGCATGGAAGAACTTGATGCAATGATATGAATGATATGCAGAACCAAATCTAAAATTTGGGATGTGACAAGACTAACCCTCTTAAGATGAATCTCGTCCCCGAGATTCGGCGCGGCTAGCAAATAGGTGTGGGTAGTCCTCTCGGATGTCATCCTCACGCTCCCAAGTGGCTTCCTCTTCGGTGTGGTGGCTCCACTGCACCTTGCAAAACCTGATCGTCTTGGTACGGGTAATCCTCTCCGCTGTCTCCAGAATCTTGACCGGCTTCTCCTCGTAGGTCAAGTCATTCTCAAGCTGAACCTCCTCTAGTGGCACAGTGTCTCTCAATGGTGTATCCACCATCTCCGGATGGCACTTCTTCAGCTGGGACACGTGGAACACATTGTGAACAGCGGACAGAGCCTCTGGCAACTCCAATTGGTAAGCAACTTCTCCTTTGCGTGATAAGACCCGATATGGTCCAATAAACCGAGGTGCCAGCTTACCCTTTTCTGGCGCCGTTGCCGGGGAGGCTAAGGACGTGTTCACAAGGGGAGTCCTCCACTTCCTTTATCTTTTCTTTTTTTAGTTTGCTTAGTTTATTTTGCTTGGTTTTGTTTGCCTCTTTTATCAAAAACTCCAAAAAATAGTTTAGTTTGGTTTGCTTTCTCTTATCAAAAACACAAAAAAATTAGTTCCTACTCTAGTTGCTGGTTTGTCATTGCCTTGCTTTGTCATGCTTTCTATGAATGGATGGTTTCTTTGAAACTAGTTCTTATTGGCAAGGTGGGTTCACGGAAGAATAAAAGAATTATTATAACGAACACCGTTTGTCACAAAAAGGGAAATTCTTATGGGAACAAATTGATAAATTGAATACTATTGCTAGAGAGGTGTGCTCTACTTATAATGTTACTTATTGCTTTTGACAAAGCCTGTTGTTGTAGCAGGTATAAACACCTCCCTTTTCAATGTGAGTATAATGACAATGTTACCATATCTTCTTATGTTAAAGTAAATTATGACTTTTATGATGTGGAGCAAATTGAAGAATTTATTGCCTTCAAGGTGCATTTGAACTTGCCATCTTGCTTGAAAATACTGATGATGCACCTTACGAATATGAGGTTTATGAGATACTTAAATTTTTCTTTGATAATTACAAGGAAGAAAATGGCTATATTATTGAATATTTTAATAGATGCTTTCCACAAATGGAAGAGACTAATGCCTTGCAGTAACCTATGGAAGAAGAAATTGTTGAAACTGGAAGCTCATTAGATGAAAAAGAGGAGGAGAGTGATGAACAAAAGGAGGAAGAATGGATTATCTACCCATGCCTACCTTCTAATGAGAGTAACTCTTTATCCCTTACAATATTTGATTCTCCCCCATGCTTAGCAAAGGAGGATGAATTGTGACACCCTCGGGATCAGGGCTAAACGAATCCCAGACCTCTGTATGATATAAGATTAACCTTGAGCTCGAAGTTATCCAGTGAAGAATTGATAACACCGTAGTGACCCTACGACACAAAATTTATTACAGCAAGCTCATAACTGAGCAGAGAACCAAATTATTACAAGCAGAGGTCACTGACCACAAACATCAAACAATGGAAGGCAAATTATGCTATTAAGTATAACAAACTTAACAAATGGCCTAAGAGGCCTAAGCATAACGATGACGTCCCAACCCATAGATTCCAGGCTGCTGGCCGGGAACCCCAAGCTACTCGTCAATGTCGATGTAGTACGGAACTCGTCTTTAGGTGAACACTTACTCTGCCAAAAGTATCAACAAAGCAAGGGTGAGTACAGGGTGTACTCCGCCAGACTTATGGCTGGTGGAGTTGTTTTGCATAATGCCATCTTTGTTTTGTAAGACCAGAGGGAGAAGAAGCTTGTCTAATCAGAGTATTTTAAAAAGGGGATAAGAGAGCGACGTCTCCAAAATATTGATCATCATCTTTGATATCCACCAAAACATCATCATCTACCAACTAGGATCACCCCCTCATACCCATGAGGAAGCATCCTTAAGCACACGTTGAACTGCCAAGTTTTACAATTAGGTTATAGTTCTCTATGATCTTAGAATCTGGTCACCAAGCGTTCATAACCGTGAACACGGCTTTTCGAAAAGATTTAACCTTGCAGGGATGTACAACTTTACCCACACGTACTAACCTTCTCTTAATGCCACATGATTAGCCCTCTTACTTGGAAGACCGGCAGAGGGTGGTTAGACACGACCTTTACCTTGCTTTCGCCGAGACCATGAGTCACGCCCTAAGGATGGTTCCGCTGTAACGGGTCAAATCTCGAAGCCGGTCCCTAGAGATGTGAGGCGAGGTTGGTTTACCAGGGGCACTATCTACCCCTATCAACCTCGGCCACGCTTACCTACCTGTTATGAATGCACCTCCTTCACCGCCTTCGAGAAGATCCAAAAAGCATGTTGAATGGAACGCCCGAACTATGTGACTCATGGAATCTACTAGGCAAGTTAGTTGCTCATGAGGTTTTCCAGGCCCCGTGTGGTTGTACGCTCGTCTCGGTTTCAAAGGCAAGAACTCGGGTCCTAGTGGTGGCGAGCATGGGACTAGAAAAACCACATCCCACTGTGGCCTCCCATACAAGCCTTAGCATGTTTAACTTATATCACCTCTGATATCATCTCATCATGTTCTCCTGTCATACTAGATTCTCTGCATCTGATGCATCATCTGGATGAACCAGCATTGACAGCTATGCATGGCTAAGTAGGACACAGATAATAGCTCTAGCAGTGCACACAAGCCAAACCTAGTTATGCTAGGAGAAGTGGGTCAGGTAATATAAGCTGAAAGGGAGTATGCAATAGATAGGATACTCTGTCTATCAATAAAATATGACAGTAGAATCGTATGCATCATGGAAGGAATTGAAATGCTTTCGAAATCATGGGATTATATCATGGTGGGGCTATGCTTGCCTTTGCAAGTTGATAACCGATGAGCAGATCTTCGGACATCTGGCACTTGACTTGGTTACAGTTGGTCAAGTAATGTTCGTCAATCTTAAATCTTCGACAGTGTTGATCTCGGTCTTTGATCTTGATCTCGATATCTTATTCTACCGAAGAAGAACTAAACATCGGAAAGAGAGGGAAACAATCAACACATGACATCGATGCAATGCTCAAGCAAGTATGATGATATGACAAGTTGATTAGTACTGAAATTGAAGGGAATATGCCCTGAGAGGCAATAATAAAGTGTTTATCATGTGTATTCCAATTATATGATAGATGTTTATTTTACATGCTATAATTGTATTAATATGGAAAGATTAATACATGTGTATTTAATAAACAAACAGAAAGTTCCTAGTTATGCCTCTCTCATAAACTAGCTCGTTGATTAACAAGATGATCAAGGTTTCCTGATCATGGACATTGGATGTTGTTAATAACGGGATCACAACATTAGTGTAATGGTGTGATGAACATTCATCCGAAGTATAGCATTACAATCAAAGTCATTGAGTTTATATTGCTATAACAACTTACGAAGTGATCCTAATCCTTAGACCATGAGATCATGTCAATCACTAACACCGGAAGTGTTTCTTGATAACATCAAACGTCACACTGTATCAGGGTGATTATAAAGATGGATTCAGAACTAATAAAGTGTTATGTTGAGGCTCATGGATCGAGAGTGGAATTTGTTCATCCCGATGACGGATAGATATACTCTGGACCCTCTCGGTGATATCACATTGATTAGCTTGCAAGCAAGTGATTTGATCACTAGAATGTTATATCACGGGAACGAGAAAAGAGTGCATGTTGGTAACGAGATCAAACTAGGTATGGATATACCGATGATCTAATCTCAGACATGTAATATATCGTGAAACAAAGGGATTAAGATACTAGCATAAAAGGTTCCGACGATCACAAGAAAGTCATCGTTGAATGTGTGGGAGTCAGTATGGGTCTCCAGATCCCGCTTCTGATTATTGATCCGAGAGGGGTCTCGATCATGTCCACATTATTCACAAACCGTAGGGTGACACACTTAAGAGACACCGACATCCAATTGGAGCAAAAGTTTCATGCCGAAAGAATGAACAAGCATAGGAATTTATTTCACTAGATACCGAAACAGGTTTTCGGGTGAAATTGCATAAAGTGGTTATGCATGTGAAATATAATTCTAGCAAGGGGTTATTTGTGAATGTTTGTCAATAAAGTAATTGACAAAATTCTGAATAAAATAAAAGAGTTTTATTTAATGAGAGTTTGCAATAAATTTGGTGGAAATTTAATGGCAAGTTTGAGTGGGATTTTGAGTGGAGGCATATGAATGGATTTTTGTGTGTGGAGTGTCCACCCACATGAAGAGGGGAGGGAAAGGGGGCAGCCCCCATGCGCCGGCCACCCCCTTGGGATTCCCCCCTCCTCCTATAAAAGGATCCCCTCCTCTCACTTGTCTCTCATACCTCCTCGTGAAGGATCTCTCTCCCCCTCTAGAATTTATTCCCCATGGTCTCGGACTAGCGAGATACATGTTCCCGGTGGCTATTCGGCAATAAAGAGTTGTGCTTCCGCTGCATCGCTGGAGCGAGGAGGCGGAGGTTGCTCGGTGCCTCGAACGTGTGTGAGAGCACGGATCTGGCGCTTATTTCGGCGCTAGGACTTCCTCTCGATCTTGAGATCGGCAAGAGATCGTCTACATCAACCACGAGTTGAACTCGTTAAGCTTTGTCGGTCTTCAAGGGTATGTTCTCTACGGATATACATCCGCCCGTTGTTTGTATCTAATAGATAGATCTTGGTACATAGTTCACATCGTAGGAAAATTTTTGTTTTCTATGCTGCGAACCCTACAGTGGTATCAGAGTCGGATCTATGCGTAGATGCTTTACACGGGTAGTATACATATGAGTATGTGGGCGATGATGATCATGTTGTTGCTCCTTTGTTGTAATTTTGGATATTGGTGGCATAGTGGGATGAAGCGGCTCGGACAAACTTTACATGTCCTCGCACATGAGACCTGTTCCACGCTTGACATGCAACTTGTTTGCATAAGTGGCTAGCGGGTGTCTGTCTCTCCTACTATAGTCAATATCTATTTTGCAACGAATTGTCAACAATTTGGTTATCCTCGTTGTGGTTCATGTTCGTAGGTAAGAACGGTTTTATCTCGAAAGCCCTAAGCCACGTAAAACTTGCAATGGATAAATTAGAGGCGTCTAGTTTAGATTGTTGTTGGGCTAGTGTTATGATATGGTAGTGTTGTAAGTAGAAGTATGGGATGATACTCTTACAACACACATAGCGTGTAAACTCCATAGACCTTGGATTTACACATATAGGTATGATAGTGATCATACCACGATGCACATGATAGAGATCATCTGCGGGAACCATAACATTTCACTAATAAACATGTGATGTTTGATAGCATCTTATATTGCTTGTTTAGCGCTTTGTTAGCATAATAATATGATCCCTCATTTAAATATCAAGATAAGAATGTGTTCTTCCTTTAGTATGCACCGATTATGTTTCGTCGCTCCAAGACATCACGTGATGATCGGGTGTTCTTGGATCCACGACCATATTTCGGGTGTAAAACAGTTACACACGCGAATACTAAGGTTCTAACTTGGCGAGCCTAGCATGTACAGACATGGCCTCGGAATACGGACCGAAAGGTTAATCATGAGTCATATAATAGATATGATGCCCATTTGATGCTCGCCTTTGAAGCTATACCGACTCACGTGATGATCGGACTTGGTATAGTGGATTTGGTTCATGTAATCACCAAAAAGGCACGAGGGATGTCGTTTTTGAGTGGGAGTTCATTCGTAATATGGATTAGTTGAACTCAATCTATCATACACTTAGTCTAAACTTTACAAATTCTGTTGTAGATGGCACCACCTGCTTTTAATTTCAATGTGTTCATGGAGAAAGAGAAACTAGCAATGAACGGTAGCAACTTTACCGAATGGGCCATGAATTTGAGGATTCTCCTCTCTGCTGCACAAAAGAAATATGTGCTAGAAGCGCCACTAGGCCCCCCACCTTTAGAGGATGCCCCTGACGAGGAGAAGAATGTCTATCAGACTCGTCAGGAGAACCACAACTTAGTTCATTGCGGCATATTGTATGGGATAGAGCCGGAACTTCGAAAGCGTTTCGAAAACGGCAATGCATTTGATACAATGGGTGAGTTGAAAATGATTTTCGACACATGTTGCATGAGAGCTACAATGCTTGAGAAAAGTTCTTTAGTGCATGATGGAAGAGCACACTCCGTTAGTGAGCATGTACTCAAGATGTCGGATTACGCCGATAAGCTTGTGTCCTTGGGAATAACGATTCCCATTGACTTAGGCATCCATCGTGTTTGCGTCTACGCCACCTAGCTATAAGAGCTTTGTGATGAACTATAATATGCAAGGCATGAAGAAGTCTCTCCCGAGCTTCACAATGCTTAAAAGCTGAAGTGGAGATCAAAAGGAACATCAAGTGTTGATGATCAATAGGAACACCGGTTTCAAGAAATACAAGAAGGAAAAGCGGAAGGAAGTAAGGCGGCAAGATTGCCGTGCTGAAAAGAAACCCGAGTTGGACCTAAGTCGATACCGAGTGCTACTATTGTAAGGGGACTTCGGGCATCGCCCCAAGTATTTGGCGGACAAGAAGGCGACAAGGCAAACAAAGGTATATATGATATACATGTTATTGATGTGTACTTGACTAGTGCTCGCAGAGCACGGTATTTGATACGGTTCGGTTGCTAATATTTGTAAATCGAATCGAAATTTGCGGAACAAGCGACCGCTAGCAAGGGGTGAGGTCAAGATGCGTGTCGGCAATGGATCAAGCGTTGATGTGATCGTCGTCGGAACGCTGCCTCTCCATTTGCCGTCAGGATTAGTTATAAACTTGAATAATTGTAATCTGGTGCCTGCACTGAGCATGAACATTGTATCTGGATCGTGTTTGATGCGAAGTGGTTATTCATTTAAATCCGAGAACAATGGTTGTTCCATTTATATGAATGAAATCTTTTATGGTCATGCACCGATGATGAATGGTTTATTTCTATTAGATATCGATGATAATGTTACACATATTCATAATGTTGATGCTAAAAGGATTAAACTTAATGATGATATATCCGCATATATGTGGCACTGCCGTCTAGGTCATATTGGCGTTAAACGCATGAAGAAGCTCCATTCGGATGGACTTTTGGAATCACTTGATTTTGAATCATTTGATACATGTGAGCCATGCCTTATGGGAAAGATGACTAGAAAGCCATTTTCCGGTTTAATGGAACGGGCGACAGATTTATTGGAAATCATACATTCTGATGTATGTGGTCCAATGAGTGTGTCGGCGCGAGGTGGATATCGTTATTTTGTTACTTTCACGGATGATTTGAGTAGATACGGTTATATATACTTGATGAAACACAATTCTGAAACCTTTGAAAAGTTCAAGGAATTTCAGAATGAAGTGGAAAATCATCGTAATAGAGAGATCAAATTTCTACGGTCCGACCGTGGAGGTGAGTATATAAGTTACCAGTTTAGCACTCACATGAAAGAGTGTGGAATTGTTTCACAACTCACGCTGGGAACACCACAGCGAAATGGTGTGTCGGAACGTCGTAATCGTACTTTGTTAGATATGGTTTGATCTATGATGTCTCTGACGGACTTGCCATTGTCATTTTGGGGTTATGCACTAGAAACTGCTGCATTCACTTTAAATTGGGCACCATCTAAATCCGTTGGAAAGACACCGTACGAATTGTGGTTTGGAAAAAAACCTAAGATGTCATTTCTTAAAGTTTGGGGATGCGATGTTTATGTGAAGAAACTTCAACCGAATAAACTCGAACCCAATGCAGAAAAATGCGTCTTCATTGGATACCCTAAGGAAACTATTGGGTATTCCTTCTATCACAGATCCGAGGGCAAGGTTTTTGTTGCCAAGAATGGATCCTTTCTAGAGAAAGATTTTCTTGCGAAAGGTGTGAGTAGTCGGAAGGTAGAACTCGAAGAGGTTATTGAACCTTCTCTTCAAAGTATGGCGAGTAGCGCAACGCCGGAAGTTGTTCTGGAGTTGGCTCCACCTGTTGAAGAGGGAACTAATGATAATGATCATGAAACTCCAAAAGAGAGTACTACCGAACCTCGCAGGTCAAGCAGGACGCGTGCCCCGACTGTACGGAAATCCTGTCATGAATTTCATGGTTGATGAAAATGATGACCCTGCGATGTATGAAGAAGCGATGATGAGCCCGGATTCCAACAAATGGTTAGAAGCCATGAAATCCGAGATGGAATCCATGTATGAAAATCAAGTTTGGAACTTAGTGGAATTACCTCACGATGAAAGGCCGTGGAGAACAAATGGATTTTCAAAGGAAAAGCGATGTTGATGGTAATGTGACCGTCTATAAAGCTCGACTTGTCACAAAGGGGTTTCGACAAATTCAAGGAGTTGACTACGATGAGACATTCTCTCCCGTAGCGATGCTAAAATCAGTTAGGATTATGTTAGCAATTGCTGCATATTTTGATTATGAGATATGGCAGATGGATGTCAAAACCGCGTTTCTCAATGGTAATATTGAAGAAGAGTTGTATATGATACAAACAAAGGGTTTTGTCGATCCTAAGGATGCTAACAAGGTGTGCAAACTTCAGCGATCCATCTATGGATTGAAGCAAGCATCACGAAGTTGGAATCTCCTCTTTGATGAGGTGATCAAAGAGTTTGGATTTGTCCAAACTTATGGAGAAGCTTGTATTTACAAGAAAGTGAGTGGGAGCAATGTGGCATTTCGATATTATATGTGGATGACATATTATTGATCGAAATGATATAGATCTTTAACAGTGTTAAAAGTTATCTAAACAACAAATTTTCAATGAAGGACCTAGGTGAAGCATCATACATATTAGGCATAAAGATCTATAGAGATAGATCTAGGCGCCTAATAGGGCTATCATAAAGTACATACCTTGATAAGATTTTAAAGAAGTTTAAAATGGATGGAAGTAAGAAGGGTTCTTACCTATGTTGCAAGGCAAGACATTGAGTAAGACTCAAAGTCCGGCCGGTGGAAGAAAGAGATAATGGACAAAGTCCCTATGCTTCACCATAGGCTCTATAATGTCGCCATGCTATGTACAAGACCGGATGTGGCACATGCTATTAGTTTGACTAGTAGGTACCAATCGGATCGTGTTCTAACATCGATAGCGGTCAAGAATATCCTTAAGTACTTACGAAGAACTAAGGATATGTTTCTTGTATACGGAGGTGAAGAAGATCTCGTCGCTAAGTGTTATGTCGACGCTAGCTTTGACACCGATCTAGATGACTCTAAGTCTCAATCCGGATACGTGTTTCTCATGAATGGCGGAGCGGTTAGTTGGAGGAGCTCCAAACAACCTGTGGTAGCAGGATCAACAACGGAGGCCGAATATGTTGCTGCTTCAGAAGCGGCTCAGGTAGCAGTTTGGATGAAGGAGTTCATATCCGAACTAGGAGTGGTTGCAAACGTGTTGGACCCAATGGTGATCTATTGTGACAACAATGGTGCCATTTCCAATGCCAAAGAGCCAAGGTCTCACAAGCATTCCAAGCATATTAAGCGTCGGTTTCACTCCATCCGCGAGCATGTCAAGGATGGAGATATAAAGATTTGTAAAGTACATACGGATCTCAATGTAGCAGATCCGTTGACTAAAACTCTCCCTAGAGCAAAACATGATCAACACCAGAACTCAATGGGTGTTAGATTTATCACTATGTAACTAGATTATTGTCTCTAGTGCAAGTGGGAGACTGAAGGGAATATGCCCTGAGAGGCAATAATAAAGTGTTTATTATGTGTATTCCAAGTATACGATAGATGTTTATTTTGCATGCTATAATTGTATTAATACGGAAACGTTAATACATGTGTGTTTAATAAACAAACAGAAAGTTCCTAGTTATGCCTCTCTCATAAACTAGCTCGTTGATTAACAAGATGATCAAGGTTTCCTGATCATGTACATTGGATGTTGTTAATAACGGGATCACAACATTAGTGTAATGGTGTGATGAAAATTCATCCGAAGTATAACATTACGATCAAAGTCATTGAGTTTATATTGCTATAACAACTTACGAAGTGATCCTAATCCTTAGACCATGAGATCATGTCAATCACTAACACCGGAAGAGTTTCTTGATAACATCAAACGTCACACCGTATCAGGGTGATTATAAAGATGGATTCAGAACTAATAAAGTGTTATGTTGAGGCTCATGGATCGAGAGTGGAATTTGTTCATCCCGATGACGGATAGATATACTCTGGGCCCTCTCGGTGATATCACATTGATTAGCTTGCAAGCAAGTGATTTGATCACTAGAATGTTATATCACGGGAACGAGAAAAGAGTGCATGTCGGTAACGAGATCAAACTAGGTATGGAGATACCGATGATCGAATCTCGGACATGTAATATATCGTGAAAAAAAGGGATTAAGATACTAGCGTAAAAGGTTCCGACGATCACAAGAAAGTCATCGTTGAATGTGTGGGAGTCAGTATGGGTCTCCAGATCCCGCTTCTGATTATTGAACCGAGAGGGGTCTCGATCATGTCCGCATTATTCACGAACCGTAGGGTGACACACTTAAGATACACCGACATCCAATTGGAGAAAAAGTTTCATGCCGAAAGAATGAACAAGGGCAGGAATTTATTTCACTAGATACCGAAACAGGTTTTCGGGTGAAATTGCATAAAGTGGTTATGCATGTGAAATAGAATTCTAGCAAGGGGTTATTTGTGTATGTTTGTCATTAAAGTAATTGACAAAATTCTGAATAAAATAAAAGAGTTTTATTTAATGAGAGTTTGCATTAAATTTGGTGGAAATTTAATGGCAAGTTTGAGTGGGATTTTGAGTGGAGGCATATGAATGGATATTTGTGAGTGGAGTGTCCACCCACATGAAGAGGGGAGGGCAAGGGGGCAGCCCCCATGCGCCGGCCACCCCCTTGGGGTTCCCCCTCCTCCTATAAAAGGAGCCCCTCCTCGTGAAGGATCTCTCTCCCTCTCTAGAATTTATTCCCCATGGTCTCGGACTAGTGAGATACATGTTCCCGGTGGCTATTCGGCAAGAAAGAGTTGTGCTTCCGCTGCATCGCTGGAGCGAGGAGGCGGAGGTTGCTCGGTGCCTCGAACGTGTGTGCGAGCACGGATGCGCTGCTGATTTGTGGCGCTAGGACTTCCTCTCGATCTTGAGATCGGCGAGAGATCGTCTACATCAACCACGAGTTGAACTCGTTAAGCTTTGTCGGTCTTCAAGGGTATGTTCTCTACGGATATACATCTGTCCGTTGTTTGTATCTAATAGATAGATCTTGGTACATAGTTCACATTGTAGGAAAATTTTTGTTTTCTATGTTGCTAACCCTACAGAAATGTAACCCTAATACATGCTCGGCAATTTAATTGGGGTTTCGAGGGGTAGAAACCCAAATTGGGAGAAACTCCGGAATCACCTATGAGGGGTTACTATGTTCTCTAATTAAACTTGTCTTGAAAGTTGTTGAACAATGCATGATTATAGTGTAATTAGATAGATCTCATTTTTCTGAACATTTTGATATATTATTCATAATTTTCTAACTTATAAATCAAAAGTTATTGATTTTATAATATTTAATCAATTTCTGGAATTATTTAAAGAGGTTTATTGCATCAGGCTGACATCAGCAGAGGGGGAGGGGTTGTTTTTCACTGGGTCTGGGGCTGCCCATAGTGACTGACTGGTGGGGCCGAAGCCACATCGGCAGCCACTCAAGCAAAGTGGGACCGGGGGGCTGGTTTAACCAGTCTGACCGCATGCTAGCGTCACGATGAAGCCAGCGCGACGTCACGTCGGCGGTGACCCATAGATCGGCGAAGGGGCAGAAATTTTCGGACGCGCGGGGCTACGAGACTAGGCTGGTTCAAACCAGCATGACGAGGCGGACTCAAACTTGGGGGCGCCGCCCTCTGTTGGTCGCCGGAGAAGGTGGTACGATGGCGGCAAACGAAAGCTAATGGCACGGAAGGAAGGAGGCATCCAGGAGGTTTTCTTGCTCACCCTCGACGCGTGAATAGCCTTGGTGAGGACAGAGGAGCTCGGCATCAACGTCAATGGCTACGGCGGTGGTCATCGGGCTTGAGGAAGACAGGGGCCACAGGGCTTGATTCTGTGTGTGCCGGCTTGATTCAACTGACGACGGGGATCAACATGGTGCGGCGGTTCTTCCTGTGCGCTAAGGACAGCGAGGGGAGGCCGGATATGGCAGGGCGCCAACGATCTCTACAGCTAGGGTTTTGGTACCTCTGCGCACGAGCAACATAGAGTGAGAGGAAGAGGGAAATGGGGATGAGAAGAGAGGACATGGCACGACCGTTCTTATCCTTGTGCTCTATGGCGGCGACGAGCATCACAGCGCGTGCGGGATCGACGGACGGCGGCAGGACACGCAACAGCTTTGTTGCATCCTTCTGGCAGAGGAGGAAGAAAGGGAAAAGAACGAAGGGGTACGCGGGCTAGTGGTGGGCTGCGGCCAGGCCGAGGTGGGCTGTGAGAAGCTGCTGGCTGCGCGCTTGAGCGACAGATAGAGCAGAGGAAGATGGGTTGCGGCCCAGGTTAGGAGTAGGGACAATTTTTATTTCATGTAACCTTTTTCTATTTAGTTTTCTCTATATTCTCTTTGTATTTTCAAATTCATAGCTATTTTTAATACTTGTAAAATACCAGAAATTTTTATTAAACATAGGAAAAAGTGTGGGGCCCTTTTTAGTCTATTTGGGCACCATTTATTTTGGTAATTTTCAAAATATTCAAAACCTTTGGAATAGGTTTATAGAGAGAGAGAAGGGATTAGGGTTTTAGGGATTTTTTCTTTCTTTTATTTGCATACATTTTAAGAGATGATGTTGATGAATGCACAAACAAAACCCTAATTAGAGTTTAACTAAAACTAGGGTGTTACATGAATGTTATGTTCCTGTAGATCCTTTTGAAATATCTACTTTGGGTAAAACCTGTGAAGGTTTTAATCCCACTATTTTTGAGCTTGATAGAAATTATGTGTTTGTAGACCATGAAAAGCATGCTTTATGTGATAACTATATTGTTGAGTTTATTCATGAGGCTACTGAAAGTTATTATGACAGAGGAAAATATGGTTGTAGAAGTTTTCATGGTATTGAAATACCTCTCTATGTGTTGAAAGCTTTGAAGTTACTCTTGTTTCATCTTCCTATGCCTGTCACTTTGTTCTTTGTGAATTTATTTGCATACAAGATTCCTATGCATAGGAAATGAGTTAGACTTAAATGTGTTTTGAATTTGCTTCTTGATGCTCTCTTTTACTTCAATTCATATTTCTTATGTGAGCATCTTCTCAAACTATCAAGCCTAACTTAAAGGCGTTAAAGAAAAGTACTTGTTGGGAGATAACCCAAGAGTTTCCTTGAGTCTTGGAAGTTATTAATTCAGTAATGACCTCTTCTTATCCTTTTTGTTTGCTTTTTGTGCCAAGAATGACCTCTAATGAGAGGGAAGTAAGATTTGGGGAGTTGTTGTCCCGAAACAGATTTATGTCCTCCACCATAAAAATTCATGGGGAGTCTATTTAAGTAGGATTGAGTTGAAAATTTACTAATAAATCCCCCAGTATGTTAGCTAACTTTCTTTAGTTCAACACTTTTTGATTTGAGCAACAGAAGATTTTCGAAAAAATCAGTTTCTACCTGCTGGTCTGTTTTGACAGATTTCTGCCATTATTTCCATTTGCTTCTTATTGATTCCTTTTTGAGTTCTCTTTTGGAGAATTGGGATTTTTGAAGGAGTTGCTATAGTAGCATGTGTTTGTAGCGAAATTTTTTGCTGTTCCAAAGCTAAGCCCAAAGGTCTATTATCTTTTGAATACACTAATGTTGCTAATGAAGATTGTGTGAAGTTTTGTATGAAGGAAAAATTTCAGGTGTAGAGAAGGAATAATGTAATGAGATAAAGAATGGACAAAATCTCAAGCTTGGGGAGGCCACCCCGGTGTCACCCCAAGAAATATCCAAGAGGTACAAGCGTCAAAGCTTGGGGATGCCCAAGGCATCCCCTTCTTTATCAATAAAAAGCTCAGGTCTGCCTAGACACTTCGTTTTTATTGTTTCAGGCACCGTTGTGTTGTTCTTGGAGCGTCTTAGTTTTTGTTTGGTTTGCTTAGTTTGTTTAGTTTGCTTGAATAAAGTAGTTTGGACCCCCATTCTCGTTGTGTTGTTTCAAATAAGTTGCTTGGTGTTGGAAAGGAGTAGGAAGTTCTTGTTTGATAAGTGCAAGAGGAGCTTGCATTGACTGTGACTTAGACTTTAGCATGACATTCTAGGTGTTGTTTTGACCTTATGCTTAGTGATTATTTCTGTAGCATGTCGTCTTCCAAATAATTGGGATTGCTTAGTGTGCCTTGAAAGAACTATGCGTTGTTTTAGCATACAAAAGCATTGTATTGTGGTATTCTACTTTGAAGTTGACTTGGCACATGCTTACACCATGTTATGACTATGAACAAGTCACCATAGCCTCTATGATCATCTAGTCCTTAACTTGTAGTGCCACTCTATGCTTTGATTAGTAATGTTTTTGTTTCTCTGCATGATTATGGCCATTATTGCTCTCTTAGTTGGTTGCTCCCAGTCTTTTGCTAGCCTCCACTTGTATGAGTAAGCTCTAATCATGCTTCCAACTCCCAAGAAACCAAGTTTTTCCAAAGTGTCCACTATAAACTCCTATGCATGGTGTGTTACACCATTCCAAGTATATTCTTGTTTTCAGCTATCTTCCAATTTAAAAAGTATTTTGTTATGTGAAAACTTAGTGATTAAATCCCTCACAAACTTGATGGCACACTTTATATTCTTTGCCCCTAATAAACTTGAACCATTGTGTCGTCTATGTGTTGGAGATATGCCCTAGAGGCAATAATAAAAGTAGTTATTATTATATCTTTGTGTTTATGGTAAATGTTTACATTCATGCTATAATAGTATTAACCGGAAACATTAATACTTATGTGATTTGTAAACTAAATTAGAGTCCCTAGTAAAGCCTCTTTGTAATACTAGCTTGTTGATTAATAGATGATCGTGGTTTCTCGATCATGAACATTGAGATGTTGTTAATAACAAGATCATATCATTAGGAGAATGGTATGATGGACATACTCCTATAGATAAGTGTAGCATAAAGATCAAGTCATTTTAATAGTTCAATTGATATAAGCTTTCTGATACATAGTAACCTAATTCCTTCGACCATGAGATCATGCTAATCACCATCACCGAAAGGATGCTTTGATGACATCAAACACCACACCGTAACTGGGTGGCTATAAAGGTGGAATTGAGTGTTCGGAAAGTATGGGTTGAGGCACATGGATCAAGAGTGGGATTTGTCCACCCATATGACGGATAGATATACTCTGGGCCCTCTCGGTGGAATGTCATCCAATTGGCTTGCAAGCATGTGACTGGCTCACAAGGTATCACATATCACGGGAACGATAAAAGAGTACTTATCGGTAACGAGGTTGAACTAGGTATGCAGAGATATCGACGATCAAAACCTCGGATAAGTAAACTATCGTGAGACAAAGGTAAATTGGTATAGTATGTAAGTGGTTCATTCGATCGCAAAGTAATCGTAGAAATATGTGGTAGCCATATGAATTTCCAGATTCCTCTATTGGTTATTGATCGGGGAAGTGTCTCGGTCATGTCCGCATAATTCACGAACCGTAGGGAGACACACTTAAGGATTCGATGTTGTTGTGTAGTTATGGAATGATGAGTAAGAGACCGAATGTTGTTCGGAATCTCGGATGGGATCCAGGATATCACGAGGAGATCCGGAATGGTCCGGAGAATAAGATTCATATAAGGAAAGTCTTGTTTCGGAGTTCGGGAATGATTCCGGTGTTTTCACCAGGAATGTTCTAGAAGGATCTGGAAGGTCCGACACTCCGGAGGGGAAGGGTACATGGATGTGTCATGACAATGTGGAATGGTTGCATCATGTACTAGGTCACTTGGCTGGGAAATATGGAGAGAGATACCAAATCCAAGTTTGAAAGTCAAACGCCAATTTGAAAAGTCAAATCTGAAGTTTGCTTGGTGGAGGGAGAGTAGGAAACCTACTTAGGGAGGAAGTCCTACTCCCTCCACCCGCCGACCAAGGAGGAGGAGTTGGAGGAGGACTCCCTCCTACCAACCGCCTCCCTCCCACCTATATAAGGAGGGGTAGGGCTGCCCCCTACCCTCACACCCAAAAATCCTAGCCCCAAGTCGCCGGCGCCACCACCTCCAAGTGCTGCCGCCGCCTGGGGCTCCTCCCAAGTCGCCGAGTTAGGGTTTCCCCAAACCCTAGCTTCCGGCCACACCCTCCCCTTTGTGCCCTCTAAATCGTAGATCGCCAAGGCCTCTCTCATACTCCACCATACTCGCTCCGGCTTAAGGCGAAGCCCTGCGAGATCTCCCCTCTACTTCCGACACCACGACGTCGTGCTGCCGGAATCGCGAGGAGAGTGCTACAACCTCCGCTTCCTGCTGGAACAAGGGAGAGGAAGGTCTTCATCGAGTACCGAACGTGTGACCGACTGCGGAAGCTCTGCCTAAACGCAGCGCCGGAAGGATCGTGTTGGGGAGGTGACCCCGGATAGGGTCAGGATGGGGAAAGACAAAAGGAAGTTCCCCGTCCAAATTCCGAGTTACTGTTTAAATTGGCCGAATCCTGTAAAGGTCGGCCGAGGTAAGCAAGAGCAGGACAATTATGAGAAGAGCAACACGTTACCCGGCCGACGTACTGTTTAAGTCGGCCGGGTCAGCCCGAATAATCTGAATGCAGGTGAAGGCCAAGCCGAGTTAAGCGAGGCAGGGCCAAATGACATGAAGCTTGTAGGAGAAGGAAGTGCCTATAGTCAAACCCTAGTCACAAGCTAGGAAGAATCTAGACAGAGCCAAACACAAAGGACAAGGCGCAGAGCGGCAGAAGGGCAGAAGGAGGTCACGGAGGTGACAGTCCTGGAGCCCGAGGCGTGCAGGTGGGGTTCTCTGAAACCTTGCCGTCATTAGAAGGGCGACACGGAAAGGAGGCCGCCGAGTTACTATATTGGGACAAGCATATTCTTCGAATATGCTTGCCACGTCAGCCCTAGAGGAGCCAAGACGCCCCTTTATAAGGAGAGGCTTGGACTCTGAGAAGGAGATAGGCTCATTTGGTACCGTTAGGCTGGTAAAAGTTCATCTTCTCCTCTTGTAAACAGCTCAAGTAGCACTTGTATCCCAAGAGAGGAGTAATAAAGATCTTTACGTTAGTCATTTGTGTGTAGAATCAACTACATCTTCCCTCCCCAGATCCCTCTAGCATCCATTGGCCTCATACTTTAGCCTACCCATGGCATCTGCCCACCACCACGACGGTTGGCGCCCACTGGGGCCGCCAGGTGCTAGCTCGAGTCATGATCCGGACGGTAAACTTCATCCACAGTGGCGAGCGCGTTGTCTCTGGCTTAGTCCGGAAGTTTGATCTCTATGACTATGTCAGCGATAACGCAAGCAGCTTCAGGGGAAAAAACCCTCCGCCCAACGGCGTCTTCATCAACTTGGGCATGCACCAGATCTACGTCGGTGTCGACACCTCTGGCGTTTATCCTCACCAAGTTATTGTTGCAGGAGAGCCTCCCCTTAGCGCCGCAAACGGTCCGCGTGGAGAGCGCCCCGTCGGCAGCGTCGAGGTGATGGTCGCAGCCGGGGTGCAGGCGGGAGCAGCGGGCGCCGGATCAAGCAAGGATCTGACGACGGGTGTGCAGGTGGCCACGAAGCAGGCAGCTCCACTGCCCACCGAGGTAAATCCTTCAGCATCCAACCCAGCCGGGGTGCAGGAGACAACCCCAAAGGCACCAAGGGTAAGAGGGCCACCTCTGGAAAGACCAGAGAATATTCTCCAGGCAACTATAGATAATCTGACTACACCTGTAGCACCGATACTTGATCCGCCTAATGCTCAGGCAGAATTAGAAGAAACCAGGCAAAAAGTACTAGTAGAGGCAAAAAAGGTGTCGGCACTGTGGGAGTCCTTAAATAGGACCCTGCGAGAATATGCTAGGGCAAATAAGCTTGATGTCGCCCCCGAGCGGGTTGATGAATTAAGATTGAGAGGAAAGAACCTCATGGATGATATCAACAAAGAGCATGAGACTCATAAGGGAGATTCAGTCGATCTAGTCTTGCCGAGGTATAGCACCCCGGCAAAGAACCTAAGAGCGGCAAATGCCGCTGCACTAGAGTTAGAAGGACTGACCGGCGAAGCCCGGCAGAAGCAGCAAGAAAGAGTGAATGAGCTGCGCGCATCGCGAACCAAAGAGAATGAAGAAATGCTCAGGCAAACCGGCAAGGCCTGGTGCCTCACGAATGGTTTATTCGGCTGGAAGCACCCGCCTATCTGGCGCAGATCCTCACCCGGAAACAATGCGGAAAGACAGAGCAACCGGGAAAAGAAATAAGCAAATTGTTCCATATGATCCGGCAGTAGCCGGAAAAGCAAATGAAAACAGAGGCAATGGAAGCCGAGGTAACAGTGGCGAAAGAAACCCCAGCCGTGCCGACAAAGGCAACGGAAGCCGAGGTAATGGAGATCTCGGAAGAGGAAATCACGAGAATAATATCCCGGCAGAAGGAAGGAGAGAACCGCCGCCCAATCCTCAATCGAGATATGAACCTCGGCAGGAAAGAGAAGTGAGACCAGCTCGCCACAATCAGGTGAATGAGAGGTATAATGATGGTTATTCCGAGATGGAATATGTGGTTCATGGTGGAAATAACCACTATGGAATGCAGGAAAGAATTATGTACAGAGATGTTAGAAGAGCAGGGTCCACCAGGTCCGAGTTGATGCAAGAGTAAAACTGGACCACTAAGTGATGCAAGAGTAAAACTGGACCGGCTGTACCGGTCCGAGTTGTTAGAAGAGCAGGGTCCACCAGGTCCGGCATGTTTCGGACCACGGATCATGGGCGAGCCGCCAGTGCCGAACTTTCAGCTGGCAAGAGGCACGAAAACATACAACGGGAGCACCAAACCACAGGATTGGTTGATTGATTATGCCATTGTTGTAAGAATGCAAGTGGAAACTTGCGGGCGATAAGATATGTCCCAAATCTTTGGAAGGACCAGCCGGTATGGCTGAATAATACGCCTCGAGATCAACTATTGGTTGGATTTTGAAGAAATGTTTGTTAGCAACTTCACCAAGATTTACAAAGGCCAAAGGCGCAGCTAGCCATGTGCAAGCAAAGGCCGAATGAGACAGACAGAGAATTCTTAACTCGGTGGTGTAACCTCAGGAATTCATGCGAGGGAGTTATAGAATCACAAGCGATAGCTTGGTTCGCTCAAGGATGTCGTTATGGCATTGTCTTGTGGCAGCGATTGCAAAGAGATATGCCAACCACTTTGGCAGAAACCATCAAGATAGCGGATTCGTATGCATTGGGAGATCCGACACAACCAGAACTGATGTCGGCAGATCATCGGGAGCATCAAGATCAATATGCAAGAGATGCGGCCAGGTCATCGAGGCGCAATGAGTTCATAGGAATAAGAAGAGAAGAAAGACCGGATTATAGATATGCCTCCAATCAGGTGGCAGCGGTAGTGCAAGATCAGCCGAGTCACGGAAACAATCAGCGGCAGAAGAATGGTCCTCAGCAATGGACACCAAGGAATGAAGGGAAGAGACAGTGGACACCAGAACAGAAGAAGCAATGGCAGGAAAGGCCGAAGTACATGTTTGAGTCTATGTTGGATCAACCGTGTAAGTTTCATACTTCAAACCCGGCCAAGCCGGCCAATCATACAACCCGGCAATGCGCCTGGATGAAAAATGCAATGGGTAACCCGGCGGGCATGCAAGCACCTTCCCACCAGGCACATCAGCAACAGCCGCAGCTGACTGGAGCAAATGCACAACAACTAATGTTACCCCCGAGATATGACAACTCAGACCGGAGAGATGCAGTGCATCAAGTGATAAATCAGGGTCAGGATGGAAGGGCAAACCCCGAAAATAATGGACGCAATGATTACAGGGAACATCATCAATCATATTGCGTGTTCACAACAGAACAGCAAGACAGGCAGAGTGTACAGCGCCGGCATATGGAAGTAAATGCAGTTATGCCGACAGTACCAAGATATGTGCCTTGGTCAGATCAAGAAGTAACTTGGAGCATAAAGGATCACCCCAAAATAATGCCGAATCCGGGGTCATACGCACTCATACTAGATCCGACATTTGTTGGACCGAGCATTACTGTGAAATTTTCAAAAGTACTCATTGACAATGGGAGCAGTATCAATATCATGTACAAGGATACAATGCATAAACTCGGAATATCGCAGAATATGCTGCAATCCACGAGAACCACGTTCCATGGAATAGTGCCAGGACTTTCATGCGAACCCATTGGAAAGGTTCGAGTAGATGTGTTATTTGGCACAAGGGATAACTGCAGAGCAGAAAATTTGGAGTTTGAGGTGGTGGATCTAGAGAGTTGTTATCATGCTTTACTCGGGCGGCCGGCATTGGCCAAATTCATGAGCAACTGCCACATAACTTACTTGAAAATGAAACTGCCCGGACCACAAGGGGTGATAACAGTAGCAGGAGATTACAAAAATTCGGTGGAATGTGCCTCGGCCGGATCGAACCTGGCCGATTCATTGGTGATCGCAAGGGGAAAAAGAAGGATTCACGAAGTAGCGGCTCTCGCTCAGTCGGCGCAACTGAATATGCCGGAATTGGCCAACCCACATGGAAGTGTTTCTTTCTAGCCGACTAAAGAAACGAAAAAAGTCCAGATAGATGAGCAGTTCCCAGAACGCACCATCACAATTGGTGTCGGCCTAGATGCCAAATAGGAAGGCGAGCTCACCAACTTCCTCTATGAGAATCGGGACATCTTTGCATGGTCAAATCAAGACCTGCAAGGTGTGCCGAGGGAGTTGGCTAAGCACTCTCTGCATGTAAGGCCAAGAGCAAGGCCGGTGAAGCAACCTCTCCGCCGCTTCGCCGAAGATAGGAGAAAGATAATAGGGGATGAGATAGCTCGGCTCCTGGCGGCCGGGTTCATCATGGAAGTGCTTTATCCGGATTGGTTATCAAACCCGGTGTTGGTAGAAAAGAAAAAGGATGATCCAAATGTAGTCATCGTATGGCGGATGTGTATTGATTACACGAACCTAAACAAGGCGTGTCCGAAAGATCCATTTTCCTTTACCTAGAATAGACCAGGTCATTGATTCGACCGCTGGTTGTGAGCTGTTATCATTTGTAGACGCGTATTCTGGTTTTCACCAGATACCATTAAACCCGGCCGATCAAATAAAGACTGAGTTTATTACCCTGTACGGGGCTTATTGCTATCGCACCATGACATTCGGCCTGCGTAACGCAGAGGCAACGTACCAGAGATGTATGCAAAAATGTCTGCATGACCAGATAGGAAAAAATGTACAAGTATATGTAGATGATGTGGTTATCAAAACCAGAGAAAGCAAAATGCTACTGGATGATATTCGGCAGACATTCGCGAACTTGAGAAGGTTCCGAATGAAGCTTAACCCGGAAAACTGCACCTTCAGTGTACCGGCTGGAAAACTACTCGGTTTTCTCGTATCTAGACGAGGTATAGAGGCCAACCCAACTAAGATAAGAGCAGTAGAAAGGATGGAATTGCTGAGATGTCTAAATGACGTACAGAAGTTCACAGGTTGCCTGGCCTCGCTTAGCCGATTTGTATGTCGGTTGGGAGAGAAGGCATTACCACTTTATCAACTGATGAAAAAATCTGATAAGTTCATTTGGACACCACAAGCAGATAATGCGTTCCATGAACTGAAGAAGATGTTGGTCACAGCGCCAATCCTGGCCTCTCCATTGTCAAAAGAGCCTATGTTACTTTACATAGCCGCCACGAACAGAGTAGTAAGTGTTGTGATCGTGGTGGAACGAATTGAAGATGATAAATCAGTACAAAGGCCGGTATATTACCTAAGTGGGGTACTATCAGCCTCAAAGCAGAATTACCCACATTACCAAAAGATGGCGTATGGAGTGTACATGTCGGCAAAGAAACTTAAACATTACTTTGAAGAGCACCCGATCAAAGTGATCTGTGAAGCACCCATATCCGACATATTGAGAAACAAAGATTCAAGCGGCCGAATAGCAAAATGGGCAATTGAATTGTCACCTTATGCTCCACAATTCGATAGGCGAGATGCAATCAAATCTCAGGATGTGGCCGACTTCTTCGTGGATTGGGCCGAGGTACAATATGAGCCACCATTTCCAGATCCGAGTTATTGGACGATGCACTTCGACGGTTCCAAACTGAGAAACGGTTTGGGGGAGGGATAGTGTTAACCTCGCCAAAAAGAGATCAGCTGAAATATGTGCTGCAAATACATTTTGCCGCATCAAACAATGTAGCCGAGTATGAAGCACTCGTCCATGGATTGAAGGTGGCAAAAGAGATTGGGATACGCCGAGTCTTATGCTACGGAGATTCAGATCTAGTAGTACAACAGGTATCAGGCAATTGGGATGCACTAGATGCCAATATGGCCTTATATAGGTTCCATGTGCAAAAACTCAGTGGACACTTCGATGAATGTGAATTTCATCATATACCTCGGGAAGAAAACGACGCCGCAGACACGCTGTCAAAACTCGGATCAACCAGGCAATAAATTCCCCCAGGTATCGCCCTAGAGCACCTGAGAAAACCATCAATAACACCATCACCAGAGTCTGAATCCATATTTATTCCGGCAAAATCAAGAGAAGATAGTATGCCGATGGAAATTGACAAGGAATGTAACCCGGAATTTCCGAAAATAAACCCGGCCAATGCACGGATGGATATGGAAAAATCCGAGGTAGTTATGTCGGCGGAAAATATGGAAATAGATAGTGAGATTACCCCAGAGAAAATCATACCAACATGGGCGCAACCCATATTTTCTTTCCTTAAAGATGCGACTTTGCTGAATAATGAGGTATTGGCCAGACAGACAGTGAGAAGAGCTAAAGCTTATACAATCATAAACAATGAGCTGTATAAAAGGAGCGTCACAAGCGTGTTGCAAAGATGTGTGGATTCGGCGGAAGGCCAGGAGATCCTCCTAGATATACATCAAGGAGAATGCGGGCATCACGCCTCGTCCAGAGCTTTAGTGGCCAAAGCATTCAGGCATGGATTTTATTGGCCAACAGCGTTGAAAGAGGACAAAGAACTGGTGGAAAAATGTAATGGTTGCCAGAGATATGCCAGAAAGATACATATGCCATCGTCCGAGTTAAAAACGATACCGATTACTTGGCCGTTTTCTGTATGGTGCTTAGATATGGTGGGACCGTTCAAGCCGGCCCGGGGCGGGATGACCCACATATTAGTCATGGTCGACAATTTCACAAAATGGATTGAAGTGAAACCAATAAAAAAATGTGATGGACCCACAGCAGTAAAGTTCCTCAAAGATATTATCTTGAGATATGGTTACCCACACAGTGTTATTATAGATAATGGCACAAACTTTGCTGAAGGGGCCTTCGCTAGATTCTGTCAAGAAAAACACATAAGACTAGATGTCGCCTCGGTGGCTCACCCAGCATTTAATGGGCAAGTAGAAAGATCTAATGGACTAGTATTGTCTGGAATAAAACCACGACTCGTCAAACCACTGCAAAGGTCGGCAGGGTGTTGGATCGAGGAACTACCAGCAGTACTATGGAGCCTCAGAACTACCCCAAACATGTCAACAGGGTATACACCATTTTTTCTGGTATATGGGGCAGAAGTCGTGCTTCCAGCCAATATAATACATGACTCGCCAAGGGTTACCCAGTATACAACCGCTGAGGTAAATGAGATAGCTCGGCAAGATGATGTCGATCTGCTAGAAGAAGCCAGGGAGTTGGAACTATCAAGATCAGCTATTTATCAATAGGACTTGCGACGATATCACAGCAAGAAAGTAAATCCAAGAGTGTTTAAAGAAGGAGATTTGGTTCTTCGGTTAGTGCAACGCACGGCCGGCATGCACAAACTATCACCCCCATGGGAAGGACCATTCATCATGAGCAAAGCATTTCACAACGATGCGTATTACCTAATTGATGCTCAGTCACCAGAAAAGAACAAGGCAGACAAAGCCGGCGAAGAATCGAAAAGACCATGGAACATAGCTTTACTTCGTCCATTTTACTCGTAGGAGTCATCTATGACACGTTGTAAAGTGACGCTTCAGGACGAAGTATCAACTATGTATTAAACCTCGGCACCTTGAGCAATGACTCGGGGACTGCCCTATATTATTTGGCATTTTGGATTATGTATTAGACCTCGGCACCTTGAGCAGTGAGTCGGGGACTGCCCTATATTTTTTCTGAGTTTGGGTTATGTATTAGACCTCGGCACCTTAAGCAGTGACTCGGGGACTGCCCTATATTGTTTCTGAGTTTGGGTTATGTATTAGACCTCGGCACCTTAAGCAGTAACTCGGGGACTACCCTATATTGTTTCTGAGTTTGGGTTATGTATTAGACCTCGGCATCTTGAGCAGTAACTCGGGGACTGCCATATTTTGTTTCTGAGTTTGGGTTATGTATTAAACCTCGGCACCTTGAGCAATGACTCAGGGACTGCCATGTTTTGTTTTTGAGTTTGGGTCATGTATTAAACCTCGGCACCTCGAGCAATGACTCGAGGACTGCCCAATGTCATTTCGTAGTTTTAGTGATGTGTTAAATCTCGATTTCTAGAGCACTGACTAGGGAATTGCCCCACGATTGTCCCTTGTTACAAAAATGGATATCAAACTTTGGCACCCAGAATGATATTATTTCACTCTCCCCAAATATGGGCTTCGAGATTTACAACTTGGATAGAATTCAAGAACACAATGGTTGAGCCGTCAAATTTGTAAAGGTCAGGCAATATTAGACGCCGAACTATGGTGGGACAAATGCAAGCACACAATCCGAACTTAAGAAATTGAAGGCCACCAAAGCAAATATTTAAACAGACAAGATCAGTTTAAACAAAATAATAACGATCACAATCATATGTGCCTCAGTGGCAAAAGGCAAAAGAGGTTCATACCACACAGAAAGTCGGACAATTGTTTCACACACATCATACGCCCGGCATACCGGGGATAAGAAACAACTTAAAGTTTTTTAAACCTAAGGGGCAGCGACTTGGTCAGGCACTGGGAGCTCCGAGGTAGACGGCACCTCGGCCGAAGTTGCCTCTCCCTCCACAGAACCAGGAGCGACTTCGGGGGAAGCCCGGGGCTGTTGAGAAACATTAGCTTGAGATTGAGAATGCCCAGTCCCTTTGGAGGATGATCGCGCGTCGCCGTTGCCATCCGAGATTGCGCTGGAATCACCAGAGGTATCCGAGTCGCCCTCATCCTCGTCCTGGTCGGATGAATTATCATCAGAGGCATATTCAACTTCGACGTCATCCGCCGGGTTAGAAAGGAAACTCGGCCCTTCAATCCATTTATGCATGTCCGCATACTCAACAAGCTGGAAGGCACGAGCTTGTCGGCGAGCGACGAATTCTGGATCCTCAACCCAACGGGAGCCAGTGCACAAATTTATCAAGCAAACGAGGGAAATATCCTCGTACCATGACATAACGACTGTGAGCGCCATATCAGCACCAGCTCGTCCAAAGGGATTCCTCCAGATTTAATCGGTTCTGGGATGCCATCAATCTTTCCACCAGTAGCTTGATCTCATCAATATCAGGAGTTACAGAAGTATTCGGCCAGAGAACATGGTATTCCCGGATGGCTTCCTGCACCAAGTCCCCTCCCATAATCTTCATCGGACCAACGGCAGCGCCAACGGCAACCAAGTAGTCTTCCATCGAGTATTCTGGGCTCGCATCTGCGGGGACACCTCGGCGTACACGAGCATTAACCACCGCTCTAGAGCTCACGGGCTTAGCTTCTGGAAAATGGTCTACGCAAAATTAAAAATACATTGGTCAACACTAAGAAAGAGAAAAAGATAACTCGGCCACGGTCAGAGGCTTACGATGAATATAGCTCAGCATTCTCTGAAGATCTTGAGCCCAATCACCCTTAGTTTTCTCAAAGCGAGTGATCTCCTCGCTCATCGCCCGTGTCTTCAGTTCGGGAGCCTCGAGGAGTTCTTTATTTTTCTACAATTGCAGAGCTAGCCGATTCTTCTCCTCAGAGAACTCCTGGTCAACTTTCTCTAACTCATACTTCTGAGAGAGCTTGAGGGACTCCACCTCGGCGCGCAAGCGAATTATCTCGTCATCTTTATCTTTCAACTGCGCCGAGTCAGTAGCGGCTTGTTCTAAAAAATGCAGCATCATATCAGGCATGGGTATGCATTCTTGATGTGACGCTGCAAAAGTTTGTAACTCGGCTATACCAAATCCAAAAGGGTTAAAAGAAACCCGGTATAAGTTTCGAATGGAAATCTGTAAACAAAAGGGTAACTAACCTTCCAGGGCCTTGACCTTCTTCTCAAGACGGATATTAAGATTGTTGATATTACCTATTCACCAGCAAAATGAGCTAACACCTCACGTCCAAAACAATAAGAACTTTAGGGACAATGAAAAATTTTGTTAACTTACCAGCTTTCTTCACCACGGGAATGACTTTCTCATACTTGTCTTGCAATTTCTTATGTGCGAAAATCAGCCTTTGGAATTCGGCGGTCCGACGATCATGCGCAACCTAAGCAACAAAATAAATAGCAATGAGATACTCAAAGCTCAGACAGATCCAAATCAAGCAAGGCTTAACTCGGATCTAGGTGGCTGGATATTCGAAGCTAAGACAGATCTGAATCAAGCAAAGCTTAACTCGGACCTAGGTGGCTGGATATTTGAACACTAGGGTAGATCCGAATTAAGTAAAGCATAAATCAGATCTAGGTGGCTGGATATTCGAAGCTAAGACAGATCCGAATCAAGCAAGGCTTAACTCGGATCTAGGTGGCTGGATATTCGAAGCTAAGACAGATTTGAATCAAGCAAGGCTTAACTCAGATCTAGGTGGCTGGATATTCGAAGCTAAGACAGATCCGAATCAAGCAGGGCTTAACTCGGATCTAGGTGGCTGGATATTCGAAGCTAAGACAGATCCGAATCAAGGAAGGCTTAACTTGGATCTAGGTGGCTGGATATTTGAACACTAGGGAAAGTCCGAATTAAGCAAAGCTTAATTCGAACCTAGGTGGCTGGATATTCGAACGCTAAGACAAAACTGAACCAAGCAAAGCCTAATAAAACTTCCAAACGAATAACAAATTATTCGGTTGCAAGCTTCGGGGACTAGAGTATATATAATATCATTCAAATTACTAATCAAACGTCAATAAAAACAATTACCTCATTCATCTAATCGCTGTCAAGAATGATCTTGGCAGGCAGATGTAAGCGACTGCTGTTGTCGGAGAGTTGAAATGGCTGACTGCTTGGATTGCCCTCGAGCTGATCAGCAGTGTTCCAATTGTTGGCATACTCAACCAACGAGCCGAGGCTGTTCCCACTCTCAGTACGAGTCAGGACTTTACCTCGGACGTTTTGTGTAGCCACCGCCACCGCGGGACTCTTGTGAAGAGCGAGCTGGGTATCAGCGGTCGGGGTGACAATAGTCTTGGCAGAAGAAATCCCCTTGCGCAACGCATCCGCGATTGTACGCTGAGAAGATCTGACAAGCCCTTTCTGAGATGAGGGAGGTTTGGTGACGATGACCTTTCTTGCCTTAGAAGAGGCGTCGGCAGGGGCCATTACCTCGGCACTTGGAGTGGCATCTTTTGGGGTCGGAGGGATTACGGTTTCTGAGGGCGCCGAGATAGTAAAGACTGTGGGGGTCGAAGGAATCTCAGGGGAAACTCCGGGGTTCACGGAGGAGGAAGCAGGCTCAGTAGAAATATCTACTGGCCGAGTTATGTCGGCATCAACAGGAGAGACCTCAGGCGCATCCTGGCGAGATGACGTCTGATTCGGAGCAGGAGGAGAGTCTGCGCGGGCAGGACTAGGAACCCTAGTATCTTCAGGAGGCGGAGGAGAAGGCGTCCGAGTCGTATGACTCGTCATGCTAGGACCACTGGGCTTAACAGAGAGAGGATCTCTGCAAAGGCACAAAGAATCAGGTCAGAAGACAGAAAGAGAGAAACAAGAAATACAAATGAAAAGTAACTCACCCAGTAACCTCGGGCATAGTTTTACGCTTTGGAAGGTGCTGGGATGACTTTTTAGTTCGCTTCTTGGGGGCAGCTTCAGAGGCACCCGTTGGAGCGGCACGCTTCCGCGAGGTAGCAGCAGGTTGGGAGGCAAGAGGCTCGGCTTCGCACCGACCGCCTGATTAGCTGGAAGTAGGAAATGCATAAGAGATAGGCATTTCAGCAACTACCTCAAGAATTTGGACGTCGTCCGAATCACCTTCCTCCTCGTGAGCCGAGGTATTACCACGGGCACGAGCCGGAGCGAGGTACGACTTGGGAACGAACTCCTCCGAGTCAGGTTCCCCGCTATCCAGGGTGTTCCGATCTGCGGTCCACGGGAGGGCCAAAACCTCGGCATCTTCAATCTTCTGCTTCGCAAATCTCTGCAAGGAAAGAGATAAAGGAATTAGCGAAAGGAATCACAGACGCGATTGGGGGCAAAACATAAATGCATGAATTTACCTCGGGAGGGGGGGGTTCCCACGGGTGAACGGCTTTAGTCCCCAGGCCCAATCCTTCGGCATCTCTGTCTTAAAGATAGCTCGGACACGCTTGAAAATAAGATAGTTGTCGAGCTCAACAGTGGAGACTCGGTTGGGATCAAGGGGACCGCTCATATAGCAGAGCTTATGCGTGCGTTGCTGAAAGAGGTAGATCCGGCTGCTGACGAAGGTGGTCATCAGATCCTCACCGCGTAACTCGGCGCGGATCAGCTCCTTCAGCCGAATCTCGAAGGCCTCGGCCAGAGCATGGCTCTTCCTGGGATTATAAGTCCAGTTCTTCTTGGAAGGGGGGGCAATGGAGAAAGCCGGAAGCCGAATCTTATCTTCCTTCCCGGAGTTCTTGACATATAAAAACTATCTATGCCACTTCTTGCATGACTCAAGACCAGCAACCCGAGGAAACTCGGATTTCCACCGAGGTGTGATGGACGCTGCCCATCATCGCAGAAGCAATTTCTAAGGATGGAGGGATTTGTCTGGAACAACATTGGACCGGATTTGGAAGAACTTGGACCATACATGCACTGACGGCCAGAGGCCGAAGTATCCTTCCGAGGCCGAGATAAAGGCGGATAGAGAAGCAATGGCATTAGCCGAAAGATGATGCGGCTGCAGGCCTAAGTAATCAAGGAATTCCCTAGCAAAATCACTAAGGGGAAGACCGAACCCGCGAGCGAAATGGGACATGAACACGACATACTCACCCTCTTTAAGAACAGGAGAGGATTCACTGCCAGGTAAGCTATAGGCTACCTCGGCAGGAATTCATCGAGTTCTAATCAACCACTCAACCTCTCGGCGGGTAACAGTGGAACCTTGCCAGGAGCCCCGCTCTGGGCCAGACGTGGCATCGTTGTCTTCGATGAGCGCGCCGCTAACAGAGCTTGACATGGGGTCGCCGGAGGAATCTACCGAGGAGCAACTAGCGGTGGAGCAAAGCCTAGAACTGCAAGGCCCCGTCGTGGTCCTAGGCAAAAACGGCGGTGGAGCGGAAAAGGAACCGCCGCGGGAAATCTAGAGAGCGGAAGACGCGTCTATAGGGAAATCTAGGCAATGAGACCAGAGAAACTCACTGGCGACGCGCCGGAGCAAGCGCACGGGGACGAGGTCGACGGAGCAGAGGGATTAGGACCTCGTCGTCGAAGATTCCGACGAGCACACGACCGCAGAAGCACGAACGGGCGCGAGAGCGAAAGGAGGAAGAAGGGCAACGGTGAGCGAAGGAGGAAAGTGAATCCCCTAGGCCCGTGCCCCTCTTTATAACCGCATAGCCTTGGTGATAGTGGGATCGTGCGTGCGGGTGATAACCGTGTAGATAGTGAATGCGGCATAACCGCTCGCGGCTGAGTGGAGCCACACTAACGGCCACATGACGCAGGAGAGGATCAGGCCTCCTGACAATCGCGGTGCGCGAGGCGTCGCAGTGCCGACGCGACAGGCGCAGTAATCACTGTAGCATTGTCAGCGGGAATTGTAGAGGAATAAAAAACTAGAGAAATAATGATGAGTGTTACACGTAGGATGAGGCGTACGCAAGAAGACACACTGTAACACCCTCAGAATCGGACCTATGCAAGTTTGGGCAAAATTCACCAAACCCGCATAGAAACGATTCAAAGGTGCCCACCAGGCACTTTCGTATGGTGGAAAACGGTAATAACATTACACAGTCCTCGATGGGACCCACAGTAATGATATATATACAACTCAAAGAGTCAAGAATACGTATATACTTCACAAAGATCCAAATCACCGTGAAAAGACGGAGGTCCGACCACGGACAAGAAGCAAATGGGGCTAAGAGCCCCAAGAATAACCAATGGCGCCCATAACCCTGCTGCCAAGCCGGAAGGGTAACCTCGCTAACGGCGCCGATCTCAAAACCTGCTTAACAAAAGGTGCCGACAAAGGGCAAAGGAAAAGAAGGAGCGCCAAGATCGAGGCCAGACACCCGAGGCTAGAATTCGGTCCTCGCCACATAGGTATGGTGGATCAAGCGGCAGCAAAGATGCACTAAACAACCTATAGAGACTCGATAACCGGGCGCCAATCGTAGAGGGGTGAGAGACCTATTCGGATCCAACCTGATACTATCATCAAACAAACCCATCCTGGCGTTTCCCCCTCGAGACCAACGAGGAAGACAACCGAGGAACTCACACAGTTGGCAGTTTTATTTATTCAGTTTTAGTTGCGGCACTTTACTAGTCAAGTTTAGATAATCGTTCTGATAAAGTAAACAATGGGCACTTTTATTTAACCATTCCGTGATAGTTGCAACAATTACTAATCAGGTACAGATAGCATGAGATAAACCCAAAACCCAAAGTTGTTGGTACTTTTATTCAGCCATTTGCTAGAAGGTAATACTTACTAGTCGATACATTGGTCGCAAGCAACAACCAAACAAGCAATGGTGGGCGTATTAATTAGCCATTCCATTATAGTGAAGCTGATTACTAGTCATTATAAGTCAAATTTATAGCAAGAAACTTTAGTTATGCTTGTCTATGATCGAGATATCAGGCTCCAAGTCGCCCATATCCGCGACACGGCTTTCAGAAAGTTTTAACCCGCCGGGTGCACCAATAGCAACACACGCCGATCAACCTCGAAAACCAAATCAAAACCCAACGAGGCTTTCACGATCAACAATCACAGATTCGTAAATATTTCAGGGGCCACCCTTAAGTAGAATCCAAGAATTGAGTAGACAAGCTCAGAGACGGCCTCAAGGTGCTGTAACACGGCAGAACGACCGGGAACCCCAAACGGGCTTGTCGACACCATGGAATCGTGTCCCGATCCTAACAGACAAAGCAAAGTGCACTGCACAATCGTAAATAAAGCAAAGAACATGGCATAAGTACAGGATCGTAAATAAAACCTCAAACTAGTTTGTGGCCCCAAGAAATAAGAATGAATCAAGCTCGCCTGGGGTCCCATATACCTCCCGGATGTGGATAGCGCGAAAATCAAGGAACAGTATCAAGTACTGGGTCTTACGGGACACAAGTGGGCTGCTCGAAACCAAATATTATCTATCACCCAATCGATGCCTCTCGCTTATTCAATTTTAGTTGTTAAACAGAAATTAAAGTGACGATAAGTAAAACTAGAATCATCTCCAACATCAACATGCGGCAATACATCAAGAATCGCGGCATATGGCGACACACATCAAGACTTGAGCAAGCAACTACGACGCAAGTCCAACTATCTACCAAACAATGTAATTGGTGTGTCCAAGGCAATATAAGGCTGCAAGGGATATCACAGTACGAAACTAAAGCATCGCAACTCGGATAGCAATAGATCAACAGAGGGAGTAAATACTATAAAAGTAAGATAGGTAGAAAGGGAAGATGCTCACCGAAAACATTGTCAAGGTTCAACCGAGGATCGGGCTAAGCTCACATCAACTCAACGGCCTTATCCGCGAAGAAGCAAAACACTAGAATAAACACCGATGCAATATTTAATACACGGCGTAAGATCGGCATGATGCATGAATGACGGATGGCATGGCAACGGCAATGCAATTAGGTCATATTAAGTGGAACCGGGTCCCGGCAATTAATATATGGTTCAAGTTGTTTAAAACCCCACATATTAAATGTTGTTTTTACATGGCAAAGATGATACGGGTTCGCTACAAGTTTAAATGAGGCCAATATAAGGCTAGATTGGGTCGCCAGATGGGCCCCATATTTAATTATCAGGTGAATCGGCATAGGGCCCCCAAACCACATGATATGCATGCGAGATGACAATTTAATATGCAACAAGTTGTTATTTCATCTGTAAAATAGGGCTCGAGAAAGGGGTTCACACATTTAGGGGTCTCGACGATCTTGGGTTCCGGGGTTCGGGGTCGGTCCCGGGGTCCAGGGTTCGACGGAACGCTTCGCCCGGGTCGCTCGGAGATCGGGTAGGTCTTGCGCATCCGGGTGCGGGACTTGGGGAATGTCGACGGTCCAGCGCTGCGTGGAAGTTCTCGTGTCCGGTGAAGCACTTTCGGCCCGTGATGACCTTGTTGATTCCATGTCGAGACCTTGGTTCCTCGATGGAGAACTTGGTGTGTCCGCTGGTTCTCGGCTTCGCCGGGCGAGGTCTTCGGATCGGGTCCGGAAGAAGACCTTGGCCGGATGGCCTTGTCGGAGTTCTTGTCGCGCTGGTCTTCGGATCGGCCCGGATCGGTCTTGATCGAAGTTTCGTAGCAGTATCTTGGTGCTTGATGTCCGCGAGGGAGTACTTGTCGCCCGGGATCTGCTTCGTCTTTACAACGCCTCGCCTCCGTGAAGAAGAGCTTTGCGTGGTTCATGGGCCCGGAGATCTTGTCGCACTCTCGGTTCAATTTGCGAGTTCCATCTTGTAGCCTGAGGTTCGGAACGGCAGGGGCGACGCAGACCCGGCGACGGTGTCGAGCTTGGGAGCGGTTCCTTGCAGAGTAGAGGACAACCCATGGAGGCGATGTCCTGGAGGCATGCGGGGCCGGGTTTGCTGGCGACGGCGCGATGTCGAACATGACTCCTATGTTGCTGCAACCAACGATGTCATCTCACCGCCAGCGACACAAGCGGCCCACGCTGGCGTCGGGCTCGGGCGGGGACGCAGGGCCGGGGGCTTGAGGGGCGACGGAGGCTCCGGAAGGAGGCCGCAGGCGACGGGTTTGCTCGCGTGAGGAAAGCGGTCGGGCGCCAGGCGGGACGAGGTGGTGAGGCGGCGGGCACGGTGCAGGGCCGGTCGGCGACGCTGGTCGGGACAGCGCAGCCACCTTGCGAAAGGCGGTAAGCGGGCCGGGCGGGACTGGCGAGCATGGCGGGGTCGGGCGCCAAAGGCTGGCGGCGGAGCTTGGCGAGGTGCTCGGAGGCGCGCGGGCCTTGAGAGGCGACTGGGCGTGGCGAAGCGTGGGGGCGGCGCGAGGAGGCCACGGCGAGGGTGGCGGAGGTCGCCAGGGGCGGCCAAGGGCGAGCAGAGCGGGATCACAAGGAAGCCAAGGGCAAGAAGTGGGCGCGCAGTGAGCGGGACGGGAGCAGCGAGGAAGCGAGGGAGCGCGGACGGGGCGAGGGTCGAGCGACGCGGGAGGCGCTGGCTCGGAGGCGCGGCGACAGCGGCAAGGCCCACCGACGGAGGGAACAGAGAGAGAGGGAGGAGAGAGGCGCAAGGCAGGCGAAGGGGCTAGAGGAGGAGGGAGACGATCAAGGGAGGAAGGCGCGGTGTGGGTGCAGGGGCAGGTGGGGCCCACGGGTTGGGTTGGACCAGGTCCTGGGTGGGACAGTGGAGGGGCCCAGCGGTTGCTGGGTGTGTGGGGAGAGAGGGGTGAGAGAGAGAGGATAGGGGAGATGAATGGGGCTGATGTGGCATGGAGGGGGTGAGGAGAGGGAGAATGTGGCGGATGGGGATTGGAGGGAGTGAGGTGGAGAGGGGGGGCTGGGTAGATTTTTAGGTAGCTCTAGGATTTAGGATGGGGCAGGTTGGACCGATCTGAAAAATCTGGGGCGGTCGTTCGGGTAGGGTTGGCCCGTTCGACTGCCCCTACTAAAATAAATAAAACTTTTAATTAATTTAATTGGGCCGTTTGCAACCCGAATGCAACAAACAAAATACTCCGAGCCCCGGTTTTTTGGCGTTTGAATAAAGAGAAGGCGTTTGGGAAAATAAATCGGGCTTTGCAAAAATAGTTTTTGGCAAACAATGCATGATGATGACGATGCAATGCACAAATTCAACGCGATTTTCTAGTAGTGGTTTTGCGGGATGCCACAATTCGACACCACTAACAAAGGATCTCGCCCTCGAGATCCGCCTCATGGTACCGGAAGGAAGGTCGGCGATCTGCGTCTTCTCGCTTCGTGTAGATCTTCGCGACACCACTAACAAGGGGTCGTTGTCCATGGTTGCCGAGTGAACGCTCCGGAAACAAAAGGTCAAAGGTAGAGGCATCAACAATAAAGCCACCCCTAGCTTCCATGAACGGAGTAAATCGCTGGATCCACTGATTCGATGTACAAGAGCGAATGATAAGAGTAGTGGTATGGTAGCTACTCCATCCCGCACCCAAACCATTACTCTGCACACAAATAGGCGGATTATGCAACCAACTCTCGGATTCAGACTGAAGATCTCGACAGACGAGGTTCGGGAACAAAGGAATGATGCAGACTCTGCATCGGATCTGGCGTAGAGGATGTAGTCGCGTCGGAAAACACCGGATAGCACAAACAAGGAACAAAGGATGGCAACACCGTAGACGGATTCATCAGGCAGCTTGAACACCGGAGGTAGCACACCGTTATCAAAGAAGGAAGCGAAACCCTAAAGGTACGACGGAAACCCAACCACGAGAATTCCTGGACTCGAAGAAAGAGACGAGAGCGGAGTCAAAACACGTAGGGGTAAGAGGAGAACAGCAGAGGGGTAAGGAGTAAAATCAGTCCTAGCCAGACTATCCAACCGATTTTGCAAAAATAGTTTTGACACTCTACTTCGGCCGTTAGCTAGGTTATCCTACAGGCTGGACTTGTGGGGTATCGCAACCGCCGAGCTCGATACCACTCAGACACCCTAGAATCGGACCTATGCAAGTTTGGGCAAAATTCACCAAACCCGCATAGAAATTCAAAGGTGCCACCAGCACTCGCATGGGTGGAAAACGGCATAACATTACACAGCGGTCCTCGATGGGACCCACAGAGAGATATATATAAACACTCAAAGAGTCAAGAATACAGATACGGTACAAAGATCCAAATCACCTTGAAAGACGGAGCGTCCGATCACGGACAAGAAGCAAATGGGGCTAAGAGCCCAAGAATAACCAATGGCGCCCATAACCCGCTGCCAAGCCGAAGGGTAACCCTGCTAACGGCCGATCTCAAAACCGCTTAACAAAAGGTGCCGACAAAGGGCAAAGGAAAAAGAAGGAGCGCCAAGATCGAGGCCAAGACACGAGGCTAGAATTCGGGTCCTCGCCACATAGGTATGGTGGATCAAGCGCAGCAAGATGCACTAAACAACCTATAGAGACTGGATACAACCGGCCAATCGTAGAGGGGTGAGAGAGACCTATTCGGATCCAACCTGATACTATCATCAAACAAACCCATCCTGGCGTTTCCCCCTCGAGACCAACGAGGAAGTCAACCGAGGAACTCACACAGTTGGCAGTTTTATTTATTCAGTTTTAGTTGCGGCACTTTACTAGTCAAGTTTAGATAATCGTTCTGATAAAGTAAACAATGGGCACTTTTATTTAACCATTCCGTGATAGTTGCAACAATTACTAATCAGGTACAGATAGCATGAGATAAACCCAAAACCCAGCAGTTGTTGGTACTTTTATTCAGCCATTTCGTTGTAGTTGCAATACTTACTAGTCAGATACATTGGTCGCAAGCAACAACCAAACAAGCAATGGTGGGCAGTATTAATTAGCCATTCCATTATAGTGAAGCTGATTACTAGTCATTATAAGTCAAATTTATAGCAGTAAACTTTAGTTATGCTTGTCTATGATCGAGATACTGTGCTCCAAGTCGTCCATATCCGCGGACACGGCTTTCGTAAAGTTTAACCCGCCGGGTGCACCAATAGCAACACACGCTCGATCAACCTCGAAAACCAAATCAAAACCCAACGAGGCTTTCACGATCAACAATCACAGATTCAGAAATATTTCAGGCCACCCTTAAGTAGAATCCGCAACGAGTAGACAAGCTCGAGACGGCCTCAAGGTGCTGGTAATACGGTGAACGATCGGGAACCCCAAACGGGCTTGTCGACACCGCGGAATCGTGTCCCGATCCTAAATAAAGACAAAGCAAGTGCGCACAATCGTAAATAAAGCGATAAACATGGCATAAGTACAGGATCGTAAATAAAACCTCAAACTAGTTTGTGGCCCCAAGAAATAAGAATGAATCAAGCTCGCTCAGGGGTCCCATATACCTCCGGATGTGGATAGCGCATAAAATCAAGGAACAGTATCAAGTACTCGGGTCTTACGGACACAAGTGATGCTCGAAACCAAATATTATCTATCACCCACCGATGCCTCCGCTTATTCAATTTTAGTTGTTAAACAGAAATTAAAGTGACGATAAGTAAAACTAGAATCATCTCCAACATCAACATGCGGCAATACATCAAGAATCGTGGCATATGGCGACACACATCAAGACTTGAGCAAGCAACTACGACGCCATAAGTCCAACTATCTACCAAACAACAGGTAATTGGTGTGTCCAAGGCAATATAAGGCTGCAAGGGATATCACAGTGCACGGAAACTAAAGCATCGCAACTCGTATAGCAATAGATCAACAGAGGGAGTAAATACTATAAAAGTAAGATAGGTAGAAAGGGAAGATGCTCACTGAAAACATTGTCGAAGGTTCAACCGAGGATCGGGGCGAAGCTCACATCAACTCAACGGCCTTATCCGCGAAGAAGCAAAACACTAGAATAAACACCGGATGCAATATTTAATACACGGCAGAAGATCGGCATGATGCATGAATGACGGATGGCATGGCAACGGTGCAATGCAATTAGGTCATATTAAGTGGAACCGGGGTCCCGACAATTAATATATGGTTCAAGTTGTTTAAAACCCCCACATATTAAATGTTGTTTTTACATGGCAAAAGATGATACGGGTTCGCTACACAAGTTTAAATGAGGCCAATATAAGGCTAGATTGGCCCGCGTATGGGCCCCATATTTAATTATCAGGTGAATCGGCATAGGGCCCCCAAACCACATGATATGCATGCGAGATGACAATTTAATATGCAACAAGTTGTTATTTCATCTGTAAAATAGGGCTCGAGAAAGGGGTTCACACATTTAGGGGTCTCGACGATCTTGGGTTCCGGGTTCGGGTCTCGGTCCGTGGTTCGACGAACGTTCTCGCTCCGGTCGTTTCTCGAGATCGGGTAGGTCTTGGCGCATCCGGGTGCGGGACTTGGGGAATGTCGACGGTCCAGCGCGCGGGGAAGTTCTCGGTGTCGGGTGAAGCACTCGGCGTTCGTGATGACCTTGTTGATTCCATGTCGAGACCTTGGTTCCTCGATGGAGAACTTGGTGTGTCCGTCGGGTTCTGCCGATCCGGGCGTAGGTCTTCGGATCGGGTCCGGAAGAAGACCTTGGCTTCGGATGGCCCTTGTCGGAGTTCTTGTCGGCCGGGTCTTCGGATCGCTCCCGGATCGGTCTTGATCAAGTTTCCGAGCGGCATCTTGGTGCTTGATGTCCGAGGGAGTACTTGTCGCCCGGATCTGCTTTGGTCTCGGACAACGGCCTTGACCTCCGTGAAGAAGAGCTTTGCGTGGTTCATCGGGCCCGGAGATCTTGTCGCACTCTCGGGTTCAATTTCGCGAAGTTCCATCTTGTAGCGAGGTTGGAACGGGCAGGCCTTGAACCAGACGGTGTCGAGCTTGGGAGCGGTTCCTTGCAGTAGAGGACAACCCATGGAGGCGATGTCCGAGGCATGCGGGCGGGTTTGCCAAGGGCGACGCCGATGTCGAACATGACTCCTATGTTGCCTGGCAACCAACGATGTCATCCTCACCGCCAAACAAGACAGCGTAAAGCCCACGCCGGTCGGGCTCACGCGGGACGCAGCTGGGCCGGGGGCTTGAGGGCGACGGAGGCTCGGAAGGAGGGCCGCAGAGGCGACGGGTTTGCTTTCGCGTGAGGAAAACGGTCGGGCGTCGGGCGGGACGAGGTGGTCGGAGGCGGCGGCACGGTAGGCAGGGCCGCGGGAGGCAGCCGGAGCGCGGGACCGCGCGCATGGCGGGTCGGGCGCCAAAGTGGCGGCGGCGGAGCTTGGCGAGGGTGCTCGGGAGGCGCCGGGTTTTGAGAGGCGAAAGCGGCCGCGTGAAGCAAGCGGGAGGAGGCCACGGCGAGGTGCTGAGGGCGGCAGGCTTGGCTGGCAGGCGAGGGCTGAGCGGGCGCAGGGAGGAGCGAGGAAGCGGAGGGCGGTCGAGCGAGGGAGGCGCTGGCCACGGAGGCGGCGACTCAGCTGGGCCCACCGGCGACGGGAGGGAACCAGAGAGAGAGGGAGGAGAGAGTGCGGCCGTGCGCGTGCGGGGCAGGGGCTAGAGGAGGGAGACGACTGCGGGGAGGAAGGCGCAAGGTGTGGGCAAGGGCAGGTGGGCCCACGGGTTGTTGGACCAGGTCCAGCTGGGGACAGTGGAGGGCCTGCCATGGGGAAGCTGGGAGAGGGGAGAGGAGAGAGGGGGGGATAGGGGAGATGAATGGGGCTGATGTGGCATGCAGGGAGTGGGTGAGGGAGAGGGAGTAGCTGAGGTGGCGGATGGGGATTGGAGGAGTGAGGTGGAGAGGCTGGGTAGATTTTAGGTAGCTCTAGGATTTAGGATGGGGCAGGTTGGACCGATGAAAAATCTGGGCGGTCGGGTAGGGTTGGCCTGCTCGACCCTTCCTACTAAAATAAATAAAACTTTTAATTAATTTAATTGGGCCGCTTGCAACCCGAATGCAACCAAACAAAATACTCGGAGCCCGGTTTTGGCGTTTGAATAAAGAGAAGGCGTTTGGGAAAATAAATCGGGCTTTGCAAAAATAGTTTTTGGCAAACAATGCATGATGATGACGATGCAATGCACAAATTCAACGCGATTTTCTAGTAGTGGTTTTGCGGGATGCCACACACACGGATACCTCGGACGGCGGAAAAGTAACTCGGAAACAAGGATACACGAGTATAGGGAAACTGATATGGACCGGCCGAGGTTATAGGCAGGACCATACTAGCTTCGGGGACTAATGTTGGGGAGGTGACCCCGGATATGGTCAGGACGGGGAAAGACAAAAGGAAGTTCCCCGTACAAATTCCGAGTTACTGTTTAAATCAGCTGAATCCTGTAAAGGTAGGCTGAGGTAAGCAAGATCAGGACACTTATGAGAACAGAAACACGTTACCCGGCCGACGTACTGTTTAAGTCGGCCGGGTCAGCCCGAATAATCTGAATGCAGGTGAAGGACAAGACGAGTTAAGCGAGGCAGGGCCGAATGACATGAAGCTTGCAGGATAAGGAAGTGCCTATAGTCAAACCTTAGTCACAAGCTAGGAAGAATCTGGGTAGAGCCAAACACAAAGGACAAGGCGCAGAGCGGCAGAAGGGCAGAAGGAGGTCATGAAGGTGACAGTCCTGGAGCCCAAGGCGTGCAGGTGGGGTTCTCTGAAACCTTGCCATCATTAGAAGGGCGACACGGAAAGGAGGCCGCCGAGTTACTATATTGGGACGAGCATATTTGTAACACCCTCAGAATCGGACCTATGCAAGTTTGAGCAAAATTCGCCAAACCCGCATAGAAACGATTCAAAGGTGCCCACCAGGCACTTTCGTGCGGGTGGAAAACGAAGTAATAACATTACACAACAGTCCTCGATGGGACCCATACGAGTATATATATAACAACTCAAAGAGTCAAGAAGATGTATATATTATACAAAGATCCAAATCACCTTGAAAGCGATAGAAGCGTCCGACTACTATTAAGATGCAAATGGGCCAGCCGAAGAATAACCAATGGCGCCCATAACCCCCTAGGCCGGAAGGGTAACCCTCGCTAACGACGCCGATCTCAAACCGCTTAAACAAAAGGTGCCGACAAAGGGCAAAGGAAAAGAAGGAGCGTCCAAGACGAGGCCAAGACAGCGAGGCTAGAATTCAAGGCCTCGCCTACATAGGTATGGTGGATCGAGCGCGGCAAAGATGCACTAAACAACCTATAGAGACTCGATACAACTGGCAATCGAGAGGTAAGAAAGACCTATTCGGATCCAACCCAAGCTAACACCAAACAAACCCATCCCCGGTATTTCCCGAGACCAAACGAGGAAGTCAACCGAGGAACTCACACCGTTGGCAGTTTTACTTATTCAGTTATAGTTGCGGCACTTTACTAGTCAGGTTTAGTGGATCGTCCTGATAAAGTAAACAGTGGTTACTTTTAGTTAACCATTCCGTTATAGTTGCATCAATTACTAATCAGATACAAGTAGCATGAGATAAATCCAAAACCCAACAGTTGTTGATACTTTTAATCAGCCATTCCGTTGTAGTTGCAATATTTACTAGTCAGATACAATTGTCGCAAGCGACAACCAAACAAGCAAATGTGGGCAGTATTAATTAGCCATTCCATTATAGTGAAGCTGATTACTAGTCATTATAAGTCAAATTTATAGCAGTAAACTTTAGTTATGCTTGTCTATGATCGAGATATCAGGCTCCAAGTCGCCCATATCCGCGACACACGGCTTTCGAAAGTTTTACCCGCCGGTGCACCAATAGCAACACACGCCGATCAACCTCGAAAACCAAATCAAAACCCAACGAGGCTTTCACACCAACAATCACAGATTCAGAAATATCAGGGGGCCACCCTTAAGTAGATCCCGCGAAGCCGGTGACTCGACCAGACGGACTCAAGGTTTGGGTAGACACCGTGAACGATCGGAACCCGAAGTGTGGGCTTGTCGACACCGCGAATCGTGTCCCGATCCTAAATAAAGTGTGCTCCTCGACAATCGTAAATACATAAGTAGCATGGCATAAGTACAGATCGTAAATAAAACCTCAAACTAGTTTGTGGCCCCAAAAATAAGAATGAATCAAGCTCGCTCGGGGTCCCATATACCTCCGGATGTGGATAGCGATAAATCAAGGAATGTATCAAGTACTTGGTCTTACGGACACAAGTATGCTCGGAAACCAAATATTTTCTATCACCCACCGATGCCTCTGCTTATTTCAATTTTAGTTGTTAAACAGAAATTAAAGTGAACGATAAGTAAAACTAGGATCATCTCCAACATCAACAACTGTGGCATTTGACGACCCACAACAGCACTTGAGCAAGCGACTACGACACGCAAGTCCAACTATCTACCAAACAACAGGTATTAGGATGTGTCCAAGGCAATATATGGCTGCAAGGGAGATCACGGGTACGGAAACTAGAGCATCGCAACACAGATAGCAATAGATCAACAGGAGGGAATAAATACTATAAAAGTAAGATAGGTAGAAAGGGGGAGATGCTCGCCTGAAAACATTGTCGAAGGGTTCAACCGAAGATCGGGGCGAAGCTCACATCAACTCATCGGCCTTATCCGCGAAGAAGCAAAACGCTAGAAGAAACACCGGATGCAATATTTAATACACGACAGAAGATCGGCATGATGCATGTATGATGTCTGACATGGCAAGATGCGATGCAATTAGGTCAATATTAAGCGGAACCGGGGTCCCGACAATTAATTAGGAGGTTCAAGTTGTTTAGCTACCCCGCAATTTAAATGTTGTTTTAGCATGGCAGAAGATAGTGTCGGTTCGCTACACAAATTTAAATGAGGCCAATATGAGACTAGATTTGCCCGCATATGGGCCCCATATTTAATTATTAGGTGAATCGGCATAAGGCCCCCAAACCACAGACAAGGATGCATGCGAGATGAATGATTAATATGCAACAGTTGTTATTATGTTATGAAATAGGGTTTCGGGAAGGTTCACACATTAGGGGTCTCGACGATCTTGGGTCTCCGGGGTTCGGGGTCGGTCTCGGGGTCCAGGGTTCGACGGGTTCGGTCTCGACGGAAGCGTTCTCGGTTAGCGGAGCAGATCTTGTCGCATTCGAAAAGGAGGACTTGGCTTGGCGTCGGGGGTACATCGGATCCTTTCTGGTCGGTGTCGTTCTTGTCGCATGCGTGGTCTTCGGGTCCGCGTAGACGGTCATGGCGTTCAAGGTGGAGAAACTGGCGTTCCGGTCCTCGGGCCTCGATGCGGAAAGGAGTTCTTGTCGGGGCCGCGCAGTTGATCTTGGTGTTTCCGGAAGATCTTGCCGACTCCATGCGAAGGCCTTGGCGCTCTAGAGCGGTCTTCAGGGTCCATGTAGTAGACCTCATCCGTCCCATGTCGACGACCTTGGGGTCTCGGTGTCTTCGGGTTCTGGGTAGGAGGCCTCGACGTCCGTGAAGGCGTTCATGGCGCCCCAAGATCGGTCTTCGGGTACCGCGAAGGAGAGCTTGGGGTATCGAGGCTTCAACTATCGATGGCGAACTTGGTCTTGGCAGCGCATGTACGGGTGGCTTATCGGGGTACTAGTCCGTCTTGCAGCTCTTGTTCACCGGAAGGATTGTTTGCCGAGATTCCATCTTGCAGTACCATCAACACCACCGTAGGACCCATGTTGACAACACCAGGAGGGCGCCCGTGTGTCTTGTCGCTGCACACGCAGCAGAGCGGCCCGGAAGGCCGAGACCGTCACGCGACTCGAACGCGTGACACGGGCAGCGGGCCGAGGCGGCTACGGCGATGCGACTTCGGCCGGAGGTGACCGTCTGGAGGGGAGGGTTTGGCCAGGCCGACGGAGAGCAGAGGCGGGCGGCGGACACGGCCGGGCGCCATGGAGCACACCAGAGGCGGAGGTTGGCCGGCGAGGGAGCGGGAGCCGCCAGGCGCGCGGGTCAGCGGGCTCAGGCCCGGGGTCGAACGCGCTGCTCCGGCGACGGAGCCATGGTGAGGCGGCTCGGCCGGTGACAGAGGACGCGGGCGGCGGTTCGGCGTGGTTTGCGGAAGCGGGCGGAGCCGCAGAGGAGGAGATTGAGGCGGAGGCGCTGGGGTGAAGGGTGGCCGAGGACGGCGGAGTTTCGGCGAGGCTGGGCGGAGGGCGACGGTGGATGCGAGGCGCTGGCGAGGGCGAACGGCGAGGATGCGGGGACGGAGCGAACGCGAGGCGGCGAGGATCTGCGGGCGCAGCTTGAGGAGGAGGAGGACGAAGTGGCGGGCGGTCGCTGGCGGCGGGCGCGGTCGCGGCGAGGGGTTCTTGGGGCCTAGGGCGTAACGCTGTTGCTCGCGTGAGAGAGCCAGAGGAGTGAGGAGTGCCCGGGCTGGATCTGCGGGCGTATGTGTGGTGTGCGTTGTGGTGGGGACAAATTGGGGTTGGTGGGTGAGGAGAGGGAGGTTAGGATTAGGTGGTGTTTTGATAGGCTAGAGGAGGGAGGTGAGGTGTCAACAGGATTGGAGGGGTGAGGTGGCTGGGTGTGGGTAGGTTAGTTGGTAGGTTTAGAAAATAAGGGTGGACCGATTAGTTTCGGGGTGGTCGTTCGACGGCCTGCTCGATCCCCTCACTAAAATAATTAATTAAATTATTTATATCAAACAGCGTTTTTGCAAACTGACAACGGACAAAACAAAACACTCCGGTGACCCGGGTTTGCGCGATAAATAAGGTGGGGCGTTTTAGAAAACAAAACGGGCTTTGCGAAATAGTTTTATGCAAACAATGCATGATGATGACGATGCAATGCACAAATTCAACGCGATTTTCTAGTAGTGGTTTTGCGGGATGCCACAATATTCTTCGAATATGCTTGCCACGTCAGCCCTAGAGGAGCCAAGACGCCCCTTTATAAGGAGAGGCTTGGACTCTGAGAAGGAGATAGGCTCATTTGGTACCGTTAGGCTGGTAAAAGTTCATCTTCTCCTCTTGTAAACAGCTCAAGGAGCACTTGTAGCCCAAGAGAGGAGTAATAAAGATCTTTACGTTAGTCATTTGTGTGTAGAATCAACTACATCTTCCCCTCCCAGATCCCTCTAGCGTCCATTGGCCCCATACTTTAGCCTACCCATGGCATCTGCCGTGCCACCACCACGACGACGCGATCTTGAGATCGGCAAGAGTACGACTACATCACCCACGAGAATCTGCTCTCGTTAACCGCTTTGGAATCTTCGAGGGTGAGTCCCTCCATCGACTTGTTGCTACAATCTAGTAGATAGATCTTGGCTTGTTTGTGTGCATGCGGTAGATTTTTTTTGTTTTCCATGCTACGAACCCCTACACTATGTTGTATATGCTTGCACTTATACGTTGGAATTAGAAGAACCGTGATATTACGGGGAACATTTTCAACATTGCACTTGTACCTTATAAACAGTTGATATCATGCTCTTTTGTCAATGGATGTCACCGGTGTGAAATAAAGAGGGAGCTTGTAAGTCCATGGAGTTATGTATTTTGTGTTAGATAAATGCCTGGGCCGCTAGCCTAAGGCATGCCTAATTATGGTGGAAACTTGCAGCATCACCATAATGAGCTATCTTTGAAGCATCCTCAATAAAAAGCTATGCACATAGTAAATAAAAAGATCGCTGAGATGCTCATTGTTTGCTTGCCTTGTCATTTTGGTTATGGGATAGCTCATGTACAATGTGAAAGGGGTACCCAGTTGGCGGTTCTCTATGATACGCATGTACTTACTATGACAAAAACTTACAGGCGACTGAAGTTGAGTAGCATGAGGTGTGGCACTCGTATTCAAGGGACTTGATATTGCCACCTTATACTTTGTCAAGCATATACTCCATATTTTGTTCACTTTAACCTTAATCACTTCAAGATGCTTATGATAGGGGCAATGAGGGCTGAAAGCTAACAAGTACCATAATTTTTGGAAGCTCTTTTTGAAACTTGAAATCCCTGCTTCCCTTTATGAAGGGCCTTTCTTCCACCATTATTGAGTCTCACCTTCTACCTTTAGGCACCATTAAGAGAGCATAGTTGCCATTCTGTGTGTAGTGTTCCAAAAACTTATTGATTGATGCATATTGTGATATTACTTGTTCTTGTGATATTTGTATCTAGTCACTCTTGTGAACTTTGAAGGCGTCTTATGCATCTATTTGCTACTCCATGAGGGACAAGCTGAATGCCACTATGCCATGTTTACTGTAAAACAAATGTTTTTCAATGCATGTTATTCATGATCTTTGTTTGTAGCCTTTCATGTTGCATGCATAGTTACTTTGTCCTATTGTTAGAACTCCATCTTTCATGCACATGTTTAGAGTTCTTTGATCCCAGCTTTCAATGCTTGCAAATGGTTTGATCTTGGTTTTGACGGTGCATGTCACCTCAAAAATTATTCTTTGATCACTTACCTACTTGAGGATGAGCAGGAGTTAAGCTTGGGGATGCTTGATACGTCAGAAACGTATCTATAATTTTTGATGTTCCATGCTTGTTTAGTATCTACTTTGCTTTGCTTTGTCTATACTTTCAGGTATTTTTATATCTTTTCTGGAACTAATCTATTAACAAGTTGCCACGGTGCCAGTTGCCTATTTTCTTCTGTTTTTGGTTCCAGAAAGGCAGAAAACCAATATTCTCGAAATTGGACGGGACAAAAGACAAAGTCAATATTTTACCGTGGGTGACACGAAGTCTAGAGGAGAGACGGAGAGGCGAGCCAGGGCCGCCACCACCCCTAGGCACGGGTGGGCCCTCCCCGTGCCTGGGCAGGGTGTGGGCCCTCTGGCCGCCTCCCAGCCTCGCCTCTTCGCCTATAAAAAGCCCCCGATGCAAAAACCCTAGGAACCCGATCAAAACTCCACGAAACCTTCTATAGCCGCCGCCACCATCATCCTTAGATCGGGGGGGCTGAAGTTCTTCCCGGCACCCTGCCGAAGGGGAGATCATCCCGGAGGCCTTCTTCTCCGGTATGAAGCGTGAGTAGTTCCACCTTGAACTACGGGTCCATGTAGTAGCTAGATGGTTGTATATCCTCCTTGTGTTTTCATGTATAGATCTTGTGAGCTCCGTTCATGATCAAGATCTAATCTATTTGTAATCATGCATGTTGTGTTTGTGGGGATCCGATGGATATTGAGATTACTATGTCAGATTGATTAATGGTATTTGATACTATCATGTATGTGTTGTTTGTGATCTTGCATGCTCTCCGTTGTTAGTAGCTATCTTGGCCAAGTAGTTGCTAGTGACTCCAAGAGGGGGTATTTATGCTCGATAGTGGGTTCATGCCTCTAGTTTCCAAGAGAGGTGATAGAAATCTCTTCGGTTGTAGGTCTGATGTTGTCACTAGAGAGAAAACAACGGTCTCTTGTTCATGGAACAAGTGGATTGTTTACCTTACACACTTTGTTCAAAGCAGTTGTCTGTTGCTTGCAACTTAATACTGGAGGGGGTTCGGATGATAACCTGAAGGTGGACTTCTAGTCATAGATGCAGTTGGATGGCGGTCTATGTATATTGTTGTATTGCCCAATCGAATCTCATAGGATCTTTTTGTCTGGTATTGCATTGTTATGTCTTGCTCTGTTCCTGTCAATTGCCCTGATGTAATTTGTTTACCCTTCATGCCATATTGTTTATCTAAGGAGAGCACCTCTAGTGAACTATGAACCACGGTCCAATCTTTACCATTGATACATCCTCCACTGTTACCCGTTTACTTGCTGCAAGCCATTACCTTCCACACCATACGTTTAATCCTTTGTTACAGCAAACTGGTGAGCTTGACGACCTCACTATTCGTTGGGGCAAAGTCTTGAGTTTGTGTTGTGCAGGTTTTCACGTTGCTTGCAACACCTTCGAGATGTTTCCTTCCTCTACTGGTTCGATAACCTTGGTTTCTTACTGAGGGAAAACTTGCTGATGTGCTGCTTCACATCTTGCTCTTGGGGTTTCCCGACGAAGTGCTTCCCAGCACCATCAGTGGCCCTTCAGCTGATGGTCCTGGTCAATGGCTCGAGATGTTGCATCATCGAGCAAACCACACGGTGGTCTCGATGACCTCGGCGATTTTTGGCCAGAAGGGTGGCCGTCTTCACAACCTCTAGGGTAGAGGCCCTTTTCAGAGCATCTCGCCGGAACCACCATCTCTACGCAACCAAGTGGTGTGTCCCCGGCGACGCAAAGACGGTCGGTGATGGAAACTCACCGGCGGTGGAGAAGACCAAGGGACTGGATTGCTTTTTAAAATTTTGTCCTAGGGTCCTTTTGCAAGTTTAGGCTTTATCTTCAAATTTTAGGTTCGGTAGGGCAAGTGTTTTAGGGGCCTCAGATGTAATTGTGTACCCACCTGATGTTCGTCGCAGCTTCTAGGCCTTTCTTATATGAAAGAAAAGATACCGTTTAGTGTGTAGCTTCACTCATTTTGCATCGGACTTGAACACTAAAAGACATCTAAATACGTGTTGTTCAGAAAAATACTGCTAAAACAACTTATAATTTGGAACCGTGGGAGTAGGAACTAATATGCTGCTGCACAAGTGCAGTGTTCATCTACCCAGTGTCAGTAGCACATGAACAAAAACAGAGAGAAAACATCCCACGGCACAACACAAACACTACTACCAGGTCCAGGCGCTAGCTGGACGTTGGCAGCGACCGGCTAAACTTGGTTACAGCCTGCAGGAAGCAGTGAATGAAAACACACGGCTGATCAACATACGTGACGTGACTAGGTAGAGTAACACTGCGTTGTAGTGTCTTTTTTTTTAATTTGGGTACGCTAGCTTCCGGTCGACATGCGGGCCGGGCGGTCAGTTTCCGAGTTCCGACGGGCTCGATCGACTGTCAGTTGCGCACGGTGATCGCGGTGGAGGAGGTGATCATGTGCGTCACCGTGGTGACCCACCTCTTGTACACGGCGTAGTCGTCGGCGCGGAGCTCCACCTTGCCCCTGCTCGTCGTCACCTCGATCGGGTACGTCGCGTCCTCCTCCCGGCTCGCCTTCTCCGGGGCGCACGGGCTCACGTCCTCCACGATACCTGTTGCACGTGTTCGTCAGTGTGGCTTAGAAATGGGTTTGATCGAGACAATGGTTCATGGTTGATCTTCTTACATTCTCTGGCGTTGGAGAAGGCCTGCATGACGAGGCTCATCTTCTTGATCCGGAGGACGAGCTTGCCGTTCCTGTCGCACGCCGCCGACACCGTGTGCAGCTTCCACTTGCCGTCCGGCATCGCCACGAACATCTCGTCGCCCTTGGCCAGCGCCGCCTTGGACCGCGCGTAGTTGAAGTCGAAGTCAAGGTCGTCCTGCCACGGCGCCGAACCCGCCTGGTCTCCCCGCTCGCTCTGCCCGTGCCGCCCGCTGCCGCCGCGCCTCCCTCTCAGCGCGGCCGCGCCACGCAGCGCTGCACGCCGTCAGAAAAACGATCTTATGATCAACTTTGTAGCTGAATAGTACTATTTCGGCGAAAGAAACGGCGGTTCAGGATCGACAAGGCTTACAGGTGGCGGCGGCCGCGGTGAGCGTGATGACGTTGCTGGCGTCGGTGGAGGCCACGGCGGCGCCGACGGCCGCGGCGACCTGCTCCCGCGTGGCGCCCGCGGCCTCGGCCACCTTCGCGCACTGCGCCGCCACCAGCGCGGCCGCCGACGCCACCGACGTCTCCCGCATCGACGCCGACGCCGAGCCGGAACCACGCCGACCCGGCGCGGAGTTCTCGGCGGCGATGGCGGCCAGCACGGCGGCCACGCCGGCGACGGACACCGCGGCGTGGACCTCCGCCCGGTGCAGCCGCGCCTCCTCCTTGCGCTTCTGCTTCCGCTCCTTGACCCACTTCTTCAGCGACACGCCGCTCCACGGCGCCGCCATCTTGCGCGGGAGCTGCGTCCACCACGCACACACGCACACACAGGATTCAAACATTTAAGCCCCACGATTCCATCACCAGACATGGAAGCAAAGCATATTTGCGCCATTTAAGTTCCTCGATACGCGCGTTAATTGACAAGTTCAAATCAATCACCCAGCATAAATGAAAATAAAGCCCATTTGGAAACCCATCTGGCTCCTTCAATTGCACGATTCGTTCGATTTGCGTCACCATTTCCCTGATCGGCTCCTAAACTCTTGCACTCACGAATACGTTTCACTTCCCTGATCATGCTAATTAAAACCTGTCGGCTCCAAAATTATTTCACTCACCCATTTCTTCTTGTTGTCATAGTCCAGCTCCGGGTGAATTGCCTTCTGCAGCCATATCCATGACTGAAAAAAACACAACAAGAAACGAAACACGATCAACATCAGTCTGAAACGTAGGAAGCTCTATTTGCATATACACCATGAACACCGGCATCATCGCCGCATGAACTCCATACCTTCAGATCGTCATATTTCCATGGCGTCTGCGTTGTGCCGAAACTGCTGTTGTCAACGACCAAGCTACGATCACTCCTCTGCAAAACCCAATTTTCATCTTGAGCGTGATCTCCTGACAAAACATTATCTGCTACAGTACACTGAAGTTACACTCGCTTACCTGCAACTGCGACAGGTCTCTGGTGTCATCGTCAAGCCCCACGACAGGATGCTCCACCAGCGCCAAGGACCGATCCTCTACAGGGCCCGTCTGAAGAACTTGGATCGCCGAGCTGCACCAAGCGCTCGAGAGCAGGTCCATCGGCTCCGATGGCGGCGGCTCTTCGCGCGCAATCAGGCCTCTGTCCGGCTCCATGGCTGAAGCTATAGTTCCGCCACACGTTTCCAGCGACTGATCAGAGATTTATACAGGGTGGTGCTTTGATCTCTGGTGGTTGCGCAGAGGCAAGGTTCCCTTTCTGACACCCACCTGCAGCAGAATAGAATGTCTTGGCATTGCAGGAACCAGATCCTCTTTCAAATCACAAGGATAGCTCCAACCACTTTAGCCCAACTTTCAGCTGTAAAAATTGTTAAAAAGGACAGGTGTCACAGGGAGGCAGTGAGATTGATGCCCCCAAACACTGATTAAACAAGCGTGTTAGTGGGCTTTCGGGAGGAATAAGGGTGGGGTGGATCATTAGCTTCACCCATTATGCTTTAGCTGCACACAAAGAAGATGGAATCGAAATGGGACCTCCGAGCCTTTACCGTAGAAAATCATCGGCAGAACCGTCCTTAAAACATTTGAGAAGTCTCGGCATGCGCTTTAAGTGCTGGATTTTCTGCTTGAACCACTTAAACAAAACAGTGTTGCAAAGATTAATCAAGTCTTATTTTTATTGCAATGGTCCCGTCTATTCTATTGCTATTCAAATCGAGTGAAAGGTAGAGGCTCCTGTGGGGAGAACATGCGATGTTTGGAGATTGGGTTGCCACTGCTGCATAAGAAAATTGGGAAAAAGGGCAGCAGGATGAGGGTGTCATGACCATACGATGCTGCAGAACTTTCCTTGCATCATTGCCATGCGTGCAATACTGGAATGTTGGAGCAAAGACGTACGCTTCATGGGCCATAGATCGTACAGCCGCGGTGTCACATCCCGTAGCGCCAAAGTGCAAGAATCTAGTTGGTGTTCAGTGAACTGGGGTTCAGTCTTGTGTGCTGTAGCAAACTGTAGTGTAGAATGGTAGTGCTGAGTTGTTCATGGTATGATGATAAAGATGGCTACTTGAGACCATATGTATATGTTCTGAACATTAAGTAAGTTCAGAAATAAGAAACTCGTAGCTAATCTTTACATGAAGGGAGGAAGACATTCATTGTGTAGACATGCCTTGAGATTCTTCAGCTATGAAGTATCTCTGAAGTCTGGTATATTCCCTTTCTGTTACAGCTTTGAGTTTTGAAGCAATGGGGCGTTGTAAAAGCTTAGTTGATTCTATGCAGGTTCAACAGAAAAATCATCACAACCAGCAGAAGGTGCTGCTGCTGCTAGCTCCAATCACTTGCTTGTAGCTACAGTACCATGGCCCTTCCCACTCTGGAACAATGAGCTTTGGATAGAGCAGGAAAGAATTTCATTAATTGGTGAATCATTGGGGGGTTCAGTCTCTCAAAAGATTGCAGCATGGTTTGCAGTAGGAATAGTGCTTGCAGGTTATCCAGAACCAGCTGCCAATGGTGAGAGGAATAGTTGAGCAACTCCAAACAATGCTTCTTCCAGAACCAGGCTCCAGTGAGGCACAGCAGTTACTCATTGCTGGTTGGTGTGATAATCAAAATTCAAAGCAAATTCGGTGGCCTTAAGCATATCTTTGGTGCATGCATCAGGTTAAATCTTTTTTCACTTATTGCTGCGTGACTAAAGCCGAAAGAGCATTCCAGCTGAAGCCTCTTGTACACTAGTTTATTCTAGTACCATATGTAGGCCTTCTAATCCTGTCTGCTGATCATTCACCTTTTGACAAACTCCAGGGGGCGTTTTTATATCTCACCGCAAGGGCCCTTTTGATCATGGGATACGAGTTTCGATCGCTGAACTTTACAGCTCTTTTCAAAATGTAAAGCTGGCGCTGCAGATCCTTGAAGGCTCTCACTGAAAATTTTCAAGGGGAAGCTGCCTGAAATGATGTTGATTTGTCGGCATGGAGCTCCTGTCATGGCTTTTCAGTAGATCGGTAGAAAGAGAGAATGGGATGACAAGGCTGCACTAAGGTTGCTGAACAAAGTTGAAGCCATGTGCTGCTTTGGATTTTCAGAATATCTTCAGGAATACTTTGATGACTGAAACCTCACCATTTAAGCTGTGAAGTAAGGTGCCATAGTTTTAGTTCAACGAGAAACTTCGTGTTAGTAACAGTATACCCTGTAATTCTTGCCAGTAATATGGTGAGCACTAGAAAGCTGATTAAAATAAGTGCACATTAAGCAATTTTCTCAGTTAAATACTACTTTTAGGGTAATTTCTGAACCTTTGGTTTTACCTTGTTGCCCAGCTCGTTGTATGCCTTTGTCTGGCCAGGTTGTCTGAGTTCTAGTCTCACATGTTATTATGCAGATAAGAAGGTGCGTTTTACTCATCATATTCAATAATAGCAGTTGATAGCCAGCTCAATAAAAAAAACTCCACATAAGAATTAAGCCAAAGCCTGACTTCATTATGAAGAACCCAATCTGCCTGAAATATCATAACCTCAAATGACAAATCAGGCCCAATAAACTTTTGTGGGGGGAATTACAGGATTTGAGTGTTCCCTACGAAAATAACGGCAAAAAGATAATCAATGCCCCCTCAATATAACTATATATTGTACATGACCAAGGAAGAGACTTCTTTAGAACCTTGTTTGTGCAGTCTCCCCATTTCTCCAGTTGCTAACATTTAGAAATTAAACTATCTCTCCATCAATAATGTGGTGCCTCATCAGAACAATTTCCTTGACAAGATTCCTGTAAGTGAATGGCCGGACTGCGGCCCTCACGAAGGACCCAGGAGGCGATTCACGCTTCACTCGGTCCTTGGTACTTCTGCCCCTTGCACTCTCCTGCCGAACAAGCTGCACCTCATCCTCCTCAGTCTGCTCCTGCTCTGTAATCATTGTGTTTGAAGTGCTCATTTGCAATTCCATGTCTTTTACCTGTTGCATTTGCTGCTTTTTATACTCTTTTGATTTTTCAATCCTAGTCTTGACCAGCTTCTCCATTTTATCAGAACTTTTCATCGCCTCCTTCCATTGCTCATCCCAGTACGCCTCGTTCTCGTCACTACTTTCTATTATTCCATCTGCTTCCACATCTTCACTGACATCGACCACTTCCTCATCTTCATACTCTTGGTCTGTGTCATCCTCAAGATCATCGGTCGCATCAGCACCATCATCCTCAATCCAATCAATGAACTCAGTTTCAGTCTGATCACCACCCTCATCATCGCTCTCATCAGGCGCATCACACCCAAGCTCCATCTCCTCTAGCATCACTTTCCACTCCTTGGTGTACGGATGTAGGAGCTCCATTGGATGGTTTGTGAGCAGGAACTCCAGACAGCGCGACTTGTCCGCCTCGCTCAGCTTCGAGTATGCATTAACAACATCATCCACATAAGACTTGGGGCTCGCCTTCACAATCCTGCAGAGGCCACCAAAGTACGTCGTTTGGATGACCCTGCCATCCTGCTCAAGGTCAAACAAGAACTGGTTCTCAGTGGCAGGATCAACCAGTGGGCGGAGCCGGCTGAAGAAGCCCTCCTGAGGCTCGAACCTCGACTGATACAGAGGCCGCTTGACGTATAGGATGTCCGGGCGTGTCCAGGCTGCACAGCGCGTGATCATCTCGCGCGTCGTGTTGCCGAACCGTCCCATGAGGCTCCACTTATCCAGCCGCTGGTCCTTGCTGGCCTGGACGGCGACCTCGGCAGAGAGCGTCCACTGCTCCCAGGGCATCTCGTTGGGGCGCCAACTAGGGTGCCGCACGAACACCCAGTAGTACCTGAACCCGACGGCGTCATCGAGTTCATTGAGGCGGTGGGTAAATTGGTTGGACATTTCGAACTGCTGGTTGCGGTCCCAATCGTCGTGGTCGACGACCTCGGACATGAGGGAGACGCGGTCGTCGGAGAAGCGGCCGCGGATGGGCGGCCCCACGACGATGCCGCGCCAGGAGTAGGGTCCGTAGGCGCCGAATCTGTACCAGTCGTGCCGGTGGCGGAGGCGCGGGTCGTCGGGCCCGTCCATGAAGCGGACGGAGCGGTCGTAGCCGAGGCCGATCATCTCGAGCTCCTCGTCGGTGAAGGCGTCGGCCTGACCAGCGGCGGCGCGGCGCTTGCGGCGGTAGAAGGCGTTCTCGGCGAGGCGGCGGCTGCGGCGCTTGGCCCGGGATTTGGCCTCGCGCCGCACGTCGCCGCTGCCCTCGATGCGGCCTCCGGCGGGCTTCTTCTTGCTGCGTCCTGCGTGGGCCACGGTGGAGGGGGGCTCCGGAGGGGGCGGGCGCGGAGGCGGGGTCGGGGAGGAGGGGAAGGAGGAGGATGGGGCCGGGTCGGAGGAGGAGGCATGGGTGGCGGAGATGGAGCAGGGCTTCCGCCTGGAGCAGGCCAGGGGTGGGGAATCTGGGCGGAAGGGGGAGGCGGTGGCGAGGAGGAGTCGATGGCCGGAGCAGCGGCGGCTGCTGTGGAGGAGGCGAGGGGATTGCGGGGGTTTGGGGCAGGGGAGCGTGGCCACGCCGGTCGGCATGGCTGGCTGGATGGCTGGGGCTTTGGGTTTTGCAACTGTTTGGGTAGGAGATTTTCAGTTCCTCTTCTTCACTGTCTGAGTGTATATTGGATAATTGGGCCCCCATGACGATTCAGCCTCTACCAGTTATCCCTAGCCGGGCCAGCCAGGGCTAGATAGAAATGGCCCATAGTAAAGATATAAATCATGAGGCTCGTTTTAAGGGGTCCCATTTTTTGTAAGGATCAGTCCAGTTTACCAGATCTGAAATGGACCTTTTTAACACAAAGATTCTAAAATGACAGTTCTTTACGGTTTAAACCAGTCGGTTAGAGTTGCTCTAATATATTAAGTCTACATCACAGTCCCTTGTTTTGCTCTAAAAAAAACTTCAGAAAAAAATCTGATTTTGTGATGCTGCACTAAGTCTAGGCCTCCCACTTCTCCTTTTCTAAATCACTCTCTCTTTAGTGTATCAAGTAAAATTGTGGTATGCATATAGTCTCTTTTGTTTAAAAAAAACGTTATAGAATAGTTTTAGGTTCTATTTGTTTGAATATTTTTGTCACATATGTTAAGGCCTAGTTTGGCAATGAAGTTTTTTCTAAACCGCAGTATTCTAAAACTGAAGTATTATAATGTGTAGGTAATAATTACTTCAGTTTCATCATACTATAGTTTTTCTCCGCTTTGGCAAAAACTCAAAAGCGTTTGGAAAGTGGAGTATTATTGTTTGTTTGACCGGTCATTATGGCTGCATGCATGATCTGGTTTGACCCCATAGATGCGTGCATGGCTAGTCATGCATGGCTGTGCGTGAGTTGCTCATGTTGAATGCTTCAGCTCCAACTAATTACTATACCTATAAATGGCACCTATAAATTATACTTTAAGTCAAATCCTCTTTACACATTACTACGCCGTGTTGTAACATCATCGTCCTAGCATCTTGCCCTTAGCGCGCTGCCGTCGGCGGGAGCAGGTACATGCCTTGCCGGGCTTCTTGTGCTTTCCTATTCAATCGTAACAAAGCTATGTGCGTACTTATATACTTTTGTTTAATTTTGTTCATTTTATTTGAATCGGACATGTTAGTGCCTATAGCATGATAATGCCTTTTTCATTTTAAATTGTAAATGAAATACTTTTACAAATGTTGAGAAATTTGTACACCATATATGTGATATGCTACGGGTTAGAAGTTTCGTTCTATTATCAAGCAATTATTTTTATTTATGTGGGGAAACTTTTTGATGCGCAAACGAAGAGAGGATAATGAATTGGCCATTATCAAAGCTTTATATGCTACTGAAAAAAGCTCATCCAACCGCACACGAATTCATACTTCCATTCTTACGGGTGATATGTACGTCAAAGAAGTTCTCGAGGGTCATGAATTGAGATGTAGACGGGATTTTCGGATGGAAAAGCATATCTTTCATAACTTGGTGGAGTGCCTTCGAGAGAGATGTGGTCTAAGAGATACAGATTTTGTCTCCGTAGAAGAACAGGTTGCCATATTTCTTTACGCCGTTTCTAAGAATGCAAGTAATCGTACACTTCAAGGGCAATTTCAGCATAGTGGTGAGACCATAAGCCGCTATTTTCATATTGTGTTGAATGCACTCATGATATTGTCATCAAGTGTAATACGGCTACCTCCAATTAATGTTCCTTTCAAAGTTGCAAGCAACCCAAAATTCATGCCATATTTTAAGGTATTATTCCCTTTAATGTTAGTAATTAAATATAAATGTACATCACACATTTTTTTATCATATTATTTTTTCTATATAGGATTGCATTGGAGCCATAGATGGGACACATATTCCGATTAGCATATCTCCAACAGAGCAAGATCCTTATCGTAATAGAAAAGGAACATTGTCACAAAATGTCATGGTTGCATGTGATTTTGAAAATTATTTTGTTCATGTTAGCGCCGGATGGGAAGGATCGGCTTCTGACGCTCGAGTGCTACAAGATGCACTTCAAAACAACTTCTATGTTCCTGAACGAAAATTTTACTTGGTAGATGCGGGTTATGCGAACACACCTAACTTCATCGCACCTTATCGCAATGTGAGGTACCATTTGCAAGAGCAGGGAAAAAGCAATCAGCGGCCACAAAACCCTCAAGAGCTATTCAACTTGAGACATGCACAACTTCGTAATCATATTGAGCGTATCATTGGTACTCTGAAGAAGTGTTTTCCAATACTCAAGTGCGTTACACAATACCCCATTGACTTACAAGTAGAAATTGCAATAACATGTTGTGTTCTACACAATTTTATTTGCAATCACGAGGATGGAGAACAATGGTTGGATCAAATTGAATCAGATATTGATCCGACCAAAATAATTGACGTCCCTAGTGGAGATACGCAGTATACAAGTGATATACATTCTCTCAACGTGCGGCGAGCACTGGGCAACTCAAAAAGGGACGAAATAGCTAATGCAATGTGGCAAGACTATCAAGACTATCTTAGACGGAACAGGAGAAGTACCACTTGATTTGTATTTATTTCCATATTTTTTCTATAGAATTCATTTGTTTTTATAATATTTTTATAATTCATAAGTATCATTAATAAAATTATTGTATCGCCTACCTACATTTACATTCTAGAGATAATGTAATTACAAACTAGGCATGCATGCATGCACTGGGAAGAGGAGCAGGTCCGCATGCAGTAATAACATTGCATGAGCAGGAACAGTAAAGATCAACATTGCATGTCAAGTTTAGATTGCAAAACCATACAAAGTACAAAAAGAATTTTATTCTAACAAGCAAAAGTGCATAACTACTTGACAAGGTATCATGGGGATACGCAGGACATATAAATCAAACTGTGTAATTATTAAAAATAAAAATTCCCTAATTCGTACGTAGGCAACCTTTAGACCTGTTGTTGCACCACTTCTTTAATAATCACATCAAGAACATCAGCCTCCACTTTCATGAATGTCTAACGGTTTAGCATATCAGCTTTGAGATGGTTGATCATCTTATATTGTTCACTTGGTGTGAGTCCCAACGTTTTCAGTTTCTGGATGCAGTTGGGCATGCCATCAGGGTCATTTTTAGGATCATTCCTTTCCATTTGCGCCAACTTGACATCTTTATAGCTATCAATTTGCTTCGTCTTCATTTCTTTATAGGTGTTAAGTTCTTCTTTCCTCATAGAAACAAGGTTTTCCAGCACAACATCCTTGCCTTTTTTAGCCTTAGTTTTCTCACCTATTCCATCAGATCCTTTTGAATTTCGAAGCCTCTTCTTTCGAGGTGAGTCCACACATGTCTGATCTTCTACAGCTGAAGAATGATTTACAGTACTTCCTTCAGGTTCTGTGAATCCACCATATGATAGATCGACATCATCTCCATATATATTTTGGTTCCACTCATATTGGGGCATGGAACATCCTGGAGCAGATAGTGTTGGCTCAGGTGATTCCAACCCAGCATCCCTTAGAACTTCATCTGTGTAGCTTCCATGCTCTGCATAATAAGGCATGTTGTACCTCTCGCCAATACTATCTGTTGTCCTTTTGCAATGCTTCCCTGATGTTATTCTACCTGAGTAGAAAGTAAGTAAATTGTTAGTGACATCATAAGAGAATATATTTTTTAGCTTATCATTGTTACAATAAAAGACCTTCATAGATTTCGTATAAAACATCGTAGTGGGGGAATGCTTTGAATCTCCACTTTCGCTGCTCTTTGGATAGCTCGTCCCATTTATCATCTGGGGCTGTTGGCACTCCCTTCTCGGGATCCCAACCAAATCCACTCTTCTCTAAAATAGACCTAACCACGTTGTGATCCTGTTTGAGCCTCTGTTCTCTATCTTTCACCTGCTTCTTTGTAAAATCAGCTCCAGGGTGCTTGGAGTTTAAGCGGTTTGTCATAGCGGTCCATCCTTCCTTCGTCCAGCCATTTTGGCCACGAAACTTTCCTGCATCATCATACTCGTTCATCATGTATACTAGAAATGCTGTCTGGCCTTGGATCCATGATGCCCTGATCTTTTTTTCTGTAACAAGTGTTATTTAATATTAGTGATCATAAAATTCAGCATATGAGTTCATGTTTGCTGGTCTACGATGCACATCAATTGATAAGTGTTTGAACTTTGTAGCTTATATAGAGGAAGTAGACAAGTTGCATGCCCTATCACAAAGCATAATTTAAAGTGAGCATGTTTAATAGTATCAGGTGCTGGAGCGATCGGGTGCTGGATCCATGTCTAATAGCTTATATAGAGCCATGTCTTATAGTATCATGTCTTATATAGAGCCATGTCTAATAGCTTATGAGTTCATATACACTTGAACATCAGGTGCCGGAGCGTCGGCGTCCGGGTCGCCGGCGGCCGGATGGCCGGCGGAGAGCTCGGCAAGGCGAACAAGCCAGCCCACGGAAACACATCTACGAATATATACTAGATTGCAAAAATACATCTACAATATCAGTCCGGTGAAAAAACATCAATAAATAGGAGGAGACATCTACGTATATATACTAGATTACCCTGCTCTTTCCGCATGAATCTAGATGGATGAAACAAATACATAGACACATCGGACTGTGCGTCTGTGCTGATCAGTAAAACTAGTAGATGGCAAGCAGCCTGAATCGGAGATCTCAGATTACGATTAGAATCAGACTGCTGGAAGAAGACCACTGGAATTAAATCATACGAACCTTCTTTTCCAGATGGTGAGGTTGGTCTCTTCTTGCCTGATGAAGAGGACATGGCTCCGGCGGCGCCTTAGGTGAAGAAGAACATGCGGGAAGAGCAGATGCGTTTTTGGTGGAGCGAAGCTGGCGTTTCTCCGTTTTAGCTAAAAAAGAGGTCCCGGCTGAAGTTTTTAATACGGTGAAAAAACTGTAGTTTTGTTGATACTTTGGTTTGCAAAACCACATTTTTCCTCGGACCCAAACGCTTTGAAGTATTTAATACTTTAGTATTTTTAGAAACCGAAGTATCCTCCGAATACTTCAGAAAAACTGAGCTCCCAAACGAGGCCTAATTGTTTGATTTGTGAGATTGAACTCATTTATATATTTTCCATAGGGAACAATGTTGTTCGTCTAACTTTAGCTTCTCTTTCGTTTTTAGATAATACATAGGAGTTGTAGATAATACATGCCAAATCATAGGAATTCACATGCAAAAGTATCATACCATGACTCCTTTACATGTAACTACATAGAGATATTTTTTTAAAGGTATACCTTGCCGAACTTCTCTTTGTTGTAACTATGATATACACCTAATCCTTGTGAAGAAATCGTACATTTTCTCTGTGACTCTCTGAAAGGGCATGTATGCCCCCCATATGTGGTTTTGGTAATTGATGACAATCTCTATGGACTAATGTGTAAATTAAGTTTCACTTGTATGTTTGTTCATTGGCATCGCTTGGACCGTGTGTTGGTCTCAAGATTGAAATTTGAAGAAACTAAGAAGGATAAGAAGAAATGTCCAAGGGCTTTATACCGATTGGAATCATGAAAAAAGAAGGAGCTTGTCTCGATGGATCAACACTCAAGAAGGAATAAAGAAGTGCAAGCTCAAGATGCGCCTTCTCTAAAAGATCTCATGCTTGGAGCTTGCCATCCTCGGTGATCATGGAGTGATGAAGATAAGTCCAAAGAAGAGGTTTCCCCATGAAGTATGGGGAGCAATTTGCAAGTCTTCATAAAGCAAGAGCAAACAAGAAAGGTGCTACATCTGAGAAGGTCAAGATGGTCTACATAAAGCTCTAGTGGAATGCTCAAGGAAAAGGTATGTTCTTGATAGGGTTTATCTTTTGCCGGTCTCGTGTTATTAGTTGAGAGATCAGGTTTAGGATAGATAGTCGTACTATCAAGAGGGGTTCTCAAGGGGTGACTCGATTGCATCTTTCAGAGAGAGCTCAAACCTTTGCATACATAGCATCATATTTCTTGGTTGTTATTTGGATCTTGTCCATGAGATGATTTAGGGATTTTGGTTGTCATCATAACAAGCTCTAGTTTATCAAATAAGTATTTCCCTTGCATATCTTATTGCATTCTTGATTGTGCGGGTTTTGCCAGCTCCACACCTTAGGAGATACCTCACATATATATAATTGATATTGTATACCTTGGTGGTATCCAATATTTTACCTTTTGTTGGATTCTCTTGGTTTTATCTTTTAAACAAAAATTGGTTTCATCCCAATCAGAGTTTTCAAGCTCAACTTCTTGTGTTTTAGGTTTTGGAGGTTTTACCGGTTCATCGCTTCTAGAGAGGTCATAACTTTCTCAATTTGGTTTTATCCTTCCATGGTATACTATGATGTTTCTTCGCATAATCTTGTATAGCTTTTCATTATCTTCAAAACGAGTTCAAGATCATCAAAAACAGAGTCCGGAATCAAAAGTTATTGAAGTTTTCGTGCAATGTTTTTGCTTGAGCGGAATTTCTGGCCCAAATTCCGACCCAAGTTCCGGTGAAGTACTGTTTTCTTCTGTATCGTGTGTTTCTATTTAGCGGTAGTTCTGGTGGTGCACCAAAAATTCTGGTGGTGCGCGAATCTGGCCCAAACAGGCAGATTTCTCTTGCCCTTTTTAAGGGCCCCCTCTTCCCTATTATTTCCCGAACTTTTGAGGCAACTTTTGCTAGCTCTTCCACTCTCTCTCCTCCATTGTTGACCTTCAAAATCTTGCCCTGTTCCCTTCTCCCTCCTGTGATTCTTGCATCTCTTTGAGAGATTTGAGAGAGGAGATCTAGATCTACAACCCCACCTAACCAAATTCCTTCTTTGTGAAGGAATTCTTGGGATCTAGATCTTGGAGAGTTTTGTGTTCTCCTCTTGTGTTATTCCTCCCTTATTTATCTAATAGATTTTGTAGCTTTATTAGAATTTGTGAGTGAAGGACTTGTGTAATACTTCGGACACTACGCTCTAAGCAACAGTCCAGGATGAACCCAAAGTGCATGAGGTGGTACTACCACGGAGGCCCAAGGGCCAACCACGTGCAGGCTCGTCTAAGCGGAGCAGGACACGGTACCGACCAACCACCCCACCCACTTTGCAAGAACATCGTATCAAGTGCGAGCGGCGTAGTCGATAGACATGTGATAGCGCTTGACGACATGGAAGAGGTTGAAGTAGATTCCTCAGTAACGGCACCAGAGAGCTTGATGGCGCCTGGCGTTTGACGTGGAAGCGCTTTGTTGGAAACCTCAAGAGCAAGGTGTGAAGCAGCAAGTAGCAAGTCTTCCCTCAGCAGAGACCGAGGTTATCGAACCAGAAGGAGGAAGGAACCGTCACACAGGTGTTGCAAACAACACGGAGATCTGCACAACACAAACTCGAGACTTTGCCCCAACGAATCAGTGAGGTTGTTAAGTTCACCGATTTTTTATAACAAAGGATTAAACGTATGGTGTGGAAGGTAATGGTTTGCAGCAAGTAAACAAGTAATCGTGGAAGATGTATCAATGGTAAAGATTAGACCGGGGTCCATAGTTCACTAGAGGTTCTCTCCTTAGATAAACAACATGGCATAAAGGGTAAACAAATTACAGCGGGGCAATTGACAGGAACTGAGCAAGGCATAACAATGCAATTACTAGCCAGAAAGATCCTATAAGGCTGATTGGGCAATACAACAATATACGTAGTCTGTAATCTAACTGCATCTATGACTAGAAGTCCACCTTCAGGTTATCATCTGAACCCCCTCCAGTATTAAGTTGCAAGCAACAGACAACTACTTTAAGCAAAGTGTGTAAGGTAAACTGTACACATGTTCCATGAACAAGAGGCCGTTGTTTTCTTCCTAGTAGCAACAACACATCTACAACCGAAGAGATTATTGTCACTTCCCTTGAAAACTAGAGGCATGAACCCACTATCGAGCATAAATACTTCCTCTTGGAGTCACTAGCAACTACTTGGCCAAGATAACCACTAGCAGCGGAGAGCATGCAAGATCACAAACAACATAGACATGATAGAATCATTAAGATAGAACCATTAATCAAACTAACATAATAATCTCAATATCCTTCGGATCCCCGCAAACACAATATGCATGATTACAAATAGATTAGATCTTGATCATGAACGGAGCTCACAAGATCTATACATGAAAGCACAAGGAGGAGATACAACCATCTAGCTACTACATGGACCCATAGTCCAAGGTGGAACTACTCATAAATCATACCGGAGAGAAGGCCTCCGGGATGATCTCCCCTCCGACAGAGTGCCGGGAAGTCCTTTAGATCCCCCTGATCTAGGGACGATGGTGGCGGCGGCTACAGACGGTTTCGTGGATTTCTGATTGGGTGCCGAGAGTTTCTGTATCGGGGGCTTCTTATAGGCGAAGGGGGAGACCGAGGCGGTCGCCAGGGCGGGAAAACCCTACCCAGGCGCGGGGTAGGGCCCACCCGCGCCTAGGGTGGGTCTTTCCCCCTGGCCGGCCTCCTCGTCTCTCCTCTGGACTTCTTGTTCCCCACGGAAAGTTATTGACTTTGTCCTTCGTCCCGTCCAATTCCGAGAATATTTCTTTACTAACTTTCAAAACCAAAACAATGTAAAACGGCACTGCACTGTTGCAACTTGTTAATAGGTTAGTACCAGAAAACATGTAAAAAGCACCTCAAAGTGTAGACAAGTAAAGCAAAGTATATACTAAACAAGCATGGGACATCAAAAATTATAGATACGTTTCCAACGTATCAACATGCGAATCATAACATACACAAGTGTGTATGTCAGCGACATATTAGAGTACATCAGAGCCATACCATCTAAAAGAAATAGAAATATTCAACGCCATACAACAAGATCCAAATTATTAGATAGTTCTAATAGTTTAGGATACATCCTCATACATCACTTATTAGAGTATCAATCGGAAGCGGAAGACAAAATCCGAGTACGGATAAGAAGCAAATTGGCATAAGATGCCCTGAAAATAAGCACATCCTGCTCACAGATCTCACTGTCCGCCAGCCTTGCTGTTACATGTTGACAAGTGGCCGCATTCAGTCGGGTCCCGTAGTGGAATCTCGCTGTTACGTGCTGACAATTGGGATCATGGTATATCGGATCCCATAGTGAACCCTTGACGTTTACATGCTGACAAGTGGGGCCGTGTTAAGTTGGTTCTCGTAGTGGATACCTCTCTCCACTTATCCAAATCAGTATGGGACCCACAACTTGTCCACGTGAGCGTCAAACTCATAGCTTATCCATGTGAGCCATCCCCACGCCCGCGCCTGTGTCGTTGCCTCCACTTTTTATTCTTCTCCGGCAATGGCGGCCCTTCTCAAGCGACGGCAGCCCTTCTCATGAAGGGAATATGCCCGAGAGGCAATAATAAAGTGGTTATTATCGTATTCCTTATTTATGATAAATGTTTATTTTGCATGCTATAATTGTATTTGTGTTTAATAAACAAAATAGAAAGTTCCTAGTTATGCCTCTCTTATAAACTAGCTCGTTGATCAACAAGATGATCATAGGTCATGGACATTGGATGTTGTTAATAACGAGGTCACAACATTAGTGTAATGGTGTGATGAACATTCATCCAAGTATAGCATTACGATCAAAGTCATTGAGTTTATATTGCTATAACAACGAAGAGTTTCTTGATAACATCAATGATTATAAAGATGGGTTAAGTGTTATGTTGAGGCCCATGGATCGAGAGTGGAATTTGTTCATGTGATATCACATTGATTAGCTTGCAAGCAAGTGATTTGATCACTAGAATGTTATATCAAACAAAAGGATTAAGATACTAACAAGAAAGTCATCAAAGTTTCATGAAAGAAAAGGAAAGCGAATTTATTTCAAACTAGTTGTGAAATAGAATACTAGCAAGGGTTTTATGTGAATGTTTGTTAATTAAAGTAATTAACAAAATTCTGAATAAATAAATAAAAGAGTTTTATTTAAATGAGAGCTTGCATTAAATTTGGTGGAAATTTAATGCATGTGAGTGGATTTATGAGTGGAGGCTTTTTAATGGGAGAAGGATCTCTCTCCTCTAGATTTTATTCCCCATGGTCTCGATACATGTTGTTTGTATCTATTAGATAGATCTTTGATGATCATTTTATTGCTTCTTAGTTGTACTTTGGATATTGGTTTACATGTCCTACGCTTGACATGCAACTAGTTTTGCATAAGTCTCCTACTATAGTCAATATCTAATTTCAATTTGGTTATCCTCGGTTCATGTTCGTAGGAAAGAACGGTTCTATCTTAAATTTGCAATGGATAAATTATAGTTTAGATTGGTGTTATGATATGATGATGTTGTAAGTAGAAGTATAAGATGATACTCTTACAACACACATAACTCCATAGACCTTGGACTTACACATAAAGGTATGATAGTGATCATACCACGATGCACATGATAGAGATCATGAACCATATCATTCCACTAATAAACATATGATGTTTGATAGCATCTTATATTGCTTGTTTTTATTAGCATAATAAGATGATCCCTCATTTAGATATCAAGATAAAAATGTGTTCTTCCAAGACATCACGTGATGATCAAGGTTAAGCATGAGTCATATAGTAGATATGATGCCCATTTGATGGATGATCGGACTTGGTGTAGTGGATTTGGTTCATGTAATCACCAAAAGGCACGAGGATGTCGGGAGTTCATTTCTAATTTGGATTAGTAGAACTCAATTTATCATAAATTAAATCAGTGAATTTGCATAATTTGTTGTAGTCATTGGCATTCGCTCACCACCTTATGCATAGTTGTAATTGAGATAATAGAACTATAGAATTCGATATATACTTTTTGAGTGTCAATCTAAAGTTTAAAGTCCTATTGCAAACTTTCAAATTCTATTTACTCGTGAAATTTAATAATTGGTATTAAATGTTAGTATCTTAAGTATCATGTTTGCATGATTCTTGATTTAAACATCAAGTTTATCTAGGAGCTGAAAGAATTGTTTGAAACCATCATGTGTAAACAATGTTTGTTGCAATATGATAGAGTATAATATATGTTCTCATATTGGATGAGAATTTGAGATGCTAGACATCCTAATCATCCAAAAGGGTTTTGGAAAGTAATGTTATACTCACGATTCCTTTATAAGCTAAAGTAGCTTGATCATGAAAGTCGCCATGATAAGGGTGAATAGAATATGTATGTAAAATGTTTACTACACTAAAAGATTACTAAAGAATGGATTTTGAAAGAATACCGATCATTTGATGATGGTGATCTACTTCAAAGTGCAAGTCCAAAGGTATTATTATTTGAATATACGCTTTGGACTAGGTGTCATGTATATGGCGCCACTTTTGATGTTGATAAATTCTTTTAAAAGGAAAAGGAAATGAGAGAATCTATAAAATATATTTGGCGAAATGAAAAGATTGGAAATATCCAATTTAGGTATATATATGATATACATGTTATGGTTGTATTCTTTGCTTGTTAAACAATGTGGTTCTTGGGTATTGGATACCGAATTGGTTGGTATGAAATTTCATACTTAATGACGCAATTCATGAACCACAATGGCCTAAGTAACTAGCAAGAGAAAATGTGATGATGTTCATCGAAAACAAACAAACCGTTGTTTGTATTTCTGACATCAAAGCTTGACTTCAAGATTTGTTTTAATAATTGTTATTTGAATCAGTATTATAAGAACAAAGGTTGTTCAAATAATTATTCCATAAAAGATGGATGATTTACAAATCTAGTTGAAGAAATCACATCCATAAATCCTAATGCTAAAATGTTGCAAGACAAATGATTGAAAGATCACTTATGAAGTGACAATTATATTGGAAAGAAAACATGAAGAATCTCCATTTTCATGGATTTTAGAGTCTTTGATTTGATCAAGAGACTTTCCTCGATAATTAAAACTTCGCTCAAAGGCCAAAGAAGACTAAAATATTGGAATTTATACATATCGATGTATGTAGTCCATTATGGTTTCAACTTCATATGCTTTCTCCTAATTTTGAGTGAATGTTCACTTAATGAGAAAGAAGTATGAAATATTTGAAAATGTTTCAAAGACTTTCAAGATGAAGTGAAAATCATTGTAACAAGAAAATAAATGAATTATGATTTGATCATAAAGGATTTATTTGAGTTACAAGTGTAACAAGAAAATAAATGAATTATGATTTTATCATAGAGGATTTATTTGAGTTGCAAGTTTAGCAAAACACCTAGATTTACATCTCCCAAAACACCATAGGAGTATGGAGTGTTTGAGATTTGTAATGAAACCTTGTCGACATGGTTGAATCAAAGGTGTTATTTATAAAACTGCCATTATGTTTTAAAAGATTAAAGCTTTAGAGACTACCGCAAAAGAGCTCCATCTTGATCCGTTGAAATGACACCATATGAGTTATGGTTTGGGGTAAAACCCAAGTTGTCCTTTCTTAAATTTTGGTATACTAAACATAAGTAAGATGTTTACAACCAAAGTCGGATGAGCATGTCTTTGTAGGTTATTTGAATAACAATTGGTTATTCCTCCATAACAAACAAAAGGGTTTGTCGCTTGAAATGTAAAGTTTCTTGAAGGAATTTTTCATAAATGTTAAGTGGGAGGACAATAGAACTTTGATAAGGTTAACGAACCTTAGCTATATGACATAATGCTCATAGCTTATGTACCTCAAAGGTTGTGGTCACGAGATCTAAGTTCTTATTGAACCAAGTCGATAAACAATCAAATACTAAGATTTGAGAGTAAATCATCATTGTTTAACAATGATTAACCGACTATATGCAAAGAAGCGATGATGGGAAATGGCTTGAAGCCATAAAATCCGTGATAGTTCCATACACGAAATCAAGTTTTGAACTTGGAAGACCCTCCAAGGTGTAAAAACCTATCATTTGGATCTATAAAGAAGACATGGATGTTTCACATCTATGAAATAAGTATTTTACGACAATGTTCAAAGAGTTGACTATGACAAGATTTGATCTTTCATAGCGATATTTAGGATTAAAGTAGCAACCACTACATATAATTTGGTATATGGTAGATGAATAAACAAAACAAAATTCTTCTAATAGAATGGTTACCTAGGACGTGTACATGACACGGTCCAAAGGGTTTTGTTAAATTTAAAGGATGCTAAAAGGGCATGCAAACTTCAATGGTTGAAGTAAGCATCGCGGAGTTGGAATCTTCACCATGATGAAAACGAGTTTTCATCAGGAGACGATGAAGATGCTTGCATTTGCAAGAAATTAAGACATATTTCTAATACATTATGTGAAGGACATCTTGTTGATTAGAAATGATGTATATTTTATTGACAAAGGTTAAGAATTTCATTTCGATGAAAGACTTAGGCAAAACCGAATATTTAGCGTGAATGTCTATAGTGGATATATATGAGATATTGAAGGAGTTCAATATAGAATCAACAAGTCTTGTTGCATGGAAAGGAATTGAATCAAGATTCAAGTGTATCGACACTTGATAAGTGAAACAAGATTCAAGTGCTTTGACACTTGATGAGTGCAATCACAAGAATGTTTTGATCAATCATACCATGATATGTACACATCCGGATATGTCCTATGCTCTAAGTGTTATGAGCATATACCGTAATGAATCATAAAATGATCATTGGACTATAGTAAGGATATTCTTATGATCTTTTGGAAGAACTAAGAATATATTTGTGTAGAGGTGACAAACAATTACAAATAGTTCATTGTAAAGCGTTACATTGATACTAGTTTTGTCACAAGATACAAATTAAGTTTATCTCAATTTAAACTATGGGTGGCACAATGTAATGGAAAAGAGATTCCATGATGGATTTGGAAGAGTTCCAAAGTTAAGACATTGTGAATACTACAACAAAAGGCTAAAGGAGGAATTTGTGTCAAGTAGTTTGTTATCAAACTAAGGTGAACACTAAAGATATATTGTATGACAATAGTATCGGTGTTTTAACCCCAAGGAACTAAAGGTCTCACCGAAAGACCAAATTTATACAATGCCATCTCATTGGAGAATGAGTGATGCGTGAAGGCGAAAGACATGAATACACACGATTATGTCAACCACTTGATTTGGAACACCGTAAAGCCATAGGTGTTCAATACACAAAGTTTTCAAACTAGATTATTGTCTCTAGTGCAAGTGGGAGGGAATATGGAGGCAATAATAAAGTGGTTATTATCGTATTCCTTATTTATGATAAATGTTTATTTTGCATGCTATAATTGTATTAATACGGAAACGTTAATACATGTGTGTTTAATAAACAAAATAGAAAGTTCCTAGTTATGCCTCTCTTATAAACTAGCTCGTTGATCAACAAGATGATCATAGGTTTCCTGATCATGGACATTGGATGTTGTTAATAACGAGGTCACAACATTAGTGTAATGGTGTGATGAACATTCATCCGAAGTATAGCATTACGATCAAAGTCATTGAGTTTATATTGCTATAACAACTTACGGTGATCCTAATCCTTAGACCATGAGATCATGTCAATCACTAACACCGAAGAGTTTCTTGATAACATCAAACGTCACAGTGATTATAAAGATGGGTTCGTAACTACTAAAGTGTTATGTTGAGGCCCATGGATCGAGAGTGGAATTTGTTCATCCCGATGACGGATAGATATACTTGATATCACATTGATTAGCTTGCAAGCAAGTGATTTGATCACTAGAATGTTATATCAAAAGAGTGCATGTAGATCAAACTAGGTATGGAGATACCGATGATCGAATCTCGGACATGTAATATATCAAACAAAGGATTAAGATACTAGCGTAAAGGTTACGATCACAAGAAAGTCATCGTTGAATGTGGGGTCTCTAGATCCCGCTCGATTATTGATCGAGAGGGTCTCGATCATGTCCGCATTATTCGGGTGACACACTTAAGAAACACCGACATCCAATTGGAGCAAAAGTTTCATGGAATTTATTTCACTAGACATGAAATTAACTAGTTTGTGAAATAGAATACTAGCAAGGGTTTTATGTGAATGTTTGTTAATTAAAGTAATTAACAAAATTCTGAATAAATAAATAAAGAGTTTTATTTAAATGAGAGCTTGCATTAAATTTGGTGGAAATTTAATGCATGTGAGTGGATTTATGAGTGGAGGCTTTTAATGGGAGTGGAGGCTTTTCATTTTGGAGCTCCACCCACATGAATGTGGAAGAGGTGGGGCAGCCCCATGGCTGGGCGCATGGCCCATAAAGGCCCCTCTCCTCTCACACCACACCTCCTCGTGAAGGATCTCTCCCCTCTAGATTTTATTCCCCATGGTCTCGGACTAGCGAGATACATGTTAAGAAAGAGTTGTGCGGAGGCGGAGGTTGCTGACTTCCTCTCGATCTTGAGATCGGCAAGAGATCGTCTACATCAACCACGAGTTTGGACTCTTCAAGGGTATGTTCTCTACGGATATACATCCGCCCGTTGTTTGTATCTAGTAGATAGATCTTGGTACATAGTTGTTCCCATCGTAGGAAAATTTTTGTTTTCTATGCTGCGAACCCTTCATCTCAGGCTACGGTGGCCCTTTGTCGAGCTTCACTACGACCTTCCGTTTGTCCTGGACGCATTATGGTGCCATCCTGTTGAACTGTATGAAATATTATAATGGAAACCATGTGCAGAGAAGGTTAGATCTCGCATCAAAATGTTCCGATTAGATGGGACGCTTGTTGTGGAGAATGCTGCTAGCGAGCCGTTCCGATGATTTAATTGGTTTATCGAGTTAATGTCTGGCTGCAATCAAGTGAATCTATGAGGTAAAAGTCAAACTTTGAGATTTAGGGAGATGGATGTATAAGAAATAATAAAATGACACAACTCTTGAACACTATCAAATTTAAAAAAATATACAACTCTTAATATAAAAGAGTGTTTATAATCGACACAACTCTTGAACACTTTAAAATTAAAAAATATACAACTATTAATCTAAAAGAGTGTTTATAATTATCACAACTATTGAACACTTTTAAATTAAAAAAATTATACAACTCTTAATGTAAAAGAGTGTTTAAAATTGACACAACTCATGAATACTTTCAAATTGAAAAAATATACAAATCTTAATGTAAAAGAGTGTTTACAATTTTCGAAACTCTTGAACACTTTCAAATTACAATTTGTACATGATAATGTTGTCCTAAGAAAATCTTGAGAGTTTACCATTTTTAGAACATGAAAAGTGATTCCTAAACTAAAATCTTTATGCCTCGTGCATATACGAAAATTATACACCATTGAACTCTTTGAAATCGCACTTAGGACATGATAATGTTGTGCTAATAAAATCCTAATCATTTATCATTTTCATGGAGAGAAATATAATGCATAAACTTACGTATACGAAAATTATAAACCTTTGAACACTATGAAATCGCACTTAATACGTGATAATGATGTGCTAACAAAATTTTAAGAGATTATCATTTTCTCCCCATTTTCATATAGTGGAATGTAATGCATAAACTTGCATATACAAAATCGCACTTAGGACATGATAATGGTGTGCTAAGAAAATCTTGAGAGATTATCATTTTCATAGAATGTAATGCATAAACTTGCATATGGCAAAAATTATACATCTTTGAACTCTTTGAAATCACACTTAGGATATGATAATATTGTGCTAATAAAATCCTAATCATTTATCATTTTCATGGAGGGAAATATAATGCATAAAATTGCATATACAAAAATTATACACCTTTGAACACTTTCCCTACAAATTATATTCAAATTCATTTGTTTATGGAGTTAAAGTACCAGTGGAAAACTCGTTATTTTGCATGGATAGATGGGTGCCCCCCGACAGATATAGGGGTTATCTTGTCCGCTAGATCATAGAGGATCAACGGTTGGTAGGCACAATCGACGTGACAACTGTCTCGACCAATCAGGGCGTGGTAGCCAAGATGAGCACATGTGTGAGAGTTTATGATTAAGAGAGAGGGGAAAACTGAGTAGAACTTAAAAACCAAGGAAAAACTGAGTAGAACTTAAAAACCAAGGGCAAAACCGACAAAGGGATTCAAATAGAAAACAAAAGAAGATTTAAAAATGGAAAATGCTTCTTTTATACAATAAAATACATCTTGGCATACAACAAACTATTTGCAATTAAAATATACATCAGTTTGACAATTATTGCCTCATTCAGTCAAACTATGTTTTGGGGAGGAATGTTTTGGGAAGAGGCTTGAGTAGAAAGCCATAAACCTTCATAGATAGTAGGTGATTTGAGAAGTGGTGATTTAGGTTAAAACTTGATATATATATATTTTTTATGGTGACAGTCACATAATAAGACTCCCTGGATAGATGCTACTATATTTTAATCTTTTTGAATTTGTTGTGCATAAAATGACTTAATTAGCTAGCTAATACCCATTCGTTGACTCTCTGTTGACCAACCATCGGAGGGTAAAATGAGTATATTGTACACGGCAGTATTAGTACCGGAGGACAAAACTGAGTACAACCAAACTGCCAGTGTTACGCTCGAGGATATAAATAAGCATAACTAAGTGGCCCGAGTTAGACACGAGGGAAAAAAGTGACGCACGGTACGCGTGTCGCGGTGCACGAGGCGGTAGCGGACACATGTGGCCATGCACGGTGCAGTAGCATACGTAGTTATGCGGTGCACGGTGGCGCAACGAAACGTCTCCTCCCTTCACCTTTATAGAGGCCTCCTCACTCTCACTCATCACTCACTCGCTCACTCACTCACGCAACCATCTCCACTATCCCATCACATTCTACAACCCCCAAGAAAACCCCAACCATTCTGGCGATGGAGAAGAACGACATGATGGCCATCGTCGCCTCCAAGGCCATAGGCGAGGAGGACCCCGTCCCTGTTTTTGCCATAGTCGCCGGCGAGGAGGCCCTCGCCGGTCTCTAGCAGACCCCGCATGGTTGGGACCCCTACGAGGAGGAGGATTATATTAGGACGAGAACCCCTACAACACCAGCATTGCCGACCCATGGTCGGAGGTAACTAGGGTTTTCTCTCCTTCCTTTGTTCTTCCCCCATTCCCATCGTTGGATGCTAGATCGTGTGTTATTAGGGTTTAGTTGTTCGTATTTTCACTCGTTGAATGCTAGGTATTTTTATAATAGCTAATCCTCTTGTGTTAGATCTCGTATTTCGATGAATGCCCCTGTTCATATTTCAATCCTATTTTATTTGTCCTCCGAGTTGCAGTTAAGGAATTCCCTAGTTATTACTAGCGCCGATCTGTAGTTGGGATCAGTATTCGATTTGGTTTGAGATTTGGGGATTGGGGAATAATCAGGGGATCTCAATCGGTTAATTTATGTAAGTAATCAATCCCGATAATTAAGGTATCTCAATCGTGTCCTTATTGCACTCTACTGTTTTCCAACAGGTGGATAGCAGCGACGTCTGCAGCGGCAACGAGTCCATGGACACCAAGACTCGTCAGGTGCTGAGGAGGCTGAAGTCCGACCAGTACAACAACTTCTTTGACGGCGACGTCTACAGGTGTCCCTTCTGCACTAGGAGCCTCGCCACCGACTTTAACTCCCTTGTAAAGTATGCCGAGGATGTGAAGACCTGCGGCATGTCCGTGAATGTCAATGGCTTCAGAGCCAAGCACCAGACGTTCGGTTTTCACCTCCGCAACGTCCAAAACATGGTCATCGAGGAGGGTCGCATGTCCCCGATAAAGCCCAAGGTGCCTAAGGTTAAGGGGCTGGGCAACAAGAAGTGGAGGAAGCGCTAGAGGGAGGAGGCGGAGGCCCTCCTAGTGGAGGCCATGGGGCCACTGATCTTGTGCTGCTACTGCTGTAAAGTAGCTTCTTTTGTATTCCACTAAGCAGCCTAATTGCCGAACCTCGTTTAAGTGTCGTACTATATATCCTATATTAGCTTCTTTATCTACATCTGCTTTATTTATTGAATGTATTTATGATATTGGTAGATTTGTTGCCAGATTGGAAAAAAAGAGGGCCAAAAGGAATAGAGAGAAGCTGCTCTAGATTCGCTACAGGTAAAAAAAAAATACAACGGTTAGCGAGATAAAGAGGAAAAGACGCTCTTAAAATGGTTAATCGTAAAAATAATAAAAAATAAAACTTCTAATTTAGGCAACAGGGCGCATGTAACTGCCAAACGCGTCCCACATGGTCTCACACTATCCCACACAGTCCCACGCAGTCCAACTGACACTGTCCCACACGTCAGCATAACGCGTACGTGATCAACTGGTCCCACTTGTCAGCACGTAATGACAAGGCTAGTGACAAAAAATTAAAAATCCCTAAACTAAAAGGAAAAGAGCCATACAATGATGTGGGATGCCGACGCGGGGCCCAAGACGACAATGCTTCCCTTTTCTCGCGGGAGTCCGGAAGGAGGCGGCAACAGCACCTTCATTCTGCCTTGTCTTTGATAATCGTTGGAATGGAATTCCAGCCCGGGGGTGTGGTTTTTCTTTTCCAGGTGTAAATAAATGGAGATCCAACGGAATAATAGCGATAAAAAAATGGTTTCCAAACATGAAATTTATGGGACAAAGCATTTTTGGGGGGGAGTGTAATGAACGTCGGTTTCTGCTTTGAAAGGTCTCTTTCAAACGGGGCCTTAAAGTAAAATTCTGATTGTTGTTGAATTCAGAAACAGCAACCTTGAGTTATCAACTTATTATCGCATGTCCTAAAAAACGAATCCTACCACTTGAAAGATGGTCCCTGTAGAGCACTATAGAAGGTGTCGCATTTGCTCCACGCCAAAAGCTAAGAAAGATATGGCACAAGTACGCACTCAGCAAAGAAAGGCATATCACCAAAACGGACATTTCTCATTCGAGATCCAGAGCCTATCCCATTTCCACCCGGTGGCATGATGGAGAAAGATATATACCGCATTAAAGAAAGACCACTCTGATCTCTCCTTCGTCCTCCACGGGGACAGCAAAATGACAGGCAAGTTAATCAGTACTACTGGTAGCATCTCCACCCCCCCCCGCACATGGCCCCATCCGAGTTTAGGGGTGAAGGGCCAAAATTCGGTCCACAACAGCGACGTCCAAAAACTGACGGTAGATCAAGGCTCCCACCAATCTATTCCTAATTATAGAAATATAATTTTTTCATAATAATTATTGATATTGATTAAGAGATTACAAATGATATATGTAAGTGGCCAACCGGGCAAACCCTAACTTATGTTACAGGCAAACCAAAACAGACTTATATTATAATCTAACACTTATCCCTAGCAACCAGGGGCTGGGTTGGGGCTGCAACAACGCGCGGCAACGCGAGCCACACCGGAAAGGCAGTGGCGGGCCCTCTTGTCGGTGACCCAAACCGTTCGTTCGTGATGGCCCACCTCCCGACGGTGGTAAATAGCGCCGCCGCCGATTTCGCCATTGTTTCTCGTCGCGTTTTTCTTCTTCCCACTGGTTTCATCACCGTTTCGCGAATGTTCTAGCCGTTTTACACGAGCTTTCCCATTGGAGCGGCTGATGTGCTATAAAAGGGGGTGAGCCCGCGGAGGAGCGGCACACCACTGACACGAGAAAAAGGGCCAAGATCTTGAAGCCAGCCATGCATGGCAACTGTCTTTCTTCCACTCCTGCACACAACCCACACGAAGGAGAGCCAGAGACGCCTCTCCACGCACCCACCGACATCCGCCACGTTGACGACGACTTCGGACAAGTCAAGGGAGAGGCCAATCGATGAGCGGGTGATCCTAGCCGATATCCTACCGACGCGCGGGCGGGCGCAGGCACAGGCACAAGGGATCTCTCAGAGGCCGGAACGACCATACCAAGTGCCAGTTAACCAGACCACCGGGCAACATTTGGGTGGGATGTCCTCAACGTTTTTTCCTGTCGCAGCACCTTCGGCGGCAAGAACTCGACGAGGCTTACGGAGTGTTTCCATGTTGCGCGTGCCAGGCTCGGTGATGCGGCCGTGCATGCCCACCTCGACCGAGCTCGGGAGGAGTTGGAGACGCAGAAGATAATCTATCTTTCTCTTGCATAAGAGTGGGGCCTCAATGGTACCTCCAGCCCCGGCGGCCTTTAGTCAGCGCCGCCATTAGTTTTATGTTTGCTCAATTCATTTATTTCTAGGTTAAATTTACCTAAATATGAAAGAAACTTGTTTGGAATGATCGTCGGGGACGCCGGTGTCGACGGCTCCCTCAAACCGCGGATAATTTGGACATGTCTCTCAAGCCATTGCCGGCACCGCTTGCGGACCAGCCTTGAGGGTTGCCGGTGTATTGATGCTCTAAAGCAATGATGCGAACGTTGCACCAAGTAGGTGGCTACTCCGAACAGTAAAGTAGGTGTAGAATGTAGAAAAGGTCATCAGTTGCAGATCAGCCAGCTCGCGGTCATAATATAGTAGTATTTCCTCCGTTTGAAAATATAAGATGTTTTAAGTTTGTGAATGAGACGTATCTAGACACCTTTTAGTGTCTAGATTCGTTTGAACCTATACACTAAAACATGTTTAGATACATCTTCTTTATAAACCTAAAACATCTTATATTTCTAAAGGAGGGAGTAGTTCATATGTAATACAGCAATTGATCAGACAAAATTAAGGAGGGTGCATGCTATTGGAAGTCCGGATCGCTTCCGCGTAATCATACATTTGATTAATTAATAATGATGCACGATCGTACGTGCATGCAACAAAATTACAGCCCAATCAAAGGGAAGGGCGCCGCGCCGGCGATCAGATCAGACCAAGATCGGCACAACGCCGTCGACGCTGTAGTCGTGGTCGGGGCCGCCGGGCGCCATGAGCGCGGCGACGGCCGCCGCGGCTGAGGAGTACATCTCCTCGTGTTCCTCCAGCGCGTCTACCTCCGCTCCCGCCGCGCCCGTGCGCTTGGCGAAGCGGCCCTTGACGCGGGGGCGCGTCTCCGCGTACGCCTTGCGGGACGCGTACCGGATGGTCTTCTCGAACCGCCGGCTCTTGCGCTTCTCCCGGTACCGCATCAGCCGCGCCTCCCGCTCCTGACCCCTACACACCACCGGCACGGCCGCCGCCGCGTCAGGAACTACCGCCGCCTCCGACGACGATACCTGCGTTGCGTCAGGAACCACACTTTCAGAACACGGTCTGAGGCTCTGAGCTGCGAGCAGCTCAGCGCGGAGTACCACGTACTGCTAGGATAGATAGAGTGGCGTCCTTACGCTGTGGTTCATGGATTGGTCGGCGTAGAAGATCTTACTGCCGCCGTTGAGGTCGATCTCGGCTTGGCCGTTGAGCTGCACGCTGATGGCCTTGATGTCGTCCATGGACCGCGCAAAGTCGAGGTCGAGGTAATGGTCCGAGTCAGCATAGAACGCGTCGGCTCCGGTAGCACCGACGATAGCTCCATCTTTCTGGTCGGGCTCGGGGAGGAGCCACGACGCGGCCTCGGCGTCGTTGCTCCCGTCGTCGTCAGCAGCCGCAGCCGCCGCCGCGCCGTCCTGCTGGGCCCCCGACGCCGCGAAGGGCTTGGGCGCATCGGCGATCGCGCCGAAGATGGGAGCGACGGGGAGGCGCTCGTGGCGGCGCGCGAGCGGGTTGGCCGCGTGGATGTCGGCGTCGCAGGAGGTGCAGAGCGCGGCGGCGTCGGCCTTGCACGTGACGACGGCGGGCGCGTGCTCGCAGACCTCGCAGAGCCAGACCCGCGCGTGGCGGGACCCGGGCCCGTGCGCGTGCGCGTCGCAGCCGGTGCAGAGGAACGCGGCGTCGGCGCGGCAGAAGAGCCTGGCCGCCTCGGTGGCGCACGCGTCGCACGCCCTCGCGCCCACGCCCCAGTAGGCCCCGCCCACCGCCGACTTCTCCTCCACCTCCATGGGCACACGCTCACTGCTCACTCACTCGCAGTCTCACACGATCGACCAGCTAGCTCCGGTGCACCACCACCGTGGTTGGTTGCAGTGAATAGGCGAATCTCAGCCAAGCTTTTCCCCTCGGCGCCCGGCAGCGGCTGGCTTTGAGCTCCTTCGGATGAGGGTCGTGGGGTGTGGGGGGACTGAGGGCCGGGGTGCGCGGGCATTTGAGGCGAGCGCGCGACGTGGACGCCGTTCCGGCCACGGAAGTCGCTGTCCCGGCGGGCCGAGGCCCGGGGCCATGTTTGTTCGCCAGTGCCACCGCGCGCGCAGTCTACTCTTATCGGCGGAGGCCCTGCCCGTCTCCCTCGACGCGGACGTGCAGGCCGTGAAAGCTCCGGGGAAGAAAAAAAAGGAGACGGTAAACGTGCTCGTCCTTGTCGTCGGAAAAATTAGGCCGGCGTCGTTACGCGGCTAGTTGGGGATGCGACGGCGACGGGACCGGGAACAGATGGCGCGCGCGGGTTGGCCGACGTGATCGCGCCCTTATCTCTTGGAGATGCAAAGCTCCCGATCCTGGCCAAGTGGCCATGTCGCCATGTCGGCGACCCGTGGGTGGAAACACGGACTTGATTCTTCAGGCGGGAATAACGATCAAATCCAAGTCATGCGAGCACTCCGGGAAAAATACCTTTTTTTTCCCATACTACTCACACGAGCCGGGTTTCATTACCAGCAGATAATAACAGTAAAAGGAGAAGGAATTTCCCTAGCGTAAGAGGGGCTCGTTAGCTCAAGATTCGTGCAAAAGTCTACTAGTTAAATGATCCAACCTTTTTCCATTTTAGTCCATATGGAAAGTTGATTTAATCTCTGCGACCCACCACTCCCAGACTCCCAGCATCGTCGTTTATGTGTCCCCACTCCACCTGCTCCCGCATCTCCCCCACACCCATCTCTCTCTCCAACCGCCGACGCCTCCAGATCGATGCAGCTCCTTCCGACCTCGCCGGCGGCCAACTCCACCTCCTCCTCCTCCTCCTCCTCCTCCTCCTCAAGCCTCCATCTCCTCCTCAAGTCCCGCCTCCTCCTCCTCGATGTGATCCCCAGCCCCGATGTGATCCTCGCCTCCTCCTTTTTCTTTGTTTTTTTCATGCTTAGATCGAGTTCGTGGTTGATTTTTTTGGCCGGATCTCTCTTTTAACTGGTTGGTTCTTGCTAAGAGTGGACGGATCCGGGGGGGCCTCCTTTTTCTTTATTTTTCTTCATGCTTGGATCTTGACAGGTGTATGAAACGTGTATGATTAATTTCTTTTTCTTTATGTTTCTTGCATGATACCGTTATAAATACTCTAAGTTTCTTTCATATTTATTTCATGTTTCTTGCAACTTTCCTTTCCTATATCCGGAAATGTTGGATGTTATTTTTTTTGATATTTCTGTGAGTTGGGGTATGAATCTGAGAGGGATTTAGTCACATATTCATGAATCTTCAATGAATTAGCCCTAGAGAAACCCGATCTAGGCATCATCTTTTTTGGAGATTTTTTCATTCAGTCTGTGATGTATCTTGCTGATTCAATTTTTCCCTATTAATACCGATCTAAAACTTTGTATTTTCACGTGAATGAAACTTTGTTGCAGCTTTGATACGTGTATGCATCTTTATTACTCTTCATCAGAAGGCCAGATCCGATCCTCTTTCGTGTGTTGTGATAGCTACTGCCTAGGCGTGTTCATTAGAAGATTTATTTGTTCTATGGATTTGATGTCAACCTTGAATAAAACATGTATGATTTGATGTAAACTTTGATGGCTCATAGAATATATAGGAAGTAAATTAGATACCTCTTTCAGGAAACATGTGCAGAATCTTGTATGTGTCATGAATCTTGTATGAAAATGCTAAGAATCTGTAATAAAGCTTGTGTGTGTCAAGAATCTGTAATGAATCTTGTTTGTACGAATTATGTATGTTTCTTGGATTCTTTGAAGAAACATGTGCAGAACTTGTGTGAGTTTTTTTAATATCCTATGAAACATCGTGTATGAAAATTATTGTTGAAACATATTCTTGAAAGAAAATAGTACAACAGATTCTTTGAAGAAACATATTCTTGAAAGAAAATATATGAATGAGATTAGATATTGTGAGTAATCTCATGAATCTTGTGTGTATCTTGTATAAAACGTTCTTGGTATTAATCTTATTCAACGCAGATTACAGAAATTCAATTATTGAAAAATCTTGTATGTTAGGATTCTAGTATGTATCCGATATGAATATTATTGCCTATGAATCTGTGTTGGAAGGTTTCAAATATTTGGAAAATATCCATACTTTCATAGAAATAATCAAATAATACTCAACCTGCATATTGGCATGTTTCATATTCAGAATAAAAATGTACATAAAAAATTGATGATTATTCCTGAAATTTTGCGAGAAAAAATGAGGTAAAAAAGAAACAGACATTATGCATGTATTCTGTGAAAAAATTATATGAATATCTCTTGGCAGAAATAAGTTTGTAAAAACATATGAATCTTGTATAAAACTTCTGAATCTAGGATGAGACAAAGTAAGAGTGTCTAAATATTGTTAAGTAAAAAGTACAAAAATAAAAAGTATCATATGAGATTGTTGAAAAAACAAATTATGCATGTTTCATTTTCAGAATAAAAAATGTACATAAAAAAATTGTTGAATATTTCTGAAATTTTACGAGAAAAAAAGAGGTGAAAAAGAAACAGTAACGTGTAGAAGACTATCGAATTGTGAGGAGACAAACAAGCGACAAAAAATGGAGAATATTCGAAAATGCTAGGGGTTGTATAGAAAAACTGCAACACACCTAAGACATGAGGTGGGAGGGTTATTTTATAAAAAGCATAGCACGAATCTCCAACAAATGCAGAGCAGAGATGGTGACGGGGGCCCCTCCTACGGGGGGATTGCATTTCTCTAGATAACAGAACATTGAGTCTTAAGTAACCAAATACAAGCAAACTAACGAAAAAGACTCAAGAACTAGTCATTAACATAAAGCTCCAGGACTAGGAGAACACCCGGACAACCACAATTCACAGCTAAGATCACCAAACTTAGCACGGATTAGAGCCCAACAACAACTTGATATGTCGGAAATGTATCTATATTTTTTGATGCTCCATACTTGTTAGTATCTACTTTGCTTTGCTTTGTCTACACTTTGAGGTGTTTTTTACATGTTTTCTGGTACTAACCTATTAACAAGTTGCCACAGTGCCAGTTGCTTGTTTTCTGCTGTTTTTTGTTCCAGAAAAGTTAGTAAAGAAATATTCTCGGAATTGGACGAGACAAACGTCAAAGTGAATTACTTTCCGTGGGGAACAAGAAGTCCAGAGGGGAGACGGAGAAGCGTGCCAGGGTGGCCAAACACCCCCTAGGCGCGGCCAGGGGTGGGCCCATGCCTGGGTAGGGTTTGACCCCCCTAGCCACCGCCTTGGCCTCCCCCTTCTCCTATAAGAAGCCCCCGATGCAGAAACCCTAAGCACCCAATCAAATCTCCATGAAACCGTCTGTAGCCGTCGCCGCCATCGTCCCTAGATCGGGGGGATTTGAAGTTCTTCCCGGCACCCTGCCGGAGGGGAGATCATCCCGGAAGCCTTCTCTTCGGTATGATGCGCGAGTAGTTCCACCTTGGACTATAGGTCCATGTAGTAGCTAGATGGTTGTATCTCCTCCTTTGTGCTTTCATGTATAGATCTTGTGAGCTACGTTCATGATCAAGATCTAATCTATTTGTAATCATGTATGTTGTGTTTGCGGGGATCCGATGGATATTGAGATTATTATGTTGGTTTGATTAATGGTTTTATCTTTATGATTCTATCATGTCTGTCTTGTTTGTGATCTTGCATGCTCTCCGTTGTTAGTAGTTATCTTGGCAAAGTAGTTGCTAGTGACTCCAAGAGGGGGTATTTATGCTCGATAGTGGGTTCATGCCTCAAGTTTCCAAGGGAAGTGACAGAAATCTCTTCGGTTGTAGATGTGATGTTGGCACTAGGGAGAACACAATGGTATCTTATTCATGGAACATGTGGACTGTTTACCTTACACACTTTGCTTAAAGTTATGCATTGCTTGCAACTTATCTTGGAGGGGTTCGGATGATAACCTGAAGGTGGACTTCTAGTCATAGGTGCAGTTGGATGGCGGTCTATGTATCTTGTTGTATTGCCCAATCGAATCTCATAGGATCTTTCTGACTAATAATTGCATTGTTATGCCTTGCTCAGTTCCTGTCAATTGCCCTGCTGTAATTTGTTTATCCTTCATGCCATGTTGTTTATCCTTCATGCCATGTTGTTTATCCTTCCTCCTTTAGGTTTGATAACCTCGGTCTCTACTGAGGGAAACTTGCTGATGTGCTCATCACACCTTTCTCTTGGGGTTCCAATGAAGTGTCCCACGTCAACACTGGGTACACGCATCAAGATTTCTGGCGTCGTTGCCAGGGAGGCTAAGGACGTCTTCACAAGGGGAGTCCTCCACTTCCTTTCTATTTACTTTGTTTTTAGTTTGCTTTGTTTCTTTTTCTTGGTTTTGTTTGCCTCTTTTCAACCCCCCCCCCCCCCAAAAAATTAGTCTAGTTTGGTTTGCTTGCTTTATTCAAAAACACAAAAAAATTAGTTCATGATTTAGTTGTTGCTGCTGTTTTTGGCTTGCCCACCTTTGCCAAAATGAACTCTGCTGAGAATACCAAGTTGTGTGACTTCACTAGCACCAACAACAATGATTTCCTAAGCAGTCCTATTGCTCCACATGCTCCTGATGCTACCTTTTATGAAATTAAGCCTGCTTTGTTGAATCTTGTGATGAGAGAGCAATTTTCTGGTGCTGGTTCTGATGATCCCGCTGCCCATCTCAATAGCTTTGTTGAACTTTGTGAGATGCAAAAATATAAGGATGTAGATGGAGACATTATTAAGCTCAAGCTTTTTTCCTTTCTCCTCGAGAGGAAAAGCTAAAGAATGGTTGTTTTCCTTGCCTAGAAATAGTATTGATTCTTGGACTAAGTGCAAAGATGATTTTATTGGAAAATACTATCCTCCTGCTAAGATTATATCTTTGAGAAGTGACATTATGAAATTTAAAAAACTTGATAGTGAACATGTTGCTCCAGCTTGGGAAAGAATGAAATCTTTGGTTAAGAATTGCCCTACTCATGGACTCACTGCTTGGATGATTATCCAGACTTTTTATGCAGGTTTGAACTTCTCCTCAAGAAATCTGTTGGATTCAGCTGCTGGAGGTACTTTTATGGGCCTCACTTTGGGTGCTGCAACAAAGCTCCTTGATAATATGATGGTTAACTACTCTGAATGGCATGTTGAGAGAGCTCCGCATGGTAAGAAGGTAAATTCTGTTGAGGAAACTTCCTCTTTGAGTGAAAAGATTGATGTTATTATGGCTATGCTTATTTATGGGAAAGATCCCCTAGATCCTAATAGTGTTTCCTTAGCCTCTTGGGTTGCTCAAGAAGAGCAAGTTGATGTGAACTTCATTAGAAACAACAATTTCAACAACAATGCCTATAGGAATAATTTTGGTAGCAACTGTTAGGAATAGACAACTTGTATTCCTTAGGGGGCCAAAGGACACAATATATAATACATGTACATGTGGAAATATGCAGGAAAACCCCCTAACAAGTGGGGACATACAATATACCAATATATATCTAACACCCTCCCACCTCAAACTCATGGTGGCTCCACAACACTGAGTTTGGAGAGAAAGAAAGTATGTTGCGCAATGTCTGTGCCTTCGTAAAGAAATCTGCAAACTGTAACTCTGAAGGCACATACTTAAGCGCAACAACCTGAGCCTGCACCTGAGCACGTGTATAGAAAGCATCAACACCAATATGCTTGGTAAGCTCATGCTTAACCGGATCACGTGCAATACTAATATCACCTGTACTGTCAGACAAAACCAGAGTGGGTGTGGTAATAGAGACCCCAAAATCCGTAAGCAACCACCGTAACCAGGTCACCTCAGCAGTCAACAAGGCCATAGCACGCAACTCAGCCTCAACACTCGAACGAGAAACCGTTGTCTATTTCTTCGTCTTTCAGGCAATGAGCGAACCACCAAGAAACACACAATAAGCAGAAAGTGATCGACGATCCGTAGGATCACTTGCCCATGTAGCATCCGAATAGCACTGGAGCTGGAGAGAGCTACAACGAGGAAAGAAAAGGCGACGATTGATCGTGCCACGAAGATAACGAAGAAGATGACTATAGTGAACAGTGGTAGGAGCAGAAACAAACTAGCTCAGAATATGAATAGGATAGTATATGCCAGGATGAGTGACAGCAAGATAAAGAAGACTCCCAACAAGATGGAGATAACGCGTCGGATCAGAAAGAGGATCACCATCAGTAGGACGAAGCTTGACATTAAGCTCCATAGGGGTCTCAACAGTGCGCTCATCCCCAAGAGCAACACGAGCAAGAAGATCTTGAATATACTTTTCCTAGGAGATGAAAAAGCCATCAGAAGTGGAGGAAACCTCAATCCCAATAAAGTATCAAAGTGGACCAAGATCAGTCATAAGAAACCGATCACGAAGACGAGCCTTAACAAAGGCGATATACTTAGGATCATCACTAGTAATGATCATATCATCAACATAGAGAAGAAGAAGAGTGCATCCACGAGGAGAAGTGTGAACAAACAGCGTTGGATCATGAGCACTAGGGGAGAAACCAGTAGTAGTCACCATAGAGGCGAAGCGCTCAAACCAGGCACGAGGGGCCTGTTTCAGGCCATAAAGAGAACGCCGAAGACGACAAACCATCCAGCGGGAACAGAATACCCAGGAGGAGGTTGCATATAAACCTCCTCACTCAACTCGCCATTGAGGAATGCGTTCTAAACATCAAGCTGGGACACAGACCAGTGACAAACAGAAGCGACAACAAGAAGAGTACGCACAGTGGTCATATGAGCCACAGGATCAAAGGTCTCATCATAGTCACGACCGTGCTCCTGCTGAAAACCATGAGCCACAAGACGCGCTTTATAGCGCTCAAGAGATCCATCAAAGCGGGTCTTAATTTTATAGACCCACTTACACATGATAGGATGAACAGCAGGAGGGAGAGAAACAAGATCCCAGGTGCCAGTGCGCTCAAGCGCAGCAATCTCCTCAGCCATGGCGAGCTGCCATTCAGGATGATGCTCAGCATCCCGATAAGAAGTCGGCTCGGAGGCAACAGGAAGACCATACTGACTAGGAGAGTAACGGTTGGGGTCATGACGCTGACGAACAGGACGAGTAGAGGGAAGCTCATCAGAGGAAGACGACTCAGGAGACGACAAAGAAGAAGCAGAGGGAATAGCAGAGGAAGGCTCTAGAGAAGGAGGAGAACTAGGGGAACTAGACGGAGCAGAGGAGGATGGTGTCGAAGAAGAGACATCAGAGAGAGTGGTTCCTGAAGAAGACGCAATAGGAGTAGAAGTAGGTGTGTCAGGAAAAAGAAGAAAAGAGATATCTTCCACCGGGTAGGTACCATCGGTGGGACGAGGATAGAAATGGCGTGTCTCATCAAAAGTAACGTCGTGAGAGATACGCATCCGACGACCAACGGGGTCCCAATAGCGATAGCCCTTATGCTCATCACTTTATCCAAGGAATACACACTCGACAGACTAAGCGGTCAGTTTGGTGCATTTGCGAGGGGCAAGGAGAACATAGCAAACACAACCAAATAAGCGAAGCATGGAGTTGTCTGGAGAATGACCAGATAGGCGCTCAAGAGGGATACCACCCTGCAGAGCGGCAGAAGGCTGAATATTGATAAGTTAAGCCGACGTAGCAACAGCCTCAGCCCAGAAATGCGGCGGAAGGGAAGAAGCAATCATCATGGAATGAGTGGTCTCAAGAAGATGGCGATGCTTGCGCTCAGCAACGCCATTCTAGGCATGTTCGCCGGGACAGGAGAACTGAGCGAGGGTACCCTGCTCAGCAAGAACATCTCGCAACATCTGGGAGATATACTCACCAGCAGAGTCAGCACGAAACACACGAATGGGTGTAGAATATTGAGTATGGACCATGGCCGCAAAACGTTGATATATGAAGAGCACTTCACTGCGAGAGCGCATAAAATACAACCAAGTGTACCAAGAAAAATCATCTATGAATAAAATATAGTATCGATGGCCCCCTTTCGAAGCGAAAGGAGCCGGACACCAAACATCGGAATGAACTAAATCAAAAGGTCGCTGAGATACAGATGCGCTAGTAGGATGGGGAAGCTGAATCTGTTTACCCAACCTACAACCCTGACAATGTAAAGACCCATCTCCTGAGACAGACCCCACAAGACCACGATGAACTAATGACGACAGGCGAGAGTCACAAAGGTGACCAAGACGATGATGCCACTACTAAAAAGAGCTGGTAGTAGAGGCGACGACCGGAGAAGAACTGGCAGATGAAGTGGCAACGGAAGGAACACGAAGCTAGTCTAACTCTCAAAGTCCTAAAGAGTCACGGCTGCGAGGGTCAGCTCCAACCAGGGCCTGTGTGCGACGGTCCTGGACAACACAAGAATCAGCATCAAGAATGACGCGACAACCAGAGTCAGTAAGCTGGATAGCAGAGAACAGATTCATCTTAGACGAGGAACATAAGATATATCAGGAACTTAAAAAGAAGAAGTAGAAAGTGTGCCCCTACTAGAAAAAGGAAGAGAGGTACCATCGGCCGTGAGAACACGGACAGGAGAAGGGAGAGAACGAATAGCGGACAGAAGAGAAGACTCAGAGGTCATATGAAAAGAAGCTCCAGAATTCAGATACCACGGGGACGTACCTGACTGTGTAGAAGGTGGTGGTCACGCAGTGCCTGAAGAATCAGTCACAAAATCAGCAGTGCCCGTCGAAGAAGAGCCTGTAGTAGCAAGCAGACCGCGAAGACTCCTGATAATGTCCTGATCAGAGAGAGCAACGGTTGAAGATCCAAAAGGAGCAGACTACCCGCGATCCTGGTGATGTTGAGGTAAACTAGGATGTATAACAGGTGGCCCAAGTGTGACCATCTCCGCTACAGTAAGTGCAGTGACGAAGAGAACCACGATGACCCTGACCACGAGCCTTCTGGTGCTGACTCTGACCCTAAGACTGCTGGTGCTGACTCTGACCCTGACCTGGAGGAGTGGGTAGTATCGGCGGTGGCACAGAGGACCGCGACTGAGTCGAGGGAGCAGACGACAGAGGAGGACCATGATTAGCAAGCACAGACGGAACCGCAAGAAGGCCAGCACCACGGAGACGAGTCTCCTCAGCCAGAAGCTCGGACTACACCTCAGAGAGCGGAACACGACCACGAGCATTCAACTGAGAACGGCGGGGCTCGAACTCCTGGCGGAGCCGAGATAGAAACTCATAGATGTGGTGGAACTCCAAATTCGAGCGCACAATCTGGCAGCATGAGCATGTGCCACAAACAGCAGTACGGGGAGAATCAAGATGACGCCAGATAGCAGCACTCTGAGTATAGAACTCATTAATAGTGGAATCACCCTGCTGAAGAGCATGCTCCTGGCGGACCACGAGTGTAAAGAGCATCGGGCACCGATAAGGTCGACGGAGATGTGCCCACGAAAGCAACAGAGGGAAGACTCATGAACTCGGCAAACTGGGCGTAACATCAGAGGTGAGAAGAAGAAGACGAGCATCCTCATCTACCCACTGAGTGTAGGCCATCAGATCGAGGTGATAGGTCTCGAGATAAGCAGAGTATTGTTTGAGCTTCAGCTCATATGCAGCAACAACAATATCATCGGCACTCTGAGCAGCATCCTTGGCCTCCTGATAAGCATCAGCACCAAGGACAATCGACGGCGGCAGAAGAGGAGCCAGAGGAGCAGTGGGGCACGGCGGACAGGAGACCTCGCTGGAGAGCACACCCCATAGACGGAGACCGCGCATGTGAACGCGCATAAAGGCAGCGAAATCAGGATAATTCGCGCCATCGAAGATCATCGGGCAGCGAGGAATCACAACATAGCCCGATGCAGAAGACATCTCTCTCTCTTTTTTTGCAACCAGATCTGTTCAACCCGAGCTGTAGGCAGATGCCGGCTAAATTCCGGCCAGTCGGGGCGAGAGGCGGCGCTTAAGGGCCTGGGGAGGCCAATTCCGGCCGCCGGTGATCGATTACCGGAGGCGATGACGGCCGGTGGCGGTGGAAGTCCGGCAAACTAAGAGCGACAGCGGGCGGCTGGGGAGAAGCTCGGGGAGATCTAACAGCGGGCGGGGCAACGGGTCGACGACGGAGAGGACAGCGGGCGGGCGGCGGGCGGCAGCAGGTCGACGACGGAGAGGCTCGGCCGCGCGAATCGAGCAGAGGAGATCCCGCGAGTGGTGTCTGGATCGATGGCCCGCGCGAGGCTCGGGGGTGATCCGCGCGAATCGAGCAGACGGCAGAGGAGACCCCGCGCGTGGTGTCTGGATCGATGACCCGCGCGTGGTATCTGGATCGATCTGGGAAATCGAGCAGAGCAGAGGAGATCGATGGGTGGTGTCTGGGGATCGATCTGGGAAATCGATCTCGATCGGAACTGCCTGGATCGACGGGTGAAGTTGGGGCAGATCAAACAAAAATTGATCGGCGCAAAACGGGCGACAGCGACGACGGCAAGGCCGTCAGCGACAGGGACGGTGGCGGCTGCGGCGACGAAGTTGCAAGGAAGAGGACGAGGCTAACGTGGCTCTGATACCATGTTAGGAATATACAACTTGTATTCCTTAGGGGTCCAGAGGCCAAAATACATAATACATGTACAAGTGGAAATATGCAGGAAAAACCCCTAACAAGTGCGGACATACAATATACAAATATATATATAATAGCAACAATAATTATAGGCCTTATCCTCCTAATAATGGCAATTCCTATGGAAGTTCCTACAATAATGTTAGAAGTGCCCCCTCTGAACTTGAAGTCATGCTCAAAGACTTTATTAGTAAACAAACCACTTTCAATAAGACTATAGAGGAAAAGCTTTTAAGTGTTGAGAAAAAATATATCCTCTTTGTTCGAGGCTCAGTCTTCCTTGGTTAATAAAATGACTGCCAAACCTGAAACTATGGAAAATACCTTTGCTACTGCTCATGCCATACAAGTTACTATTGATGAAAATGTTAGACCGTTAGCTCAACTTCATTCTAAGTGGGAAAGGGAAGCTGAAATTGATAGAAACAATAGTGTGTGCACCATCACCACTAAACCACAAATAGTCCCTATTCCTCCTACTATGCCTAAGCCTATTGAGCCTACTACTAGTGATGCTAAGTTTGATTTTGATATTGATGGTTGCAATATTTCTGAAGTGATTATGTTCTTGCAAAAGATTGCTAGAAGTCCTGATGCTAGTGATATGCATGTTGCCTTTACCAAACACATTACAAATGCTCTTGTTAAGATCAAGGAAGAGAAGCTAAAACACAAAGCTTCTATTCCTAGGAAAGTAGAAGATAGTTGGGAACCCATTATAAATATGCAAGTGAATGACTTTGATCTCAAAGCTTCATGTGATCTTGGTTCTAGTGTCTCTATTATGCCTAGGAAGATTTATGAAATGCTTGATTTGCCACCATTGGAAGATTGTTATTTAGATGTCCCACTCAATGATAATGCTAAGAAGAAACTCATGGGGAGTATTAATGATGTTCTAATTATGGTTATGAATGCTTATGTCCCCGTTGATTTCTATGTTTTGGATGTTGAATATAATGCTTCTTGTCCTATTACTTTGGGAAGACCTTTTCTTAGAACAGTTGGTGCCATCATTGATATGAAGGAAGGCACCATTAAATATTATTTATGAGGAGAGAGAAGTTGCTTTTTGCTCCTCCTTTGAAAGAAAGATTTGATGTTAATGCTTCATCATTTGAAAATACTTGATTCTTCTTGCTTCTTGTGCCTAACTTAAAGGCGTTAAAGAAAAGTACTTGTTGGGAGATAACCCAAGAATTTCCTTGAGTCTTGGAAGTTATTACTTCAGTAATGACCTCTCCTTATCCTTTTTGTTTGCTTTTTGTGCCAAGAATGACCACTAATGAGAGGGAAGTAAGATTTGGGGAGTTGCTGTCCTGAAACCGATTTTTGTCCTTCACCAAAAAAATCGTGAGGAGTCTATGTAACTCGAATTGATCTCAAAATTAACGAATAAATCCTGCAGTATGTTAGCTAACTTTCGTTAGATCAACACATTTTGATTTGAGCAACAGAATATGTTCGAAAAAATCGATTTCTACCTGTTGGTCTGTTTTGACAGATTTCTGCCATTATTTGCATTTGCTTCTTATTGATTCCTTTTTGAGTTCTCTTTTGGGGAATTGAGCTTTTTGAAAGAGTTACTACAGTAGCTTGTGTTTTTAGTGAAAATCCTTGTTGTTCCAAAGCTTTGCTAGAGGTCTAATATCTTTTGAATAAACTAATGTTGCTAATGAAGATTGTGTGAAGTTTTGTATGAAGGAAAAAATTTCAGGTGTAGAGAGAGAATGATGCAATGAGATGAAGAATGGACAAAATCTCAAGCTTGGGATGTGACATGGTTATACCCTACGGGTATGTAACTTCAGCATACCTAGTCCAGCCCAAGGAAGGCCCACGGCAGACATACGCTGGCCCATGAAGATTTTCGGGTGGCCAAGGCCCATGACGTCTTCGGATCCTTGGAGAACAAGACTAGAGGAGATAGGAAATTCAAAGGGGTAAAACCCTAGAACTTGTAACCGACTATGACTACGCCCGGGACCTGCCTAAGTCTATATAAAGGCCAGGAGGGCACGTCCTAGGGCAACTCGACTCATACTTTCGCACACGGATCCACGCCAGATCGAATCTGACTCAGAACCTTCGGTTCGCCAGAATCAAAGAGCGTACAAGCGAGTAGGGTTTTCCTCCGGGCCTGAACTCAGGTAAATCTCGTGTCCCCTGGTTGCTTGTCTGTTAACCGTGCCATGATCTCCAGCATCCCCATCTTCTCCAAAACCCAAGTCCATAACAATGGGCATTGACGAGATTAAACCTCGTCAATTGGCGCCGTCTGTGCGGTCGTGACGGTTCCGACCCGATCGATCTACAACTCCGCGGCGACGGAGAATCACCTCCTCTTCGGCGCTTTCGACTTCACCGCCCACTCGCCGGCTACCATGAAGGATTTCGAGCCCGTAGGCGACGAACTCGAAATCTTGTTCGGGAGTTTCTGCTTCCAGGTGGGACAAACCGGCACCCTCCGCCTCCCTGAGCGGGTGCCCGTGCCGTCCATCAGGCCCGCTTCGTGGGCTCCACACCCCGTTCTACGCACGTCACCATCAACAGATGAGTTCTACAGCAGCAGCTGCTGCAACTCCGATCTGTGCGATCCACCTTCGGATGAAGGAACCTACGGTTCCGGATCCGAAAGCTGCGGCAGCAACCAACCGATCTGCAGGCGCTATCATGCGCCGCATATCCAAACCGACGAGGAACGCCTAACCCGCCGCCAACCCCAACCCGCAGATGTAAACGGCGAAACGGTGGAAACGGGAAAACAGAGGCCACCTCATCCAACTTAGCAAAGAAGGATGGGTCGAAGCACGCCGCGCCGTCAGCAGCGAAATAGTCCTACCTGGACTCCCACGTGATCTGCGAGGGCATACCACTACCTCCTCATCGAGGAGCACAAGAAGCAAGTCAAGATGCAGGAGACGCCGACAAGCGCAAGCAAGCAGCCTCGAGTCCGGCTTGACAAGCTGCGCTCTGCCATGGGACCCGGCTCTAGCACAAACGGAAATCAGGGAAACAAGCACCGCTCTCGGGTGGAAAACATGGACCCCAAGGAGCGGCGTGACGTGACCCGAACTCTCCATACATCGTTCATGGATATGGACGCTGACGGCAACATCATCCTGAAGACGCCACAAGCTGCGATCATGGAAGCCACTGCGTATCTCGTGGCTCACCCACCTCCGGAGGGGGACCCGAAAAGGGCCATGCATAGGTCCGCACTCACCGGACTAGGACTAATCGGATCTGCGCTCCACGAAGACGCTCCTGCGGAGCCAAAGAAGAAAGCTCCGGCCAGGCGCGACCAGAGCCCCACCCCCTCATCTGAAGAGGAAGAGGAGCACGATCTCCCTCGAAGGAAGAAGAGCTCGCACCGCCATAAACGCGACTACGACGCCAGAGACAAGCTTACACAGCGCAAGATCGACAAGGCACGCGCTAAACGCGCATGCTCGTCCGAATCTGAGATGGATGAAGACGAAGGAGAACTCTGCGGAGCTCAATGCTTCAGCAGATCTGTTCGGCGAACACAGATGCCACGCAACTTCAAGCTTCCTTCGGATACTCCGAAGTTCAACGGCACGCAAGATCCAAAGTCCTGGCTCAGTGACCATCTGTCATCCGTCAAGCTTCACGGAGGCAACAAAGAAACCGCCATGCAATGCCTTCACCGCAGCTAACAAAGCGGATCCGCTTAGCAGCCTATCATCAGATCCATCCGGCGGGAGGAGCTCGCCAGCTTCATCCGAAACTTCAAAGGCACCAGCAAGAGGCCCGCCTCAATCGAAGAGTTGAGCCCGCACCGAGAACGGGTGAATCTATTCGCCATACATACTACGCTGGTCTACAACCAAGAACTCCGCAGCACACATCTCCGAAGAGCGCCATCGACGCCGTGGACGGCCAAACGCCCGGACTTCAAGGAGGAACTTGGGCGTAAAGCCCAAGACACTCGACCACCTCATGGAAATTGCCAGCAGTTAGACGGCGAAGATTGCATCCGGGGCGCAATCGATGAAGAGGACGACTACGGTGAAGACGCGAACGCCGCAAAGAAGAGGAGATCGCGCATCTACGAGGACCGCGACGACCCGACATGGTTGCGGCCGGCACGCCGACCGTATTAACAACCGCCAATACGGAGGATATCGCAATGAAACTTCCGCGACAACGACGACCAACACAGTCATGGCAACGCCATGACGCGAACGGACCCTCAAGATTCGACAAACTTTCGGGTCCATGCACCATCCACTTCTACATCGACAAGCAAGATGGAAAAAGAAAGCTAGCCACATGCTCAAGGACCGCGAGTTCCGTAAACTCAGCAAGGCATGATGCAGATGAGGCAACAAGCTCCAATCCTGCGTTCGAAACACACTGCGCCAGTGAAATAGCACACGGAGCTCCTCCACCGCCTATTGAGGCCCAAATCAACCAGTCGCACCAGTGCAAAACAACGCCGGGGTCCCATACCCCCACCAAAAGGAGCACTAAATATGATCCAGAAGGGACGCCCCACAAATAGGGTGCAGAAGAAAATCACCCGACAAATCAACTTGGCCGTGGCAACTCCGCCTGCAATCCCTGAGTACCTCAGCGGATCGGAGTCCTGCATCACATTCACTCACGCGGATCACCCTTGCCAGATCCCTCGCCCAGGTCATGCTGCCTGGTGCCGAGGCGCAGATCGGAGCTTGAGATGAGTCGCGTCTTCATGGACGGCGGCGGCATCAACCTAATGTTCGCAAGCACTCTAGCGCCTATGCGGATCCCGCAATGCAGCCTGGAACAATCAGACACAACGTTCCACGGCATTGTCCCAGGGAAGGGCATCTTCCCCCTGGGCAAAATAGGACTCGACGTCATCCTCGGGAAGCCAAACAACTTTCGGCAGGAGCGCCTAGAATTCGAAGTGGTGGATCGCCGCAATACCATGCCATCCGGGACGTGTAGCATTCGCAAGGTTCCCGGCCGTCCCACACCACGATACCTACTACTCAAGATGCCAGGACCAAGGGCGTCATCACACCACCGAGCTTCACCCGATCGGACCAATGCGAGGATTTCAACAAAATCTCCGTCCTTCGGCATGCAAGACGAGCTCGTAAGCCTCCGCGAGGTGACGGACAATGGGCTACCCTCACACAAGGTAACGCACCCGACATGTCCTTCGACTCCACCGTCAACACCAAGAAAGTGCAGGTCCATCCGAGACGCCTCAAGACGGGCGCTGATCGCCAACGACCTCAAGACCGCATAGGAAGGCGCTCGTCGAATTCCTCCGTGAGCGCTGGAAATTCGCTGGTGTCCCGGACATGCCAGAGTTCCTGTGAATTCGCCAAGCACGCACTCAATGTATTCCTGCACACCAAGCCAGCCAAGCGGTCTATCCGAAGACCGCCTGAGCCACGAAGCTATCGGCAAGGAGATCAACAGATTACTCGCAGCAGACTTCATCCGGAAATCAAGGAAAGCGAGTGGTGGCAAATACGGTGATGGTCGAAGAAGGACACGGACATCCTGCGGATGCGTGGACTTCACGTCACTAAACAAACACCCAAAGGACCACTTCCTCTACCTCGGATCGACCGGATCATCGATTCGACCGCGGTGTGAGAAGCTCTCCTTCCTCGACGCCTACTCAAAGCTATAACCAGATTCGACTCAAGGTCAAGACCAAGAGAAAACGGCGTTCATCACACCGCTCGAGTGTTCTGCACATAACACAATGCCCTTCGGCTAAAGAACGGTGCCACGTACTAGCGATGCATGCGAGCTGCCTCAAGGACCGGATCGGTCGCAACGTCCAAGTCTATGTCGACGACATAGTCATAAAACCAAGGAGGCAAGAACACTTATCGGCGATCTCTGCGAGACGCTCGACAACCTTGACCGCACAGGATCAAGCTCAATCCAAAAGTGCGCCTTGGCGTCCCTCGGGTCACCGCTCGGGTACTTCATCTCTCAACGAGGATCAAGCGAACCCAAGAAAATCAAAGCTATAATGACAATGGAGAAGCCGAAAACCTTAAGGGCGTTCATCATTTCGCGAAGTAGCGGAACTAAGAAGGTTCATCACCGCATGGGCGAAGGCCCTACCATTTTACCATTTCTGCGCCAAAGCGAACAAGTTCGAGTGGACACGAAGCCAACGACGATTCGAAAGCCTCAGCGGCTCCTCTCCACCTCGCCCGCTTTGGTCATGCCAAAGAGCGCGAGCCCCTGTTGTACATAGCAGCCACACACCGTGGTCAAGATACCGTGGTCGAACGACCAAGAAGGCAAGACCCACGGGTACAACGCCCAATTTACTACCTCGTGAGGTTCTCACTCCAACAAAACAGCGGTACCGCACTACTGGTGGCCTACGGCGTGTTCATGACGGCTAGACGATCGAGCCACTACTTCCGGAGCATCGGTGATGGTCATCAACGAGGCACCCCGAACAAAGATCTTGAATAACCCGGAGGCCACAGGGCGTGGCCCCTAGGGCATTGAACTATCACCCTTGGACATCGTCTACGAGAAGCGACACGCAATCAAATCTCAAGTCCTTTCGAACTTCCTGGAGCACTGGATGGAGCTGCAATGCCGACACCCTGCATATGTCGCAGTCCTGGACAATGCATTTTGACGGCTCCAAACGCGAAGCCGGAGCAGGGGCAGGAGTCATATTGACCTCCCCGCAAGGTGACAAGATGAAGTACGTCCTTCAGATGAAATTCAGAGCCTCCAACAATGAGGCCGAATACGAAGCCCTCGTCCATGGCATGAAGATGGCAAAAATATGCGGCGCAACGCGCCTGGTCATCTACGGTGACTCCAACCTTGTCGTACAGCAGACAATGAATGAGTGCGGCCTTTGCGCCGAAAACATGATCGCGTACAAGCGCTATACAACGCACTCAAAGGAGAATTCGGCGGTGCGAACTTCGGCGTTGGAAGAGAGCAACGAGGAGGCCGATAGACTCGCCAACATCGGCTCCACTTGTGCAAAGGTACCACCGGTGTGTTCCTCGAGCAGATCTGCGTGCCATCCATCAAGAGGAAATTCCCCAAGGGATCACCGAAGAAGCGAGAACACTCGGGGCTCGCTACCGAAGGTCATGAAGGACCCGAAAAGTTGGATACCGAAGTTGCCATGGTCAACCTGATGCAGGTCATGGCAGTTGAAGAAACTTGGACACGTCCATACCTCCAGTTCCTGATAAACGGAGAATTGCCAGACAGCCCGACAGATGCCCGGCGCGTATCTCGTCGGTCAAAAGCCTTCATCATCATCAACGGCGAGCTGTACAAACGCAGTATCACGGGCGTACTACAACGGTGCGTCACCATCAACGACGGCAAGGCCATACTCCAAGATATCCATGAGGGCATCTGCGGCCACCACGCAGGTAGCCGCTCCCTCGTCGCCAAAGCTCTGCGAGCAGGATTCTACTGGCCAACGGCCATGAGCGACGCGAAAGACATCGTCCGAAGATGCAACGGGTGCCAACGGTTCGCCGACAAACCGCACGCACCTGGGTCCTAACTGCGACCCATACCCATAGCCTGGCCTTTTGCCCAATGGGGCCTCGACATGATCGGCAAACGGCCAAAATCCTCGAAGGGAGGACACGTCTTTCTCCTAGTCGCAGTCGACAAATTCACCAAGTGGATCGAATCCATGCCAGTCACCAACCAGAAGGGCAAAACCGCCGTCAAGTTCTTCAAATCCATTGTCTACAGGTTTGGCGTACCGCACAGTATCATCACCGACAACGGATCGAACTTCATCTCCGAAGAATTCCAGGACTTCTGCGAAGGCCTCAGGATCAATATCACGTATGCCTCAGTGGCACACCCGCAAACAAACGGGCAAGTGGAAAAGGCCAACGGCCTAATCAGCGTCGGCATCAAGAAGCGCCTCATGAGCTCACTCGAGCACAAAGCTGGAAACTGGATGAAAGAGCTACCGTCTGTCCTGTGGAACCTACGTACTACGCCAAACAGCTCCACCAGCTACACACCGTTCTTCATGGTGCACGGAGCTGAGGCCGTGCTACCAATCGCCACCGGGCTCCACAGTCGTCGCTTACAATGAGCCGAGTCCATGGCTGCACTCGAAGACGCCGTCGACACACTCGACGAAGCACGGGATATAGCAGCAGCCCGATCAGCGGTGTACCAGCAGAGTCTCCGCAACTATCACAGCCGCCGGCTGCGCCCAAGGTCCTTCGTCGAAGGAGACCTCGTATTGCGACTCAAGCAAAAGCGACCGAACAAACTCGATTCGCCATGGGAAGGACCCTACGCCATCACCGAGGTCATACTAGGTGGCGCCTATCGCCTCAAGCACGTGGAGTCTGGAGTCGCATACTCCAACCCGTGGAACGTCTCGCACCTGCGACGATTCTACCCGTAGCAACCTACCCACTTTTACTTTCAATAAGGCTTTCAACCAAGGCTACTCAGCCGAACCATGTACCTCCTCCATTACGATATAAATAAAGCTAAGTACCTCGCCCCCAACCTTCGATTGACTATTTTTCTGCAACTTTACTACATGCTACATACGCACTCGGGGGTTCCCCCCACCTCACGATTTCATCGACTGAGGACAAAAACGTGTACACCTGAGTAGCTGACCACGTCAGGCAAACGAAAAGGGCACGTACTAAATCAAAGCACTGCGTGCTCACAAACAAGCAAACCTTTACAACAAAGGGCACATACAGGCCGAGCCGCAATATACAAATTTTACATCTATCTGTTTATTTTCAGGTCCTACCTATTCTGAAGAATAGCCTGAGCACGCTGCTCAAACAAATCTACAATCTGTTCGGCATACTGCCTTACAGCCGCGTAATGCGGACGCATATTCCACTCGCCACCATCTGGTCGAGGAGGTGGCCCAGTCGCCACAGCAGCCAAATCTACGTCAGGGCGGTGCACCCTCACAAGAGACAAGGCAGCCTTCACCCTTGCGACGAGTTGCTGCCGCACCAGCTCCTTGACATTGCTGGCACTCCGAAACTTCGTCAGAAGACCTACAAGGGTCGTTGGCACGGCATCCAACGGAAACATGACGTGTAGCACCGAGAAAAGTGATGTCTGCACCTGGCGGAGCACCCGCGAAACCTGGTAGACACGATCCTGCACCGTCGCCAGAACTACGGCGCGATCACGATCCATCCAGAAGAAGCCGTCAGCCTCCATGTCCTGTTGAGTCAAGCAATTGACTCGAACAGCAATACGCTCCTTTTCTTCCCTCGGAGCAAGATTGGCACCTGCGACAACCGCACAAACAAAGAGTAAGGCCAGCAGGCTCACCCGAAGAACTGAGCTACAGCTCGAAATAAGGATCAACTTACATTGCAGCTGCTCGGACAACCGACCCAGCTCCGCCATCAAATACTCCTCTCTGGCTGCACCACGGTCTGCTTTGGATTTCCAAACGTCAGCGCGACCGCGTAACCCAAGAAAATCTCTCTCCAAGCTGCGCACGCGATCTCGAAGAAAAGCGAGCTGCGAGGAATCATCCAATGATGCTCGCAAGGGCCTTTCGGATGAAGTGTCAATCGGTCAAGACCAAGGAACCTATAGCGGCAGAAAAAGAAGGCACAGACATTCACCAAGGATAGAGCACAACTCGGAAGAATTCATTAAAATATATAAGGCCACCACGTGGCATAAGGATGGTACTACAGATATTTACAACAAAAAGTAGACTACAAACTACCCTCGTCTACTATGCCTAAGGCGGAGGACCGAGTCGCCTCGAACCGGGCGCCTAGCTTTGGCCTCGCCTTGTCATAATGCATACTCGCACAACAAGTCAATGAGCTTGGGCCCATATAAATGCGCAGCGGCGGAGTAGGCGGCGAAGGCTACCTCGGATCCATCGCAATCGTGAGCATCCGAGAAATGTCTGGGGCAGGTCCAGCTCCGCCCCAGCCGCCATGGCCATCGCCAGGCCGACGGACGCCGATGCCCTTCGCTGGCGCTTATACGCTGCAGCGCTTGGTGACAGAGCCTCGCCAGGCATCCACATCTTCAAGGTGCGCCCGCCAGAAGAGCTCTGGTAGAAGCGACCAAGGATCTCTTCGCCTTGGCAAGGGAGTTGGCAGCGGTCTTTGCAGTGGTCTTCGACCGCTACAGTGGCATCATCTAGAGCACTCCCGTGCTCCAGAGCACCGCGGTCGAACTCGATGCCTGCGTCATCTGAGACAAAAGAAGAAAATATGAAGAAAGTCAGCATAGAAGAAGATCCGTAGAAAAAGAAACAAGTCCAAAAGCTTGTACTCACCCGAAATAGCCTTGGCAGCAGCCATGAGCTTATCCGCCACCCCTTTTTCACGAGCAGCCGCAACGGTGGCCAGCTGCTCCTCACGATCTGCGGCCTCCCGCTGCAGACGCTCTTTCGCTTCGGCTGCCTTCGCCAGCTCCAGCTCAAGGCGCTCTCTCGCACCAGCGGCAGCTTCGGCCTTCTGCTCCGATTGGCCAAGGCTCTTCTTCAGAGCATCGACCTCACGGAGAGAGTCGTTATGCTCCTCTGCATTTACAATAAGCAAGTGTCAAAGAACAGGACCAGGATAAGCAAGAGAAGTACTACAAGACAGACGAATACCTTGAAGCTGCCGTAGTTTCGCCTCCAGCGTCAGGCGTTCCTCCACCAGCCGCTTGGCCTCTTGGATAAAAGGCTGCAACATCAGGCAATAGTAGTAAGAACAATACTTGGGGTCTACGACCAACACAAAAAAGCATCAACAACATCAGCATACGAAGACACTCGGGGGCTCCCCCCGTAACATCAAGCAGAAAACTTACGTGCTCCGAAGGCGAACCCAGCCCGCTGCGAGTGCGCAACCACCAGCCTCTCTCACAGAGGAACTGGCGCAGCGTCACGACATAGCCACGGTCGAGGAGGAGGCGCAATGTTCGACTCCCCATCATCTCCAGCACCATCACTAGAGCCGTCGGAGGATTGCACATCTGGACCAATCAACGCAGATGCAAAAATAACAAGGGAACAAAGGACAACAATGGCAACAAGAAAACTTACGATCCCAACGCGCTCAGGTCGAAGATAGGAGAAGCCCTTCGGGCCCTCTTCTCTTCCTTCTTTTCTTCCTTCTTCTCCTCCTTCTTTTCTTCCTTCTTCCGCTTTGCTGGCGGGTGCGGAGCAACAGCCCGCACAGGAATGGCAGGAAGGGGAGAGGAAGAACCCCCATGAACATCATCATGACGCTCAAGGCCCAGAGGATTTTTGGGAGTCGAGGAGGTCGATCGAAGACTTTGGAGCTCCGTGATCGCTTGCGCGAATGGTCCTCACTCGACTTGTCATCATCCTCCGCTGGAGATCGCGCTGACGGTAGCTCGGACACGGAGTCCACCACTTCATTATCCGGGGCATTCAGATACCTTTCGGGCAACGGTGGTGCCATGCCCGGCACTTTGAAGCTCTGCAAAAGGAAAATGAACTTTGTTAGCAAACAAAGGAAAAAGTACACAGCTGACAAAAACAAAAGGGAAGCACTACGTGCGCAAATCTACACCTTCGGTACGACCAACGTCGAAGAAAAGGGAGAAGTCCGCGACTTCGTCGGCCTTGAACTTCAACAGCGCGCGAAGAGCCTTGTCAAGTTCCACCTCGGAGATTTTCTCACTCGAAACCCTCGTTGGATCACGTCGCCCAGAGTAAAGAAACATCGGGTGTGCCCTCGCTTGGAGAGGCTGCACCTGACGTTCAAGAAACGTCCTGATGATGTCGACACCGTTCACCTCCTTCTCAGGAATCAATTGGAGATCCTCCACCTGACGGTACAGGGCCTCTATCTCCGCCTCCTCACCGTCTAAGATTTGGTTTTTCCAGGATCTTTTATTCTCAATCAATTGGGAGGGGTCAAAAGGAACGAGACCAAAATCTTTCCCAGGCAGTACGGAGTCACGGATGTAAAACCATTTCCTCACTTGATCTTGGACAGATTCGGACATGGAAAAGGAAAAGAATTGCACATTGGGACCGAGGAGATGATGAAACCCCAATGGGATACACAACATCCGAACGGGGCCTCTTCACGGAATAAAGCTTTGGAAGAGGCCAAAGTGCGACTCAATGCCCAGCCGGCACTCGCAAAGGGTGATAAAACAAGCAATGTGGAGAAGAGAATTGGGAGACAGATGATGCTGAACCCCATAGAAGAAGAGCGATCCACGAAGGAAGTCATGGATGGATAAGAAAACCACGCAAGACGAAGGCAAGAAACATAACCCGGTACCGGATGGGGGCGGGGATTACCTCATTGCGGGAGTCTCACGGTCATGTCTTGCGGGATCGAGCTCGCTTCATGGTTTGCGGAGATCGCTCTCCCGCGTTTCTGATCGCCGCCAGCCACCATCGGTGACGCGAGCAGCGGCGGTGCCCTTCTTGCCTCCGGCGGCGCTGGTCCCAACCGCAGATGAGGATTTCTTTGTCTTCCCCATGACGCTACAACGGTGGTGGCGTTGGCAACGATGAAAGACAAAGGAAATGTGGAGGAAACTCTCAGCGCGCAGCAAGAATAGCTCAAGAACGAAGAGGCAGTGAACAGATGAACTGCTGCGGTGAAAAACAAACCACGATTTCACTAGAGATTATAACAGCAAAGACGATGCAAGTTGGCCGTCCATCGAGAAGACCTAACGCCAATGGTAGATCTGGCCGTACACGTGTCAGCACCAAAACGAACCGTCGTTACCACGCCGTCCACTACGCGCGGAAATCAAGGAGACGCCGTAATCATCTCCACGCCGCACGTGACCGGTCAATTCAAAGTCAGCAAGTGGGACCCACGCTTCGTCCAGTCAAGTCATCTCTGGCGTAGCAGACGCTTGAGGTCATCGATCGTAAGCACTGACGTCATCAAAAGCAATACTAGCACCACTTCGGCTCCACAGCTAAAAGTACCCACTCGAATCTACGATTCGACTAAATACTTGGGGACTACTCCTATCAGGAGCGCTGGCCGCGCACCTGACAGACAAATGAGGACAAAATTATTTCTCTGAGTCCTACGTCGAGTTTACGACTCCACTATGGACTCGGGGGCTACTCCAATAGGGAGGATGGATTTAAGCATCCGAAAATTTTCGAGTCCTGCGGACCTAATGATTGAAACAATGCTTGAACTAAAAGTCTCCGTTCGAGTCTACGACTCGAACAGACACTTGGGGGCTACTCCCATAGGGAGCGTTGGTCGCGCACCCTATGAAATCTTCGACTGCGATCTTTCGGATCAGCACGCAAAAACTTTTTGGCAACTCTGCCCCAACAAAACGCGGAGTGAGCGACAATCTCCTTGGCCACCCGAAGAACCTCCGAGGTGATAAATGTTCGGATGCTGCGTCTGCGACGCAAAGATAAGACCTACATATATCATCTGATGGCCTGGAAACGCACCTGACTGCGCTCTGCTAGTATGAATCCGTACCAGCAGGTACGATGAAAAATCCCGACGGACGCGTTGGGTACACCAATTAAAATCACTGGAATTCCACTCATGTAAGTCCTCCGCGGCCTGAGTCGAATTACGCCAGCATATGTTCCAGGCTCGGGTTAAGGGACCCGAACCTGAAGAAGATCGTGTTGTTTCGTCCTAAGACAGTTAACTGACCCTGATCCGTCGGGTGAGTCAGGCACACGCATCAACAATCCCTGCACACATATACTATTAACATATAGCTGCTCCCGAAGGATGGAAGAGTCCTCAGTCGAATCTACGATTCGACCGATCACTCGGGGCTACTGACATGGTTATACCCTACGGGTACGTAACTTCAGCATACCTAGTCCAGCCCAAGGAAGGCCCACGGCAGACATACGCTGGCCCATGAAGATTTTCGGGTGGCCAAGGCCCATGACGTCTTCGGATCCTTGGAGAACAAGACTAGAGGAGATAGGAAATTCAAAGGGGTAAAACCCTAGAACTTGTAACCGACTAGGACTACGCCCGGGACCTGCCTAAGTCTATATAAAGGCCAGGAGGGCATGTCCTAGGGAAACTCGACTCATACTTTCGCACACGCATCCACGCCAGATCGAAACTGCGCACCCTGTAACCTTCGGTTCCGCCGTAATCAAAGAGCAGACAAGCAGGAGTAGGATTTTCCCTCCGGGGGCCTGAACCTGGGTAAATCTCGTGTCCCCTGGTTGCTTGTCTGTTAACCGTGCCACGATCTCCAGCTTCCCCATCTTCTCCAAAACCCAAGTCCATAACAATGGGCATTGACGAGATTAAACCTCGTCAGGATGCCACCATGGTGTCACTCCAAGAAATATCCAAGAGTTACAAGCGTCAAAGCTTGGGGATTCCCAAGGCATCCCCTTCTTCATCAATAAAAAGCTCAGGTCTGTCTAGACACTTTGTTTTTATTGTTTCATGCACAGTTGTGTTGTTCTTCGAGCGTCTTAGTTTTCGTTTGCTTTGCTTAGTTTGTTTAGTTTGCTTGAGTAGTTTGGACCCCCTTCTCGTTGTGATGTTTTGCAAATAAGTTGCTTGGTATTGGAAAGGAGTAGTAAGTTCTTGCTTGAAGTGCAAGAGGAGCTTGCATTGACTATGACTTAGACTTTAGCATGACATGCTAGGTGTTGTTTTGGCATTATGCTTAGTAATTATTGTTGTAGCATGTCTTGTTCCAAACAATTGGGATTGCTTAGTGTGCCTTGAAGAAATTATGCGTTGTTTTAGCATGCAAAATCATAGTATTGTGGTATTCTCCTTTGATGCTTTGATTGGGTTGACTTGGCACATGCTCACACCAATGTTATGATTATGACAAGTCACCATTAGCCTCTATGATCATTTAGTCCTTGACTTGTAGTACCATTCTATGCTTTGATTAGTAATGCTTTGTTGCTCTACATGATTATGACCATGATGCTCTCTTAGGTGGTTGCTCCCAGTCTTTTGCTAGCATCCAATTGTATGAGTAAGCTCTACTCATGCTTCCAACTCCCAAGAAACCAAGTTATTCCAAAGTTTCCACTATAAACTCCTATGCATGGTGTGTTACACCATTCCAAGTATATTCTTGTTTTCAGCTATCTTCTAATTAAAAACTATTTTGTTATGTGAAAACTTAGTGATTAAAGCCCTCACGAATTGGATGGCACACTTTATATTATTTTTCCCTAATAAAGTTGAACCATTGTGGCGCTATGTTGTATATGCTTGCACTTATACGTTGGAATTAGCAGAACCTTGCTATCACGAGGAACGTTTTCAACATTGCACTTGTACTTTGTACTCAGTTGATATCATGCTCTTTTGTCTGTGGATGTCATTAAGTCCATGGAGTTTGTATTCTGTGTTAGAGAAACGCCTGGGCCGCTAGCCTAAGCCATGCCTAATCATGGTGGAAACTTGCAGCATCACCATAATGAGCTATCTATGAAACATCCACAATAAAAAGCTATGCATATAGTAAATAAAAAGATTGATGAGATGTTCATTGTCTGCTTGCCTTGTCATTTTGGTTATGGGAAAGCTCATGTACCATGTGAAAGGGGTACCCCATTGGCGGTTCTCAATGATATACAAATACTTACAATGACAAGAACTTACCTAGGCCTAAAGTTGAGTAGCATGAGGTGTGGCCCTCATATTCAAGGGACTTGAGATTGCCAGCTTATACTTCGTCAAGCATATACTCCCTAGTTTGTTCACTTTAACCTTAATCACTTCAAGATGTTTATGATAGGGGCAATGAGGGCTGAAAGCTAACAAGTACCATAATTTTTGGAAGCTCTTTTTGAAACTTGAAATCCCTGCTTCCTTTACAAAAAGGCCTTTCTTCCACCACTATGGAGTCTCCACCTTCTGCCTTTAGGCACCATTAAGAGAGCATAGTTGTCATTCTATGTGCAGTGTTCCAAAGCTTATTGATTGATACATATTGTGATATTACTTGTTCTTGTGCTATTTGTTTCTAGTCACCCTTGTGAACTTTGAATGTGTCATATGCTATGTTTTCTGTATGTGAAACAGACAAACGTTTTTCAATGCATGTTATTCATGATCTTTGTTTGTAGCCTTTCATGTTGCATGCATAGTTACTATGTCCTATTGTTAGAACTCCATATTTCATGCACATGTTTAGAGTTCTTTGATCCCAGCTTTCAATGCTTGCAAATGGTTGGATCTTTATTGTGAGGGTGCATGTCACCAAAAAAATTATTCTTTTATCACTTACCTACTCGAGGACGAGCAGGAGTTAAGCTTGGGGATGCTTGATACGTCGGAAAAGTATCTATATTTTTTTATGCTCCATGCTTGTTAGTATCTAATTTGCTTTACTTTGTCTACACTTTGAGGTGCTTTTACATGTTTTCTGGTACTAACCTATTAACAAGTTGCCATAGTGTTAGTTGCCTGTTTTCTGCTATTTTTAGTTCCAGAAAAGTTAGTAAAGAAATATTCTCAGAATTGGATGGCACAAATTTCAAAGTCAATTACTTTCCATGGGGGACAAGAAGTCCAGAGGGGAGATGGAGAAGCGTGCCAGGGCGGCCAAACCCCCCTAGGCGCGGCCAGGGGTGGGCCCGTGCCTGGGTAGGGTTTGACCCCCTGGCCACCACCTCGGCCTCCCCCTTCGCCTATAAGAAGCCCCCGATGCAGAAACCCTAAGCACCTGATCAAATCTCCACGAAACCATCTGTAGCCGCCGCCACCATCGTCCCTAGATCGGGGGGATCTGAAGTTCTTCTCGGCACCATGCCAGAGGGGAGATCATCCTGGAGGCCTTCTCTCCTGTATGATGCGTGAGTAGTTCCACCTTGGACTATGGGTCCATGTAGTAGCTAGATGGTTGTATATCCTCCTTTGTGCTTTCATGTATAGATATTGTGAGCTACGTTCATGATCAAGATCTAATCTATTTGTAATCATGCATGTTGTGTTTGAGGGGATCCGATGGATATTGAGATTATTATGTTGGTTTGATTAATGGTTTAGTCTTTATGATTCTACCATGTCTATGTTGTTTGTGATCTTGCCTGCTCTCCGTTGTTAGCAGCTATCTTGGCCAAGTAGTTGCTAGTGACTCCAAGAGGGGGTATTTATGCTCGATAGTTGGTTCATGCATCTAGTTTCCAAGGGAAGTGACAGAAATCTCCTCGGTTGTAGATGTGATGTTGCCACTAGGGAGAAAACAACGGTCTCCTGTTCATGGAACATATGGACTGTTTACCCTACACACTTTGCTTAAAGTAGTTGTCTGTTGCTTGCAACTAAATACTGGAGGGGGTTTAGATGATAACCTGAAGGTGGACTTCTAGTCATAGATGCAGTTGGATGGCGGTCTATGTATCTTGTTGTATTTCCCAATTGAATCTCATAGGATCTTTCTGACTAGTAATTGCATTGTTATGCCTTGCTCAGTTCCTGTCAATTGCCTTGATGTAATTTGTTTACCCTTCATGCCATGTTGTTTATCTAAGGAGAGCACCTCTAGTGAACTATGGACCCCGGTCCAATCTTTACCATTGATACATCTTCCACTATTACTTGTTTACTTGCTGCAAACCATTACCTTCCACACCATATGTTTAATCCTTTGTTACAGCAAACCGATGAGCTTGACAACCTCACTGATTCTTTGGGACAAAGTCTTGAGTTTCTGTTGTGCAGGTTTTCACGTTGCTTGCAACACCTTTGAAACGTTTCCTTCCTCCTTCAGGTTCGATAAACCTCGGTCTCTACTAAGGGAAACTTGCTGTTGTGCTCATCACACCTTGCTCTTGGGGTTCCGACGAAGTGTCCCACATCAATACTGGGTGCACACATGACAACTCCATACCAAAAGCACACCCTGACACACCCCTAAGATACCCTAACATTCTCCGAGACGATATCCTTTCCCTCGCCCACCCTATCAGGGGCAACGGCTTCTACTTTAGCATCAGCAGTCTTGATCCTCCTCATGGATGCTCTACTTGCCATATCATGTACCTGGGTGGCCAAATTCTGCAGGCGATTGGCACCTTCCTCCAGAGTAGCCCTATCCTGTTCATTCTGCAGGCCTGCCAAATATCGTAGGAACGCACACATGTAGCAAATTAGTCCCAGAGGGGAAGATGGCAACTTCCCTTCAAAACAAGCACTATTCCCACTCTTCCATAATGCCCAACATAAGGCAGCAATACAAATGATGTGAAAATTAAATCCAAAGGGAAGAAACTTCACAATCCACCAAAAAATTGAGTAAAACAAGAAGGTCTACTTTGTGCACCCAGATCCCAAGCCACCGAACTCCACATATATACAACATCAGGGCAAGTAAAAAATAGATGGTTGATCGTTTCGTCAAGAGGGCAAAAACGACACACATAACTACCCACTCATTTCCTTTTCTTCATATTATCTTTGGTCGCAATAGCATTATGCCAGATTAACCACAACAAGATTTTAATTTTCAAGGGGAGTTTAGCTTTCCAGAGATGTCGAAAGGATCTACCAGGACCTACATCAGACAACTTATTATACAAGGATTTTACAGAGAACACCCTAGATTTTCAATATCTCCACTTAGGCTTGTCAATATCATCATTAAGTCTGAGACCGCCCAATAAACTTCTTAATTCTTGCCATTGATTAGTCAGTCTAGGGGATAACCGTCTCCTAAAAGTGAAAAACCAACTCAGGTCACTCATCTCTCCAACTGTACCAATTTTTTGATTGCACACATCAAATAACTCAGAGAATTTCTCACAAAGGGAGAAATCACCAAGCCATTGATCATGCCAAAAGTCAGTTTCCCTTCCCCCACACACTTCCATTTTTGTACCAGATAGATAAATCTGCCTAATTTTCATCAGATCCTTCCAAGAAGCAGAATCATTTTGTTTAACTTTTATTCTCAAAATACCATGTGAAATTCTATATTTTGTCTTATAATTTTTTTTGCCATAAACCGTCTTCTGCTTCCAATTTCCACCACCATTTGCACATTAAACAAATATTGATCAGCTTCAGGTTTTAACTCCCAAACCCCCTTTCTTTTTTGGTCTGCACACCAAGGACCATCTCACCATATGATACTTCTTTCTATCACTTGAGCCCTCCCAAAAGAACTTCCTAATGATCTTAGTGTACTCTTCCAGGTTAGTATCTGCCATAAGATACATGGACATATGGTATATAAGTAGAATGCTAAGAGAAGACTGAATAAGAGTAGGAGGAGTTGCCAACCCAACCATCAAGCTTTTTCCGAAGCTTATCAGCTAAAGGCCGAAGATCTGCGACATGAAGTCTGGTGCCACAAACAGGGACACCAAGATACTTAATGGGCCAGTGCCCAAGTTGACATCAAAAGATATCAGCATATAACACTCCTTTAACACTGTCCTCCAAAACCATCATAAATCTCACTCTTGGAAAAGTTGATTTTTAAACCCGATATTGCCTCAAACATATAAAGGATCAATTTCAAATGAATCAACTGATTCAAATCATCTTGAATCAGCAAAGTAGTGTCATTTGCGTACTGCATAATAGCTACCCCATGATTTACAAGATGAGGGATCAAACCTGTCACAAACCCAGCGTTTTGTGCTTGATTAATCATTTTAGCCAAACTTTCCGCTGCTAAATTAAAAAGGAAGGGTAAGAAGGGATCACCCTGTATCACCCCTCTTTAGCTTCCAAAGTCACACCCTCTCTTGTCATTGATCTTAACACACAAGGTACCATCTTTCAATATCGTACTAATCGTCTTACACCAAAGATCACTAAACCCTTTCAGAGAAACACATTTGAGCAAATAATTCCAATCAACTTTATCATAAGCCTTTTCAAAATCTAATTTCAAAACCACCCCCTGGATTTTACTCCTACGAGTTTCATGCAAGATTTCATGCAGAGACATTACCCCATCCATAATGTTCCTTCCTTTAATAAATGCAGTTTGGCATCCAAAAATTAGCTTATGCATAAACGTCTCAACTCTAACAGTAATGACTTTAGTGATTCACTTATACAAAACCTAAAGTAAGCAAATAGGTCTATACTTAGAAATAACATCAGCATCAGGGATTTTTTGAAAAAGGATTATCATGCCAAAGTTGATTCTAAACAAGTCCAAATTACCAGAATCTCACAATCCAAAAAATATAGCTGCAAATCCACCTACGGAAATACCTTTTGGGCATCAAATGCTAAATAACCTAGTTGGAAAGGGCGTTTTTTACTACCCTTCACATTTTAAGTAAGGTTTGTGTTTTTTTCTTCAAAAATTCCACCGATCTATTAATAACCATCAACAGTAATACAAAGAGTCAAAAAGATACTAAGAATTATAATTAGATCCTTAGACCACCTAGCGACGTCTACCTACACTAGCTAAAGGCGTCATTGGCCTTGCCCCTACATCACCGGAGCCACACAAAACTTGGCATATAAGAGCTTATTATAGTACAGAGACGGAAATATGTCGTGCTAAGGCCCAAAGGACCAACACACTAGAGCACCAATCCTTGCTAATTATGACAATTATAAATCAGAAGAGACCGATCTGAAACCATGCCAGCGAACATGAAAGACGACTAGATCCGCCGGACACATGACTCCACGCGCCTTCCTTCGGTGTTAGACACACCTGACTTCACGATGTAGCTGCCGCCCCACCATCCCGAAGAAGACGTTGAAAACAGACTAAACAAAGACCGAAACCTCCATCATCGAGGGGCTATGGTCCGCCATGCCTCCAAGGACCTAAGGCCACCGGAGACAGAGCGAGCCGACAACGTCGTCGGCGATATGGAAGGAACACTAGATGGGTTTTTAGGAGTGCCACCGAATGCCTCTCTTTCTTCCTCACGTCACGTACCGGTTCAAGTGAGGTCTGTGTTGACTACCCAAATTCAAAACTAGTTCAGTAATGTATGGATTGTGCCAGGTTTTTTTTTACATCAAGCCTTTTTGTATGACCTTTTGTAACTATAACCAAACTATTGTACTTTATTTAAGCCCATACTTGGAGTCTTGGACAATCAAAATGGGTAACACAATACAAAAATGAGAGTATTATTATATTTTCTCCAAAGCATTGTTGCTCAAAACTAGTAACTCTTCATTGAAATGGATAGATTGCACACATTTATCTTTGCCCCTCACGTAGCCCCCTTCCGACTCCCCGGTCGTCCTCTTTCAGGCGATCGGGGAGTCCTCCCCAAATCGCTCTGCCGACAGCCTCCCCTTCTCCCTCTGCCCCTCCTCGCCACTCCTATAGGCCACTGGCAAAGCCCTAGTGACATGGATATGCCCTACGGTTGCCTAATGTTAGCCTACCCGGTCTGGCCCGGCAGAAGCCCATACAATCGCCTGCTTCAGATGGCAAAGCCCAAGAAGGATTCGGGTAACCCAGGCCCATGAAGGTTGCGACTCCTTTGAGAACACGGCTAGCTTTAAATAGAAATTCAAAGGGTCAAACCCTAACTTGTAACCAACTCGACCTACACCCCGAGACCTGGCCTCCCCATATAAAGGCCAGGAGGTCACGGCGAGGAGGACGATCCAGAACCCTAGAACACAACTCGCCAGATCTCATATGTGCACCCCTGTAACCTTTGGCATCGCCATCAATCAAGAACATACAAGAAGGAGTAGGGTTTTCCCTCCGGGGGCCTGAACCTGGATAAACCTCGTGTCCATGTGTTGCGAATCTGTTAGCCATTCCGCGATCTCCAATGTCCCCTCCTCCAAAACCCACGTCCATAACAATGGGCATTGACGAGTTGAAACCTCATCACCTAGCCACCAATGAAAGGGGGCGGGGTCCTGGTGTTGTTGCTTCAAGATACCGACAATGATCTCGATAGAGGAGGTGAGGTCTATGTGCACGGTGGTCGGCACCAACGGGTCACCGTCGGCGGTGTCAAATCATTGGCCGGTGCGTCGGGATCTTCCTCCAATCGGCGGCGGCTACTTCGGTTGGGTTGGGCCTCGGCTTGACATGGCCTCTCTTTCTATGTCGGTGGGCGCCTCCAACGGATATCTACAGCTAGAGATCTCATGGTTACGGAACAATCATCGGGGAGAAATCCTATGCTCGGCTTTGCCATCGCAGATGATGCGGCGACGTTTGTGGGCGCTGCTAGCCTTCCTGGAGGTGATACGTTGGAAACGTATCTGTAATTTTTTATGCTCCAAGCTTGTTTAGTATCTACTTTGCTTTACTTGTCACACTTTGAGGTGCTTTTTACATGTTTTTCTGGTACTAACCTATTAACAAGTTACAACCGTGCCAGATGCATGTTTTCTGTTGTTTTTGGTTTCAGAAAAGTTAGTAAAGAAATATTCTTGGAATTGGACGGGACAAACGTCAAAGTCAATTACTTTCCTTGGGGAACAAGAAGTCTAAAGGGGAGCCGGAGGGGCCAGCCAGGGGGGCTAGACCCACCCTAGGCGCGGGTGGGCCCTGCCCCGCGCCTAGCTAGGGTTTGGGGCCCCTGGCCGCCGCCTCGGCCTTCCCCTTCGCCTATAAGAAGCCCCCGATGCCGAAACCCTAAGCACCCGATCAAATCTCCATGAAACCGTCTATAGCCGCCGCCACCATCGTCCCTAGATAAGGGGGATCTGAAGTTCTTCTCGGCACCCTGCCGGAGGGGATATCATCCCGGAGGCCTTGTCTCCGGTATGATGCGTGAGTAGTTCCACCTTGGACTATGGGTCCATGTAGTAGCTAGATAGTTGTATCTCCTCCTTTGTGCTTTCATGTATAGATCTTGTGATCTCCGTTCATGATCAAGATATAATCTATTTGTAATCATGCATGTTGTGTTTGCGGGGATCCGATGGATATTGAGATTATTATGTTGGTTTGATTAATGGTTTTGTCTTTATGATTCTACATGTATGTGTTGTTTGTGATCTTGCATGCTCTCCATTGTTAGTAGCTATCTTGGCCAAGTAGTTGCTAGTGACTCCAAGAGGGGGTATTTATGCTCGATAGTGGGTTCATGCCTCTAGTTTCCAAGGGAAGTGACAGAAATCTCTTCGGTTGTAGATGTGTTGTTGCTACTAGGGAGAAAACAACAGTCTCTTGTTCATGGAACATGTGGACTGTTTACCTTACACACTTTGCTTAAAGCAATTGTCTATTGCTTGCAACTTAATATCGGAGAGGGTTCGGATGATAACCTGAAGGTGGACTTCTAGTCATAGATGTAGTTGGATGGCGGTATATGTATCTTGTTGTATTGCCCAATCGAATCTCATGGGATCTTTCTGACTAGTAATTGCATTGTTATGCCTTGCTCAGTTCTGTCAATTGCCCTGCTGTAATTTGTTTACCCTTCATGCCATGTTGTTTATCTAAGGAGAGCACCTCTAGTGAACTATGGACCCCGGTCCAATATTTACCATTGATACATCTTCCACTGTTACTTGTTTACTTGCTGCAAACCATTACCTTCCACACCATACGTTTAATCCTTTGTTACAGCAAACCGGTGAGCTTGACAACCTCACTGATTTGTTGGGGCAAAGTCTTGAGTTTGTGTTGTGCAGGTCTCCGCGTTGCTTGCAACACCTGTGTCACGTTTCCTTCCTCCTACTGGTTCGATAACCTCGGGTTCTTACTGAGGGAAACTTGCTGCTGTGCTTCTTAATACCTTGCTCTTAGGGTTTCCAATGAAGCATCTCACGATAAGTGGTGGGCGCCATTAAGCTATTTTCTGGCGCGCGTTGCCGGGGAGGCTAAGGACGTCTTCACTAGGGGAGTCCTTCACTTCCTTTCTCTTTACTTTGTTTTTAGTTTGCTTTGTTTCTTTTGTTTGGTTTTTTTTGCCTCTTTTCAAAAAAACCAAAAAATATAGTCTAGTTTGGTTTGCTTGCTTTATTCAAAAACACAAAAAAATTAGTTCCTGCTCTAGCTGCTGCTGTTTTTGGCTTGCCCACCTTTGCCAAAATGAACTCTGGTGAGAACACCAAGTTGTGTGACTTCACTAGCACCGACAATAATGATTTCCTAAGCACTCCTATTGCTCCACCTGCTCCTGATGCTACCTTTTGTGAAATTAAGCCTACTTTGTTGAATCTTGTGATGAGAGAGCAATTTTCTGGTGCTGGTTCTGATGATCCTGCTGCTCATCTCAATAGCTTTGTTGAACTTTGTGAGATGGAAAAATATAAGGATGTAGATGGAGATATTATTAAGCTCAAGCTTTTTCCTTTCTCCTTGAGGGGAAAAGCTAAAGAATGGTTGCTTTATTTCCCTAAAATAGTATTGATTCTTGGACTAAGTGCAAAGATGCTTTTATTCTAAAGTACTATCCTCCTGCTAAGATTATATCTATGAGAAGTGATATTTTGAAATTTAAACAGCTTGATAGTGAACATGTTGCTCCAGCTTGGGAAAGAATGAAATCTTTGGTTAAAAATTGCCCTACTCATGGACTCACTGCTTTGATGATTATCCAGACTTTTTATGCAGGTTTGAACTTCTCCTCAAGAAATATGTTGGATTCAGCTGCTGGAGGTAGATTTACGGGCCTCACTTTGGGTGTTGCAACAAGGCTCCTTGATAATATGATGGTTAACTACTCTAAATGGCATGTCAAGAGAGCTCCACATGGTAAGAAGGTAAATTCTATTGAGGAAACTTCCTCTTTGAGTGAAAAGATCGATGTTATTATGGCTATGTTTGTTAATGGGAAAACTCCTTTAGATCCTAATAGTGTTCCCTTAGCCTCTTTGGTTGCTCAAGAAGATAAAGTTGATGTGAACTTCATTAGAAACAACAATTTCAACAACAATTCCTATAGGAACAATTTTGGTGCAACAACAATTATAGGCCTTATCCTCCTAATAATGGCAATTCCTATGGAAACTCTTACAATAATGCTATAAGTGCCCCCTCTGAACATGAATTCATGCTCAAAGACTTTATTAGTAAACAAACCACTTTCAATAAGACTATAGAGGAAAAACTTTTAACTGTTGAGAAAAATATATCCTCTTTGTCCGAAGCTTAGTCCTCCTTGATTAATAAAATGGCTGCTAAACCTGAAACTATGGAAAATACCTTTGTTACTGACGAGGTTTGATCTCGTCAATGCCCATTGTTATGGACTTGGTTTTGGAGAAGATGGGGATGTTGGAGATCGCGGAACGGTTAGCAAATAAGCAACATGGGACACGAGGTTTACCCAGGTTCAGGCCCCCGGAGGGAAAACCCTACTCCTGCTTGTCTGCTCTTGATTACGGCGGAACCGGTGATTACAGGGGTGCGCAGATGCAATCTGGCGTGGAGGTGTGTATGCGAAAGTATGAGAGAGAGATCTAGGTCATACCCTCCTGGCCTTTATATAGACTTAGGTAGGTCCTGGGCACATATCTAGTCGGTTACAGGTTCTAGGGTTTACCCCTTTGAATTTCCTATCTACTCTAGTCTTGCTCTCCAAGGATCCGAAGGCGTCATGGGCCTTGGCCACCTGAAAATCTTCATGGGCCGGCGTATATTTGTCGTGGGCCTTCCTTGGGCTGGACCTGGTATGCTGAGATCGTGTACCCGCGGGGTATAACCATGTCAGTAGCCCCCGAGTGTTCAGTCGAATCGTAGATTCGGCTAAGGACTCTTCAATCCTCTGGGTGCAACTCTGTCTTTCAAGAGAATGTGTAGGGATTGTTGATGTGTGTGCCTGACTCTCCCGACGAATCAGGGTCAGTTAACTGTCTTAGGACAAAACAACACGATCTTCTTCAGATTCAAGTCCCTCGACTTGAACTCGGAACATATGCTGACGTAATTCGACTCGGGCCGCGGAGGACTTACAGGAGTGAAATTCCAGTGAATTCAATTGATGTACCCAACGCGTCCGTCGGGATTTTTCGTCGCGCCTGTTGGCACGGGTTTATACTAGTAGAGCGCAGTCATGTGCATTACCAGGCCATCAGATGATATCTGTAGGTCTTATCTTTGCGTCGCAACCGAGATCGAATTTTGTCACCGCGGAGGTGTTTCGGGTGGCCAAGGAGAATGTTACTCACTTAGCGTTAATTGGGGCAGAGTTGCCGAAAAGTTTTTGCATACTGATCCGAAGGATCGCAGTCAAAAATTTATAGGGTGCGCGACCAGCGCTCCCTATGGGAGTAGCCCCCGAGTGTCTGTTCGAGTCGTAGACTCGAGCGGAGACTTTAATTCAGCCATTGTTCAGTGTCAGGTCCATAGGACACAATTTTTTTCGGATGCTTAAATCCATCCTCCCTATGGGAGTAGCCCCCGAGTCCGTAGTGGAGTCGTAGACTCAACGTAGGACTCGAAGAAACAGTTCAGTGTTGTAACGTGTTATTCTTTTTTGGGTGCGCGGCTAGCGCTCCTGATAGGAGTAGCCCCCGAGTAATTGGTTGAATCGTAGATTCAAGTGAGTACTCTTAGCTTTGAAGCCGAAGAAATTGTAGCTGTTACTAGTGTAGCTTTTGATGACGTCAGTGCTGACGATCGATGACCTCAAGCGTCTGCTGCGCCAGAGATGACTTGACTGGACGAACATGGGTCCCACTTTCTGACATTGAATTGACCGGTCACGCGCGGCGTGGAGATATTTACGGCGTCGCCTCGATTTCCGCGCGTAGTGGACGGTGTGTTAGCGACGGTTCATTGCGATGCTGACACGTGTATGGCCAGATCCTGCCGTTGGCATTAGGTCTTATTGATGGACGGTTGTCGTGCATTGTCTTCGTCTTTATAATCATTGGGTAAAACTTTAGTTTGTTTTCACCGCAGCTATTCTCGTTTCACTGCTTCCTTGTTCTCTAAGAGTTCTTGCTGCGCGCTGGAATATCCTTTCACATTTCCTTCTTCCATCATGTGCTCTCACCGCCGGCGCCGCCGTACCGCGATGGGGAAGTCGAAGAAGTCTTCTTCTGTGGTTGGTACCAGCGCTGCTGGAGGGAAGAAGAGTGCCACCGCTACCCGTGTCACCAACGGTGGCTGGCGGCGATCGGAGACGCGGGAGAGTGATCTCCGCAAGCTTCGTGAGTGGGGCTTGATCCCGCAGGATAGGGAGGCCGTAAAACTCCCAGGCAACAAGGTAATCCCCCGTCCCCCCGCTAGGTTTCGGGTTATGTTCCTTGCCTTCGTTATTCGCGGCTTTTCCTTCCCAGTCCACGACTTCCTTCGTGGACTGCTTTTTCTTTACGGTATCCAAATGCATCATCTTTCCCCCAATTCTCTTCTTCACATTGCTTGTTTCATCACTTTCTGTTAGTGCTGGCTCGGTACCGATCCGCACTTTGGCCTCTTCCGAAAACTTTATTCCGTGAAGAGGCAATATGGTTCGGATGGTGTTTATCCCATTGGGGGTTGCATCATCTCCCTCAAACCCAATCTGCTTTTCTTTTCTTTTTCCATGTCCGAATCTGTCCAGTACTGGCGGAGGCGATGGTTTTATATCCGCGACTCCACAGTGGCTGGGCAGCATTTTGGTCTTGCTCCTTTCGACCCCTCCCAAAAGATCGAGCCGAAGAGGTCCTGGAAAAACCAGATCTTGGATGGCGAGGTAGCGGAGATAGAGGCTGTCTATCGTCGAGTGGAGGATCTCAGTTGATTCCGGAGAAGGAAGTGAACGGTGTGGATATCATTCGCATATTTATTGAGCGTCGGGTGCAGCCACTCCAGGCTAGGGTGCACCCGATGTTCCTTTATACTGGCCGCCGTGATCCGATGAGGGTTTCGGCTGAGAAATTCTCCCAGGGAGATCTCGACAGGGCCCTTCGTTTACTGCTGAAGTTCAAGGCTGGAGAGGATATCCCGGGAAAGTCACTGACTTCTTCGTTTTCTTCTTCGCTTCCTGTTCCACAGGTGTAGATCCGTGCGCGTAGCGCTATTTTTGACTGCATTGTATTTGCATTTGTTTGCTAACAAATTTTCTTCTCTTTGTGCAGAGCTTCAAAGTGTCGGGGATGTCGCCTCCATTACCCGAAGTATTTCTGGATGCTCCAGATAATGATGTGGTGGATTCCATGTCCGAGCTGCTGTCGGCGCGGTCTCCGGCCAAAGAGGCCAACGAGTCGGGCGAGGACCACACTAGCAAACGTTCACGGAGCTCCAGCGAGTCTTCGGATGCCTCGACTCCGACTCCTCCGACTCCTAGCGTCACAGTGATGGGCATGGAGGCTCTTCCTCTCTGATTCCTGCCATTCCCGTGCGGGCTGTAGCGCCGCACCCGCCGGCGAAGCGGAAGAAGGAAGAAAAGAAGGAAGAGAAGAAGGAGGAGAAGAAAGTCCGGAGGATCCCTCCTGTCTTCAACCTGAGCGAGCTTGACTCGTAAGTTTCCTTTGTCCTGCACTGCTTTTTCTTACCTGTTTACTTTGTACTTGTGCTAATTTGTCCTTGTGTAGGCACTCTTCCAACGACTCCTCCAACGATAGTGCTCGGGAGATGATGGGGGAGTCGAAAGTCGCGTCTCCTCCTCCTTAGACGGTGGCTACCTCTAAGGGCGTTGTTCTGAACCCTTCTCCGCAGGAGGTTCAGGTGGTTGCGCCTCAGAAAGTTGCCAGCGGACCTTCGGAGTCGCCATCGGATCATGTGAGTAGTTCTGCCTCCTGCCATGGGGAAGCCCCCGAGCGTCTGTAAAGGAGTTTTTGTTGCGTGTTCTTCTTTCGAGTCTCGGGGGATCCCCCGAGCGCTTTCGTGTGTGTAATTTGTTTCTGCTCTTTCTTTTGGGCGTAGCCCCCGAGTCCTTCTCTTGACTAGTAGGTCTTTTTCCTGCAGCCTTTTGTGCAGGATGCCAGACGGCGGTGCAACGGACAGTCTTTGAGGCCACCTCAAACAGCTTCAAGGTACTTTTATGCCTTGATGTTTGCTTCTTCTCGTATTCTTGTCCTGTTATCTGACGCTTGTATTATTTGAATGCGGAGCACAACACCTCCCCGTGAGATTGATGCTCTCAAAAGAGCCTCGGTCAAGCGGAGAAGAAGGCCGAGGTCGCCATTGGTGCGAAAGAGCGCCTCGAGCTGGAGCTGGCCACTGCGGCCGAGGCTAAGGAGCGCCTGCAGCGGGAGGCCACGGACCGCGAGGAGCAGCTTGCTACCGCCACGGCTTCGCGTGAGAGAGAGGTGGCCAGCAAGCTTATGGCAGCTGCCAAGGTTGTTTCGGGTGAGTATCTTCGCCGTCCTCGTTTTGATTTCCTTGTCTTTCTTGTGCGGTGCTGTCGTTCATTCTTCTTCCTTGTTGTTTTTAGATGCCGCAGGCATCGAGTTTGATCGCGGTGCTCTGGAGCACGGGAGTGCTCTGGATGATGCTGCTGCGGCGGTTGAAGATCGTTGCGGCACCGTCGTCAGCTCGCTTGCCAAGGCCAAGGAGGTTCTTGGGCGCTTCTATAAGGAGATTGTCCCCAAGGGCGCGACCCTTGATGATGTTGATGCTCTAGCGGAGGTCTTTGTCGGAGCACTGCTGCGTAAGCCAGCGAAGAAGGGCATCGATTGCATCCGTCGGGTGGCAATGGCCTTGGCGTCAGGCGGAGTTGGACCTTCCCAGTCACTTCCGGATGCCGACTGGCCGATGGATCCGAGGTAACCTTCGCTACCTATTCTCGTATGGCGTTATGGTCCGGTGATTGATCTGCTGGCCGAGTACGCACTACGACAACAGGGGGAAGCCAAGGCGAGGCAATCCGTCTCCGAGGCTACTCAGGGTGTCGCGTCTTAGGCGTTGTAGCTGTAGGATAGTTGTAGTCATTTTGTTGTAATTATTTTGATGAACAAATCCTTGTGCCACATAGTGGCTTTTGATGCACTTAATGAATTTGTTGAGTTATGTGCTCCCTCGTCTGCGTGTTCATGTCTTTGCCTTTCTGTTGATCTAGGGTCCTTCGGGTGCTGATCCCGTTGACACCTCGCCTGCAGCACGCTGCGGCCATCCTTGGATGATTCGTCGTAGCTTGAATTTCTTCGAGACCGTGTTCGTAGTCTCGAGAAAGAGTTGCTTGGGATGCATGGCCATGCCGACGTTTGGAAGTCCAAGGCGGATTGCGGTGCTGCCAGAGAGGAGTACTTGATGGCGTAATTGCTTCGATTATCCGAGCAGCTTCAGTGTAAGTTTTTCGAGTTGTTGCTCGTTTCTTCGGATGCGCCTGCTGGCATTGCATCTTACTTTTGTGCAAGTATTGCAGGTGCTAACCTTGCTCCAAGGGAGGAGAAGGAGCGTGTTGCTGTTTGGGTCAATTGTTAGACTCAACAGGACATGGAAGCCGGCGGGTTCTTCTGGATGGATCGTGACCGTGCTATGGTCCTTGCGACGGTGCAAGATCGCGTTCACCAAGTATCGTGGGTGCTTCGTTAGGTGCAGACTTCGCTCGCGTCGGTTCTGCATGTGATGTTTCCGTTGGATGCTGCACCAACAGCCCTTTCTGGTCTTCTGTCGAAGTTTCAGAACGTGAATCGTGTCAAGGAGTTGGTGCGACATCAGCTCATCGCAGGAGTGAAGGCTGCGTTGTCCCTTGTGAGGCTGCATCGCCCTGATGTAGATCTGTCCGTTGTAGCGGCTGGACCACCCCCCCCGACCAGATGGTGGTGTGTGGGATATGCGTCCGTATTACGCGGCTGTAGGGAAGTATGCCGAAGAGATTGTAGATCTATTTGAGCAGCGTGCTCATGTTATTCTTCGGAATAGGTAGTGCCTGTAAAAGAGATAAATGTAAAATTTGTATATATTTGACTGGGCGTGTTTTTCCCTTTGTTATAAAGGTTTGGTTGTTGTTTGAGCACGTAGTGCTTTGTTCGCATACGTGTCCTTTTCGTTAGCCTGACGTGGTCAACTACTCAGGCGTACACGTGTTATCCTCAGTCGATGAAATCGTGAGGTGGGGTGAGCCCCCGAGTGCGTTTGTAGCATGAAGTAAAAGTGCGAATAGAAAAACGAAAATTTTGGGCGAGACACTTAGCTTTATTTATATCGTAATGGAGGAGGTACATTGTTCGGCTGAGTAGCCTTGGCTGAATAGCCTTATTGAAAGTAAAGGGCTAGGTAGCTAGGGGTAGAATCGTCGCAAGTGTGCGATGTTCCATGGGTTGGAGTATGCGACTCCAGACTCCACGTGCTTGAGGCGATAGGCGCCACCTAGGATGACTTCTGTGATGATGTAGGGTCCTTCCCATGGTGACTCGAATTTCTTCAGTCGCTCTTTCTTGAGTCGCAAGACGAGGTCTCCTTCGACGAAGGACCTTGGGCGCAGCCGTCGGCTGTGGTAGTTGCGAAGACTCTGCTGGTACACCGCTGATCGAGCTGCTGCTATGTCTCGTGCCTCGTTGAGTGTGTCGACGGCGTCTTCGAGTGCAGTCGTGGATTCTTCTTTGCTATAAGTGACGACCCGGGGGGCCTGGTGGCGTACTTCGGCTGGTAGCATGGCTTCGGCTCTGTGCACCATGAAGAACGGCGTGTAGCCGGTGGAGCTGTTTGGCGTGGTACGCAAGCTCCATAGGACGGATGGTAGCTCTTTCGTCCAGGCTCCGGCGAGTCGCTCGAGTGGGAACATGAGGCGCTTCTTGATGCCAGTGCTGATTAGGCCGTTGGCCTTTTCCACCTGCCCGTTCATTTGTGGGTGTGCCACAGAGGCGTATGTGATGTTGATTCCGAGGCCTTCGCAGAAGTCTTGGAATTCTTTGGAGATGAAGTTTGATCCATTGTCGGTGATGATGCTATGCGGTACGCCGAACCTGTAGACAATGGATTCAAAGAACTTGACGGCAGTTTTGCCCTTTTGGTTAGTGACCGGCATTGCTTCGATCCACTTGGTGAATTTGTCGACTGCGACCAGGAGGTAGACGTGCCCCCTTTCGAGGACCTTGGTAGTTTGCCAATCATGTCGAGGCCCCATTGGGCGAAGGTCCAGGCCAAAGGTATGGGCCTGAGCTCTGACCCGGGTGCATGTGGTTTGTCAGCGAACTTTTGGCACCCTTTGCATCTTCGGAAGATGTACTTTGCATCGTTCATGGCCGTTGGCCAATAGAATCCAGCTCGTAGAGCTTTGGCGACAAGGGAGCGGCTGCCTGCGTGATGGTCGCAGATGCCCTCGTGGATGTCTTGGAGGATGGTTTTCCTGTCACCGATGGTGACGCACCTTTGTAGTACACCCGAAATGTTGCGCTTGTACAGCTCGCCATTGATGATGGTGAAGGATTTTGACCGGCGAGATATGCGCCGGGCATCTGTCGGGCTATCAGGTAGTTCTCCGTCTATCAAGTACTAGAGGTACAGTCGTGTCCAGGTTTCTTCGACTGTCATTACCTGCATCAGGTTGACCGTGGAGACTTCTGTGTCCAGCTTTTCGGGTCCTTCATGACCTTCGGGTAGCGTAGCCCCCGAGTATTCTGCTTCTTCGGGTGATCCCTTGGGGAATTTCCGCTTGATGGATGGCACGCAGATCTGTTCGAGGAACACACCAGGTGGCACCCTTGCGCAGGTGGAGCCGATGTTGGCGAGTCTGTCGGCCTCCTCGTTGCTTTCTCTTCCAACGTGCCGAAGCTCGCAGCCGTCGAATTCTCCTTTGAGTGCGTTGTACGCGATCATGTTTTCGGCGTGTGCGTCGCACTCATTCATCGTCTGTTGGATGACAAGGTTGGAGTCACCGTAGATGACCAGGCGCGTTGCGCCGCAGATCTTTGCCATCCTCATGTCGTGGATGAGGGCTTCATTCGCCTCGTTGTTGGAAGCTCGAATTTCATCCAAGGACGATTTCATCTTGTCGCCTGCGGGAGGTCAAGATGACCGCTCTGCTCGACTTCACGCTTGGAGCCGAATGCATTGTCCATGATTGCGACATGTCCGGGTGTCCGCACCGCAGCTCCATCCAGTGTACAAGGAAGTCCGGGAGGACCTGAGACTTGATTGCAAGTCGCTTCTCGTAGACGATGTCTAGGGGTGATAGCTCGATGCCCCACAGGGCCACGCGTCCTGTGGCCTCCGGATTGTTTAAGATGCTGTTCAGGGTGCTTCGTTGACGACCATCACCTAGTGCTCCTGGAAGTAATGGCTCAACCGTCGAGCCGTCATGATCACGCCGTAGGCGAGTTTCTGGTAGTGAGGGTACCTCTACTTTTTTGGCGTCAATACCTCGCTGAGGTAGTAGATTGGGCGTTGGACCCCATGGGTATTGCCTTCTTCGGGTCGCTCAACCACCAGTACGGTGCTTACCACCTGGTGTGTGGCTGCTATGTACAGCAGTAGGGGCTCGCGCTCCTTTGGCGTAACCAAGACGGGCGAGGTGGAGAGCAACCGCTTCAGATCTTCGAATGCGTCGTCCGCTTTAGGTGTCCACTCGAATTTATCTGCCTTGCGTAGCATTTGGTAGAACGGCAGGGCCTTCTCGCCCATGCGGCTGATGAACCTGCTCAATGTCGCTATTCGTCCTGCGAGCTGCTGGACACCCTTGAGGTTTTTCGGCTTCTCCATGGCCATGATGGCCCGGATTTTCTTCGGGTTCGCCTCGATCCCTCGCTGGGAGATGAAGTACCCAAGTAGCTGACCCGATGGGACGCCGAAGGCGCACTTTTCGGGATTGATCATCATCCTGTAGCGGTCGAGATTATTGAACGTCTCGCGGAGATCGTCGATGAGCGTTCTTGCCTCCCTGGTTTTGATGACTATGTCGTCGACATAGACTTGGACGTTGTGACCGATCTGGTCCTTGAGGCATGCCTGCATGCATCGATGGTACGTGGCACCTGCGTTCTTTAGCCCGAAGGGCATTGTGTTGTAGCAGAACAGTCCGAACGGTGTAATAAATGCCGTTTTATCTTGATGTTCGACCTTGAGTCAAATCTGGTTGTAGCTGGAGTAGGCGTCGAGGAAGGAGAGTTTCTCGCATCCTGCAGTCGAATCGATGATCTGATCGATACGAGGAAGAGGGAAGTGGTCCTTTGGGCAGTGCTTGTTCAGCGACGTGAAGTCTACGCACATCGGCAGGATGTCCGTGTCCTTCTTGGGGACCATCACTGTATTTGCGAGCCACTCGCTTTCTTTGATCTCCCTGATGAAGTATGCAGCAAGTAGTCTGTTGATTTCCATCCGGATGGCTTCGGCCCATGGCTCGGACAGTTTCCGGATGGACTGCTTGACAGGCTTGGTGTCTGGAAAGATGTTGAGTGCGTGCTCGACAAATTCCCTGGGAACTCCTGGCATGTCCGCAGGACACCAGGCAAAGATTTCACAACGCTCACGGAGGAATTCGACGAGCGCGCTTTCCTATGCAGGGCTGAGGTCGTTGGCGATCAGCGCCGTCTTGGAGGCATCCGTTGGGTGGACCTGCACCTTCTTTGTATTGACGGTGGAGTCGAAGGACATGTCAGGTGATTTTTGTCGTGCGACTAGGGGTTCCCCATTGTCCGTCACCTCACGGAGCCTTACGAGCTCATCCTGCATGTCGAATGGCTGGGAGATTCTGTTGAAATCCCTGTCGCAGTGGTCCGATCGGGTGAAGCTCTCGTGGACCGTGATGACGCCCCTGGGTCCTGGCATCTTGAGTAGCAGGTATGCGTAATGTGGGACAGCCAAGAACCTTGCGAATGCTACACGCCCGAGGATGGCATGGTATTGTGATGGCCAGTCCACCACTTCGAATTCGAGCTGCTCGCATCGGAAGTTGTCCGGCTTGCCGAAGATGACGTCAAGCCATATTTTTCCCAGGGGGAATATGCCCTTTCCTGGGATGATGTCGTAGAACGTTGTGTCTGACTGTTCCAGACTGCACAGCGGGATCCGCATTGCTACTAGAGTGCTTGCGAACATCAGGTTGATGCCGCTGCCGCCGTCCATGAAGACGCGGCTCATCTCGAAACCTCCGATCTGCGCCCAGACCGTGGCAGCATTACAGGCGAGGATCCGCAAGGGTGATCCAAACGATTGAACGTGATGCAGGATTCCGATCCGCTGAGGTACTCAGGGATGGCGGGTGGAGTTGTCACGACCAGGTTGATCTGACGGGTGATTTTCTTCTGCACCCTATTCGTGGGGCGCCCCTTCTGGATCATCAGTGCTCCTTTCAATGGGGGATATCCGTGCCCATCATTGTTCTGTGCTGGTGCGACTGGTTGGTTCGGGCCTCCTGCAGGTGGCGGTGGAGGAGCTCCATGCGCTATTTCACCTAGTGTGGGTGCGTTCCTGAACGCAGGGGGTGGAGCTTGCTGCCTCATCTGAACCATGCTTTCGCTGAGCTTCTGGAACTCGCGGCAGTCCTTGAGCATGTGGCTTGCCTTCTTCTTACCATCCTGCTTGTCGATGTAGATGTGGATGGTGCATGGATCCGAAAGTTTTTCGTATGCTGAGGGTTCGTTATCGCGATCGCGGCACTGCCACGACTGTGTTGGGCATCCTCCATCACGGAAGTTGCCTCCGCGGTATCCGCCACTGTTGCGGTTGGCATCATTGCGGCGATCGGCGTAGCCGGCCGCGACCATGTCGGGTCCATCGCGATCGTCGTAGACGCGCGGTCTCCTCTTGTTATGGTGTTCCCGTCGTCGGCCGTAATCGTCCTCTTCCTCCGATTGTGCCCGGTGGATGGAATCTTCATCATCGGCCCACCTGTTGGCGATGTCAATGAGGTGGTCAAGTGTCTTGGGCTTGACGCGCCCGAGTTCTGAAGGGTTTCGCGGCATAGTAAATCAAAATTTTCTACGGATGCGAACAGAGGGAAAGACAAGATCTAATCTAGGAGATGCAATCAACGAGAGAGATTGGATTAGATCTTCATACCCTTGAAGATTCGCACAGCGGAACGCTCGTTAAATCCGTGGGTGATGTAGTCGTACTCGCTTCTCCTCCTCGCGATCCGATCCGATCTAGCACCACAAGTGGCGGTGCCTCCGTGAGATGCACATGTGCAGCACCTCGACGTCTCCTCCTTCCTCGGACCAGCAAGTATGGTGGAGAGATAGATTGGATCTACAACACGACGGCGTGGTGTATATGGTGGAGAATTTCTGCAGCAGGGCTTCGCCTACAAACAGTCGGGAGGGAGAGAGGAAAGCTAGCAAGGCGGCTAGGGTTTGGAGGAGAGGTGTGGGGGGTTGGTGCGCCCCCACCCCTCTTTATATAGAGGGGGGGCGCAGCCCTAGCCCCTCCCCCAAGCCCAAAGGATAAGGAGTGGGGGGCATGGACTCTCCCCTCTTCTAGAAACCCTATCTCTAGTTTAAACGATTTAAACTCTCTAGGATCGGCTGGGCCCTATGGGGCCTTGTGCCCCTGGCCCAATGCGTCCAGGACACTCCCTCATAGGCCCATGCCCCCTCCCGGAAGGTGGGGCCACGTTGGTCCCCTTCCGGAAGGTTCTAGAAGCTTCCGGTACAATACCGATTAACCCGGAACAATTCAACTCCAAAAACTGCACCGCCTTATATGAATCTTATTCTCCACCATTCGAACCTCTCGTGATGTCCCATCCCATCCGAGACTCCGAACAAAAATTCATAAACCAATTATCCAATCTATCCTAGCGTCGAGACACGTTAAGTGTGTGACCTGGGTTCGAGAATATGCGCATGATCTTCTATCAATAATCAACAGCAGTGCAGGCACCCATATTGAATCACACACATTCATCGATGATCATATTGGATGAACCACGATGCCGAGATTCATACAATCCCATATATATTCCCTTCGTCGCGATATTTTACTTGCCCAAGATTCGATCGTCTTGCATCATACCTAGTTCAATCTCGTCGCTCACAGCAAGTACTTTACTGCTCCGTAATCCGATATCACTTTGTGATTAACTCTTAACCACATACTTGCAAGCGGTGTTGATATCGACAAGTGGGGCCCAAGTATATCTCTCCGACTTGGGAGGGACAAATTCCATCTCGATACATACAACCCAGATACTTTCCGATCACCGAGAGACACCTTTATGATCACCCTCTCATAGGATGATGTTTGATGACCTCAAAGCTTTCTTCCGGTACTGTGGAGTTGCATTATCTCATGGTCTAAGGAATACAATATTTGACATAGGAAAAGCTTCGCAAAGATGAACACGATGAAACGATCTAATTGCTTCGCTTAGTTTGGGTCCATCCATCATATCATTCTCCCAATGATATGATCTCATTATCAATTGACAACTCATGTCTATGGTTAGGAAACCTTAACCATCATTGATCAATGAGCTAGTCCATAGAGGCGTACTAGGGACACGGTGTTGTTCACAAACCACACAAGTATTAAAGTTTCCGCAATACAATTCTAGCATGGAATATAAACTTTATCATGAACAAGAATTATAATAATAACATCTTTATTATTGCCTCTAGGGCATAATTCCAACAGTCTCCCACTTGCACTAGAGTCAATAATCCAGTTTACATCTGTCAATGACCTCACACCCATTTCACTGAGGTGCCGATCATGTTTACACGTGGAATTGGTTTAGTCAATGGATCTGCGACATTCGGATCCGTATGTACTTTGCTAATCTTCGATCTCCATCCGCTATATAATCTCGGATTATATGAAACTTGCAGTTGATATGCTTGGTCTTTGGATGATATCTTGGTTCCTTAGCGAGTGCTATGGCGCGGTGTTGTCACACAATATCTCGTGGGTCCAATGCACTTGGAACCACGCCAAGCTCGATGATGAAGTTTCGATCCAAACTCCTTCACTTGACGCTTCTGCAGCCCATGTATTCCGCTTCACTTTAGATCCCACGATCACGCTTTGCTTGCGCTTCTCCGACTCCAGCTCCTCCATTCAAAATATAAACGTATCACATCGAGATTTGGAATCATCCTTGTCGGTGTCGAAACTAGCATCGACGTAACCTTTTCGACAAGTCGTTCATCACCCCATAGACTAAGAACATTTCTTTAGTTCTATTTAGGTACTTTAGGATGTTCTTCACGGCCGTCGAGGTTCCACTCTGGATCACTTTGATATCTCGGCAAACTAAGAGCATTGGACACATCGGTCTAGTACACAAGATGGCATACATGATGGAACCTATGGAGGCATAAGGCACTTTGCTCATAGCTTCCCTATCATTTACCATAGTGGACACCGAGCCTTGCTCAATATCTTACCCTGACAACATAGGCATGAACCTTTCTTTGCCTTATCCATTGAACCTTTTCGTAACTTTGTCTAGGTATGTACTGCTTAAAGCTATCAAGCGTCTTTGTCTATCTCTATAGATCTTGATGCCCAATATATAAGCAGCTTCACCTAGGTCTTTCATTGAAAACACTTGTTCAAATAACTCTTCACATCGTTAAGCATGTTGATGTCATTTCCGATAATCAATATGTCATCCACATACTGATACCGTAAACGCCACCGAGCTCCCACTCACTTTCTTGTAGATACAAGCTTCGTAGCAATTTGGAACAAATCCAAAGCTCTTGATCACTTGATCAAAGCGAAGGTTCCAACTCCGAGATGCTTGCTTGGTCCATAAATGGAGCTGAAGTTTGCATACTTTACTAGCATCCTTAGGATCGACAAAACCTTCGGGTTGCATCATATACAACTCTTCATCAATGTTGCCATTGAGGAACGCAGTCTTGACATCCATCTGCCATATTTCATAATCATGAAACGCAGAATTGCTAATAAAATCCGAATGGACTTAAACATCGCTACGGGAGAGAAAGTCTCATCGTAGTCAACACCTTGAACTTGTCGAAAACCTTTCGCGACAAGCCGTGCTTTATAGACGGTAACATTACCATCCACGTCCGTTTTCTTCTTGAAGATCCATTTGCACTCAACGGCCTTTCGGTCGCTAGGAGGATCCACCAAAGTCCATACTTGGTTTTCGCTCATGGATCCCAATTCAGATTTCATGGCTTCTAGCCATTTCTCAGAGTCTGGGCTCATCATCGCTTCCTCATAGTTCGTAGGTTCACTGTCTTCTACTAACAAGACAGTCAAGACAGGGTTGCCGTACCACTCAGGAGGGGCACGCGACCTTGTCGACCTGCGACGCTCAAGATGACATCGTCCAAGCTTCATGATCCTTGTCATTAGCTTCCTCTATTGTTAGTGCGGTGACTGGAACAATTTCAGTCTTGCGCTACTCTCCAATTCAAGAGAAGGTTCAATAACCTCATCTAGCTCTACTTTCCTCCCACTCACTTCTTTCGAGAGAAACTCCTTCTCAAGAAAGGAACCGTTCTTTCGACAAACACTTTGCCTTCGGTTCTGTGATAGAAGGTATACCCAATAGTTTCCTTAGGGTATCCTATGAAGACGCATTTCTCCGCTTTGGGTTCGAGCTTGTCCGGCATCAACTTCTTGACGTAAGCTTCGCATCCCCAAACTTTAAGAAACGATAACTTAGGTTTAGCACCAAACCACAGTTCATACGGTGTCGTCTCAACGGATTTAGATGGAGTCCTATTTAAAGTGAATGCAGCGGTTTCTAATGCATAACCCCAAAATGATAACGGCAAATCAGTAAGAGACATCATTGATTGGACCATATCTAATAGGGTTCGATTCCGGCGTTCAGACACACCATTGCGCTGTGGTGTTCCGGGTGGCGTGAGTTGTGAAACGATTCCACTTGCTTTAAGATGCGTGAGAAAATCATAACTCAAATATTCACCTCCACGATCGGATCGTAGAAACTTAATCTTTCTGTTACGATGGTTCTCCACTTCATTCTGAAATTCCTTGAACTTTTCAAATGTTTCAGATTTATGTTTCATTAAATAGATATACCCATATCTACTTAAGTCATCGGTAAAAGTGAGGAAATAGCGACATCCACCGCGCGTCGAAACACTCATCGGTCCACATACATCGGTATGTATGATTTCCAACAAGTCCTTTGCTCGCTCCATCATTCCGGAGAACGGGGTTTTGATCATCTTGCCCATGAGGCATGGTTCGCATGTGTCAAATGATTCAAAATCAAGAGACTCCAAAAGTCCATCAGAATGGAGTTTCTTCATGCGCTTTACACCAATATGACCTAGACGACAGTGCCACAAATAAGTAGTATTATCACTATCTACTTTGCATCTCTTAGCCTCAATGTTATGGATGTGTGTTTCATCCCTTTCGAGATTTAGAAGAAATAAACCATTCACAAGAGGTGCATGACCATAAAAGATGTTACTCATATAAATAGAACAACCATTATTCTCCGATTTAAATGAATAACCGTCTTGCAATAAACACGATCCGGAAATGATGTTCATGCTCAACGCAGGTACATAATGTAACACCCTCAGAATCGGACCTATGCAAGTTTGAGCAAAATTCGCCAAACCCGCATAGAAACGATTCAAAGGTGCCCACCAGGCACTTTCGTGCGGGTGGAAAACGAAGTAATAACATTACACAACAGTCCTCGATGGGACCCATGCAGATATATATAACAGCGACTCCTTGAGTCAAGAATACAAATATACGGTACAAAGATCCAAATCACCTTGAAAACGATGGAGCGTCCGACTACGGACAAGATGCAAATGGGGCTAAGAGCCCTGAAGAATAACCAATGGCGTCCATAACCTCGCCAGGCCAAGCCGGAAGGGTAACCCTGCTAACGACGTCGATCTCAAAACCTGCTTAACAAAAGGGGTGCCGACAAAGGGCAAAACAGAAAAACAAAGAAGGAGCGTCAGTACTGAGGCCAGTACACGGCGAGGCTAGAATTCGGCGGTCCTCGCCTACATAGGTATGGTGGACTGAGCGGCAGCGGCAGCAGGCACTAAACAACCTATAGAGACTCGATACAACTGGCGGTAATCAGAGAGGGGTAAGAAAGACCTATTCGGATCCAACCTGAAGCTAACACCAAACAAACCCATCCTGGCGTTCCCCCTCGAGACCAAACGAGGAAGTCAACCGAGGAACTCACACAGTTGGCAGTTTTACTTATTCGGTTATCGTTGCAGCAATTACTAGTCAGGTATAGATAATTATCCTGATAAAATAAGCAGTGGGCACTTTTAATTAACCATTCCGTTATAGTTGTAACTCTTACTAATCAGATATGAATAGCATGAGATAACCCTTAAACCCAGCAGTTGTTGGTACTTTTATTCAGCCATTTCGTTGTAGTTGCAGTACTTACTAGTCAGATACATCTGTCGCAAGCGACAGCCAAACAAGCAATTGTGGGCAGTATTAATTAGCCATTCCGTTATAGTGGAGCTGATTACTAGTCATCATAAGGTCAAATTTATAGCAATAAACTTTAGTTATGCTTGTCTATGATCGAGATCTTGTGCTCCAAGTCGTCCATATCCATGGACACGGCTTTCGAAAGTTTTACCCGGGGTGCACCAATAGCAACACACGCCGATCAACCTCGGAAAACCAAATCAAAACCCAACGAGGCTTTCACGATGAACAATCACAGGATTCGACATATTTCGGGGCCACCCTTTGAGTAGATCCATAACGGAGTAAGCAAGCTCAGGACGGCCTCAAGGTTGCGACAATGGTCATGGCTGGGAACCCGAAAGTGTGGTTGGGCTTGTCGATACCGCGTAATCACTCGCATCCAAAAGCGATGCAGGTGCTCCTTGCACAATTTAAATCTGAAAGTAGCATGGCATAAGTACAGATAGTAAAACACCTCAAACTAGTTTGTGGCCCCAAGAAATAAGAATGAATCAAGCTCGCTCGGGGGTCCCATATACCTCCGGATGTGGATAAGCGCATAAAATCAAGGAACAGTATCAAGTACTCGGGGTCTTACGGGACACAAGTGGGCGTTCGGAAACCAAATATTTTCTATCACCCACCGATGCCTCTGCTTATTTCAATTTTAGTTGTTAAACAGAAATTAAAGTGACGATAAGTAAAACTAGAATCATCTCCAACATTAACATGCGGCAATACATCAAGAACTTCGGCATATGATTTACACACATCAGCACTTGAGCAAGCGACTACGACGCGCAAGTCCAACTATCTACCAAACAACAGGTAATAGGGTGTGTCCAAGGCAATATAGGGCTGCACGGGATATCACAGGTACGAAAACTAGAGCATCGCAACACAGATAGCAATAGATCAACAGGAAGGAGTAAATTACTATAAAGTAAGATAGGTAGCAAGGGGGAGATGCTCGCCTGAAAACATTGTCGAAGGTTCAACCGAAGATCGGGGCGAAGCTCACACCAACTCATCGGCCTTATCCGCGAAGAAGCAAAACACTAGAATAAACACCGGATGCACTATTTAATACAACGGCAGAAGATCGGCATGATGCATGCATGATGGATGACATGGCAAAGGTGCGATGCAATTAGACAGTATTAAACGGAACCGGGGTCCCGACAATGATTAGGTGGATCAAGTTATTTAGCTACCCCGCATATTAAATGTTGTTTACCAAGGCAGGATAAGATACCGGTTTGCTACACAAGTTTAAATGAGGCCAATATAAGGCTAGATTTGCCCGCATATGGTCCCCATATTTAATTATTAGGTGAATCGGCATAAGGCCCCAAACCACAGATATGCATGCGAGATGATAATTCAATATGCGATCAAGTTGTTATTATGCATTTATAAAATAGGGTTTGCGGGAAGGGGTTCACACATTAGGGTTCTCGACGATCTTGGGGTTTCCGGGGTTCGGGGTCGGGGTCCAGGGTTCGACGGATCTGGGGTTCGGGGGGTTCGGCGGAAGCGTTCCCGTTCACGGGGCAGATCTTGTCGCATCGGGGTCTCGTCGGGTTCTTCGGGTCGGGGCGTTCTTGTCGTCGCGACGGTCTTGTCGCATTCGCGGTCTTCGGGTCATGTCGACGATCATGGCGCCCTGAAAGAAGTACTTGGCGTCCTTGAAGAAGAGCCTGGCATTCCGAGAGGAGGCCCTGTCGTTACATGTCGTAGATGTTCGGTGTTCGCGTGCAAGATCTTGTCGATGGTCCTTCTAGGGACGTTCGGGTTCGGGTTCGGCTTCTCACATCAAACACCGGGGCCCTATCGGTTGATCCTCGGGCACGAGCCGCCGCCGATGCGTGCGCAGAGGGGCCCAAAGGGACCTCACCGAGTGCGAGCACGCCGGCAGGGGTCGGGCTCTCCGGCGAGGCGGCGGTTGGGCGCGGCCGCTGGTGGAGACGGCGAACTCGGGCGACCACGGAACCACAGGTGGCGGAGGCCGACGGAGGCAGCCGCGACGACGAGGGCAACAGACAGAGGGGACTCCGCGCGTGAGGACGGTTCTGGCGGGATGGGCGCGGCGGCAGACGACGGCCGCCCGGGCGGTGGAGGCCGAGCTGAGCGGAGGTAGGGCGACGCCGGGCGCGCGGAGAGGCGGCGGCAGGCGCGGGCGGGGCGACGAGGAGGCGCAGGGCGAGGGAGGTCCGCGAGGTGGCTCCGGCGCGGCGCGCGCGGCGCTGGCGGGCGGCCGCGAAACCGGCGAAGACGCGGCGGCGACGGCGACGCGAGGTGATGGCGGCCGCGCGGAGGCTGGGCGGTTGGCGCTGCTCGCTGACGGGCACGCGCGGGTCCGGCGGGTCGGGCGACGGCGAGGCGCGGCGAGCACGGCTCGAGGCGGCCGGGGCGCGGAGGGGCCCAGATGGGCGGCGTCGCGGGCGGCGGATGGAGGGAAGGAGGCGGCGCAGGCGGAGGCGGGGTCAGCTGCGACCGCTGAGAGCTTGAGCGGGCGCGGGGCGGCCAGCGCTGGGAGGATGGCGGCAGCTCGACAAGCGGGCTAGAGGAGGCGGTGGCGCTCGCGAGGGGTCGGAGGAGAAGAGGATGGGGGAGGGGAGCCGGAGCAGAGGAAGAAGGGAGAGGCGCGGTGTGCGGGCGAGCGGTGGTGAGGACGCGGGCAACGGGAGAGAGAGGGAGGGGGAGGAGGAAGAAGCACAAGCTGGTGCAGGTGGGACCGGTGGGCCAGGGCTGGTGGACCGGAGCGGGACAGGTGGGGTGGTTTTAGCATAGGTGGAGAGAGGGGGCTGAGGTGGCACTTTGTGGTTGGGTGGAAGGAGAGGAGAGGGTGAGGCGGCAGCGTGTGAGTGGCCAGGGTGATGTGGAGGGTAGGTTGGGTAGGTTAGATGGGTGAGTTTAGGGAAAAGGGGTGGGACTGGTTGGACCGATTAGTTTTTTCTGGGCGGTCATTCGGCCCGTTCGACTGCCCCGCTTAAAATAATTTAAAATTTTATTTATTTTAATTGGGCCGTTTGCAACCCGATAGCAACAAAACAAAATTAATCCGGGGACCCGGGGTTTTGCGTTTGAATAAAGATGGGGCGTTTGGAAAACAAAACGGGTGTTGCGAAAATAGTTTTAGCAAACAATGCATGATGATGACGATGCAATGCACAAATTCCACGCGATTTTCTAGTAGTGGTTTTGCGGGATGCCACACATAATAACATTTATTAAGGTTTAAAACTAATCCCGAAGGTAAAACTAAGGAGAGCGTGCCGACGGCCATCACATCAACTCTTGATCCGTTGCCAATGCGCATCGTCACCTCATCCCTCGCAAGCCGCCGTCTATTCCGTAGCTCCTTTGATGGTGCCAGCCTTCTTGTCCGCTAAGTACTTCGGACAGTTGCGCTTCCAGTGACCCTTGTCCTTGCAATAGAAGCACTCAGTGTCCGGCTTGGGACCAGACCTGAGCTTCTTCTCAGCAGGGGCATTGCGCTTGCCGCCGCCCTTCTTGAAGGGCTTCTTTGCTCCCTTACCTTTCTTAAAGGAGGGCTTGTTGACCATCAACACATGATTATTCTTTTTGATGTTCACCTCCGCTATTTTCATCTTAGTGAAGAGCTCAGTGATCATATCAGTGGAACCAATCTGATTGTGATCTACTACAAAACTTTTGTAGCTAGGAGTGTCAATCTTGAGCTCCTCTGGAATCTTGCAGTCTAGTTGCTCAAGGCGTTGAGTGTAGCCCGACATCTTAATGGCGTGCTCACTAACGGGACTCCCTTCCTCCATCTTGTAGTTAAGGAATTTCTTAGAGATCTCATATCTCTCAGAACGGGCTTGAGTCTGAAACATATTTTCAGCTCTTCAAGAATCTCAAAGGGCCCGACGAACTCCTCAAAACGATTTTGAAGATCCGATTCCATAGCATACAACATGGCGATCTTAATCAAATAATAATCATCCTTGCGTGACTGATAAACAGCTTTTTCATCAGCCGGTGCATCTACAGCAGGGGCGTCACCTAGCGATTTCTCAAGGACATAGTCCTTTTGTCCGCCAGCGAGAATGATTCTCAAAATGCGGAACCATTTGGTGAAGTTAGACCCATTGTTTCTAAGCTTTTCTATCTCAGCAAAAACGTTGAAGTTGAAGTTGGACTTGGCCATGTGATCTACAGTATTAGCAAGTACAATTTAGACTATGTTCATGATAAATAGTTCAATTTAATCAAATTACTAGATGAACTCCCACTAAATTCAACATCCCTCAAGTTGTTTAGTGAACACGATCCAAATTCACCACACCTAATCCGATCATCACGAGAAGAGATGTGGTTTCAATGGTGGACAACAAAGTGTCGATCATATCACTCATATGACTCATGCTTAACCTTTCGGTTCTTGTGTTCCGAGGCCATGTCTGTACATGCTAGGCTCGTCAATCTAGACCCAAGTATTTCTACAGTGCAAACCGGCTTGCACCCGTTGTATGTGAGCGAGAGTCTATAGCACCCGATCATCACGTGATGCTTGGACACGACGAACTTTCGAACGGTGCATACTTGGGGAGAACACAGTTTTTATCTTGATCTTTAAGTGAGGAATCATCTTATAATGCTACCGTCATGATCTAAGCATAATAAGATACATAAAGGGATAAACATCACATGCATATAACTTTATGTGACATGGTATAGCCAATCCTCGCAATGATCTCCATCTTGTGCGTTCCGGCATGATCTCCATCACTCCACCATGATTGCCTCCACCACGAATAGCAACTACAACTATTACTAACTACTTAGCGATAAAGTAAAGCTATTACATGGCGTATAAGAAGTTGACTCGCAGGTCATACACAATTTTAAAGACAACCATATGGCTCCTGCCGGTTGTGTACTCATCGACATGCAAGTCGTGAAACATTACAAAACATGATCATCGCATACAATATACACATCACATCTTGGGCCATACCATATCACAGAAAACACTCCCTGCAAAAACAAGTTAGACGCCTCTACTTTGTTGTTGCATGTTTTACGTGGCTTATGGGAGTAGATGCTAAGAACGATTCTTACCTACGGAAAGCCACAACAGTGATATTATGGTTGCCAAACTCCGGTGTTAATCCCATGACAACTATAGTGAGAGAAACTGACATCCACCAGCCGCATGTGTGGAACAAGCCACACGTCAAGTGCGGAGCCGGTCTTGCGAACGACGTCGCGTAAGGTTGGCCTGGACCGCTTCAATCTCACTATCCCGCGTCATAAGAAGAACACAAACAAGAGGCTTGCAACAGAAAACATCAACGCAACAACCATGTTGCGTTCTACTCGTGAAACACATCTACGCATAGATCTAACTCTGATACCACTGAAGGGTTTCGCGGCATAGTAAATCAGAATTTTCTACGGATGCGAACAGAGGGAAATCCAAGATCTAATCTAGGAGATGCAATCAACGAGAGAGATTGGATTAGATCTTCATACCCTTGAAGATTAGACATGAACGCTCGTTAACGTGGGTGATGTAGTCGTACTCGCTTCTCCTCCTCGCGATCCAATCCGATCTAGCACCACAAGTGGCGGTGCCTCCGTGAGATGCACACGCAAAGACCTAGACGTCTCCTCCTTCCTCGGACCAACAAGTATGGTGGAGAGATAGAATGTATCTACAACACGACGGTGTGGTGTATATGGTGGAGAATTTCTGCAGCAGGGCTTCGCCTACAAACAGTCGGGAGGGAGAGAGGAAAGCTAGCAAGGCGGCTAGGGTTTGGAGGAGAGGTGTGAGGGGTTGGTGCCCCCACCCTCTTTATATAGAGGGGCGCAGCCCAGCCCTCCCCAAGCCCAAAGGATAAGGAGTGGGGGCATGGACTCTCCTCTTCTAGAAACCCTATCTCTAGTTTAAACGATTTAAACTCTCTAGGATCGGCTGGGCCCTATGGGGTTGTGCCCTGGCCCAATGCGGCCAGGACACTCCCTCATAGGCCCATGCCCCTCCCGGAAGGTGGGGCCACGTTGGTCCCTTCTGGAAGGTTCTAGAAGCTTCCGATATACCGATTAACCCGGAACAATTCCGAACTCCAAACCGCCTTTATATGAATCTTATTCTCGGACCATTCTAACCTTTCGTGATGTCCCGGATCCCATCCGAGACTCGAACAAAAATTCATAAACCAATTATCCAATCTATCCTAGCCAAGACACGTTATGTGTGACCTGCGGGTTCGAGAATATGCGCACATGATCTTCTATCAATAATCAACGGTGGGTGCAGGCACCCATATTGACTCCCACACATTCATCGATGATCATATCGGATGAACCACGATGCCGTGATTCAAACAATCCTATATATATATTCCTTCGTCTCGATATTTTACTTGCCCGAGATTCGATCGTGTATCGGCATACCTAGTTCAATCTCGCTCACGAAGTACTTTACTCGTTCCGTAATCCGATATCACTTTGTGATTAACTCCTTAACCACATGCTTGCAAGCGGTGTTGATATCGACACGAGTGGCCCAAAGTATATCTCTCCGACTTGGGAGGGACAAATTCCATCTCGATACATACAACCCAATGATACTTTCCGATCACCGAGAGACACCTTTATGATCACCTCTCATAGGATGACGTTTGATGACCTCAAAGCTTTCTTCCGGTACCGTGGAGTTGCATTATCTCATGGTCTAAGGAATACAATATTTGACATAGGAAAATCTTCGCAAAGATGAACACGATGAACGATCTAATTGCTTCGCTTAGTTTGGTCTGCATCCATCATATCATTCTCCCAATGATATGATCTCATTATCAATTGACAACTCATGTCTATGGTTAGGAAACCTTAACCATCATTGATCAATGAGCTAGTCCATAGAGGCGCATTTAGGGACACGGTGTTGTTCACAAACCACACAAGTATTAAAGTTTCCGCTTAATACAATTCTAGCATGGAATATAAACTTTATCATGAACAAGAATTATAATAATAACATCTTTATTATTGCCTCTAGGGCATAATTCCAACAAGTTCCTCCATGAAGTCCTGGCGCTTGACGTCGTCCTTGAAGGCGTCGATGGCCCTTTCTTCGGAGATGTGCGCCGCGAAGTTTTTGGTGTTGGACCAGCGCAGGATGTACGAGCGAATGGATTCGCCCGTTCGTTGAGTGCAGGCTCGCAACTCCTCGATCGAGGCGAGCCTCTTACTGGTGCCTTTGAAGTTTCGGATGAAACTGTAAGCTAGCTCCTCCCAACTTCGGATGGATCCTGAGGATAGGCTGCTAAGCCAGATCCGAGCTGCGCCTGTCAGCTGCAGCTGAAGGCATTGCATGGCGGTTTCCTTGTTTCCACCGTGCAGCTTGACGGATGATGTGGTCACGAGCCATGCCTTGGGGTCCTGTGTATCACAAACTTCGAGTATCCGAAGGAAGCTTGAAATTTCTCGATCCGTGTCCGCGGACAGATCCGTCAAGCACCGGCTCGCAGAGTTCTCCTTCGCCTTCGTCCATCCCGGATTCGACAAGCATGCGCTTGGCTCGTGCTTTATCGATTTTAAGCGCTGTCAAGGCGTCAGAATCGCGGCTGCGATGACGCGAGCTCTTGTGCCTTCGAGGAAGGTCCTGGTCCTCTTCTTCGGATGAAGGAGTGGGGTTGCGGTCGAACCTGACCATAGCTTTCTTTTTCGGTTCCGTAGGAGTTTCTTGATGGAGCGCAGCTCCGACGAGTCCGAGTCCGGTGAGTGCGGACTTGTGCATGGCTCTTTTTGGGTCCCCCTCCGAAGGTGGGTAGGCTGCGAGGTATGCAGTGGCTGCTATGATCACAGCTTGTGGTGTCTTCAGGGTGATGTTGCCGTCGGCATCCATCTCCATGAAGGATGCATGGAGGGTTCGGGTCACCTCACGGCGCTCCTTGGGGTCCATGTTCTTCGTCCGGGAGCGGTGCTTGTTGTCGTGGTTGTCGTTCGAGCTGGAGCCGATGCCATATGGAGAGCGCATTGTCGCTACCGGACTCTGAGGCTGCTTGCTTGCGTTTGTCAAGCACCTCTTGCATATTGACCTGCTTCTTGTGCGCCTCGATCAGGAGCAAATGGTATGCCATCAGTAGGCAGGACCGTGCTGCCCGCCACGGCGGCGCGTGCCTGTGCCCATCCTTCTTTGCTAAGGCGGATGACATGGCCGGTGTTATTCCCTTCGGGTGGGGGGGACTGGCTTCTTATGTTCCCGCCGTTTCAGTCTTGCGTGTTAGGTGTCGGGTTGGGCGGCGGGTTGGGTGTTTGCTGCTCCACGTCGCCCTGGATGACTACGGCGCATTGGTAGCACTCGTAGATTGGCCCGCTGCTGCCGCAGCTTTCGAATCCGGAACCGTAGGTCCCTTCATCCGATGGCGGATCGCATAGATCGGAGCTACAACTGCTGCTGTCGTATGACTCATCTGTTGATGATGATGTGCGTAGCACAGGGTGTGGGGCCCATAAAGCGGGCCTGATTGAGGGTAAGGGCACCTGCTTTGGGAGGCGGAGGGTGCCGGTTTGCCCCACCTGGAAGCAGAAGCTCCCGAACAGGATCTCGAGTCCGTCGCCTACGGGCTCGAAGTCCTTCATGGTGGCCGGTGAGTGGGCGGTGAAGTCGAAAGCGCCGAAGAGGAGGTGATTCTCCGTCGCCGCAGAGTTGTAGATCGCTCAGGTTGGGATCGTCATGATCGCACAATCAGCGTCCCCAGTTCCCATAGACGGCGCCAATTGACGAGGTTTGATCTCGTCAATGCCCATTGTTATGGACTTGGGTTTTGGAGGAGATGGGGATGCTGGAGATCGCGGAACGGTTAGCAAACAAGCAACATGGGACACGAGGTTTACCCAGGTTCAGGCCTCCGGAGGGAAAACCCTACTCCTGCTTGTCTGCTCTTGATTACGGCGGAACCGATGATTACAGGGGTGCGCATATGCAATCTGGCATGGAGGTGTGTATGTGAAAGTATGAGAGAGAGATCTAGGTCGTACCCTCCTGGCCTTTATATAGACTTAGGCAGGTCCCGGGCACAGATCTAGTCGGTTACAGGTTCTAGGGTTTACCCCTTTGAATTTCCTATCTACTCTAGTCTTGCTCTCCAAGGATCCGAAGGCGTCATGGGCCTTGGCCACCCGAAAATCTTCATGGGCCGGCGTATATTTGCCGTGGGCCTTCCTTGGGCTGGACCAGGTATGCTGAGATCGTGTACCTGCGGGGTATAACCATGTCAGTTACTGCTCATGCCATACAAGCTACTATTGACGAAAATGTTAGGTTGTTAGCTCAACTTCATGCTAAGTGGGAAAGGGAAGCAAAAATTGATAGAAATAATAGTGTGTGCACCATCACCAATAAACCACGAGTAGTCCCTATTTCTCCTCCTACTATGCCTAAGCCTATTGAGCCTACTACTAGTGATGCTAAGTTTGACTTTGATATTGATGGTTGCAATGTTTCTGAAGTGATTATGTTCTTGCAAAAGCTTGCTAGAAGTCCTGATGCTAGTGATATGCATGTTGCCTATAATAAACACATTACAGATGCTCTTATTAAGATTAAGGAACAGAAGCTAAAACACAAAGCTTCTATTCCTAGGAAAGTAGAAGATAGTTGGGAACCCATTATTAATATGCAAGTGAATGACTTTGACCTCAAAGCTTCACGTGATCTTGGTTCTAATGTCTCTATTATGCCTAGGAAGATTTATTTAATGCTTGATTTGCACCACTGGAAGATTGTTATTTAGATGTCCCACTCAATGATAATGCTAAGAAGAAACTCATGGGGAGTATTAATGATGTTTTCATTATGGTTAATAATGCTTATGTCCCAGTTGATTTTTATGTTTTGGATGTTGAATACAATGCTTCTTGTCCTATTACTTTGGGAAAACCTTTTCTTAGAACAGTTGGTGCCATCGTTGATATGAAAGAAGGCACCATTAAATATCATTTTCCATTCAAGAACGGTATTGAACACTTCCCAATAAGAAGAGAGAAGTTTCTCTTTGCTCCCCTTTTGAAAGCAAGGTTTGATGTTAATGCTTCCTCATTTGAAAATACTTGATTCTTCTTGCTTATTGTGCCTAACTTAAAGGCGTTAAAGAAAAGTACTTGTTGGGAGATAACCCAAGAGTTTCCTTATCTTTTTTGTTTGCTTTTTGTGCCAAGAATGACCTCTAATGAGAGGGAAGTAAGATTTGGGGAGTTGTTGTCCCGAAACAGATTTCTGTCCTCCACCAAAAAATTCGTGAGGAGTCTCTGTAACTCATATTGAGCTCCAAATTTATGAATAAATCCCCCAGTATGTTAGCTAACTTTCGTTTGTTCAACAATTTTTTATTTGAGCAACAAAAGATGTTCGAAAAAAATCGGTTTCTACCTGTTGGTCTGTTTTGACAGATTTCTGCCATTATTTGCATTTGCTTCTTATTGATTCCTTTTTGAGTTCTCTTTAGGTAAATTGAGCTTTTTGAGGAGTTACTACAGTAGCTTGTGTTTTTAGTGAAAAGCCTTGCTGTTTCAAATCTTTGCTAGAGGTCTATTATCTTTTGAATACACTAATGTTGCTAATGAAGAATGTGTGAAGTTTTGTATGAAAGACAAATTTCAGGTGTAGGGAGAGAATGCTGCAATGATATGAAGAATGGACAAAAGCTCAAACTTGGGGATGCCACCATGGTGTCACCCCAAGAAATATCCAAGAGGTACAAGCGTCAAAGCTTGGGGATGCCCAAGGCATCCCCTTCTTCATCAATAAAAAGCTCAGGTCTGTCTAGACACTTCATTTTTATTGTTTCATGCACATTTGTGTTGTTCTTGGAGTGTCTTAGTTTTTGTTTGATTTGCTTAGGTTGTTTAGTTTGCTTGAATAAAGTGGTTTGGACCCCCGTTCTCGATGTGTTGTTTTGCAAATAAGTTTGCTTGGTGTTTGGAAAGGAGTAGTAAGTTCTTGCTTGAAGTGCAAGAGGAGCTTGCATTGACTGTAATTAGACTTTAGCATGACATGCTAGGTGTTGTTTTAGCATTGTGCTTAGTGATTATTGTTGTAGCATATATTGTTCCAAACAATTGAGATTGCTTAGTGTGCCTTGAAGAAATTATGTGTTGTTTTAGCATGCAAAAGCATAGTATTGTGGTATTCTCCTTTGATGCTTTGCTTGGGTTGACTTGGCACATGCTTACACCATGTTATGACTATGACAAGTCACCATTAGCCTCTATGATCATTTAGTACTTGACTTGTAGTACCACTCTTTTCTTTGATTAGTATGCTTTGTTGCACTACATGATTATGGCCATTATTGCTCTCTTAGTTAGTTGCTCCCAGTCTTTTGCTAGCCTCCACTTGTATGAGTAAGCTCTACTTATGCTTCCAACTCCCAAGAAACCAAGTTATTCCAAAGTGTACACTATAAACTCCTATGCATGGTGTGTTACACCATTCCAAGTATATTCTTGTTTTCATCTATCTTCCAATTAAAAACTATTTTGTTATGCGAAAACTTAGTGATTAAAGCCCTCACGAACTTGATGACACACTTTATATTCTTTGCCCCTAATAAACTTGAACCATTGTGACAACTTTGTTGTATATGCTTGCACTTATAAGTTGTAATTAGCAGAACCGTGCTGTCATGGGGACCGTTTTCAACATTGCACTTGTACTTTGTACTTAGTTGATATCATGTTCTTTTGTCTATGGATGTCACTGGTGTGAAATAAAGAGGGAACTTGTAAGTCCATGGAGTTTGTATCCTGTGTTAGAGAAACGCCTATGCCGCTAGCCTAATCCATGCCTAATCATGGTGGAAACTTGCAGCATCACCATAATGAGCTATCTATGAAGCATCCTTAATAAAAAGCTATGAATATGGTAAATAAAAATATTGTTGAGATGCTCATTGTCTGCTTGCCTTGTCATTTTGGTTATGGGAAAGCTCCTATACCATGTGCAAGGGGTACCCCGTTGGCGGTTTTCAATGATATGAAAATACTTACAATGACAAGAGCTTACCTGGGCCCGAAGTTGAGTATGCATGAGGTGTGGCCCCTCGTATTCAAGGGACTTGAGATTGCCAACTTATACTTCGTCAAGCATATACTCCATCTTTGCCACTTTAACCTTAACCACTTCAAGATGCTTATGATAGGGGCAATGAGGGCTGAAAGCTAACAAGTACCATAATTTTTGGAAGCTCTTTTTGAAACTTGTAATCCCTGCTTCCTTTACAAAAAGGCCTATCTTACATCATTATTTGAGTCTCCACCTTCTACCTTTAGGCACCATTAAGAGAGCATAGTTGTCATTTTGTGTGTAGTGTTCCAAAGCTTATTAATTGATACATATTGTGATATTACTTGTTCTTGTGCTATTTGTTTCTAGTCACCCTTGTGAACTTTGAAGGTGTCCTATGCATCTATATTGCTACTCTATGAGGGACAAGCAGATTGCCACTATGCTATGTTATATGTATGTGAAACAAACAAACGTTTTTCAATGCATGTTATTCATGATCTTTGTTTGTAGCCTTTCATGTCGCATGCATAGTTACTATGTCCTATTGTTAGAACACCATCTTTCATGCACATGTTTAGAGTTTTTTTATCCCAGCTTTCAATGCTTGCAAATGGTTGGATCTTTATTGTGAGGGTGCATGTCACCTCAAAATTATTCTTTTTATTACTTAACTACTCGAGGACGAGCAGGAATTAAGCTTGGGGATGTTGATACGTCGGAAACGTATCTATAAATTTTGATGTTCCATGCTTGTTTAGTATCTACTTTGCTTTACTTGTCTACACTTTGAGGTGTTTTTTACATGTTTTCTGGTAGTAACCTATTAACAAGTTGCAACAGTTCCAGATGCCTGTTTTCTGCTGTTTTTGGTTTCAGAAAAGTTAGTAAAGAAATATTTTCGGAATTGTACGGGACAAACATCAAAGTCAATTACTTTCCGTGGGGAACAAGAAGACCAGAGGGGAGCCGGAGGGGCCAACCCCACCCTAGGCGCGGGTGGGCCCTGCCCCACGCCTGGCTAGGGTTTGGGGCCCCTGGCCGCCGCCTCGGCCTCCCTCTTCGCCTATAAGAAGCCCCCGATGCAGAAACCCTAAGCACCCGATCAAATCTCCACGAAACCGTTTGTAGCCGCCGCCACAATCGTCCCTATATGGGGGGATCTGAAGTTCTTCTCGGCACCCTGCCGGAGGGGATATCATCCCGGAGGCCTTGTCTCCGGTATGATGCGTGAGTAGTTCCACCTTGGACTCACTACTAGATATCGCAATATAGCCGAGGGCTAAACTCCCGTCGGATATTTAAGTTCACCGTTGGTTAAGAATATATCCGACGGTACACCGTCGGTTATTTCCCGTCGGGGTTGCTCGGTCGGCCATTACTCCATTGACCGATGCATGCGGTTATTATCAATACCGATGGTATAAGGCCGACGGTTAACCATCAGCTATGTCTTTGTCAAAAACTGCCCAACGCTGCTCAACAACACCTATAACCGACCGTTATGTATTTACTGACGGTTGTTTTATCCCATCATCATTTACAATAGTCGATAAATAATCCGTCTCGATGACTACTATAACCGAGGCAATTAGCGTAATAGCCGATCGGTCAACATTGCTCCTCTAGGAAGACTATATAGACAACGTGTGGAGCACCACCTATCTAATCTAGTAGCATATTGTAAGGCTGGATTTCAGAATTGTTGCAATGTGTAAGACATCATTAAGCGATATTATTAAAAAACTGCACGTATTTCAACACAATCTCTACAATGCAGCATAAACCGAACAAGGTCAGATACAACTCACACAACATTAATTATCCATCAAAATGAAAGGAACATTATGTTCTACACTCTGCATAAAAAATTGGTACAAAACATCCACAAGACATTCCATCTTGGGAACTTCATTTGTTGAATGGCTTTAAGAAGTGTCTTCTACTATACATCACCAGATATGCCGTGCTCATCATTGATGATACCTTAAGCATTGCTTCCCATTCCTACAAAATTCAAGTAGTTGTAATACAACTCTTGAACGAGATGCACACAATGGCTTAACACACATCACTTCCTCCAAGCAAAATGTGATTATCTTGGTGGAGAGTTTGTCTTGCTTTTTGACATTTTCATGCCTGAATCATGAGAAGGGACAACAAATGGAGGTAATCTGAAAAATGGCAAGTTAGACAAGTTACGAAATACACAAGCCAAATTATTTTCTGTAATAAAGATAAAAATAGAAGTGGTGCTATCATCCAAATTTTAAATTTGGCCAACAAATTCACACGCAATAGTTCCTACATAAAAACTACAAAACCAGATTATAATCTGAACAAGATGCATGTAAGTACTTAAGACGTGTAACTTCCTCAAGCAAAATCGGATCATATTGGTGGATAAATTTTCTTGCTTTGACTAATATTTTCGGTGTAGTAGTGCAAGTTACTATTAATACTATATACTGGTGGCTGCACGACCAATTATTTTATCTCGCCTAGCATTTTTTACTTGCTGGACTAAAAGAATAAATTCAAACATATGTAAAGTTTAGCTGTTAGACGTTACCACAAGAGGATGTACTATCATTTTGGAATCTGCATTTTGGGGTAATAAAAATCGCACTCAACATCAGGCTCGCATGCATCGGCTCCTTGATGGCGTACACCGCCATAGCACATACATGCGGTTACTTTAGTTCTTAGCAATAGCATACAGTATTCTTTGTACCAACTTATTCTATTGAGTTTTCCTAATTAGCACCAGGTTTACTAACATGATTGTTACACAACAAAACCATCTGTCCGAACTGAGGAAGAACCGAGAAAGAAACACGACCTGACGGTTTTGGGGAGCTGATCAGGAGGAGGCGGAGGAGCCGGCGGTGCAGGAGCAGTAGAGATTGAAAAAGACATGGAGCGCGGTGATGAACCTGATGAAGAAACGCACATGACGATCACAATGGTGGTGGAGAGGCGCCGCCCGCGTGTGTCGTCGGTGTAGAAGCGCAGCATTTTGTTCCGTCCCCTAGAGAAACCGCCGCAGCCCGCGCCGGACGAGTTGAAGTTGCGGCCTGGGCGATGGCACATGGCGGCTGTCACGGTGGCCGTGCCACGAGGCCCGACATTAGCCAGTTCATGGGGTGGTTAGACCCAGATCCGATCGGGGTCTGGTGGGCGAGGTGGGGGAGAGAAAAAGAAACGAACGGGGGGAATGGTTCGGGAACAGAGATAAAGGAGAGGGGAGAGAGATTAGGGAGCTGTGGACTATGCGTTTGGATTCAGTTGGAGTCAACACGATTGATGGGGGAATGGGAGCAATTCTCTCGGTTAGTTAGACCATCTCCACTCGAGGCCCATAAAGGCCCCCAAAAGAAATATACCGGCCGAAAAAGAAACGAACGGGGGAAGATAGATCACAGAGGTGCGCATCATATTTAAGCTTATCTCACATGGCACTTTATAGAGGGGACTATGCTTTCACTTCAACCAATATATATGTCTGAATCTAGCTATCGTCTATTTAACCAAAGCAATTAGCAGTGTATGAGAAACAGCCATCGAAAGTACCTCATGTTTAGCGGTTGGCTGATCAAACTTATCACCGAGTGCCATTGTTAACTGTCGGTTGTTTCCGTTTCCCGTCGGATATTTGTACTAATAACCGAGTGTTACAAATATACTGTCGGCCATTTGCGCTCATACGCGAGAGTTATATTTCAGCCCTCGGATATTAAATATCACCGTCGGCCATTAGATGGCATAGCCGAGAGTTGGTTTTTCCTGTCGGAAAATGGACCACACCGTCAGCTATTGGAGGTTATACCCGAAGGTTGGTCGGTAACCGTCGGTCATTGATGCTACCGTCGGTTATCAGCATTTTAACCGACGGCCCGTCGGTTAGTAGGTTTCACCGTCGGAGATAAGGGGATTTCTAGTAGTGACTATGGGTCCATGTAGTAGCTAGATAGTTGTATCTCCTCCTTTGTGCTTTCATGTATAGATCTTGTGAGCTCCGTTCATGATCAAGATATAATCTATTTGTAATCATGCATGTTGTGTTTGCGGGGATCCGATGGATATTGAGATTATTATGTTGGTTTGATTAATGGTTTTGTCTTTATGATTCTATCATGTCTATGTTGTTTGTGATCTTGCATGCTCTCTGTTGTTAGTAGCTATCTTGGCCAAGTAGTTGCTAATGACTCCAAGAGGGGGTATTTATGCTCGATAGTGGGTTCATGCCTCTAGTTTCCAAGGGAAGTGACAAAAATCTCTTCGGTTGTAGATGTGCTGTTGCCATTAGGGAGAAAACAATGGTCTCTTGTTCATGGAACATGTTGACTATTTACCTTACACACTTTGCTTAAAGCAGTTGTCTGTTGCTTGCAACTTAATACTGGAGGGGGTTCGGATGATAACTTGAAGGTGGACTTCTAGTCATAGAAGCAGTTGCATGGCGGTCTATGTATCTTGTTGTATTGCCCAATCGAATCTCATGGGATCTTTATGACTAGTAATTGCATTGTTATGCCTTGCTCAGTTCCTATCAATTACCCTGCTGTAATTTGTTTACCCTTCATGCCATGTTGTTTATCTAAGGAGAGCACCTCTAGTGAACTATGGACCCGGTCCAATCTTTACCATTGATACATCTTCCATTGTTACTTGTTTACTTGATGCAAACCATTATCTTCCACACCATACGTTTAATCCTTTGTTACAGCAAACCGGTGAGCTTGACAACCTCACTGATTCGTTGGGGCAAAGTCTTGAGTTTGTGTTGTGTAGGTCTCCACGTTTCTTGCAACACCCATGTGACGTTTCCTTCCTCCTACTGGTTCGATAACCTCGGTTTCTTACTGAGGGAAACTTGCTGCTGTGCTGCTTCATACCTTGCTCTTGGGGTTTCCAACGAAGCGTCCCACGACAAGTGCTGGGCGCCATCAGGAGGGCATCATCACGATTAAAGTTCGGTCGGGCTCCAAGGGAAACCTCAGGCTAGTCCGGATAGTGGAGGCACATGGCGTCGTCTTCCTTGTTAGAGGCATTGTTTTGGAGCTCATATCGCCGGTGGGATCTCGAAGGTGTGGAGGCTATAGGAAGGGTCATCTGCTCTGGGGAACCTTAGACCCGGGTCTCCCGGTTCGGATGATGATGATGTGAGGTATCTCTTCCCTACGGGGACATCTTTTTTGGAGCTGATGTCGGCTAGAGGGGCCCTGTGGCGGAGCGGCTTTCATTGATCTCAACGTCGATGGCAAGTCTTGGTGGTGTGGATCTGCGGAGTCTTGGTATCAAATGGGGCTCGATGGACTCGGGTCGAGTGGAGGCGCTGTCTGGCATCATGATGGCATTGTCGACAGGGCATGCAAAGTCTATACTTATCTTAACATTGAAGATTGCTCAGAGGCTAGATGGTGGTGATGGCTTCTTTAGTATGTACATGAGGTGCTTGCTACAAGTCTGCTAAACCAGATGCGCGCTCTCGTTTCTCCTAGAGGGCATCTCGGGGTATGCGATATGTTCCCGGTTCATAGATTATGGTGGAATTTTGTTGTTTTCAGGGCATAGGCCCTTTTGACATGATCTTCACCCAATGTTGGGTTTGTATGTGTTGTCTAGAGGCTTTGGGTTTTGTAATGTATGTTCCGTGTCAGTCTTTTGTTGAATAATTAATAAAACAGGCTGTATGCATCTCTTTGATGCAGAGATTGGGGAACAACCATCATTTCAAACAAAATGAAATCAAAAGGATAAAATAAAAAAATTCCAATTCACCATTGGCCATATGTCTTCATTCAATAATTACAAAATGTGAGGTCAAACAGATGTTCAAAGTATTTCCGCAAGGTTAAAAAATGTTATGGTAATTGTAGTTGGCACAATTTGCAGTGTCACATCAGTAATCGTACCAAGAAAATAAATTGTGATAAGATCTATTTTGATGTGTTATTTATTGATGACATGACACATTTATGTTTCTCTTGACTAGATCATTCTTTGCCGGCATGTAATGTAAAATTACGAGGAATAGTTTTTCATAGGATAAAACAATATGATCAACAATATGTGATGTGCACCATCCACATTTTTTTCCATTTAATCATTCCATTCATAGACATATCAACAAAAACATGTAATTTGGATTGTAATGTTTTACACGATTTTATATCTTACTCATATGTTTTTGATAAATCTACCGCTAGTTGCATGTGCGTCAATTCTTCAAACCCACTAATGTAGAAGATTTTTGTTGGGAAAAAAATCTGCAAAAATAATAGAGTGTGTGAATTACATGTTTTTATGATATATTTAAGACAACACAAGTTACACAACAAACATATGTTTTTTGAAAGGTTTATTTGCATGTCCACATGACATGTCATCTAAAGTAGTTTTCTGAAATGCCAAAAGTGTAGGGGTTCGTAGCATGGAAAACAAAAATTTTCTATCGCATACAAACAAACAAGCCAAGATCTATCTACTAGATTGTAGCAACGAGTCGATGGAATAACTTATCCTCGAAGATTCCAAAGCGGTTAACGAGAGCAGATTCTCGTGGGTGATGTAGTCGTACACTTGCCGATCTCAAGATCGCGTAGACGATCCTTCCCACCAAGGTTCCGTGGCGCTCGCAATCGGTCACACGTTCGTACTCGACGAAGACCTTCCTCTCCTTGTTCCAAAGAAAATGGAGGTTGTAGCACTCTCGCGATTCGGCCAAGAAAGACAATGCAGGTACCTAAGTAGAGGGGAGACCTCGCAGGGCTTCACCTTAAGCCGGAGCGAGTATGGTGGAGTATGAGAGAGGCTTTAGTGGTCTAGGGATTAGACACACCAATTAGAAGGCTCTAAACCGAAGGCTAGGGCAATTAGAAGCTCTAAACCAAAACTGCTCTAAACCGGAGGCTGTGGCTAGGGTTTAGATTTAGAGGATAGGAACTTGTGTGTCTAGAGGAGGAGGCCCTGCCCCTCCTTTTATAGGTGGGAGGGGCGTCCAAGGGGAGGGAGTCCCTCCCCAAGTCGGCCTTGGGTGGCACGCCGGCTTGGATAGGAGGGACTCCTCCCCAAAGTCGGTTTCAACCTCCTCTTGCTTGTTTCCCACAGTTTCCTGTTTTAGCCGTTTGACTTTCAAACTGGCCATTTGACTTTTCAGTTTTAGGATTCAATTTAATCCTTTATTTGGAACAGCGAGAACACTTAGTACATGATGCAATCATTCCAATATGTAATGACACATTCATGTACCCTTCCTCCCGAGTGCTTGGACATTCCGAACCTTCTAGAATGTTCCCGATGAAAACACCTAATCATTCCCGAACTCAAACGGACTTTCCTTATATGAATCTTATTCTCCGGACCATTCCGGATCACCTCGTGATATCCCGGATCCCATCCGAGACTCAACAACATTCGGTCTCTTTCTCATAATACCATAACTACTCAAACAACGTCAATCCTTAAGTGTGTCTCCCTACGGTTCGTGAATTATGCGGACATGATCGAGACACTTCTCCTAACAATAACCAATAGAGGAATCTGGAAATTCATATGGCTCTACATATTTCTACGATTACTTATGATCGAATGAACCACTTACATACGATACCAATTTCCCTTTGTCTCACGATAGTTTACTTACCGAGGTTATGATCGTTGTATCTCTCGCATACCTAGTTCAACCTCGTTCTTGATAAGTACTCTTTTCTCGCTCCTCGTGATATGTGATCCCTTGTGAGAGTCACATGCTTGCAAGCTAATTGGATGACATTTCACCGAGAGGGCCTAGAGTATATCTATCCGTCATATGGATGGACAAATCCCACTCTTGATCCATGTGTTTCAACCAATACTTTCTCGAATAATGCCACCTTTATAGCCACCTCATTACGGTGTGGTGTTTGATGACATCAAAGCATCCATCCGGTAAAGGTGATATGCATGATCTCATGGTCGAAGGAATCAGGTTACTATGTATCAGAAAGCATATAGCAATTGAACTAATGAAATGACTTGATCTTTATGCTACGCTTATCTATAGGAGTATGTCCATCACATCATTCTCCTAATGATATGACCCTGTTGTTAATAACATCTCTATGTTCATGATCAGGAAACCATGATCATATATTTAACCAACAAGCTAGTTTAACAAGAGGCTTTACTAGGGACTCTTATTTTAGTTTACAAATCACACAAGTATCAATGTTTCCGGTTAATACAATTATAGCATGGTATGTAAACATTTATCATAAGTGTGAAGATATGATAATAACCACTTTATTATTGCCTCTTGGGCATATCTCCAACAGTCTCCCACTTGCACTAGAGTCAATAATCTAGTTTCAAACCTTTGTGTATTCAACACCTATGGCTTTACGGTGTTGTATGTACACAATTGCTAGTGGTCAACTGATCTCCGGATCTGACACTTCCAGGTCCGTGTGTAATTGCATGTCTTTGCCTCTACGCATCACTCATTCTCTAATGAGATGGCTTTGTATAAATTTGGTCTTTCGTGACCTTTAGTTCTTTGGGGTTAAAACATGTTGATAATATTGTCGCACAATATATCTTCATAGTATTATCCTCGTGAACTACACCTAGTTTGATAACAAACTACTTGACACAAATGCCCTCTTTTGTCGCTATAATAGCAGTCATATACTTAGCCTTTTGTTGTAGTATCTGTCACAATGTCTTAACTTTGGAACTCATCCAAATCCATTATGGAACTCACTTTCCATTATATTGTGCCACCCTTAGTTTAGATTGAGATAAACTTAATTTGTACTTTGTGACAAAGCTAGTATCAATGTAGTACTTTTACAATGAACTAACCATCTATTTGTCACTTCTACAAATAATATACTCTTAGTTCTTCCAAAAGATCATAAGAATATCCTTACTATTGTCCAATGATCATCTTATGAATTATTCTGGTATATGCTCATAACATTTAGAGCATAGGACATATCTGGATTTGTACATATCACAGTATGATAAATATTCTTTGTGATTTCATACATCAAGTATCAATCTATACTTGAATCTTTGTTTCACTTACCCTGTGTCAATACACTTGAATATATCATCAATATTGAACTCATTCAATCCTTTCTGTGCGACAAGAACCTTTACTTATAGTTTCTATATTGAACTCATTCAATATCTCATCTATGTACTTCAGGCACAACCATATTGGCGTCTATTAATGCCAATTATTTGGGTTTTGCCTAAGTCTTTCATCGAGATGAAATTCTTATCTTGTGTTAATAAAAAGATACATCACTTCCAATCAATAATATGTCTCCTACATAATGTATTAGAAATATGTCTTAGCGCTCCCACTTAATTTCTTGCAAATGCAAGCATATTCATTGTCTCCGATGAATTTAAACTCTTTTAACAATTTCATCATTGTGAAGATTCCAACTCCGCGATGCTCACTTCAACCATTGAAGTTTGTATATGCTTTTAGCATCCTATGAATTAACAAAACCCTATGGACTGTGTTATGCACATGTCCTAGGTAACGATTCTATTAGAAGAACTTGTTTTGTTTATTCAACTACCATATAACAAAATTATATGTAGTGGTTGCTACATTAATCTGTCTAGACTAAATATCACTATGAAAGATCAAATCTTGTCATAGTCAACCTTTGAACATTGTTGTGAACTCTTTCCCAATATGTCGATTATAGATGTGAAACATCCATGTCTATTTTTTTATAGATCCAGACACAACTGTAAGGTCTTACACCTTTCTCAAGGGTCCTTCAAGTTCAAAACTTGATTTCTCATGTATGGAACTATCACGGATTTTATGGCTTCAAGCCATTTGACGGAGTCAGGGCCCATCATCGCTTCTTTGCATGTAGTCGGTTCATTATTCTCAAATAATGATTCAACCCTCAAATCTTGGTATTTGATTGTTCATCCGACCTACTTGTTTCAATAGGAACTTGGATCTCCGTGACCACAACCTTTGAGGTACGTGAGCCATGAGCATTGTTGTCGCCTCGGAACACTTTTCTACGCGCAACTCTGCACATATAGCTAAGGTTCTTTAACCTTATCGAGTTCTATTGTCCTCCCACTTAACTTTTCACGAAAAATTCCTTCTCAAAGAAACTTGACGTTTATGACAAACACTTTTGTCTCCGATGTTATGGAGGAATACTTAGCTTATTCAAATAACATACAAAGACAGGTTCATCCGACTTTGGTTGCAAACATCTTTCTTATGCATAGCATACCAATGTTTAAGAAAGGACAACTTGGGTTTTATCCCAAACCATAACTTTATATGGTGTCATTTCAACGGATTATGATGGAGCTCTTTTCAGTGGAAAAACGGTAATCACTAAAGCTTTTAATCTTTAAAATATAATGGCAGTTTTATGAATTATACCTTTGATCTTACCATGTCAAACAAGGTTTAATTACATATCTCGAACGCTCCATACTCTTATGGTGTTTCGGGATATGCAAATCCACGGAACGATTCCTTAAATCTTAGGTATTATGATAAACTTTGTAACTCAAATATCTTCCTTTATGATCTTTATCATAAACTATTTATATTCTTGTTACAATGATTTTGCACTTCATCTTGAAAGTCTTTGAACTTTTCAAATGTTTCATACTTCATCCTTATTAAGTAAATATTCATATATTCACTCAAATTTTCGGAGAAAGCATATGAAGTTGAAATCCATCGCTTTTGACTACACATGATGGACTTTGTACAACAATATGTACAATTTCCAATAAGCTAGTCTTTCGTTCCCTTTTTGCCTACGAACGAAGTTTTAATTATCTCTGGGAAAGTTTCACAAGCGTCATTTGATCAAAAATCAGAAGACTCCAAAATTCCATCCACATGGAGTTTCTTCATGTTTTCTTTCCATTATAATTTAAACGGCGATGTCACTTCCTAAGTGATCTTTCAATCAATTTGTCTTTCGACATTTTTAGCACTAGTTTTATGGATGTGATTTCTCCAACGAGATTTGTGAATCCATCTTTTATGGATTACGGCAATTATTTGAACAACCCTTTTGTTCTCATAATACCAGATAAAACAAATCGTTGAAGGCAAGCTTTGATGTTTAATGAGCAACACAATAACCCTTTATTTGTTCTCAATGAACATCATCACATATTCTTTTGCTAGTTACTTAGGCCTATTGTAGTTCATGAATTGTGTTGTTTCGTATGACGATTCATACCAACAAATTCAGTATCAAATACTTAGGAACCACATTGTTTAATAAGCAAAGAATATAGCCATAACACGTATATCATCTATATACTCAAGCTGAACAATTCTAGTCTTTTCTTTTCTGCCATATATTTATGAGATTCTCTTTCAAGATTTCTTCCTGTTTGAAAGAATCTATCAACATCAATAGTGGAGTCATACATATGACATATAGTCCAAAGCGTGTATAGTTAAATACCAATGTCTTTGGACTTGCACTTTGAAGTAGATCACCATCATCAAATGTTTGGTGTTCTTTCAAATTCCTTTTTTTAGTAATCTCTTGGTGTAGTAAACATTTTACCTACATCAAATATTCACCCTTATCATGGAATCGTCCATGATCAAGCTATTTTTAGCTTATAACGATGAATTATGAGTATAATGTTGCTATCCAAAACCTTTTGGAGGATTAGGACAACAAGTGTCTCCAACCTTTTGCAAATTCTCATCAAAATATGAGAACATGAACTTTGCCATATTATACTCTATCATGTTGTAACAAAACTTCGTTTGATATCACAATATCTTCCATACATCATGGTTTCTGAAACAACTCTTTCAGATCCTAGATAACCTTGATATTAAGAGAATCCTTTGAATATCAAGAATCATGGAAACAAATATGATACTTATATACTAACACTTGGAATTGTTACTCTTGATTTAATACTAATTATTAAACTTCATGGAGTAACCTAACTTCTTGAAAGTTTGCAATAGGACTTTTAAACTTTAGATTAACACTCCAAAACAATACGATACCAGTTCGTAAAGTAACTAACCAGAATTCTATAGTTCTATCATCTCAATTATAACTAAGCGCAAGGTGGTAAACGGATGCCAATGACTACAACAACTATGCAAATTCACTTTGATTTAGTTTATGATAAATTGAGTTCTAATTAATAATTAAATTAATCTAGGTGAACTCCCACTCAAAACAATATCCCTCACATTGTTTTAGTGATCACACGAACCAAATCCACCACATCAAAACCGATCATCACGAGAGTTGATATAGCTTCAATGGCGAACAATCGACATGTTCATCATATCTACTATATGATTCATGCTATACCTTTCGGTATTCCGTGTTCCTGAGGCCATGTCTGTACATGCTAGGCTCGTCAAGATCAAACCTTAGTTTCCGCATGAGCAAATCTGGCTTGCTCACGTTGTATACACTTGTAGAATCTAACACACCCGATCATCACGTGGTGCTTCGAAACAACAAGCTTTAGCAACGGTGCTAACTAAGGGTGAACACTTTATGACTTGAAATTCATGTGCATGAGGGATCATCTTATAATGCTACCGTCGTCTACTAAGCAATACAAGATGCATAAAGGATTAACATCACATGCAATTCATAATATGTGATATGATATGGCCTTTCTTCTTTGTGCTTCCGATCTCCATCTTCTAGCACGAACATGATCTCCATCATCACCGACATTGCATCAAGGTCAATGATGCTTCTCCATGGTTGTCGTCCACCGGCTTCAACTATTACAACTACTTTGAATAGACACGCGGTCTTAACAGAAATTAAAGACAACCATATTCCCGCCGGTTGTCGACTTACAATAAGGAACATTGCATACATCATATATAATCACAATCATGGCCATATCACATCACAAGACACCGCAAAACAAAGTTAGACGCTTCTAATTTTCTTTGCATGTTTTACGTGGTTTGGGGCTTTCAATAAGTGTCGTTCTAACTTACGAACAAGAACCACAACATTGATACTAGTATTGTCAATCACCCTGTAAATTGGATCTTAACTATGCTAGGAGAAACAGCACCCATAAAGCCACTTATGCAATACAAGTTGCATGTCAAGCGTGGAGCAAGTCTCATGAACGATGTCATGTAAGGTTAGCCCGGCCGCTTCATCCCAACATACCGCAAGATGCAAAGTACACAAGAAGCAATCTACAATAAAGCATCAACGCCCACAATGACCATTGTGTTCTACTGCAACAGATCTACATATAGACATGGCTCGATACTAACTAGGGGTTCGTAGCATGGAAAACAAAATTTTTCTATCGCATACAAACAAACAAGCCAAGATCTATCTACTAGATTGTAGCAATGAGTCGATGGAATAACTTACCCTCGAAGATTCCAAAGCGGTTAACGAGAGCAGATTATCGTGGGTGATGTAGTCGTACACTTGCCGATCTCAAGATCGCGTAGACGATCCTTCCGGCCAAGGCTCCTGTAGCGCTCCGCAATCGGTCACACGTTCGATTGATTCGCGAAGACCTTCCTCTCCCTTGTTCCAAAGAAAATGGAGGTTGTAGCACTCTCTCGCGATTCCGACAAAGACAACAAGTGGTACCTAAGTAGGGAGACTCGCAGGCTTCACCCAAGCCGGAGCGAGTATGGTGGAGTATGAGAGGCTTTAGTGGTCTAGGGATTAGACACACCAATTAGAAGGCTCTAAACCAAGGCTAGGGCAATTAGAAGCTCTAAACCAAAACGGCTCTAAACCGGGGGTGGCTAGGGTTTAGATTTAGAGGATAGGAACTTGTGTGTCTAGAGGAGGAGGCCCTGCCTCCTTTTATAGGTGGAGGGCGCCAAGGGAGGGAGTCCCTCCCAAGTCGGCCTTGGGTGGCACGCGGCTTGGAGAGGAGGACTCTCCCCAAGTCGGTTTCAACCTCCTCTTGCTTGTTTCCCACAGCTTCTTGTTTTAGCCGCTTGACTTTCAAACCGCCATTTGACTTTTCAGTTTGAGGATTCAATTTAATCCTTTATTTGGAACAATGAGAACACTTAGTACATGATGCAATCATTCCAATATGTAATGACACATTCATGTACCCTTCCTCCGGAGTTGGGACATTCGAACCTTCTAGAATGTTCCCGATGAAAACACCTAATCATTCCCGAACTCAAACGGACTTTCCTTATATGAATCTTATTCTCCGGACCATTCGGATCACCTCGTGATATCCGGATCCCATCCGAGACTCCTAACAACATTCGGTCTCTTTCTCATAATACCATAACTACTCAAACAACGTCAATCCTTAAGTGTGTCTCCTACGGTTCGTGAATTATGCGGACATGATCGAGACACTTCTCCTAACAATAACCAATAGAGGAATCTGAAATTCATATGGTTCTACATATTTCTACGATTACTGCGATCGAATGAACCACTTACATACGATACCAATTTCCCTTTGTCTCACGATAGTTTACTTATCCGAGGTTATGATCGTCGGTATCTCTGCATACCTAGTTCAACCTCACATCGATAAGTACTCTTTCTCGCTCCGTGATATGTGATCCCTTGTGAGCCACCACATGCTTGCAAGCTAATTGGATGACATTTCACCGAGAGGTCCAGAGTATATCTATCTGTCATATGGATGGACAAATCCCACTCTTGATCCATGTGTTTCAACCAATACTTTCTCGAGCATAATGCCACCTTTATAGCCACCCTGTTACAGTGTGGTGTTTGATGACATCAAAGCATCCATCCGGTAAAGGTGATATGCATGATCTCATGGTCGAAGGAATCAGGTTACTATGTATCAGAAAGCATATAGCAATTGAACTAATGAAATGACTTGATCTTTATGCTACGCTTATCTATAGGAGTATGTCCATCACATCATTCTCCTAATGATATGACCATGTTGTTAATAACATCTCTATGTTCATGATCAGGAAACCATGATCATATATTTAACCAACAAGCTAGTTTAACAAGAGGCTTTACTAGGGACTCTTATTTTAGTTTACAAATCACACAAGTATTAATGTTTCCGGTTAATACAATTATAGCATGGTATGTAAACATTTATCATAAGTGTGAAGATATGATAATAACCACTTTATTATTGCCTCTTGGGCATATCTCTAACAAAAAGATCTAAGTTTGATGCATTAACTGTAGGTCTACATAGTGTTTCATGTTTTCGCTTGGCTTTATGAAAATATGATGTCTGTGTTTTGGAAAAATCATCGTCTGACCTTTAGTCAATTCAAAGATAAAAGCACATGATAAACATGTTTTGTGTCAAAACAATAAAGATATATCATATGCTATCATCAACTACACAAATCAACCTCTACTTTTAAATGGAGTTTTTAAAGGACATCATTGGGGAGAACACTAAAAGGATCATGCTTCTCAAATAATATGAAGCGAACACACATTAGTGAGCTTGAACCAAAGTGGTGAGTGTTGTGCATTCACTTCTGAAAGCAAAGCAATACATGCATCATCCTCAAACAAAGAATTAGCTCTATCTAATACCTCCAGTTCTAGGCATGGCAAGGGATGGGCCGGTGAAAGAAGAGTGTCACGGTGAGGGATGGTTGACCCCAACGCAACGTAAGGTGCTGAATGATGCAAATCATTTTGGTCATGACTAGAAGGCGAATTCATGTGTCTAACAATGTCTTGCCAAGAGGGGCTATGTCAGCAATGTTAGTTAGATGAGTGACACCGCTTGGATTGACACTAAAGCACGTTGGACACAGTCGCATAGACATGTTAGGGGATGGCACGTGTCGAACGTTGTCATTGGTTTCTTCCGTGAAGGAGGAATGAGGAGTGAAGTGCACACTTAGCAAAGATATTTACAATATAAGTATAGCTTATACGGGATAGATCACGTGGGATAATATCGAAAGAATCAATGTCATAAGATTGACACAGTTTGAATTTGAGGTTCTGGTTGCCGCTACCGTGGAGGCACATGAAGCATCGGGATGGCATCTATCTCCTCTTCCACAGGGCAGATCCGAAATTGGTTTTGTACCTCCAAATACGATGCATGTAGATGTTCTGACACGAGCTCCGCGTCCGCTTCACTTAGCCCGCCATGGGGGGCAGACTCATCACCTACCTCCTCTTCCGAGGTAGCAAGGGTGGGGGCGAGCTCACAAAGAGTCAGCTCCTGGTAGGAATCACGAAAGTTAGAATAGGATGGGAAGGGAAATTCGGGAAGGTGATGGAGGCGGTGGTTGGGGATGGGTCGCAACCGGCCATAAACCTAGGGTGCTCGGGTGAGAGAAGACCATGAAGTTTTTCCGTTCATGACTCATTCGGATGGATTTCACCAAATCAACAACGCCTGACCAAAAACAAAAACAAAACAAAAGAAGAAGCAAACTAACTCGAAGAAGAAAGAAAGCAGCCCACGGCGACACAACGTCGACTCAACGTGACAGAACAAAACGGCGCCTCAAATCCCACGAAGGAACAACGCCGGCGCCTCGAATCCCCAAGTCTCCAATCCCACGGAGGAAGAAGAGGAGAAAAACAGCACCTCCTCTCCAGTCCCACAACCGAAAAACACCACCTTCTCTCCAGTCCCACACCGTCCCCAATCCTGTCCCCAATCCTCCACCGACAAAAAAAGCAAGAAACTAAGCAGTCAAACCCACGAGACAACAAGGCAACACCGTACTCTATCCCCACGACCGAACAAACCCACAAAAAAACCCACCCAAACTACAAAGCGGCTGACAAACAGGGCCCTAAAGAAGCGGTCCACATGTCAGCCATGAAAAAAAACAGCACACACAAGACAACACCGTACATACTCTATCCCGACGACCGAACAAACCCACAAAAAAACCCACCCAAACTACAAAGTGGCTGACAAACCGGGCCCTAAAGAAGCGGTCCACTTGTCAGCGAGGAAAAAAAAATAGCACGCACGCTCCGGCCGAACTCTCGTCCTCAACAGCTGTCCAAGCCTAGCAGCGTCACAAGGTCCACGTTCAGCGAGAAAAAAAACAGACCGCATACAGAGAGAAGGAATGCGTAAGATGCTGCTCAAATCGCTGAGAATCTGTCCTTTATCTCACGCTTAAGTCAGAGAATAAATTGTGTGAAGTGTGACATCACCACTTTGCTTTCAATAATAAAGAAGTGTGACACAGTGTGACACCATCACTTTGTTTTTAATAGTAAAGATAAAAGAGAAGCCGATAAAACTAGGACTCGAAAAATTCTCAGTCTGACATAGGATTGGCAAAATTGTTATAACTCGTCATTATAATACTTCCTTTGTCCCAAATTAACTGAAAAATTAAGATGAGTTTAAACATATTTTAGTACACGGATGTCAGTTAATTTGGGACTAGGTTGTAGTATAAAAAAGGAAATATAAACTCGTCGATATTTTTTTTAGCACACCATGGCTTCGACTTGATAATAATGTAATAGAGGCTGGCCCAGGTCCAGTTTTCCCATTTCGGCCCGTATCTTTTCGAAGTTAGACCCAGAAAATCATGTACAGGTACAGAAAACAACGGGCCTGCAACCCACGGCTTCTGGTCCAACTCAAATTATAGAAGGAAAAAGCCCTAATCCGTGCAAGACATGGATGCCCACACGATGACACGAGCCCACACCGGCTATTTCCCCACGTCTCCTTCTCACAGACGGATCCCTCTTCTATTTCGTCGCAGTTAAACAACCCTAAACCCGAATAGTACCCGCCATCCTCCTAAACCCTAGCGTCTCCGCCCCTGCTCCCGGCCCAAACCCGCTAGCCATGGCGACCGACGCCGCCGCCGCCACCCCCGCCGTTTCCCTCGACGAAACCAAGGCAAAGAATGTCCTCCGACAGGTACGCAGCTCCTACCCAGTCCCTGACCCCAGCCGTGTCGCGCGCCCCACTGAAATTCCCGGGATCGAGGTTGCTTAATTTCCCCCCTCTCCTCTTTTTGTGTGCCGCAGGTGGAGTTCTACTTCAGCGACAGCAATCTCCCCCGCGACGGGTTCCTGCGGACGACCGTCGAGGAGAGCGAGGATGGATGTACGAATTCCTCTCGTCTCCGAGGATCATGCTGCTTTGCTTTATGTAGTTCTGGTGCTAATCTTGTGTTGTAATTTTTTTGTGGGGTTGGGATCGGGCAGTGGTCAGCTTGGCTCTCATCTGCTCCTTCGCAAAGATGAGGTCGCACCTTGGCTTAGATGCCACTGTGAAAGAGGACAGCGTGCCTGAGACGACGGTGCTTGCGGTCGCCAAGGTGCTGCGATGTTCCGCCGCCCTCCGTGTCTCTGAGGACGGTAAGCAGTTGTTTCCCATTATAAGCCTGCGAGTCCTGTGACATGGTATTCCTATTTTGGTGGCTAATAAGCTTAAAAACCGATGGGGAAGAGAATATTCCATTTTCAGTTTTATGTTGAGACTGACAGGGTGAAGTTGGTAGTTCATAGGAGATGATTTAATTCACGGCTCTTAATGTTATATTAAATCCACATGATAAACTAGCTAAATCACCTGGTAAAATGGACAGTTGCTGCATGGTGCAAATTAGGCCAACATGAACATGTCTTGCTTCAGTTGCTCTTATAGAAGCAGCGACTTGGATCGGTAACCATTGTTTCATTTTGTGTTTATACAGGGAAGAGAGTCGGTAGAGCTAGTGAGTTGTTGAAGCCAGATGAGATTATAGAACAGATTGACTCTAGGTCAATCGCTGTGTCACCACTTCCTTACAATGTAAAGCTGGAAGATGTTCAATCTTTCTTTGCTCAGCATGGCAAGGTATGTTATTATCTGTATATAGCCCACTTGACAGGTTTGACTAGACTACATAGCGCTTGTTGCTTCAAGGTTCAGTATCACATAACAGCTACAATGAACTGGAAATGTTATATCAGATCCACTGGATGGATATGGCAAACTCACAAGTTAAAGGAACATTACTATAATTGCATGAATCCTGGTGCTAGGTTGTTTCTGATCTGTGTGCATCACAGGTGAACAGTGTAAGGCTACCAAAACATGTTTCGGACAAGAGGCACTTCTGTGGCACAGCTTTAGTCGAATTCTCAGAAGAAGAGGAAGCAAACAATGTTGTGGAGAAGAAACTTAGTTTTGCAGGAGCGGATCTGGAAATAAAGCCAAAGTAAGTTAACAACCGATTCAAGCTTCTTTTTCATGCTTACCATTTACCAGTGAGAATTTATTTTTCATTACTTTAGCTTATTCTCAATGTTTTTTGTTTCCTCTTTCTGTATCTGTTGATTATTGCATTTTACTTACATGCAAAGTCTTAATTGTTTCTTCACAATGATTGATCCCATGTCAGTTCCTCTTAGTTTCAGAATCAGGAGTTGAGGGACTCATAGGTTTAACAGTATTGACTTTATTCATATCTTTATATCAATAATATGTAATCAAATGCTTACATAATACAGGAAGGAGTTTGACACTGAAAGAAAGGCTAAGCAAGAAGCTTATGAAAAATCAAACACTAATGGATCCAACACTAATAAGAATGGCCGCGACGAAGGGTAAACTTTTTTTTACTAGCAGTATGAAACATCCTCTTTTTGTTTCCTAGAGTTTGACTTAACTCTATATATAATTGTTATTTGGTTGTAGATATCCAAAAGGTTTGATTCTGGCTTTCAAGCTGAAGAAAATTCTTGCTGATGGTGATTCGGAACAAAATGGTGGGGACAAGAAGGAAGGGGCTTCCAGTTCTGCCGAGGAATCGACGGTAGGTCATGAAGAGAAGGTCCCTGAGAACGCTGATGTCATGGAAGAGAAGTCAGATGCCGCTGAGGAGTCAAAAGCGGCAGATGCCGCTGAGGAGTCAAAAGCGGCAGATGCCGCTGAGGAGTCGAAAGCGGCAGATGCACAGTCTCTGAACAAGGATGGTAAAAGCCCTTCGGAAAATAACAAGGAACCAATTACAAGGGAGGATTTCAAAGAATATTTCGCAAAATTTGGCACAGTTCGGGTAATTTGATTTGCAGTGACTTCTTTTTCTTTTCATATTGTTCTCATATCACTAGCAATATTGTTTACATGTAACTGAAATAATAAGCAAAGAAATTAGAAGTGTTCACTTAGCTATCAAGATTTTTAATTCACATGTACCTCAACTTAGATTTCCTAGTCACGAAAATCTAGCTCTCAAACTGCTTGGAAAAGTAGAAAAACCAGAAAGTTCAAATGTCACTATCATGATATTCAATTCAAATGTACCTCCGCCATTAGATTTTCTCAGTATTTGAATTCAAAACTGGAACAGGAACATTTCATTTGCAATTCCAACTACGGTTTACACCAGATTGTTTAACTTCTTTAAAACATGAAGCTTAGCTTTTGTATTAGAAATTTGTCGAATCATGTAGTTCTATAAATCACAAAATATTGTTGTACACAACCAGTTCATCTAATTGTTGGCTGCTGCCAAGCATGCATGATTTTTCTATTTAGGTTACTGTTTTAGGAATGGTTTTGAGGGTTGCAAATGTTTTTAAAAAGTTCAGCCCATTTTTTGCTAGATTTTGCACATAACCTATCTAACTGGATAATTCCAAGTGTAATGTCCAACCGTGTTTAGCAATACTAAGGTGATTCATTATTATTCTAATGGAGAATGTTATGTATCCCCTAAAAAAGTCTGTTACACATGAACGTGTAAGTTCTTATATTCTTTTTTTTTCTGTTTCTGTATGGTCTTCAATTAAAAACATAATTCTTTTGATTTTTCCCATCTTGAAGTATGTGGACTTCAGTAAGGGGGACGATTCAGGGTATCTTAGGTTTGAGGAATCGAAGGCAGCGGAAAAGGCCCGTGCATTGGCAGCTCTTTCGGATGAAGGCGGTTTGATTATGAAGGGCCACCTTGTTACTTTGGAACCTGTGTCTGGTAAAAACTTCATTTCTATCAGTTTTTTTTTGGTTTTTGTTGAGTAAAGTAACAAACTCACCATGCAAGTTGATGCCTGGTAGTGTAATTTAGCAGATTTGAGCATTATGATTAATGTCTAGTCTGATGACTATTCCAATGCAGGACAAGCTGAGAAGGATTATTGGAGTGAAATAAAGGGTGGCCAAGGGAAGTATAAAGACAACAACAGAAGTAACAGGGGAGGAAGGTACTATAGATTTGTTACATTTGATTGTTGTTTCTGTTTTCACATTGGTTCCCTACCTGTTTTACTCCTATAAGGTGTCCGAAATTACATGTCATGTCAAAATTGGATCACATATATTGAAATTTAAAAAGAAGAAAAGCCTACTCCTATGCAATGAAGGAGCTATAGTTATTTCTGGAATAATCTCCTTAAACTGCTGACAAAATTGTTATCCACCATCAGTTTTTCATCTTTAAATTGGTCCAGTGCATTATTCCTTTCTTCTGCACTTAGCTGAAGACATTGCATGCTTGTGTTGCAACACAAAATTAGTGGTAGGACACCTTATGCAGTGCTGTTCAGGAGATAACACAGTTGTTGCTTTGGTGTGGACTTTCCAGGGACTGGAAGAACAACAGAGGTGGTGGTGGAAGGCACTTCGGTGGTGGGAGGCGGGGTCGCCACTCTGACTCCTATGAAAGGGCTAGTAAAGTTCAAAAGGTCGATGCGTCTGCTTAGAGGCTTGATCGGTTTAGCTCCAGCGGGGAAAAGGAAGGCATATATACCTATGATATGTATCCGCTGCCTGTTGCCTCCAAAGCTTTGGAGGCAGGCTTTTCTGTCTGTTTTAAATTTTACTTGTGCTGAATGGTGAGCCATGTTGACAATGCGAAGAAAAGAAAGAAAACTTTATGCGGCTAAAGCTTATTTAACCAGTTTTGTGTTGATGTGAGATGATCTCATCGGTGATCCTGTGATTATGTGTTTTCTATGGGAATTTGTGATGGACCTCGTGTGAGAGTGAGAGGGGCCTTGTGGAGGAAATCTGATTTAGTTTTGTGTTCTGAAGAGTAAGCTTACAAAATTCCCTTGAAAGTATGCTGCAATTTTGCCATCAAACCTGGCTGACCCGGCACTAGCCTAGCAGCCATTTTTGTGATAATATTTGTGTAACTCGCGTGTCCTCACGGGCCAAAACCTAAATGGGCCATCTTGTGCTAGTCCGCGTGCTTAAGACCGTGGCCTGACATGGTCCGGCCCTGTACCGAGCTTTTTTTTCATGGGCCATGGGCCAGCCCGTGCTTGCCTCTCGATGGCCTGTGCCTGTTGGATGTTGGCGTGGAGCACCCACTGGCCACTGGTCGATTGGCTCCTCGACCTGCTTGTAATAGTCGTTGAAGCTGACTTCGGGGCGACATCCTCCTCCGCCTCTTTCTTCCGTGTCTTCTTCGATAATGGGTAGCGAGCACGAGTGGTTGCTGAGAGCTGAGCTCAGGTGGTTGGAAGGTGGCAAGACATGGTGAGCGGTGTGGTGAGTTGTCTCCACCATGACGACCTTCTTTTATAGCCAACGACACGAAGTGAGCGGGAACTCACTTGAAGCGGCGTGAACCGGCTGGAACTAGTGGGAACCATGGGCGGGAAACAAATCTAGCGGCATGAAGGTAGGTGGCTGAGGCAACACGGTGCCATTTCGCCAATGTCGGAAGGTGCACGACATCTGTTGACCACACACAACCAATCCAACATGGCGTGCATTATCGATAACCTCAGCCACCCCTATTTGATAGAGATGACAAAGGAGTACCGGGAGGCGGTCCAATCTAGGGTTTGTGTGAGTGTAGAACTTTTTCGACGGGACCGGACGGAGTAAAAAAAAAAGACTCAACTCTGCTCGCCTGGCGACGGAGCACCGCATCCGGGCAGCGCCTCGCTTCCTCCCGCCTGCCGTGGCGGGGCAAAGCCCGGTGGCCGGCGGACGGATTTTCCCGGCGCATGGCAGTAGATCGGGTTTCTCACACTGGCGGCGGTGCACCATCGTGGACGCGCGGATGCTCGGCGGTGCACCATCGTGGACGCGCGGATGCTCGGCGGCGGGGGTCTGGTCCTGGCGCGGGCGAGTGGTGGTGTGCGGCGTGGCGGCGACATCTCCCATCTCGGCCAGCGGCCGACGGCGAGCCGGGCGAAGCTCGTCCCGACTCCGTGGCCATGGCGGTCTACCAACGCAGCGGGGTTTGGGGACTGCAGGTTGCGGTATTCACGGGCGTCGGCGGCATGGATGCAAGATCGCTCAGCTGGCGGGGCTGCTCCGGGTCCGATCTGGGCTGGCCGTGGGCTCGATCCGGACTCGCTCGCCCTATTTTGTTCTCGCTGCCGTCCGGCACTTTTCGCGATGGAGGGTAGTCCCTTCCGCCGTCGGTGTCTCGTTGTTTGCAATACCTACCGTCCCTCCGTCGGCGTCTGTTGTACTTGGCAGGAGCTTTGGATAGAGTTCGTGGATGTCGGGTGGCGGCCGGAAGGTGGCTGCGGGCGTCTCTTCGCGCGTCGTGTCGATGGTGGTGGTTTCTTCCTTGGTCATGTGGATGGCGAGGCGGGCGTTGGGAGACTTTGGTGTTGGCGGCGCTTGACGGCTCCCGGTCGTGTCGAATGCCTATCTTGGGGACAATCTGGCGTGGTACATGGTGAAGCATGCGAAGGTTTTTGAGCGAAGCTGGTGCTTGGCACCATCGGCGATACTGCGCGTCTGATTACCTCTTGGAGGCGTCGCGGCTACCTTCCTCGTCGTGGCTCGGTGAAAACCCTTGACCGTTGGTCTCGTGGCGGCGCGCGTCGTTACCCTCTTGGGGCGTTGTCGTGGAGCCCGATTCATCCGGTCTCTACTTTGTCTCGGGTGCCAAGTTTAGGTTTTTCGCGTTTTTCATGTTTATTTTGATCTGCTTTGTATAAGGGGTCTCCCCTCCACCTTGTATCTGTTCGGCCGATGTGGCTTTATTTATAAAGCGGGGCGAAAGCCTGTTTCGAGATAGAACTTTTTCGACCAGACCCAAAAACCCGGTCTCTGGGCCCGGGTTTGGGGGGCCGAGCATCGCCACAAAGTTTGGTAGGGCAACCGGGCGGCTTCTGGCACAGACCCTCCCCAATGCACCACTCCTACCGTCCTACGGACATGTTGACCAAAATGCCACGGTAAAGCGCACCCATCTGTATACAGGTGAAAAGACGCACATCTTTGACATCCCCACGACCTCGACACCCACCCACTGGCGGCGATGGCGATGGCGGCTTCACCAGCGACATCATCCACCGTCTCGAGAGCCGCCTCCTACGCCCGTCCATCCAACGCTCCCATCCGTGCGCCGGGAGCCGCCGCCGTCTCGTTCCCTTCGCGTCACTCCGGTACGCGCCCGCCCGTTACCATCTCGACCGCCGCTCTTTCGGCGGCGTGCTGCCTCTGATTTCTTCTGTTTGGCTCGTGCAGCTCGTCCGACCGCGCTGGTCGCAGATGTTCGGGCTTCAAGGCTCCCCGTCGTGGCCGCGGCCGCTCCAGGGCACCAGCGGCTGATGGGGTCGCTGACCAACACCGAGGGGCTCAGATTCGGCGTGGTGAGTCACTCTTCCTTCTGTCGCCGCTCCTTTGGCCTGTGTGTCGTTGTGCTTAATTAAGTAATGTTGGCTAGCAGTTCCCTAGATACAAAATCGTTGGAGATGAAGTGTTACTGCTTTCCAGTGGCTGTACTAATTGCCCAATAAGATGCTCTTTCATTGGGACTTTGGAAGGCTGTTTATGAATACCATTCGCCTTTCGAGTGTCTAACCCTGTCGTTTCTTATTAACATGCAGGTTGTGGCACGGTTCAATGAGATAGTGACCAATTTGCTTCTGCAGGGGGCTCTAGAGGCATTCGAGAGATACAACATCAAAGGAGAGAATATAACAGTGCGTATTGTTATTCATCTTGTTAAATCGACCATGTTGAAATGCAGATCTTTCTCACTAGTCAATACTAATCTTGAACCATTGCTTACCACCACTAATGTGCATTTAAAAAAAAATCGTTTAGTGCCTTCCTGACTGATGTTTGGGGGCAAAACACTTGTTTCATGAACTACCGCCCATGAATTCATCATGCAAACACTCTTTTTGGATGACGTAACTACTTGGCTGGGCTAATATGTTGTCTACATCTATTAATTAGTTTCCTGTTGTTTTGACAGCTTATATAATTTATGGATTGTGTATTTTATCTCACTTTTTGATGAATTTTTAACGTGTGGGCTGTACAACCGCTTGGGGGTCACTAATATATTTCACTCAACAGAATCTTTTGCATCATATGTACTCCCTCCGTCCAGAAATAAGTGACTTCGATATGTCTAGATTCACATGTATCTACACACTAAAACAAGTCTAGATACATGTGAATCTAGATAAATCCAAATCACTTATTTCTGGACGGAGGGAGTACTATTTATGAAGAAATGCTATCCATGTAAAATTTTCCTACAAATGCAAATGAATTTACATCATACAATAAATAGTGCATGATACTTCATCTGCACAGTGATTAAAAACAACCTCAATCCTAAATAAGTTTGCAACCTGTTATCCATGCATCACTCTGATTCAATTTCTTTTTAGGTTGTTAGTGTTCCTGGCAGCTTTGAAATTCCTGTTGCAGCACAGAAGCTGGGGAAGTCTGGAAAGTATGATGCAATTTTGTGCATCGGGGCTGTGGTAAGTTTTCTTTTTATAACCACCATATTAGATGTATATGTTAATTATTCTCTACGCTCCTTTTGGTCTATTGACAATGTAGCTTATGCATATTGTTAAGGTAAGGTTTACCCTAAGGTTCTTCGCAGATATGACACATATAGGTATAGTCCATCTAGTTCAATACCAAGCAGCCCAGTGAACATTGTCAGATGAGTAATTGTCAAAAGTTTAATAGACCTGATACTTTTGTATAATGTGCTTAAGTCAGTAAATTTATGCCTTCCTTTTCTCTTCCACTGCAAATGCGGTAGATGCTATCACCTCTATCTGTAATATAGAAATCAGAAAATCGCAATAAGAATATAGATAAGCTGTATGCTGCTGGCAAGATGTTTCTTTACCTGTATATCCGTATTTAAGAGTGGAGGCTTTCACATATCTTGACCATGATTCTTTAACTTGTGGCAAGTTATCTATTAAACAATGTAAGGCTAGCTTATGGCAAGGTTGCCAAGTATTTCTCCTCTTTTAATCCTGCTGGTCGTGCTGTTGTTGTCATAGCATGCTTTGAAGACCAATAGTTATCAAGCTGATGGTATTAGATTTTGAAGGGTTTTTTAAAATTGATTTGCAGATTAGAGGTGACACAACCCATTATGATGCTGTTGCAAACTCAGCTGCATCAGGTGTACTCTCTGCTGGATTGTCTTCCGGTATGTTGCTTTCATCTCTTAGCCTCCTTGTATCAAGACAGTTGGGTGGTAGAACTTATTCTCTAACCTCATTTCCGCTTCACTTGGTGTATTTTTATTATTAATAATACTGATGTCATCATGTCAATAAGGGGTGCTTATAGTCATGGGTTCATATTTAATTTTCCAGCTGTTCATAATAACTAGACGAGAACATTTTGATAACAATCGACGCTCAATGAACAAACAAAGCTAAGCAGTTACAGATCAAGTCATGTCTCACATAACTTACATAATTGAATTCCCAATGACTAGTGAGAGTAAAGATTGTTGGGTTCGAAATTGTGGTATCCAAAGAAAGTTGCTCGTGTTGTTCTCCTCTTGTCTGGTGATTATAGTTTATAGCTAATTAAAATTCAGAATCTGGCTGATTGTTTTTTTAAATGTTACCACAGGTGTCCCCTGCATATTTGGTGTTCTGACCTGTGATGACATGGACCAGGTAATTGATGGTTCAGTAATATGTCTTTTCAAATGTTCCATAATAAGAGCATAAGTCTGTATCCACATTGGTTACTGTTTACACCCATTTCTCTAGCCTAGGTAGTTATGCTGTACCGTGAGTCATAGTACAATCAGAAGAATAACATGTTTGGAGGATGCAACTTGAATGTTATGTTCATGTTCCTAAACCATTTGCCAACTCAAATTCAAGATGCCCTCTCCTCTTGCACATGTTGATAAGTGAAATAATTCTGTGATATGCATTCGATAAATTAATCTCAGTTGGGTTCCAGCACGCGTGCACATGTGTGTGTTCAGTAATGACGCAGAAGTGTCATACTGGTGTAATATGGTCGTTTGCTTCTGTCTGCTTCGATCCTTAACCAATCTTATCTCACCCTTGCAGGCGCTAAATCGTGCTGGTGGCAAGGCTGGGAACAAGGGCGCTGAAACAGCTATAACTGCTGTAAGTACCTTTTTTTTGGCAAGCGAAATAAACCTGGGTGAACCTTTGCACTTTACCTGACAAATTCCCTTCTCCTGTAGATTGAGATGGCCTCGCTGTGTCGGCATCACTTAAGCTGATGACACCAGATGCCGTTTTCGTCGAGCGAGCAAGCTTTTCTCCCATCCAGGGCTATCAGAGTTTTCTTTTACGATTGTTTCAAACTTTTTTTTTATTGCTGCAGGCTAGTGTCTGGTTTGTCGTTCCAAATTATTTGGGTCTGTAACTCTGATTGCTCGTTCAACTGTCACGTACTTCAGGTCTTTGCCTGCAAGAAAGTTTAGAGCATGAATAAACATATATGGTCATGAATGAATGAAATGAATAAACGCTGCATCATTTTACGTTTTCGTGGATGATTAATCAGAGGTGAACCTTTTCACTGCCTTGTTTTTTGTTTCGTGATCGGACTCTACTGTAATACGAAGTACTCGAGGGGCCGTTTCCTAAACATGCACTTCTCCCGGACTCGCCGGTGCGGTATCCAATTTATTAAAGGACTTCTTTCAAAAAGTGTGCCAAACCGTACACCTCTGCTGCTCTGCACTCTTCCGTCGGAGTCGCTTCGCCGACGAGGCAACGCAGTCGCACCTCTCGTCCCGGCGCCGCCTCCGCGCTCCTTGTTCCTTTCCCGATCCGCCGCGCGGACCACCACTAGTCCAATTCCAGACGGAGCAGGCTGTCTCCGAGCACAGCACCGCGACCCGTGGGACTCCGGATCGGCAGCGGAATCTCGGTTGATCAATCGATTGGTTCGACCACCGAAATCGGCACGCCTCCTCCATCCAGAGATCTCCACCCAAACAGAGCCGCAGGAATTGCTGGCCCTGTCGATTGTTGATACCGTGCTGTGCTGCCGTCTGCGATGGGGGGCTCCTCCGTCTGGGATGGGATCCTGTCTCCCGACGAATTCAACGCCTCGGCGAAGGCTCTGGTCACCAAGTGGGGGGAGATCGACGTCGAAGACTCTCTTCCAAACTGGGCATGGAGGCCTAGCTGCAGAATGGGGGTGCCATCTGAGGTTGTGACCAATCGACTTGATTTCCTTTCTCTCCGTGTTGCCCCTGTTATGTTTTTCTTTTCGTCAGTAGATTGTGAATTTCTGACAACCTGTGATCTGGCTCTTTTTTTTTTTTGTATGTGTGCAGACAGAGGGGTTTCTGGCTCTCGAAGGAGTGTACCACACTGGCGCAGTAAGCGAGGTGGGTGGACAGTGTAGTTCTTTGCTTGTCTGATTGCAATGTGAAGTTGCAGATTAGTAATGTACTGAATCTTTCCTTCTGGGACAGGCCGAGGAGCGCAGCAACCTTGGTGATCAAGGCATCGTAGAGTATGATACTTGGGTAAGTTTTTCAGTGGGCATTCTTGGTTGTATGTTTATATTGCTTACCTGAATGTTGGTACACCACCATGCTCTGAACCCCTGGCGTTTCATGTGTTCAGCATATTTATATCCTCTAAAAGAACATCATAGTTTTGACATAGCTTGTGTGAGGCAGCAGGTTGATACTTTGAATTGATCATACCCTAGAAGCTCAGAGACTTGTATTGAATGGACATACTGACTATTGGAAATCTAGATATCTAGTATTAGCAATTGATAGTGATGGACATCATGGAGTTCCAAATCTAGTTATTATTTCATTTTGTGCCTGCATGGTTGTGGGTTATAAACCCCAAGTTTATAAGCAGCACCTTGGTCTCATATCATACACTAGCCACTATAGTGTACATACTAGTTCTCCTTTTTTTGACAAGGGAGGTAGAAATGATCTTCTGCTGCTATGAACTTCAAAAAGATCTTTAAAAAGAACAAAAAAAGAATCTGAAGTTCTTAATTCACGTATGTGCCAGTAATGATTTCTTTTTCTTTGCAGGTCCAGAGCTCTTGTGATAATGTTCATGTTTATGATTTCCATATTGCCTACAGCTTTTCTTACAAGGTTCCGGTGCTATACTTCCAAGGTCATCAGGCTGGTATGCATATTAAAGGACATTATTGAATATTTACTTCCCTTATTATTTGTCCTTTTTGATAGCCAACGCCTGCAACTTGTCCTTAGATGGGCAGCTACTAACTATAGATGAGATTAAGAAGGACCTTCCTTCTCACTCACTTAAAATATTAAGTGAATCGAAGTGGACATTTATAACTCGAGAGGTAAGAATGGTTAATACCCGATTCTTCATAATGCTATGCTTTCTCGTTCACTAATTGCTGGAAAGCTTAGACTCACTCAAAGTTATTGACTGCTCATGCACCCCTGCAGGAGCATCCCCACCTAAGTTGTCCATGGTTCACCTTGCATCCATGTGGAACCAGTGACTGGATGAAGTTGCTCCTTGATAAATTGGGAGATGAGGATCGATCTCTGCACTACCTGTCAGCATGGTTATCTGTTGTTGGCCAGGCAGTAGGATTGAAAATCCCGCTTAAGCTTCACTGCAGTTCATAGATTCACCCTTATTCAGTATGTAGTATTACTGTCAAGTGTCTGTGCCCGTGACAATTATGGCGACCGAACTGGGGATTGCTCACCTCTTGTTTTTTTTTGTGTAGGTTCAAATATTCTCATACTGGTTGCGCTTGAAAATTTCACCACTATGTAATGTGTAAATGCCTACTTTTATTTCGCCTGTTAGAATATCACGATTGCATGACCTTTCGCTTCCCAGGAGTGCAAGGCCTTGCATTGAACTTCTGTTGCCTTAAACCATTCCTTCGTTGGTTGCCACCTTTTGACGAGTTATGCTTGGTTTCAGTGAAAAATGAGTATCTATAGTTGAAAATAACTGAGATTCTGGAACCTTCGTGTCAGCAAAGTGAACACCAGGCGAAGGAAACAGATGATGTCTCCGATCCATTGATGTACTTGGCCATCATGTTGTGATCCATTGATGTACTTACCATCATGTTGTTGCTACTGCGAGTCTGTGTTTACTTTGGCGGGGTCTTCTTTTTTTCCGGCTGTGTGCGCAGAGGCCGGGTGTGGACTATATAGTTTGTGGACTATATAGTTTGTATCGTCTTTATGTAATCTGTTTGAGTCTAATAAAGCACCCCTTATCGAAAAATCATGTTTGCTGGTGGGTTCTGCGAAATAGATTAATTTTTTTTCGATAGATAGATTAAAACTATTGGTATTACATTTGTACGATTCTAATGGATAGAATGTAACAGCATGTAGTATTAGTAAGAGAGAATTCCTTGTTTGACACTACATCTCAATATAGTTCCTTATTTGACACTACTAAAAATTACTTCCTTATATGATCACTTGTGTAAATTTTTTGCCTTATGTGACACCGCCGTTAGTTCCGTTAGGCTCTTCTGGTAGTTTACCTTTTTAAGGACCAAACTACCCTACCCGTATCATCGCCTATGTTTCTCCACCTTTTTGTGATTATTAGTATGACTGGACCACCGATTCACTCCTCCGCCACCTAAAGCTAATCCATGCGTGGCATGGGCATGCATGCGATTTGTAACAATATATCCGAGAGCGTCTGTCGTATAAAATCAAGTAGAGGCCGTTGTCCTGCGTCTCGTCAGCTCTCGCGTCGTCGCGCACAGTGCACTAATAGGTGTTGAGTATTACGGTGGCGTACTAGCTAGTGTGATATTTGTCCATTTATTTGTACAAGAAATATGGAAAGCGTTTCTACTCGATCGGTAAGTTTTCGAGCCGCGTCTCATATGTAGTTATATGGGTACGATACGGTACCAAACTACAAGGAGTCCATGAAGTATACAAAAGCTATACCGACTCATAGTTACGTCCGGTATAGTCTAATATTTCCTCCATTTTATAATATAAGTTTTTTTAGCAAACTGTTTTAGTTTACTAAAAAGGCTTATATTATGGAAAGGGAGGTAGTACACATTTAAACAAAATCTGCTTGCTTCTAACAAAACGAGCAGCGTCTGTGTGGCCTCTCTTTCTTCCTATTGTACTTCTGCTATATATATTTGTGTACGAGGATGACAGTCTATGTGTAGGGAGACCAAAATACACTAGCATATATTTCTTCATGCCCGTCAATTGAAGCTCTGCATGCTTGGACCGGTCCATCACAAGTGCACACCTAAACAATACCATGCTTTGAATTATATACTCGATTTCATCACATGTACAATACCATTTCTTATAATTTTGTCACATTATGCACTAGGGGCAAAAGTGTCTTTTTAGACCTCCATCTAACCCCGATAGCTTTGAAAATGCACTAAAGTGTCATATAAGGCAAACAAATTACACAAGTGGTCAAATAAAGAAGTAAAAAAAATAGTGTCAAATAAAGAATCATATTGGGAAGTAGTGTTAAATAAGAAATTCTCTCTATTAGTAACGTCCTAAGTTCACTGCATATATATGAGATGCTGTGTGCTTCATTCCAACGTGTTCGCTCTACATACATCATGGTATGTTTTCACTCACAGAGAAATAATGGGAAAGGCCAAGGGCAGGTCAATCTGCAATGCACCAACAAATGCTTCTTAGAGAGGGGGGATATAACAGTGTTCAACACCTGAAGATGTATCTGAGGTCTCCATCTTACTGTTCCATACATGAATCTATCAGATGATCTACGATCAATGTTGTCATCTGGACTATCCCATGGGCGTTCTACCAGGAAGAACCATCACCTACCCATGGCCTCCGATTTTATTTTTCGAGACTATCCGAACGTGTACCGTAATTTCATACTAGCTGTTTTGAACCGTGACCATCTTTGAGTTGTGGGACGAGAAGTCAGGATTAATAGGTTCTGTGATCTGATCTGCACTTGCATCTACGAGGTCGGATGTGCTTGGTTGGAATGGAATTGCGATGCAAGGGACTTCTCCAACATCCGTGCATTGCGGTGCGAGCAGCCTACAGTCGAGCGTTAGAGCATCTCCACTCGTCTATCCACGAGGCTGATCCGGATGCCGAATTTCGGTCCGGGCGCCGAAAATTGGCCCAGTCGCGTATCCAAGGACCTGTTTTCGTCCGGATTTCGGCGTGTTTTGGTCCGGCCTACCCAGGCCGAACCCAGGATCCTGAGTACGCCCTGGGAACGCCGGGCGAAGCAAATTCGACAAGTGGACCCGCCTAGTCAGCATATATTCGCCCATATTCGCCTAATTTTCGCCCATATTCGTCCAAATTTTGCCCATATTCGCCCAAAGTTCGCCCATATAGACCATATTCGTCCAAAGTTCGTCCATGTAGATCATATTCGCCCAAAGTTCGCCCAAAATTTGGGCATATTCGCAAAGTTGGTCCGTATCGACCAATTGTAGGGTTCGCAACATAGAAAGCAAAAAATTTCTACGATGATAACTATGTACCAAGATCTATCTACTAGATACAAACAACGGGCAGATGTATATCATAGAGAACATACCCTTGAAGACCGGCAAAGCTTAACGAGTTCGACTCGTGGTTGATGTAGACGATCTCTTGCCGATCTCAAGATCGAGAGGAAGTCCTAGCGCCGCAAATCAGCAGCGCATCCATGCTCGCACACACGTTCGAGGCACCGAGCAACCCCCGCCTCCTCGCTCCAGCGATGCAGCGGAAGCACAACTCTTTCTTGCCGAATAGCCACCAGGAATGTGTATCTCGCTAGTCCGAGACCATGGGGGATAAATTCTAGAGGGGGAGAGAGATCCTTCACGAGGAGGTGTGAGTGAGAGAGAGGAGAGGGGGTGCCTTTTATAAGAGGAGGGGGGCACCCAAGGGGGTGGCGGCCGACCATGGGGGCTGACCCCTCCCCTCCTTCATTCATGTCGGTGGACGCTCCACTCACAAAAATCCATTCAAATCCCTCCACTCAAAATCCCACTCAAACATGCCATTAAATTTCCACCAAATTTAATGCAAACTCTCATTAAATAGAACTCTTTTATTTTATTCAGAATTTTGTCAATTACTTTAATGACAAACATTCACAGATAACCCCTTGCTAGAATTCTATTTCACATGCATAACCACTTTATGCAATTTCACCCGAAAACCTGTTTCGGTATCTAGTGAAATAAATTCCTGCGCTTGTTCATTCTTTCGGCATGAAATTTTGCTCCAATTGGATGTCGGTGTCTCTTAAGTGTGTCACCCTACAGTTCGTGAATAATGCGGACATGATTGATACCCCTCTCGGATCAATAATCAGAAGCGGGATCTGGAGACCCATACCGACTCCCACACATTCAACGATAACTTTCTTGTGATCTTCGGAACCTTTTACGCTAGTATCTTAATCCCTTTGTTTCACGATATATTACATGTCAGAGATTCGATCATCGGTATCTCCATACCTAGTTTGATCTTGTTACTGACATGCACTCTTTTCTTGTTCCCGTGATATAACATTCTAGTGATCAAATCACTTGCTTGCAACCTAACCAATGTGATATCACCGAGAGGGCCCAGAGTATATCTATCCGTCATCGGGATGAACGAATTCCACTCTCGATCCATGGGCCTCAAAATAACACTTTATTAGTTCTGAATCCATCTTTATAATCACCCTGTTACGGTGTGACGTTTGATGTTATCAAGAAACTCTTTCGGTGTTAGTGATTGACATGATCTCATGGTCTAAGGATTAGGATCACTTCGTAAGTTGTTATAGCAATATAAACTCAATGACTTTGATCGTAATGCTATACTTCGGATGAATGTTCATCACACCATTACACTAATGTTGTGATCCCGTTATTAACAACATCCAATGTCCATGATCAGGAAACCTTGATCATCTTGTTAATCAACGAGCTAGTTTATGAGAGAGGCATAACTAGAAACTTTCTGTTTGTTTATTAAACACACATGTATTAACGTTTCCGTATTTCTATAATTATAGCATGCAAAATAAACATCTATCATATACTTGGAATACACATAATAAACACTTTATTATTGCCTCTCAGGACATATTCCCTTCAGTCTCCCACTTGCACTAGAGACAATAATCTAGTTACATAGTGATAAATCTAACACCCATTGAGTTCTGGTGTTGATCATGTTTTGCTCTAGGGAGAGTTTTAGTCAAGGGATCTTCTACATTGAGATCTGTGTGTACTTTACAAATCTTTATATCTCCATCCTTGACATGCTCGCGGATGGAGTGAAACCGACGCTTAATATGCTTGGAATGCTTGTGAGACCTTGGCTCTTTGGCATTGGAAATGACACCATTGTTGTCACAATAGATCACCATTGGGTCCAACACGTTTGCAACCACTCCTAGTTCGGATATGAACTTCTTCATCCAAACTGCTTCCTGAGCCGCTTCCGAAGCAGCAACATATTCGGCCTCCGTTGTTGATCCCGCCACCACAGGTTGTTTGGAGCTCCTCCAACTAACCGCTCTGCCATTCATGAGAAATACGTATCCGGATTGAGACTTAGAGTCATCCAGATCAGTGTCAAAGCTAGCGTCTGTAGGGGTTTGTAGCATGGATTTTTTTTCTACCGCATGCAAACAAACAAGCCAAGATCTATCTACTAGATTGTAGCAACGAGTCGATAGAGGAACTCACCCTCGAAGATTTCAAAGCGGTTAACGAGAGCAGATTCTCGTGGGTGATGTAGTCGTACTCTTGCCGATCTCAAGATCGCGTAGACGATCCTTCCAAATAGGCTCAAAGCTGCTTCATGATCACACGCGTTGACTCGATGAAGACCTTCTTCTCCCTTGTTCCAGCAGGCAGCAGAGGTTATAGCACTCTCCTCGCGATTTCGGCAGCACGACGGCGTGGTACCGGAAGTAGAGGGGAGATCTCGCAGGGCTTCGCCTTAAGCCGGAGCAAGTATGGTGGACTATGAGAGAGGCCCTTGGCGGTCTAGGGTTTAGAGGGCACCAAGGGGAGGGTATGGCCGGCGGCTAGGGCTTGGGGAAGCCCCAAGTCGCCGAGTTGGAGGGGAAACCCTAGGCGGCGGCTGCACTTGGAGGTGGAGGCGCGCAGGAGCTAGGGTTTGAGGTGTAGGGAAGAGGGGCAGCCCTACTCCTCCTTATATAGGTGGGAGGGCGCGGCTTGGGAGGAGGGAGTCCTCCCCCAAGTCGGACTCCTTGGCCGACGGGTGGAGGGAGAGGAACTCCTCCCCAAGCAGGTTTCCTACTCTCCCTCCACCAAGCAAACTTGCCGTTTGACTTTTTCAAATTGGCGTTTGACTTCTAAACTAGGATTTGATTTCTTCCTTTATTTTTCCCAGCCAAGTGACCTAGTACATGATGCAACCATTCCATATTGTTATGACACATTCATGTACCATTCCCCTCCGGAGTGCCGGACCTTCCGGACTCTTCTAGAACATTCCTGGTGAAAACACCGGAATCATTCCCCAACTCCGAAATAGGACTTTCCTTATATGAATATTATTCTCCGGACCATTTCGGATCTCCTCGTGATATCCCGGATCACATCCGAGACTCCGAACAACATTCGGTCTCTTACTCATCATTCCATAACTACTCAATAACATCGAATCCTTAAATGTGTCTCCCTACGGTTCGTGAATTATGCGGACATGACCGAGACACTTCTCTGATCAATAACCAATAGAGGAATCTGGAAATTCATGTGGCTCCCACATATTTCTACGATTACTTTGCGATCGAATGAACCACTTACATAGGATACCAATTTCCCTTTGTCTCACGATAGTTTACTTATCCGAGGTTTTGATCGTCGGTATCTCTGCATACCTAGTTCAACCTCGTTATTGATAAGTACTCTTTTCTCGTTCCCGTGGTATGTGATCCCTTGTGAGCCAGTCACAGGCTTGCAAGCCAATTGGATGACATTCCACCAAGAGGGCCCAGAGTATATCTATCCGTCATATGGATGGACAAATCCCACTCTTGATCCATGTGCCTCAATCCATACTTTCCGAACACTCAATGCCACCTCTATAGCCACCCAGTTACGGTGTGGTGTTTGATGCCATAAAAGCATCCTTCCGGTGACAGTGATTAGCATGATCTCACAGTCGAAGGAATTAGGTTACTATGTATCAGAAAGCTTATAGCAATTGAACTATTAAAATGACTTGATCTTTATGCTATGCTTATCTACAGGAGTATGTCCATCATACCATTCTCGTAATGATATGACCTTGTTATTAACAACATCTCAAATGTTCATGATCAAGAAACTATGATCATCTATTAATCAACAAGCTACTATTATAAAGAGGCTTTACTAGGGACTCTAATTTAGTTTACAAATCACACAAGTATTAATGTTTCTGGTTAATACTATTATAGCATGAATGTAAAAATTTATCATAAACACAAAGATATAATAATAACTACATTTATTATTGCCTCTATGGCATATCTCCAACAGTCTCCCACTTGCACTAGAGTCAACTAATCTAGATTACATGGTAATATACCGAACACCCATGACAGTTTGGTGTTGGTCATGTTTTGCCCTCGGGAGAGGTTTAGTCAATGGATCCGCCACATTCAGATCTGTGTGTACTTTGCAAATCTTTATTTCACCATCTTGGACACGTTCTCGAATAGCATGAAAACGTAGCTTGATGTGCTTCAGCTTCTTGTGTGACCTTGGTTCTTGCGCATTGGCTATGGCGCACATGTTATCACAATAGATAGACAGTGGGTCCAGCGCACTTGGAACCACACCGAGCTCTACAATGAACTCCTTCATCCATATCGCTTCTTGTGAAGCCTCCGAAGCAGCTATGTATTCCGATGCAGTTGAAGATCTCGCCACAACGCTTTGCTTTGCACTCCTCCAGCTAACTACTGCACCATTCAAAGTAAATACGTATCCATATTGAGATTTAGAATCATCCGAATCGGTGTTCCAACTAGCATCGATGTAACCATTAACAACGAGATGTTCATCACCTCCATAAGAAAGAACCATATCCTTAGTTCTTCTCAAGTACTTAAGGATGTTTTTGACCGCTGTCCAATGATCCACTCCTGGATCACTTTGATATCTGCTAGTCAAACTAACAGCATATGCAATGTCGGGTCTAGTACACAGCATGGCATACATTAGAGATCCTATGGCTGAGGCATAGGGAGTTTTACTCATGCTTTCTCTATCTTCTGCCGTTGCTGGACTTTGAGTTTTACTCAAGGTTGTATTGGGCAACATGGGCAAGAACCCTTTCTTGCTATCTTCCATTCCAAACCTCTTTAGAACTTTGTCCAAATATGTACTTTGTGATAATGATATTAGGCGTCTCGATCTATCTCTATAAATCTTTATGCCTAATATGTAAGCTGCTTCGCCAAGATATTTCATTGAAAAACTATTATTCAAATATTCTTTGACACTATTAAGAAGGTCTACATCATTTCCAATCAACAATATGTCATCTACATATAGTATTAAGAATGCTACAGAGCTCCCACTCAATTTCTTGTAAATACAAGATTCTCCATAAGTTTGTATAAAACCAAAGCTTTTGATTACCTTATCAAAACGTTGATTCCAACTTCGGGATGCTTGCTTCAATCCATATATGGACCGTTGAAGTTTGCATACCTTGTTAGCATCTTTAGGATCGACAAAACCTTTGGATTGCATCATATACAACTCTTCATCAATGTCTCCATTGAGGAACGCCGTTTTGACATCCATCTGCCATATCTCATAATCGTAATATGCAGCGATTGCTAACATAATCCTCACAGACTTTAGCTTCGCTACTGGTGAGAAAGTCTCATCATAGTCAACTCCTTGAATTTGTCGAAACCCTTTTGCGACAAGTCGAGCTTTATAGACAGTAGCATTACCATCAGCATCTGTTTTCTTCTTAAAAATCCATTTGTTCTCGACAGCCTTCCGGCCATACGGTAAGTCCACCAAAGTCCATACTTGGTTTTCGTACATGGATCCAATCTCGGATTTCATGGCTTCTTGCCATTTATTGGAATCTGGGCTCATCATCGCTTCCTCATATGTCGCAGGGTCATCGGTGTTGTCTACCAACATGACACTCATAACGGGATCATACCAATCAGGAGTGGTATGAGTTCTCGTTGACCTGCGAGGCTCTGTAGCAACTTCAACCGAAGTTTCATGATCATCATCATTAGCTTCCTCTCTTATTGGTGTAGGCGCCACATGAACTACTTACAGTGCTGCGCTACTCGCAAGTTCGAGAGAAGGTTCAACAACCTCGTCGAGTTCTACTTTCCTTCCAGTCACTTCTTTCGAGAGAAATTCCTTCTCTAGAAAGGATCCATTCTTAGCAACAAAGATTTTGCCTTCGGATCTATGATAGAAGGTATACCCAATAGTTTCCTTTGGGTATCCTATGAAGACGCATTTTTTCCGCTTTGGGTTCAAGCTTGTCAGGCTGTAACTTCTTTACATAAGCTTCACAACCCCAAACTTTAAGGAACGACAATTTAGGTTTCTTCCCAAACCATAATTCATACGGTGTCGTTTCAACGGATTTAGATGGTGCCCTATTTAAAGTGAATGCGGCTGTTTCTAATGCATAACCCCAAAATGATAGCGGTAAATCTGTAAGTGACATCATAGAACGAACCATATCTAAGAGAGTTCGATTACGACGTTCGGACACACCATTACGCTGTGGTGTTCCTGGCGGTGTCAATTGTGAAAGAATTCCGCATTTCTTTAAATGCTCGCCAAACTCGTAACTTAGATATTCACCTCCATGATCAGAACATAGAAATTTAATCTTCTTGTTACGTTGATTCTCTACCTCACTTTGAAATTCCTTAAACTTCTCGAAAGTTTCGGACTTATGTTTCATGAAATAGATATACCCATATCTACTCAAGTCATCCGTGAAGGTAAGAACATAACGATAACCACCGCGCGATGCTACACTCATTGGTCCACACACATCGGTATGTATGATTTCCAATAAGTCTGTAGCTCGCTCCATCATCCCAGAAAATGGAGTCTTAGTCATTTTACCCATCAGACATGCTTCGCATCTTTCAAGTGATTCAGAATCAAGTGATTCAAGAAGTCCATCGGAATGGAGTTTCTTCATACGCTTCACTCCAATATGACCAAGACGACAGTGCCACATATAGATCGAGTTATCGCTCAATTTCAAACGTTTAGCTTCAATGTTATTAATATGTGTATTTCCACTATCGAGATTCAGTAAGAATAGACCATATATCAAAGGTGCATGTGCATAAAACATATTACTCATATAAATCGAACAACCATTATTCTCGGACTTAAACAAGTAACCGTCTCGCAACAAACATGATCTAGATATAATGTTCATGCTCAACGCAGGCACCAAATAACAATTATTTAAGTATAAAACTAATCTCGATGGTAGATGAAGAGGTAGCGTGCCGACCGCGATCACATCAACCTTTGATCCATTTCCAACGTGCATCGTCACCTTGTTCTTCGCTAGCTTCCGTTTATTCTGCAGTACCTGTTTCGAGTTACAAATATGAGCAACCGAACTAGTATCAAATACCCAGGCACTACTACGAGTACTAGTGAGATACACATCAATAACATGTATATCGGATATACCTTTCTTCTTGATGTTGCCGTTCTTCAAATCCGCCAAGTACTTTGGGCAATTCCGCTTCCAGTGACCTTCTCCCTTGCAGTAAAAGCACTCAGTATCAGGCTTTGGCCCAGCCTTGGTCTTCTTCGTTGGTGCGGTAACTTTCTTACCACCCTTCTTGAAGTTTCCCTTTTGCTTAGACTTGCCTTTCTTGAATTTGGTGGTCTTATTGACCAACAACACTTGATGCTCTTTCTTGATCTCCACTTCTGCAGATTTCAACATGGAGAAGAGTTTTGGCAACGTCTTGTTCATGTTTTGCATATTGTAGTTCATCACAAAGTTCTTGTAACTTGGTGGCAGTGATTGGAGTACACGGTATATCCCCAAAGCATTAGGAATCACTATACCCAAACTTTGGAGTTTGTTTGCGTGCCCAGACATCTTAAGCACATGCTCACTAACGGAGCTGCCCTCTTCCATCTTGCAGTTAAAGAACTTTTCAGATGCCTCATAACTCTCAACTGCCGCGTGAGTCTCAAAAATAATTTTGAGTTCACGGACAATATCATATGGGTCTTGGTTCTCAAACCTTTTCTGAAGCCCCGATTCCAAACCATACAAGATAGCACACTGAACTGTGGAGTACTGATTCTTCCGAGGGAGGTAAACATTCTTTACTTTATCGGTTGCAGTAGCTGCAGGTGGTTCACCCAGCGGTTCATCCAGCACATAGGTCAAATTACCAGCATTGAGGACAATCCTCAAATTGCGGAACCAATCCGCGAAGTTGCTTCCATTGTTTTTCAACTTTTCTTTCTCTAGGAACACATTAAAATTGATGGCAGGGGCCGCCATTGATCTACAACATATTTGCAATAGTTTAGACTAAGTTTATGACAAATTGAGTTCTAATTAATATGTTATATTAATCTAGGTGAACTCCCACTTAAAACAATATCCCTCACATTGTTTTAGTGATCACACGAACCAAATCCACCACATCAAAACCGATCATCACGAGAATTGATGTAGCTTCAATGGCGAACAATCAACATGTTCATCATATCTACTATATGACTCATGCTTTACCTTTCGGTGATCCGTGTTCCGAGACCATGTCTGTACATGCTAGGCTCGTCAAGATCAAACCTTAGCTTCCGCATGAGCAAATCTGGCTTGCTCACGTTGTACATACCCGCATAATCTAACACACTCGATCATCACATGGTGCTTCGAAACAACGAGCTTTAGCAACGGTGCTTACTAAGGATGAACACTTTGGAACTTGAAATTTGTGTGCATGAGGGATCATCTTATAATGCTACCGTCGTTAACTAAGCAATACAAGATGCATAAAGGATTAACATCACATGCAATTCATAATATGTGATATGATATGGCCTTTCTTCTTGTGCTTCCTATCTCCATCTTCAAGCACGAACATGATCTCCATCATCACCGGTATAGCGTCAAGGTCAATGGCGTCGTTTCATCGTTGTCGTCCACCAGCTTCAACTATTACAACTACTTTGAATAGACACGCAGGTCTTAACGGAATTTAAAGATAACCATATGGCTCCTGCCGGTTGCTAACTTACAATAAGGAACATTGCATACATCAAATATAATCACAATTATGGCCATATCACATCACAGCACACCCCTGCAAAACAAAGTTAGACGCCTCTAATTTTCTTTGCATTTTTTACGTGGTTTGGGGCTTTCAGTAAGTGTCGATCTAACTTACGAACAAGAACCACAATGTTGATGTTTGAACTATCAAGTGCCCGTTGTAAATTGGATCTATACTATAATGGGAGAGACAGACACCCGCAAAGCCACTTATGCAATACAAGTTGCATGTTGAGCGTGGAGCAAGTCTCATGAACGATGTCATGTAAGGTTAGCCCGGGCCGCTTCATCCCATCATACCGCAAGATGCAAAGTACACAAAAGGCAATTGATAATAAAAGCACCACCGCTCACAATGACCATTGTGTTCTACTCGTGCAACAGATCTACATATAGACCTGACTCTGAAACCACTGTAGGGGTTCGTAGCATGGAAAACAAAAAAATTCTACCGCATGCAAACAAACAAGCCAAGATCTATCTACTAGATTGTAGCAACGAGTCGATAGAGGAACTCACCCTTGAAGATTCCAAAGCGGTTAACGAGAGCAGATTCTCGTGGGTGATGTAGTCGTACTCTTGCCGATCTCAAGATCGTGTAGGCGATCCTTCCGTGCTAAGTTCCCAGATTTTCCATGATCGGTCACATGTTCGGTACTCGATGAAGACCTTCCTCTCCCTTGTTCCAGCAGGCAGCGGAGGTTGTAGCACTCTCCTCGCGATTCTGGTAGCACGACGGCGTGGTACCAGAAGTAGAGGGGAGATCTCGCAGGGCTTCGCCTTAAGCCGGAGCGAGTATGGTGGACTATGAGAGAGGCCCTTGGCGATCTAGGGTTTAGAGGGAACCAAGGGGAGGGTGTGGCCGGCGTCTAGGGCTTGGGGAAGCCCCAAGTCGCCGAGTTGGAGGGGAAACCCTAGGCGGCGGCTGCACTTGGAGGTGGAGGCGCGCAGGAGCTAGGGTTTGAGGTGTAGGGAAGAGGGTCAGCCCTGCCCCTCCTTATATAGGTGGGAGGGCGTGGCTTGGGAGGAGGGAATCCTCCCCCAAGTCGGCCTCCTTGGCCGGCGGGTGGAGGGAGAGGAACTCCTCCCCAATTAGGTTTCCTACTCTCCCTCCACCAAGCAAACTTGCCGCTTGACTTTTTCAAATTGGCGTTTGACTTTCAAACTAGGATTTGATTTCTTCCTTTATTTTGCCCAACCAAGTGACCTAGTACATGATGCAACCATTCCATATTGTCATGACACATTCATGTACCCTTCCCCTCCGGAGTGCCGGACCTTCCGGACCCTTCTAGAACATTCCCGGTGAAAACACCGGAATCATTCCCCAACTCCGAAACAGGACTTTCCTTATATGAATCTTATTCTCCAGACCATTTCGGATCTCGTCGTGATATCCCAGATCACATCCGAGACTCCGAACAACATTCGGTCTCTTACTCATCATTCCATAACTACTTAACAACATCGAATCCTTAAGTGTGTCTCCCTACGGTTCGTGAATTATGCGGACATGACCGAGACACTTCTCCGATCAATAACCAATAGAGGAATCTGGAAACTCATGTGGCTCCCACATATTTTTACGATTACTTTGCGATCGAATGAACCACTTACATACGATACCAATTTCCCTTTGTCTCACGATAGTTTACTTATCCGAGGTTTTGATCGTCGGTATCTCTGCATACCTAGTTCAACCTCGTTACTGATAAGTACTCTTTTCTTGTTCCCATGGTATGTGATCCCTTGTGAGACAGTCACATGCTTGCAAGACAATTGGATGACATTCCACCGAGAGGGCCCAGAGTATATCTATGCGTCATATGGATGGACAAATCCCACTCTTGATCCATGTGCCTCAACCCATACTTTCCGAACACTCAATGCCACCTTTATAGCCACCCAGTTACGGTGTGGTGTTTAATGCCATCAAAGCATTCTTCCGGTGATAGTGATTAGCATGATCTCATGGTCGAAGGAATTAGGTTACTATGTATCAGAAAGCTTATAGCAATTGAACTATTAAAATGACTTGATCTTTATGCTACGCTTATCTACAGGAGTATGTCCATCATACCATTCTCCTAATGATATGACCTTGTTATTAAAAACATCTCAAATGTTCATGATCAATAAACTATGATCATCTATTAATTAACAAGCTAGTATTATAAAGAGGCTTTACTAGGGACTCTAATTTAGTTTACAAATCACACAAGTATTAATGTTTCTGGTTAATACTATTATAGCATGAATGTAAACATTTATCATAAACACAAAGATATAATAATAACTACATTTATTATTGCCTCTAGGGCATATCTCCAACAGCGTCAACATAACACTTAGCGACGAGCTCTTCTTCACCTTCGTATACAAGAAACATATCCTTAGTTCTTCGTAAGTACTTAAGGATATTCTTGACCGCTATCCAGTGTTCCGAACCTGGATCCGAATGGTACCTACTAGTCAAACTAATAGCATGTGCCACATCAGGTCTTGTACATAGCATGGCGTACATTATAGAGCCTATGGCCGAAGCATAGGGGACTTTGTTCATTATCTCTCTTATGTCCGCCGAAGCCGGACTTTGAGTCTTACTCAATGTCTTGCCTTGCAACATAGGTAAGAACCCCTTCTTACTTCCGTCCATTTTAAACTTCTTTAAAATCTTACCAAGGTATGTACTTTGCGATAGCCCTATTAGGCGCCTAGATCTATCTCTATATATCTTTATGCCTAATATGTATGACGCTTCACCTAGGTCCTTCATTGAAAATTTGCTGTTTAGATAACTTTTAACACTGTTTAAAAGATCTATATCATTTCCGATCAATAATATGTCATCCACATATAATATCAGAAATGCCACATTGCTCCCACTCACTTTCTTGTAAATACAAGCTTCTCCATAAGTTTGGACAAATCCAAACTCTTTGATCACCTCATCAAAGCGGAGATTCCAACTTCGTGATGCTTGCTTCAATACATAGATGGATCGCTGAAGCTTGCACACCTTGTTAGCATCCTTAGGATCGAAAAAAACCTTTGGTTGTATCATATACAACTCTTCTTCAATATTACCATTGAGAAACGCGGTTTTGACATCCATTTGCCATATCTCATAATCGAAATATGCAGCAATTTCTAACATAATCCTAACTGACTTTAGCATCGCTACGGGAGAGAATGTCTCATCGTAGTCAACTCCTTGAATTTGTCGAAACCCCTTTGCGACAAGTCAAGCTTTATAGACAGTCACGTTACCATCAGCATCAGTTTTCCTTTTGAAAATCCATTTGTTTTCTACGGCCTTTCGGTCGTGAGGTAATTCCACCAAGTTCCAAACTTGATTTTCATACATGGATTCCATATCGAATTTCATGGCTTCTAACCATTTGTTGGAATCCGGGCTCATCATCGCTTCTTCATACGTCGCAGGGTCATCATTTTCATCAACCATGAAATTCATGACAGGATTTCCGTACAGCTCGGGATCTGCACGCGTCCTGCTAGACCTGCGAGGTTCGGTAGTATTCTCTTTTGGAGTTTCATGATCATTATCATTAGTTCCCTCTTCAACTGGTGGAGCCAACTCCGGAACGACTTCCGGCGCTGCGCTACTTGCCATACTTTGAAGAGAAGATTCAATAACCTCTTCGAGTTCTACCTTTCGACTACTCACACCTTTCGCGAGAAACTCTTTCTCTAGAAAGGATCCATCCTTGGCAACAAAAACTTTGCCCTCAGATCTGTGATAGAAGGAATACCCAATAGTTTCCTTAGGGTATCCTATGAAGACGCATTTTTTCGCTTTGGGTTTGAGTTTATCCGGTTGAAGTTTCGTCACATAAACATCGCATCCCCAAACTTTAAGAAATGACAGCTTAGGTTTGTTTCCAAACCACAATTCATACGGTGTCTTTTCAACAGATTTAGATGGTGCGCAATTTAAAGTGAATGCAGCAGTTTCTAGTGCATAACCCCAAAATGACAACGGCAAGTCCGTCAGAGACATCATAGATCGAACCATATCTAATAAAGTACGATTACGGCGTTCCGACACACCATTTATTTGTGGTGTTCGGCAGTGTGAGTTGTGAAACAATTCCACACTCTTTCATGTGAGTGCTAAACTCGTAACTTAGATACTCACCTCCACGGTCGAACCTAGAAATTTGATCTTTCTATTACGATGATTTTCCACTTAATTCTGAAATTCCTTGAACTTTTCAAAGGTTTCAGACTTGTGTTTCATCAAGTAGATATAACCGTATCTACTCAAATCATCCGTGAAAGTAACAAAATAACGATATCCACCTCGCGCCGACACACTCATTGGACCACATACATCAGAATGTATGATTTCCAATAAATCTGTCGCCCGTTCCATTGAACCGGAAAACGTTGTTCTAGTCATCTTGCCCATAAGGCATGCTCACATGTATCAAATGAATCAAAATCAAGTGATTCCAAAAGTCCATCCGAATGGAGCTTCTTTATGCGTTTAACGCCAACATGACCTAGACGACAGTGCCACATATATGCGGATATATCATCATTAAGTTTAATCCTTTTAGCATCAACATTATGAATATGTGTAACATTATCATCGAGATCTAATAGAAATAAACCATTCATCATCGGTGCATGACCATAAAAGATTTCATTCATATAAATAGAACATCCATTGTTCTCGGATTTAAATGAATAACCACTTCGCATCAAACATGATCCAGATACAATGTTCATGCTCAGTGCAGGCACCAGATAACAATTATTCAAGTTTATAACTAATCCCGACGGCAAATGGAGAGGTAGCGTTCCGACGGCGATCACATCAACGCTTGATCCATTGCCAACACGCATCTTGACCTCACCCCTTGCTAGCGGTCGCTTGTTCGCAGCCCCTGATTCGAGTTACAAATATTAGCAACTGAACCGGTATCAAATACCCAGGTGCTACTGCGAGCACTAGTCAAGTACACATCAATAACATGTATATTATATATACCTTTTTTTGCCTTGCCGGCCTTCTTGTTTGCCAAATACTTGGGCGATTATGCTTCGATGGCGATGGCCCTTGCAATAGTAGCACTCGGTATCAGACTTAGGTCCAACTCGGGGTTTCTTTTCAGTCACGGCAACCGGCTTGCCGCCCTTACTTCCCTTCCATTTTCCCTACTTATCTTTCTTTAAACCAGTGTTCCTATTGATCATCAACACTTGATGTTCCTTTTTGATCTCCACTTTTGCAGTTTTAAGCATTGACAGAAGCTCGAGGAGAGACTTCTTCATGCCTTGCATATTATAGTTCATCACAAAGCTCTTATATCTAGGTGGTAGAGACCGCAGAACACGATGGATGCCTAAGTCAATGGGAATCGATATTCCCAAGGACACAAGCTTATCGGCGTAACCCAACATCTTGAGTACATGCTCACTAACGGAGCTGTGCTCTTCCATCATGCAGCTAAAGAACTTTTCTGAAGCATTGTAGCTCTCTACAACAGCATGTGTGTCGAAAATCATTTTCAACTCACCCATTGTATCAAATGCATTGCCGTTTTCGAAACGCTTTCGAAGTTCCGGCTCTAGCCCATACAATATGACGCAATGAACTAAGTTGTGGTCCTCCTGACGAGTCTGATAGACATTCTTCTCCTTGTGGGGGCCCTAGCGGCGCTTCTAGCACATATTGCTTTTGTGCAGCAGAGAGGAGAATCCTCAAATTCATGGCCCATTCGGTAAAGTTGCTACCGTTCGTTGCAAGTTTCTCTTTCTCCATGAACACATTGAAATTAAAAGCAGGTGGTGCCATCTACAACACAATTCATGGCCCACTGAGTTCAACTAATCCATATTACGAATGAACTCCCACTCAAAAACGACATCCCTCGTGCCATTTTGGTGATTACATGAACCAAATCCACTACACCAAGTTCGATCATCACGTGAGTCGGTATAGCTTCAAAGGCGAGCATCAAATGGGCATCATATCTACTATATGACTCATGCTTAACCTTTTGGTCCGTGTTCCGAGGCCATGTCTGTACATGCTAGGCTCGCCAAGTAAGAACCTTATTATTCGCGTGTGTAACTGTTTTACACCCGAAATATGGTCGTGGATCCAAGAACACCCGATCATCACGTGATGTCTTGGAGCGACGAAAACATAATCGGTGCATACTAAAGGAAGAACACATTCTTATCTTGATATTTAAATGAGGGATCATCTTATTATGCTAAAAAAGCGCTAAACAAGCAATATAGGATGCTATCAAACATCACATGTTTATTAGTGGAATGATATGGTTCCCGCATATGATCTCTATCATGTGAATCGTGGTATGATCACTATCATACCTTTATGTGTAAATCCAAGGTCTATGGAGTTTACACGCTATGTGTGTTGTAAGAGTATCATCTCATACTTCTATTTACAACATCACCATATCATAACACTAGCCCAGCAACAATCTAAACTAGACGCCTCTAATTTATCCACTGCAAGTTTTACGTGGCTTAGGGCTTTCGAGAGAGAACCGTTCTTACCTACGAACATGAACCACAACAAGCATAACCAAATTGTTGACAACTCGTTGCAAAATAGATATTGACTATAGTAGGAGAGACAGACACCCGCTAGCCACTTATGCAAACTAGTTGCATGTCAAGCGTGGAACAAGTCTCATGTGCGAGGACATGTAAAGTTTGTCCGGGCCGCTTCATCCCACTATGCCACCAATATACAAAATCACAACTAAGGAGCAACAACATGATCATCATCGCCCACATACTCATATGTGTACTACCCGTGTAAAGCATCTACGCATAGATTCGGCTCTGATACCACTGTAGGGTTCGCAGCATAGAAAACAAAAAATTTCCTACGATGGGAACTATGTACCAAGATCTATCTACTAGATACAAACAACGGGCGGATGTATATCCGTAGAGAACATACCCTTGAAGACCGACAAAGCTTAACGAGTTCGACTCATGGTTGATGTAGACGATCTCTTGCCGATCTCAAGATCGAGAGGAAGTCCTAGCGCCGCAAATCAGCAGCGCATCCATGCTCGCACACACGTTCGAGGCACCGAGCAACCTCCGCCTCCTCGCTCCAGCGATGCAGCGGAAGCACAACTCTTTCTTTCCGAATAGCCACCAGGAATGTGTATCTCGCTAGTCCGAGACCATGGGGGATAAATTCTAGAGGGAGAGAGAGATCCTTCACGAGGAGGTGTGAGTGAGAGAGAGGAGAGGGCGTGCCTTTTATAGGAGGAGGGGGGCACCCAAGGGGGTGGCCGCCGGCCATGGGGGCTGCCCCTCCCCTCCTTCATTCATGTGGGTGGACACTCCACTCACAAAAATCCATTCAAATCCCTCCACTCAAAATCCCACTCAAACATGCCATTAAATTTCCACCAAATTTAATGCAAACTATCATTAAATAAAAATCTTTTATTTTATTCAGAATTTTTTCAATTACTTTAATGACAAACATTCACAAATAACCCCTTGCTAGAATTCTATTTCACATGCATAACCACTTTATGCAATTTCACCCGAAAACCTGTTTCGGTATCTAGTGAAATAAATTCCTGCGCTTGTTCATTCTTTCAGCATGAAAATTTTGCTCCAATTGGATGTCGGTGTCTCTTAAGTGTGTCACCCTATGGTTCGTGAATAATGTGGACATGATTGAGACCCCTCTCGGATCAATAATCAGAAGCGGGATCTGGAGACCCATGCTGACTCCCACATATTCAACGATGACTTTCTTGTGATGGTCAGAACCTTTTATGCTAGTATCTTAATCCCTTTATTTCACGATATATTACATGTCCGAGATTCGATCATCGGTATCTTCATACCTAGTTTGATCTCATTACTGACATGCACTCTTTTCTCGTTCCCGTGATATAACATTCTAGTGATCAAATCACTTGCTTGCAAGCTAAACAATGTGATATCACCGAGAGGGCCCAGAGTATATCTATCCGTCATCGGGATGAACAAATTCCACTCTCGATCCATGGGCCTCAACATAATACTTTATTAGTTCTGAATCCTTCTTTATAATCACCATGTTATGGTGTGACGTTTGGTGTTATCAAGAAACTCTTTTGGTGTTAGTGATTGACATGATCTCATGGTCTAAGGATTAGGATCACTTCGTAAGTTGTTATAGCAATATAAACTCAATGACTTTGATCGTAATGCTATACTTCGGACGAATGTTCATCACACCATTACACTAATGTTGTGATCCCGTTATTAACAACATCCAATGTCCATGATCAGGAAACCTTGATCATCTTGTTAATCAACGAGCTAGTTTATGAGAGAGGTATAACTAGGAACTTTCTGTTTTTTATTAAACACACATGTATTAACGTTTCCGTATTAATACAATTATAGCATGCAAAATAAATATCTATCATATACTTGGAATACACATAATAAACACTTTATTATTGCCTCTCAGGGCATATTCCCTTCATCAATCTGCAATTGTTTTAAGTTGTAAGTTGGGTTGATGCCTGGGCTACTCTGGGCTTCCCCACGATATGTATTGAAGCCGTCAAATTTTCACACAGAATAATTTGGTTCATCCAATCGGACTGATGCAATGATTATTTTGTTACTATTAGTGATATTTCTTATCTCCTTAGCCAACACTTGGAGTTTGTCTATTAGTGTGTAGCTCGGTCCATAGCTCCTCAAAGTCAAGAAAGATATGTGAGGTTCTGTTTACAAAGTTTGTGATATAACGTTAATTTGTTATGATTTGATTTCTGGTGCTTTGATGCATGATAATGATGACATTGTGACCTTCAACATCATCGCTCTTTTCTACATTTTTCTTGCATTTAATTATTCATTATCCCCTTCAAGCTGGGTTGCAGAAATTTGGCAGCCAATAAGTTTGAGGGAAGTATACCTATACCATTGTCATTTTTGCCCACTTGCACTCTTGATAATATTTATGAATTGATTATTTGGTAATTGGAATATGCACTTCATATTAAAATTTTACTTGCAGAATCAGTTGATTGATATGTAATCATTGCTGCATGAATATGAGCAATTAGTATAAACTACTGAATAATTAGTGATGTTTTTGTTTATCATAGAAAGATTAATAATGATGTGAATTACAACATCGTGAACCCATGTCAAGTGTAACTCTAATAAGATTTCTTATATTCCAATATATGAATTAGGGTGGATCAGTTGGTTTCATAAATGTAGTGGCCGGTCTAAGAGCATCTCCACTCGTTGGGTGAACCCAGGCCGAAATCCGAACCTTTTTCTGGCCGGACGGAGCTTGATTCGGCCTGGTACGCCCAGTTTCCTATTCGCGTACCCAGGCGAGTTCCCATGTTTGGCTAAAATTTAACAAATTTCGGCAAACTTTGGGCGAATATAAGCGGTTTTGGGCGAATATGGGCGATCTTTGTGCTAATATGGTCGATACGGACGAACTTTGGGCAAATATGGGCGTTATGGACGAACTATGGGCGAACTTTGAGCGAATATGGGCGATACAGACAAACTTTGAGAAAATATGCCCGAATTTTGGGCGAACTTTGGGCGAATCTGGTCTATATGGGCGAAATTTGGGTGAATATGGTCGATACAGACCAACTTTGGGCGAATATCCCCGAATTTTGGGCAAACTTTGGGCGAATCTGGTATATATGGACACCTTTGGGCGAAATTTGAACGAATATGAGCGATACAGACGAACTTTGGGCGAATATGCCCGAAATTTGGGCGAACTTTGGGCGAATATGGTCTACATGGACGAATTTTGGACGAATATGGTCTATATGGGCGAACTTTGGCGAATATGGGCGAACTTTGGGCGAAATTTGGACGAATATGGGCGAAATTTGGGCGAATATGGGCGGACTTTGGATGAATAAGGGCGAATATATGCTGACTAGGCGGGCCCACTCGTCGAATTCGCTTCGTCCGTCGTTTCCAGGGCGTACGCAGGATCCTGGGTTCGGTCTGGGTAGGCCGGACCAAAACACGCCGAAATCCGGACAAAAACAGGTCCTTGGTACGCGACTAGGCCAATTTTTGGCGTCCGGACCGGTGTCCGGATCGGCCTCCTGGGTAGCCGAGTGGAGATGCTCTAACCTATTGGATATTTGTGTGTTAGTGACAATTTGAGTGCAATTTGGAGGTGTGGTTCTGTAGCTGCCGGTGTGGATAAATTTTTTGCTACAAGTTCTCCGATGAGGTTTTCCGGCTAAATTCTCCGATGAAGTAGGATTTTTGCTACACTAGAAGAACTTTGCTGCTACAACCGTCTTGTGGTTTTCCTACAACATTGTCAACTTTTTGCTACAAGGTCTCCGTCGAGTCACCGGCGAGTTTTTTCCGACGATATCTCCGGCGAAGTCGGTTTTGCTACATTAGCATAATTTTTTTGCTACATGGTCTCCGACAAGGTCTCCGGTGAGGTCTTCGGCGAGACGTTCTATTTCTGAAACGAACCTTTATTTTGCTTCGAAAGCAAAAGCGGAGACATATATAGCAAACACGGAATGTTTTGCAGCAAATGGACACGTGTCAGTACGGGAAGCAGGACGATGGGAGCTCCCCCATCGTCCGGGGGACGCCTAGCACTTGCCTATTTTTATTAGCTTAATGGTAAAAAAATAGATATTCTAAATAGCAAAATAAAAAATGATTGAAGCCATAAACAAAAATCATATGTATAATACAATGGGATTAGTGAGATTAAATATGCAACTGCGAAGTAAATTAAGTGAATCGACTGATTTTACATAAAATTCCAGTCGACTGATTAGAAAATTCAGTCGTCTGAGCCAAAGCAAATCCATTTGAATTTTAATCTGTTTTTGGAGTCGACTCAGCAAATAATGTCATCAAATTAAAAAAGAAAGGGAATCGCATCACATCTTTGTTTATCCTACATGCACGAGAAACACATTGTACGTACAGTAAAATAGTGTGAAACTACTGCTATATACTGTCACCCTGTGAGCTTGTTGGCAGCTCCTCGATCACGATCACGATCTCGATCCCAAGCCATCGCCAAGCAACATGTACATCCTCTTCGCCGCCATCCTACTTGTGCTCCCTCTTCTCGTCCTCGTTCGCAAAGCCAGACAACGCAATCACGGCTTGACGAATCCACCTCCGGGGCCATGGCAGCTTCCGGTCATCGGCAGCCTACTCCACCTCGTTGGCGCGCTCCCCCACCGCGCCCTGCGAGACCTCGCCCTCCGGCACGGCCCACTTATGCTGCTCCGCATGGGTGAGCTCCCCGTCGTGGTGGCCTCGTCGACCGAGGCCGCGAGGGAGGTCATGAAGACCCACGACCTCACGTTCGCCACCCGGCCACGTACCCACACCTTCGTCACGCTCGCCAGCGACAGCCTCGGCATCATCCTCGCGCCGCACGGCGAGCATTGGCGCCAGGTGCGCAAGCTCTGTGTCACCGAGCTGCTCAGCGCGAGGCGGGTCCGATCCTTCAGTGGAGCCCGCGAGGCCGAGGTCGCCCGCCTTGTCGCATCAGTGGCATCGGCGTCACTGGCGTCGGATCAGGCGCCGGTGAACCTCACCTCCCTGTTCACCACTTACGCTGCGGACACCGTGGTGCGCGCCGTGGTGGGCGACAGCATCGCGAACCGTGATGCCTTCTTGGAGTGCCTGGAGGAGGGCCTCAAGGTGGGCGTCGGATTCAGCCTCGCCGACCTGTTCCCGTCGTCGCGCCTCGCACGCGCGTTCAGCGGGACGGCGCGCCGCGTGGAGGCGGTGGTCCGCGACATGATCCCGCTCATGGACTGCGTCCTCGAGGAGAAACGCGAGGAAGTCACTGTCAGCTGCCGGCGCCGGTGGTGGCGAGGACCAAGATATCCTCGACGTGTTGCTGCGGATTCATGCGGACGGTGGGCCTCTTGACATGGGAACCATCCGTGCCGTGATCAGGGATCTTTTCGGGGCTGGGAGCGAGTCCGCGTCGACGACGCTCCAGTGGGCCATGGCAGAGCTCATCCGGAACACGGAGGCGCTCCGGAGGGCGCAGTCCGAGGTGCGCGACGCCCTCGCCGGTAAGAGCCGCGTCCGGGAGGACGACCTGCCGGAGCTACCCTACCTGCAGCTGGTGATCAAGGAGACGTTCCGTCTGCACGCGCCACTGCCACTGCTCGTCCCTCGGGAGTGCCGGGAGCCCTGCCGCGTTCTTGGCTACGACGTGCCACAGGGGGCCATGGTGCTCGTCAACGCGTGGGCGATCGGCCGTGACTCCACCACCTGGGGCCCCGACGCCGAGGAGTTCAGGCCGGAGAGGTTCGAGAAAGCCGCTGCGGTGGACTTCAGGGGCGGACTTCGAGTTCGTGCCTTTCGGGGCGGGCCGGAGGATGTGCCCCGGGATATTGTTCGGGATCGCCGTTATGGAGCTCGCGCTGGCGAGCCTCCTTCCATTTCGACTGGGAGCTTCCACAAGGCGAGGGTGAGCTGGACATGGCGGAGACACTCGGGATCACCGGAAGCAGGAAGACAGACTTGAGGCTGCGTGCCACCGTGCGTATTCCTGCCACCTCCTAATAATCTTGTTGATCTTATCTATATGCCACAACGATAACAAACTCCTCATTTTCGCCCCTCTGTATTAATATAACAATCACAGTGATATATGAGTTCGAATCGAAGAAAACGCTGGAGCAACAACACATACACGCCCAAAAGAAAAGGAATGAAAACAAAGGCAAATTACTGAACCGCAGTTTTTCTACCACTACGAGGGTGTGCCGGGCTTATCTGGACCGTGGACATCATGTTTAAGATCCGTGTTGCACAGTTTACACACACGACCTTGTCATTGTCCAGTTTCTCCTTCCTATAGGCAGTAAAATGTACAAGCTCATCTTCCCATTCTCTCCTCTTTATCCTCTCTCTCCACACGACACTGCCGCCCTCCACCCTGCGAGAGAAACAGAGCCGAGCCCATCAAATTCGTCAACGTCAGCAAGGGCCTCTTCCCTGCGTTCGTGGCGACGACGGAAGAGTGCGCCATGGGTGAGGGACAGGGACGCGTTATCCTTGTCGCTGCTCCCCTGCCAGTGACGAACGGGGGTGAGGCCCATGGCTCACCTATCTGGCGCTGAATTCCCTGCAGGTGACGGTTCGGGATGTGCAAGCCCCATGGGCGAGGGAAGGGGAATCGAAGTGGGATGTCAATTTGCTTTTCTTTTTTTACCCGATGTGATTTGTTTCCGGCCTGATTTGCTCCACTGATCTAAAAGTCAAATCGATCTTTAATGCCTTCATTCCCGAACTGGCTTGTTTCCTGGAACATATTTCTTAAAAATCCGAATAGTGAGATTTGTTTCCATTGTTCATGATATGAACTAATTGGTCCAATTTCCTTCCTATGATTCTAAATTGGTGTAGTTTCTCTTACATATAAATGATGATTTCGTCGTAAATATCTGCAACATAAAAAGAATGAGGACCGGGTATGTTCCTTGAAAGATGAGGGACTTGTTGACATGAAAGAGATATAGGCCAGGGTGTTTTCTATAATTTGCAAAAAGATCTGTGCGAAGGGATGGGCGCTGGGGATAAGCCCGGGACACCCTCGTATGTGTAGAGTTGTTTTTTCGCAAATTACTAGGCGATGAAGACACGCAATTGCTGCGCCCTCCGACTTTGGTCCACCACGCTCCAAGCGAACCGAATCGCCGAGTACCTAGCAGCACCTTCTCGATAGAAGCACAGTCGACACAGTATTGCTGACCGGACCATGGTTCTAAGGTTTCCCCAGGTACTCCGAGTAAAGTGGAGACAAAGGCTTCCCTCCACGTCCTCCTGGAAGGAATGGTGCCACCCGGAGGCAGCACCGGATCAGGGTCGGACAAACCGGCATAGATATCTCCCGACCTTCGCCCTGTGACGCAACGGAACACTACCACCTAGCTTTTTCACCAACCAGCATGCCACCACGACCTTGAAATCACCATCGTCGTATCTTCATGGACACCGACACGTGCCCTGAACGGAGGAGGCACACTACATCGACAGAACAAGGGACAGTAGTCCTGCAGCCTGTGGGAGGAATCCACCTCCAACGCCGAGAGGCAGTCATCGACCGGACAGAGCAACTAGAGCACACCAGGCCCAGACAGGCCTAGACGGGCCCGTAATGCCCTAGCCACCACTGGTGCAATGGGAAGGCCATAGCTCCGCATCCCCAATCCTAGCTAGTCGTTGCCGCCTTCACAAAGCCCCATGGAGGCAGCACTTGGCCCGCCCGAGCCTGCCCGAGCCCATCTATGGCCGATGTGACCAGATCCGGTCAGGGATGACAGCCGACGGCGCTCCCAACCATGTCGCCCGCTGCCCGTGGGCAGCACCACCGCCAAGGCTACCCGGATGCGCTGGACCTTAGTCTCCCGGAGTGCATCTCCACCATGAAGAAGAAGGGCCCCAACTGCATCTCCTTAGCACGGGAAAGGACATTCTGCCGGCGCCGGTGCCGCTAGGGCTTCGCCTGCAACCTAGGCTGGCAACGGCGAAGGAGGAGGGGAAGTGGAGGGGGTAGGGGCGGCCAAAGGTGGGGAGGGCGCCCGTCGCTATAGTTTTAAAAACCGGACCGGTTCACTGGTTAAACCGGAAAAACCTGAAACTAGAGGCCTCATCGGATTTTTAAACGCACTGGACCGTCTAGCTAACGAACCAGGAAAAATCAGACAAAAAGTAGTTGAACCAGCGGTTTAGTGGAAAACCAGTTAGTGGTTTGACCAGTAGAAAACCGTCCACGGAAGAAAATATGGCGCTGTGATGTGAATTCGATCCCAAGACCTCATATCTCGCCCTAACAAATACTTCAATGGGCTAGCCTCGACCAGTGTTTGTATCAAAGTACTTCATGTATACTTTAAATATGTTTCTATTTTCTAACATATTAGTACTTTCCCATCCATATTATTTTTATTAATAAACCAGCACCGAACCGGTTTGAACCAGCGATCCAACCAGTGAACCGCGAATCGAGGATCTCACCAGTTCAATCGCCGGTCCGATTTTTTAAACTATGCCTGTCGCCCGCAAGGGAGGAGGGCACACGCGTGGTCCGATTTTTGTTTCCTATCGGACTAATACTTGGTTGTCCAAAGATAGCAAACTCGATAATCCAATATATACAAGGAAAGGGGCGTGTTTTCTGCCAACGTGGCTTGCTATCTGTTGAAATAATTAGCAACTTTCGAATTGATGTAATCGAGTTTAAAAACATCATTATACTAATTTAAACATTATAACTACTAGCACAATGTCTATGCGTTGCCATGCATGCTAGTGTCGGTTAAACTTTTCTTGCCACAAATATAAATATACACATGAACATTCATGTCGAGAGAGCCACACGATAATTTTAAAACAAATATCCGCAACTAAAAATATATGCATGAACATTCATGTCGAGAGAGCCACACGATATTTTTAAACCAAATATTAGCTTGATGAAATTGTATATTATGTTCTTTCTATCAAAACATGTAGTCATCTCGATGTGCAGAGTCAATTTTGCATATTATATCCAATCATTTCCTGATGATATTGGACAAATTGTTTACAGATATATTTAACCAACGGTATTATAGCAAATGGCAGAATATCGAACAAATCAAATAGACCAGAAGACTAAATTTGGTACCAAATAGAGTACAGCCTATACAACATTAGACGAGTGAGGAAAATAGATAAGTAACAATTTGAAGAATAAGTCGTAATGCAACAAAAACTACCGATAGAGTGCATGCAGAGTATAGATGCCACAACCAATCGTATTATGAAATATTGAGAGAAATACCACTTTAGAAACAAGAACAAGAGGAAAGCGGAAGATCAACCGAGACTGCTGGCCTCCTCTAGTTCTTGACTGAACTTGGTGGTGACATTCAAAACTGCGGACTTCACAGATTTACTCTGGTCAGCTCCGGTTTAGATTCTTGAACACGAAATACCAACGCTGCCGATAAAACAAGTCAAGTTATTGTTTTCAACATGACGTCGTTATCCAAGATAAAACAAGCTAAGGATCCTTGTGATATGAGTGGTGAGAGAGTAAACCACAGTCACGTGAGTGCCACAAGCCTCAAATGAGTGGAAAAATCATGAGTGTCGTGTCACATGCCACCAAAAGTGAGAAGAGTGATTAGAGTGTGACCCATACTAACAATCCATCATACAACTCTCTCTCTCTCTCTCTCTCTCTCTCTCTCTCTCTCTCTCTATTATCGTTTTTATAAGGTACCCAAGATAGATCACCCTCTACAAGTAACACACTACAAGATCTCCAACCACAACTTGATAACAAGCTCACCTTTAAGATCTTTAACAACCTTGACCAAGGATATGACACCGGAGACCCAACCCCATACAAGCACAAGACCGTGGGTACATCTCTCTCCTTACATGAGGACGGAACTTCGTCGAAGATGACTCGTTTTCAAGCGGGGGGATATGATGCAGCCAATAACATGGCATTCACCATTGGTCCACATCATGCTACACCAACATTCCCGCAAAGGTGAATCCTTTCCATATTTCGCCCTTGAAAGGGTCGTATGGGAACCTAGAGGGGGGGGGGGGTGAATAGGTGCTTCTTCAAATTTTCTTCTTTTTCAAATTAGGGTTTGACAAGAAAGGCAAATTCTCTAGATTATGCAACTAAGGTGAATTTACCTGTATGTCAACTAGCACCAACAAGCATAACACTAAGCAAGAACAAGTAAAGTAAAGTGCAGTAAAGGATAGAAGTAACCAAAATGGTAGACGCACAGACATAATGATTTGTTTCTCGTAGTTCCTTACTTTTGAGGGAAAGTACGTCTATGTTTGGAGAGGGGGTGGTTTCAAACCACCAACACCACCCGATGAACCTCACCCCAAAGGGTTCGATTCACCTCTTCCACTATATCGGCAACCTTCGAGGTGGAAGCTGGCACCTTTACAACAAGTTCGGGGCACACATCCACAACTTAATTGGAGGCTCCCAAATACAAGCAAGCTGTAAAACAATCAAAGACAAGCTTGTAAGAACCAAATCAAAATCTAGGGTTTCCAAAGAAACACTAGAGCATGGAGGCCCTCAAGTGAATGAGGGGGAAATGAAGATCTCTCTTGGTGAAGCTGTAGATCAAGGCCTCCTCCTTCGATTCTCTAAAGATCAATGACTTTGGATGGTTGGATGAAGAGATATTGTTGATTTGGTGGCTCAAATGGGGTTGGTGTTCTTGAGTGGGTCGAGCAGCTGGAGGAAGGGTATAAGGTCCCTTATTTACAAGCAGCCCCTCCACTGAACCGTTTTTTGACCATTGGAGAAAAGTCAGACCGGAGACTCTAGCCTACACACCGGAGATTCCGGCCCATCTCCGTACCAGCCTCCGGACCAATAGCCAGACTGTCCCAGCCCTGCTGCGAGCCAAGTGGGACGGAGACTCCGGTCCAGCGGCACCAAAGACTCTGGTCTAAGGTCCACACCGGTGACTTCGGACTAGTGTCCGGACCTTGCTCCGGACCCCCTATCAAATTGTCCCATCAAGAAATATGTAGCCCCCTCCGGGAATTCCTGCGGAAACTCCGGTCCACACCGAAGACTCGGTCCAAATGCATCGAGACTCATCTGAATTCCCAGAAACATGTAAATCTTGCAGGAAACTTCCCGTAGAGTAAGGGCCCTTTTCACTTTTTATTATATCAACCTGTAGACAGTAACATACTATAAAATGATCTACTTGTTGTTAACGAACACCAAAAGTGATTATGACATTAAATGTCCTTTCAATCTCCCCCTTTTTGGTGTTCGTGAAAACAAGAGATTTTGCATGGAATAATTTGCAGTAAGATAATAAACCTCCCCCTGACTATGTGCATTAAGGTAAACAAGTAAATCATGCATGATGGGTGGTACATGGATAAATCACATAGTTCTCACATGAGTTACAATAATATAGGTGCAACCACATAGTCACACACAAATAGCAAATAGTCTCGCAAGCACATAAGGCAAATAAAAGGCGAAGTTCAAGATAGCAAATAAAACATCAAATCCAAGCCCAAACCCATGCAAATCCCGATGACAATGTCTTCTCCCCCTTTGGCATTGAAATGTCGAAAAGGGAAAAACCTAAGCTAGCGCCCCAAGGGATTAGTAGTCCTCGTCGTCATCATCCTCATCCTCATCCTCCTCATCCCTGTCCTGATCCTCATCACCCTCATCATAGTCCTGATCATCCTCTAGAGCTGCAGGTCCTTTGCCATGAGGGCGAGAATAGGAGGTACCCTGGTACCCATATCCAGAGGTGACATCAGAAAAGGTCTTCTAGTCCACCAAGCTGTCATGTTGGGCATTCCATGCCCTAGAGGAAAGAGTGTAGTCCGACTCAGTGGATTTTTGAGCGCCATGCTCATCATTGTACTCATCCTCTCCTTCCTCATCATCCTCTTCACCCTGAGCCTTAATCTCCTTGAGAAGCTTCTCAATGCGCCTGTTGCTCTTGTAGAAGGCATATTGTTGCTTGCGGATGTCTACATTCATGCAACAAAGGGTCCTCTCCCAGAATGTGGCCTTATTGACCTTCTCATGTACATAGTCATGTGTCATGGGAGGTAGAGGTGCATTGGAGGCACTCTTCCTCCGAGCCCTAGTAGGAGAGGGGGCTCTCTCAGTCTCAGTGATCTCCTCCTCCTCATTGCCATAAGAGCGTCTAGGAGGAGGCCCCATGTGCCCCTTCTGCTGCAGTGATACTAGAGTGTGCTCGGTAAGGTTGGGGGCCAAGGCAAGTGGGGAACCATGCTCCTGTGAGTCGATGAGTCTCATGAAAAGTGGTGCAAATGGAGGATACTTCTTGAACAGTATAGCATGGAACATCTCCTCAAATATGAAATCCATCACATCAATAGGATTTGCATCTGCCTCGGGGCCAGCCATGTGAATCCTGTGTGTATGATATAGCAAGTTGACTAGACCACATATGATGCCATCATCATTTCCAGCACTCGGGTAAATGGTATGACGGAATATCCTCAACATCATATTGTAGAGGGGCTTGAGTCCTTTGGACCCCCCTACAACACCCTCGCTTCCATACAGAGGGGCAAGCTTGTTCTTGTTCTCCCCAAGAGCTACAGAGTGCATGCGCATCCCAACATGAGTGGACACCCCATGGAAGGTCTCGAAGATAAGATTAGCAAAGTCGTAGAAAGTTGCCAAGCAACGGGTGGTTCCAGTCATCCAAGTCATGGTCCTGGCTTGGTCAGATCCAAACACAATAGTGGCGTAGAACTGCTGCACAAGTGTGATGTTGTAGTCTTCACGTAGCTCCATCAAGTTGAACAACCCTAACTTCTCGCAAATCCACAGTGCATCAGAGAAGTAGGGGTTGATCCTCATCTGCTCAACAATCATATATTTCTGGGGGCACATAGGTGACTTCTTGAGCACATCGTAAATGTCTGTCATGAACACAGCCTGCTCCTTCCTCCAAAAGCGTGGATCATCGATGGTACGTGGCAAGTCATAGGAATCAGTCTTCCGCAGCTCATGGTACTCTTTCTTTGACATGTGGGCCAAAGACTGAAGGTTGTCATACTTTGCCCTCTTGTCACGCCTCTCATCCTCAGCCTTTTCCTGCTCCCTCCTCAAGTAAGCTGCATCACGGGCCTGCTGTCTCATGTTGGATGGTGGCACAACATACTGCCCTTCCGACTCATCAAACCGCGGAGTAGCCCGCCTTGCTGAGGACTTAGTGCGAGGAGGATGACAAGAACCAGCACCTGTGAAAATCAATGAGGGAGATAGCATGGAGGTAGGCATACATGTCCCAAGAATGCAGCACAAGAGCCTTGAGGCATTACTGAACCTGTTTGAGTCACCCCACACCGGAGTCTCCGCAACTCACACCGGAGTCTCCGGCTCAGACCGGAGTATCCAGCCCTGGGGCTGGAATCTCTGGCCGGGAGGCTCAAGCATGACCTGGGAGGCTGCTGGAGGGGGTGAATCTAACAGATCGGGCAAGTCAACAAGACTAATGTACTAGTGTGCACGCATACAAGTGATTCCAATGGATAAAACAACACCAATCCTCAAAAACAAATCAAGGGATGAACCCTAGGAGAAAAAGAGGAGAGGTACCAAATCTATCCATGGGATTGATTCCACCAGTGGAAATGACCCAATGGAGGAGAGGAGGAGGTTGGCCGGCGACACGGCGGATCCCGGGGGCTTCTTGACCTCTGGGGAGGAGTTTTGTAGGAGGGGCGACGTGTTTGAGAGTGGGGAACGAGGGGGGATGAATGAAAATGATGTTTTAGTTCACCCCGTCCTCCCTTTAAGTGGAAAAAACCTTCTGGACCGGAGACTCCGGTGCGAGCGCACCAGAGATTCCGGTCCTCCTCGACCAAAAACTCCAGGTTTTGTGTTTGGGGACATATATGAGAGAAAGAGTCCACCACATACAAGTCATTTTCGACGTACCCAACAAAAGCGACCTTGAGAGACTTGCTCCACATGAGGACCACAATATCATCATCAATAAAGACGGCAAAGCCCATCTTTCCAAGAGCACGAACTGAAAGTAAATTATAACCAAGGGTCTCAACAAGCATGATGTCCACAAGTGTAATATCGTGGGCAACCACTACCTTGCCAAGACCCATTACCTTAGACTTTGACTTGTTGGCATATGTCATGAATATTTGATCATCATTTGGCCTTAATTCCTTGACAATAGAAGAGCTTCCAGTCATATGAATTGTGCAACCACTATCAAGCACCCACTTTGACCCTCCGGAAGCATAGGTATACAAAAGATCAAGTTAGTTTTTAGGTACCCATCTTTCAATGGGTCCTATTTTGTTAGCAACAAGGGTCTTGGGGACCCAAATAGACCACGCAATATAACCATAAAATGGGCCAACATATTGTGCATACACATCACCATAATAATCATGCATTAAAACATATTGAGGGTTAGCACTTCCCGCAAAATCATCATGAGACATAGTTTTGCCACTTGTGGTCTTACTACCCCCAATGGCCTTGTCCTTTTCTTGTGCGGGCTTGGCCTTCTTCTTGTTGTTGTTGTTCTTCTTCTTGGCTTTGGAGACAAAGCCAATGCCCCCTTTCTCACCATTTGACCTTTGCTTACTCAAGAGGTCATGAATGGACTTGTTTCCTTTTGTAAAGGTGGCCTTAGATATCTCCCCCTTCAACCTAGAATTTTCTTCAAGGATAGTTGTACTACTAGAGGGAATGAAATTACTAGGTGAAGGAATATTGGTCAATTGTGTTTGAAGCTTTTCATAGGACTTTGTGAGTGACAAGAGTTCACTTTCCAAAGCCTTGTGAGCCTTGTCAAGCAAACTAAAGTCCTTGGCAAGTTTTTCATGAACTACATCAAACTCAATCTTGTCCTTTTTAGCCCTTTTATATTTAGCAATAGCATGGTCTCGTTCCTTAACGAGTTTATTCACAATTAAATCATTAGTCCCATCAAGCCCTTCAAGTTTTAGTTCAAGGGACATCCTAGTCTCTTGTTCTTCTTCTAGAGCATTATTTAGGGATTCTACCTCAATCATGTGTTCTCTTCCTAGTTTACATCTTTCATCAAGAAGATCTTGGGTGTGAGAAAGTTGATCGAAGAGGTCCACAAAATGTCTCTTGTGTTCCCCTTGCAAGTTATTCATGAACTCATCAAAAGCAATTATTTCCTTTTTGACCTCAAGAGACATCTCATCAATTTCATCATTAACTAAGGAAGTGGGGTGAGATGATGATGATACCTCCGTTCCTCTTGCCATAAGGCAAGTGACGTTCTTGTTGGGAGTATTCTCATTTGGAGAATCGAAGAGGGAGAATGTGGTAGTAGAAGTAGTGGCTAGAGCAGCCACACCACTTGATGTTTCTTACTCATCATCTTCATCATATTCATTGTCGGAGGAGAACTCTTAATGAGTGATCAATACAATTTCACCCGACTTCTTATTGATGGTATTCTTCTTGATGAAGGGTTTCTTGTAAGGAGCTTTGGAAGTTTTCTTCAACACAAGTTTACCCCCATGATCTTCTCTCTTCTCATAGGGACAACCCGCCACAATGTGATAGCGGTCACCACAATTGAAGCAAGTTCTCAATTTAGTGACATTGTCTCTTCTTCCATTTGGGTTGCTTTTTCATTGCATTTCCATCTTGGACTTGGCGAGGTTCTTCCAAAAGTTCTTTGCATAGAAATCCATATATTCACCATGAGCAATCTTAACATCATCGGGGTGGCTCATGGAGAGGCCTTCATCACTATCATGTTCATCCCCATGTTCCACAACTTTGGACTTTAATGCAAGGTTGACAACATTTCTCATTCCAAGGGCTCGAGCATGAGCATCTTTGGCATTCTTGGCGGCAACCTTAAAAGAGGCCATCTCTTGCATAACTTCATTGGAGGTCATGAGGTGATAGTTCTGTCTTCCTTGTAGGCTCTTCAAGTCGGTAGGCTCAAAAGGCATGAGTGCACTCACATATTTCCTTTTTATCCAAGAATCATCCACATGTGAGGCACCCACATTCCTAAAGGCGGTGGTGGTGGACTTGAGCCTACGATACATATAAATTTTGCAGGAAACTTCCCGTAGAGTAAGGGTCCTTTTCACTTTGCATTATATCAACCTGTAGATAGTAGCATACTATAAAATTATCTACTTGTTGTTAACGAACACCAAAAGTGATTATGACAGTAAATATCCTTTCAGCCCTCTTTTGGTTATCATGTGAATGGGATCCTACTTGAGACAAATGTTTATGATATGACTAGGTCCTTGACCATGACACCAAGAAGAGAAGACAAGAAGACCCCAGAAACCGATACCCCCAAGAAAGAGGCCTGGAAGCGAAGGAAGAAGAAAGCAGCTGAAGCATACTCGGAGTCTCCGGCCCCTCTAGACCAGAGTCTCCGCCGAGCCTGGAGTCTCCGCCCCTAGGCATCCGGAGTCTCCACCCGAGCCTCAACCCGCCCCGGCTTCAAGGTCCTGGAGTCCACCTGGAGTCACCGCCATCCAAATGGAGTTCCCGCCCTGACCCGGAGTCTCCTCAACATGATGCCGGAGTCTCCGCCCCAAGTGAATAGGCCTGGGAGCCTAGCAGCTGGGACTGGCCCATGTAACGGCCAGAACTTCTTGTTTATGTCTAAACTACCCCTAGCTAGTGGATGGTCTATAAATAAGCCCCCACTCCCTCCTTGAAACCTTAGAGTTGAATATGAATGAATGCTTGTTCCTAACCCTAGATGGGAACCCCTCTCTATAGTTAATGTATGAATTGTACAAGGCCTTAGAGTTTGGTGTTCGTCTCCAAGTCGTCAAGACCCTCCTCAAGTGTTTGGTCTCTCCCTATCAAGGATTCTAGTAGTGTTAGGTCTCGCCCTTTGGGATTCTACTTGGTTGCTACTCTATCTTATTGATTGGGTTTCTATCATCCGCTTGTCGATCTCTCCTATGGTGATTCTACCTCACGGTCTCTCGCTGAGGATTCTATTGGATTTGTTGTTTGAACCAAAGGGAGCAAATCGAATTGGGTGTGTTTGCATGCGTTTGTATCTTTACCTTGTATTTGTGTTGCATTCATCGTGTTTCCCCTCGCTTTCCACCTCAAATCCATGAACATCGGGACACCCTAGGGTCAATCCTACAAGGGATGCCATATCAATATCAAAGGGTGTCGATTTTAGATTGACATATTAATAGTTTTTTGTAAATAATTGATCAAACTTACATAGTTTGACTTTAATAAAAATATAAGCCTTATTCGCTGGAATAGAGGTAGTAGTACTTCATGAGACCAAATTTGGTCCAAAAATGATAGCAAAGTCTCCAGTGAAATGTCGGTCATCAAGACAACTTTACGAATCTGCATCTAATAAATCACTAAGCAAGCTAGAAGAGGATTTCTAAAAAGTAATACCAATTGTAGGAGAGCAAGATCGGGCTGCAGATTGTACGCCTTGATCGTTTCATTATTTGAGTATATTTATACACATTAGAACTTGGAGACTAAATTAGCCTAGGTTGTTTTTAATCTATACATAGAAACCAATGGTAAAACTTGATCTTGCGTGGGAACACACCATCACCGATGTGATGTATTGTCCTAAACTCCATGAACATGGGCATCGACAAGTGTTTGGGGGATGACCCCAGGTAGGGTCAAGATAGCGGAAAGAAGGAATGAGCCTTTCTTACCACAGGCCGAATTATAAGCTAAGTCGGCTGAGTCATGTAAGAATCGGCCGAATGATCCATGGCATGACAAGAATCGAGTGATTAACACCTTACTCGGCCGACGTGTGAATTGAGTCGGCCGAATATGATTGATCAGTTCGTATGCAGGTGAAGGCCGAGCCGAGTTATGCGAGATGAGGCCGAGTAACGGGAAACTTATAGGAGAAGGAGAAGGATCCCAGAGTCAAACCCTAGTTACTGGCAAGGAGGAATCTACACAGGGCCAAGCATTAAGGACAAAGAGCAGAGCTACAGAGGGGCAGATAATGGCCTCATTCTTTGCATCATTGGCAGGGGCACAAGAAGAAAACCATACCATCGTGGGATTACCACTATGCACACTCCGATAAGGAGGCCCCATAGTGGTCATCTCAAATACAAAGGCCACAAAATTACAAAGAGCACAAATAGAAGATTGCTAAGTAAGCCAATAGAGCAATAAATCATATCATATGACTAACATGTCCATAGTGTCACAAACCAAAGTAAACCATCATCTTTCTAAATCATCTGCTAACATAAAAGGTACCTAGAGATTTTATATTAAAGATACAGACGGACTAGTGGAGATCCATAGCGATGGACATCATGGAGTTATGGTTTTTGATCTTTCATTTTTGCCTTTGTGGTTTGGGTTATAAAGCGTGAACTTAAAAAGGATCACCCTGGTTTCACATCACACTAGCTACTGTAGTGTACATACTAGTTCTCAATTTTTTTACAAGAATAGACATATCTATTATCCTTCTTCTGCGATAAACTTAAGTAGTATTAAAAAGGAAAAAAAATCTAAAGTTCTTAATTCACATTTGTGCCGATGATGAATTATTTCTCTTGGCAGGTCCAGAGCTTTTGTGATAGTGTTCATGTTCATGACTTCCATATTGTCTACAGCTTTTTTTACAAGGTTCTGGTGCTATACTTTCAAGGTCATCAGGCTGGTATGCATATTAGTGAACATTATTGAATATATGTACTTCCCTTATTCTTCCTTTTTGATAGCCAACGCCCTGCAACTTGTACTTAGGTGGGCAGCTAGCCAGCTACTAACTATAGATGAGATTAAAAAGGACCTTCCTTCTCAAATATTAAGTGGTCTATTCCTAATTCTCGAAAACGCTATGCTTTCTTGTTCACTAATTGGTGGAAAGCTTAGACTCACTCAAAATTATTGACTGCTCGTGCACCCCTGCAGGAGCAACCCCACCTAAGTTGTCCATGGTTCACCTTGCATCCCTGTGGAACCAGTGACTGGATGAAGCTGCTGCTTTATAAATCGGGAGATAAGGATCGATCTCTGCAGTACCTGTCAGCATGGTTATCTGTGGTTGGCCAAGCAGTAGGATTGAAAATCCCGCCTAAACTTTACTGCAGTTCATAGATTCACCGTTATTCAGTATGTAGCATTACTGTCAAGTGGCTGTGGCTGTGCCCATGACAATTATGGCGACCGAACTGGAGATTGCTCACCTCTTATTGTGTAGGTTCAATCGTTTCTCATATTGGCTACGCTTGAAAATTTCACCACTATGTAATGTGTAAATGCCTACTTTTATTTCGTTTGTTAGAGTGTCATGATTGCATAGCCTTTAATAACTTCCCAGGAGTGCAAGGGCTTGCATTGAACTTATGTTGCCTTAAACCATTCCTTCGTTGCCTTTCCACCCTTTGGCACATACTTGGTTTCAGTAAAAAATGAGTATCTATAGTTGAAAATAACTGACATTCTAGAAAGTAACAGCAGGCGAAGGAAACAGATGGTGCGGAATAGATTAAGCTATTGGTATTAGTACATTGGCACGATTCTAGTACTTAGTAGATATGGAGTAGAATGTAACAGCAGATAGTATGAATAACGTCCTAAGTTCGCTGCATATATATGAGATGTCTGTGTGCTTCATTCCGACGTGTTCGCTCTACATACATCATATGTTTTCACTCAGAGAAAGAGTGGAAAAGGCCAAGGGGGCATGTCAATCTGCAATGCACCAAAACCCATCCGAGGATATATACCAATGCTTCTTTTTTGGAAGGGGGGATATAAGTGTTCAACACCTGGAGATGTATATGAGGTCTCCATCTTACTGTTCCATTCCTACATGAATCCATCAGATGATCTACGAGCAACATCAATGGTGTCATCTGGACCATCCCCTTGGCGTTCTTCCTGGAAGAACCATCACCTACTCATGGCCTCCTGTTTTTTTTCCGAGAGTACCGTAATTTTATAGAAGGCACGCACGCACGCACACACGCACACACGCACCCACACACACACACACCCACGCACCCACACACACACGCACACGCACACGCACCCACACACACACCCACCCACCCACGCACCCACGCACCCACACACGCACCCCCCCCACACACACAACACACACACACACACACATCATCCGATATAGGTACCATATGATTCCATAATATCCACGTCGTTGCTTTGCTGGTATTATTCTGCTAACGGCGTCCTTTGCCATCCATCCAAATAGCTGAGCAGAGGACGTATGAAATGTCATTTGTATTATTCTTTTGTGTATTTCACTCCACAAACACATGTCTATGGTATGCAATTTCCTTCGCGTCTTGCACCACAATCACACGTATGTGGTTTGCAACTTCCTTTGTATCTTGAACTCCACAATCACACGTATGTGGTTTTACAAAAAAAACAGCCTGTACCAATGGATGCCATAACAGTGTGTTTATGGATTTCTGTACTTTTCTATCTTCGTTCTCGCGACACGATACCATAGCCACATGTTTGTGGTTTCCCGCGTGCTTCTATCATGGTTCCTGTGAGGCAGCTGCAAGGCAATAACCTGAGCGCAAAATGACTCTGTGGAGCAGAAAACTTCTCCACAAGAATATGTGCCTTCTCATTGCCGACTTTTTGGTCTGGTTGGTTTGGCATGTGGAATATGGTATCACTGTATGACGCTGTTGTACCTCTCGTGCATGTAGACCATACAACTACACCAAACTTGGAGGTGGTCTCGTGTGGTGTTAGCATTGTGATAGTATATTCTTTATTTAAAACTTCTAATTTGGTGTGAGCATGTTGAATATGTGGTGAAAGCAAAATATCCCAAAAAAATTATAGTGATAAAAATGATTTGGAAGGTGAAAACTTGATAGTTCTACGAAGCCACTAAGATGGAAAGTTGAAGATACCGAGGAGGTGTAACAAGGCGTGAACATAAAAGTAATCACTAACGTCGAGACAATGATATAGACTCAACCGACCAGTTCAATCTGCCTACTCACTTCAGATGCCACTGTGCATATTTTACGCGCATAATCAGCAAGTCGGTTAATTTTTTTTTGACAGCCAAAAAATCCACACATTTGTTCGACACATATATAGTGTATTTCAGACGAAATATTTTATAAATATTTTTGTCTCTTTCGAAGAATTTTTCATCCGTAAGTGATGTTATCATGGAGTGATACATATCCTACTAGAGACATTATTGGCCAATAGAAAGTTCACAGGATTATTAGAGACTAATTGTATATAAATACCAACAAGTGCGTATTTAGTATTAGATGGTAAACCAACAATTGATAGTAGTAGTGCTATTTATTAGAAGCGCGGGATATTGAAAGGTGATTTATAGACTGGTTGTAGCCACGTGGACGACGATAAACAAGGGGAACGAAAGATTGAATTTAAATGGAAAATTTAAACAGACATGAGGGGCACGATTCCCCTCGTAGCACGGACATGTATCGTCATTGTCAGAGATGTCGATGATGACAACGTTCTTCCCATTATCATCGCCTTCCGGTATGTTGCTGGTTTACTTGACTTTGACAGATGGCCCTCTCATTTCGTAGTCTGCGACATTGTGGATGGCTTCGAGCCAACAAACCGGGTTGTCGGATGAGTGGAACCTGCGCCCATAAATATTAGTCAATTATTTTTAAAAATGGACGGCTTCAAGCAATGTATTGTCGGATGAGTGGAACCTACACCCATAAAGATTAGTTAGAATTTTTTTAAACAGAAATGGATATGCTCAAATAGACGTATGCGGTGAAAAATATCAAATGTCATACCTGCCTCACGCTCTCGATAAGTTCCCGATGAATAAAAATATGCGCGATTTGTGTTAACAAAACAAGAATGTGCTCTCTCTCTCTCTATGTTGGAGAGGACACCAGTTATTGGTTTGTATGTTGGTGGGTGTGAAAGGTAAAGAACACACGCTATGGCAAATGACAAGGACGACGAAAGAATTTGTGCTTATGGATGCATGCATTGTTTGCATGTAAAGCCGACACCATGCTCCTGATACAACGGCCGTTAGTTTTCTACTAGCTCTGTAATGCAACCGTCAATCTCTTTATGCTCTCGTTAGACTAATCCTACGGTGGTGCGGGTATGCACAACTAGCCTCATAGACAGTTGCATATATATATATATATATATATATATATATATATATATATATATATATATATATAGAGAGAGAGAGAGAGAGAGTTGAGCGTTTCAGTTTCTCAAAAAATAAATAACAGCGCTACCGCGATACGGTTCGTGCCCGCGACGGCACCAAAGTTTTCAGGCCAAAGCAATATGTGTGGGGTCTGACAATTTTATCATTTTTCCTTTCTTTTTTTGGAAGTTGCCTTTCCAGTAAGATCGTGTCGCGTGAGAGCCCTAAAACCTCACGATTCACGCGATAGATTGAACTAGAAAAAAGTTGAGTGTTACATGTTGATAACGAGTTTCTCTCCCCCACCCCACCCCCTCCTCCAATTTTCAGTGCAATCAGGAGCGTGGTAAGAGCAAGTTTAATAGTATAGTCGATTGTTGGCTATAAGGTGTTGCCACATCATCTATAGTCAGCCATATAGCTAACATGTACAATAACTAAACAAAAGGATGTACTACTTTATTAAAGTGTGGCTCATCTTTCATTTTACAAAACATCTAGGACCATGTGCTAAAACTGGTGTTTTATTTTACAGTCGGCTTATCTTCTCTCTCCTCTTTTCTCTTCCAACTTAGCACAAATATTATAATTTATTTCTTATAGCCAGCTAATAGGCTCTATTATACTTGCTCTAAGGGATCTGAACTTGGCAATTGAAACGGAAATCAAGAAAGGGAATAAAGTGACTAATGGGGACTAAAACCGTGTGGTAAATGGGATGGGGTTGTTAGACCTGACCGTGTATGAATCATTTTGAGAGGTTTAGGGTGTGTTTTTAAAATAATCGTCCCACGCCTTTCACTGCTGCTGTTAACTAAGCACTTAGCTACTTAAATGGTGTCATGTTCTTGAAAAAATCACCCACAACTCATCGGTTTATGATAACGTGTAGTTGATCGCTAGCAGCCAAGATGGAATCAACCAAATTGCCGCACCTGGTCACAGGGAATCAATTTTGGGAGGTCCGTTGCTGCAGTCTGATGTTTTTGACAACTTAGTTGAATGTGTGTGCTGTCACGGGCTCTTAAATACTTTTGCTCATCGCACATATAAAAATAAATAATGTGAAAATTCTAGTGTATGAAAAATATGGTCCAAAAACATTAAAATAACACATTTTAAAGTATATTTGATTAAAAAATACTACCACCTCCGTTTTATTCAATATTATACTCTCTATGTACCAAAATAGATGTCTCAGATAGATTCATCCAATTTTTAACAAATATGAGACATCTATTTTAGAACAGAGGGAGTAGAATGTTTTGACAAACTAAATTAGTTTTTTAAACCATTCTATGATATGGAAAAGATCAAGTATATATAATTGGATGTTGCACAGAAAGCAATGATCTTACAAATAGTCTTTGTATTTTTGTTGGAAATGAGCGTTTTTATTACCCTGAGTAATATTTACACCCGTCATCTACATAACTAAGATACACACAGCTTCACAAACCACACAACTAGAGAATAAATAAAATAGACTAATATTACAAATATTGCTAAAGAAAACAGCATAAAGCTATGGAAGATCAATCCGTAAATCATGTGGCCATCCATGTCAGAGAAAATATGCCTCGCCGCGTCCTCCAATCGCGTACACCCCTCTACAAACAAGTCGCAAAACTCTATACATATCCATAGCGACCAAATAATGGCAAGTGCTTCCACCCTAAACAAAATCCTGTATTTATCATCTATCCCATGTGAAAGAACATGTTGGGCCCCCATGCGTGGTTTTGGTAATTAATGACAATCTTTATGGACTAATGTGTGTATTAAGTTATACTTGTAGGATTTGTCCATTGGCATCGCTTGGAGCATGTGTTGGCTTCAAGGTCGATGAAATGCAAAGAAGATATGTTGTACAAGCTCAATATGCGAGGTCGATGATGAGGAATTAAGAAATGCGTTCCATCTTGAGAAGGGCAAGATCGTCTACATCGAGCTCAAGTGGAATGCTCAAGGCAAAGGTATAATCTTGATAGGTTTTCCCTTTTGCCGGTCTCATGTTTTGTGTGGGAGACCGGGTTTAGGATAGATAACCGTACTATCAAGAGAGTCTCTCGAATGAGTAATTCGGTCACATCGTTCGGAGAGAGCTCAAACCTTTGCATACTTGCATCATCGTATTTGGTTGTTATTTGGTCTTATCCATGTGAGGATATAGAGCTTGTGGTAATCTCCACAACAAGCTCTTGTTCATCAAAATCGGATCTCCCATATGTATCTTGTTGCGATTTTGATTTACGCGACTTTTCGATTTCTCACCAAGTGAGGTATTGTTGCCTGTCAAAACCCACCGGCGAGCAGCGACGAGCAACACGAAGAGCCAGGAGGCTCCCAGAACTGCTGGTGGGCCCTGGTCCCTCGGGCAACGGCCCGCAAAGACACGCCCCGGCTTGGTTCAGGCGTGCCACACCTATACCGGTCGAAGGTGATGGATTGCTTCGATCAGTTTCCTGCATGGTAAACAAGTATACGTAAAATTCGAGCCGTAACTGGCTCCCAGGTTTCCCTGTGAATCGGCTCCTGGAGCCGATTGTCCCATGGTTCTGCATTGGATCTATGATAACATGGGGTTTTGCTTCATCATTACAAGTTAAATTGATCTACGATAGTTTAACGTTTTCACCACGTAATTGGAACGTCCTACATGTAATTGAGCCTGGTAGATACAAAAGATAATAGAAAACTAACCCTAGAGAAGGCCTAACAACCGACGTAAAGTCAATTCCCGGAACAACTCCTCTCGAGTTAGCGAACCATATCCTCACGTACCACTGGATCGTTCAACCCGTTTGCAAGGCCTGACTACGTGGATATCAAACTAAACCTTGGAGAACAAGGCATAACTATAACAGATCGAATCAACTGAATAAAGATCAAGCAAGATGCTACCCTTACACCCGGGACAAGGTGCAAAGGCAGCGAGATAACTAGAGGTAGCATAACTAAACAATCATAGCGAAAAGTACCGATGCTAACCTAAACAAATCTATGATAATAGTATTACTCGCCATCAACAAGGCTTCAGTACAAGTAACACCAAATAACGCATAAGCAGATACTGCCTAGATCGCAAGATGCGATCTAGGCAGCATGACACTTACCCGAAAGAAACCCTAGAAACAAGGGGTGGCGATGCGCCGAGATTGTCTTTGTTGTGAACGTGATTGTCCTCCTTTTCTCAATAACCTTAGGTACATATTTATAGTCCGGAGACTTTCTATCTTTGGAATAACTCTACAACTCTATCTCTTACCTAAACCGAAACGTAACCTACTACAATATGACATACGGGCAATTTAGCCCAAATCCACGCACAAGGCCGATCCAACAACACGTTGCATATATGTATCTTCCAAGCCCATCTTGATTACGGCCCATCTCCTCCTTCGGCCAAAATATGGCGATAACACATGCCCCCCTGGTTTTGGCAATAATAATTCCAAAACCACTCTGTTGATGTTTTTTTCTTCCCCCTTTTTTTTGTATCGGGTTACGCGTTGCAGAGCAGAATCGTCACGCCACCCCCTCATCATGATGCCCTGTCTTCTCAACTCCTTCGCAGTGCATGATTTGACAATTTTGGCACCACATTCTGGGAAACCGCTATGACATTGAACCGCCTCCCACTATTCCCCTTATTTAAATTCATCTGAGCAGTTTGCAGTCCCCATCTTCCTCCAGTAGCCAAAAAACCCTCTTCCTCCGCCGAAAAAACCCTCTTCCTCCGCCATGGCCTCCTCTTCTTCTGCCCTTTCCTCCCAATCTTCCAACACGATTAGCGACCGAGCCGACGCCGAGCACCCGCCAACGGCGGCAGATGAGACTCGCCCACAATGGTGGGACGAGAGGATTGAACTTCGCCGCTGGTCGGAGGACGACGAGTCCTGACCGACGGCGAGGGCCTGCAGTTCCTCGCCGACGGGAATGAGGCGGAGAGCACCGACGACGCCGGTCACTGGGATGGCGCCGAATCCTCCGACGAGGAGGAGGAGTGAGGAGGACACCTCTTCCGACGAGTACCACGGTGAAGCTTCCGCCGGTCCAGAGGACACCGAAGACGGCATTTACGAGGACGAGGAGGCTCATTGGCATCTTCAAAGAAGAATAAGACGCCAGCAGCGGCGATGACAAATGACAGACGACGGCGAAGACAGCGGCGACGACATCGGCCTCTAGATTAGGAACTAGTAGTAGTAGTAGTAGTAGTAGATTTCCTTTTGTAAGCAATCAGCTCCATTGTAAACAATCGTCTTTTGAATGAATGAAGATTGCTTTTCCAACTCAATTTTGCCGATAGTCAAAATAGGTCGATGCTCCAGAAGCCGATAATACTGTATCGGCTTTCACCACACTGCGCTCATACAGTCAACCAAGTCAAAGCTCAAAGAGCCGATGGTAAAACATCGGCTTTCAAAAAACGTTGACAAGGTCAATTTTGGTCGCATACTTAGACAAATCTGAGCGGCCACTTCCGCTTTCAAACGGTAGCTCGACCCTCTTCAAAAAGGGCGACCCAGATCTCCAATTGCTCACCGACCAGATCGAGCTCACAGCGACAAGAACCCTCGATCCCCAACTGCATAGATCCATCTCCGCCGGCAAACTAGATGGCGGAATCATCCAACACCAACCCAGCGGTCTCCGGTCTGAAGGTACGCCTACTCCTCGCAGTATGAACACGGTGCTAGAATTAATGGCAAACACCTGAATTAATGCTTTATTCCACCATTAAATTTTTTAGGTTTCAGACATTCTGCTGCCGCATCCTTCTCTCCCAAATTCTCTCTGTCTTGGCCCCCGTACAGAATCTAGTCCTGCTCATCTGATCTCTTGCGAAGCAAACAGAATCCCCTTCGTAAGCCAAGACCTAGATTTGAACTCTTGGGCCGATCGTCATGATCCCGCCTAATCCCTGAACATTGGGTCTCTTGGTTTAGCAGGGTATCTAGAGCTTACCAATCCCAATGGGAAACCACGGGAATAGCCGATGCCTTGCATTTGTCATTGTCTCCTCTTGAGAAACATGAAAATCTCCTAAAAACCATCGGCTACTTCTAGTCTGACGCTCTGAACTGCTTCATGTTCGGTCATGGCCCCATGTCACCAACTCTGTTAGACGTGGTGATGATTACTGGTCCGATGTTACATCACCCAGCCCTTCGCTTTTAAGTGACCAAGGTCCCCTACAAGTCGCCTTCCAAAACAGATCGCACGAACTGGGTGCCTACCCAACGCCATATGAAAACTAAAGGCCTCACACACGAGAAAGAACACACAGCCTTTCTCAACTTCTTGGAACATTTCATATTCTCGTGGCCCTTCCCTTGCTCCAACCAAGAATTATCTCTCCTTAGCCTCACGAGCTTGCAAAGGCACTCAACTTGGCATCAAAACTGTTCCTTGGAGAGGTCTATCGATATCTCCGTTGATGTCTGTCAAACTGTTCTCCGCATAGCATAAAAACAGGAGGTCCTTGGTGGTTCATTCAGCTATGGGCTCACTGTATTTTCAAAACCACGTCCCAAACTTCCCCTTTTGGCGAGTTGCACCTTTCCATGTCAAAGGAGCAGATCCGATGCACCTATGGCCAAGCTTTGTATAGGCTGCCAGTAGTAAATCGATCCTCAGAAGCATCCAAGTGGTTCAAGACTTTCTTTCAAGGCCTGGACAATCCTATCTTCTTTCCCTACATGGAAGAATCGGAACATTTTGAAAATCCAATCTCCTTCAGGCTAGACAACTTTGCCGATGACACCAGCACTCGACAGCTCTTTTCCACTGTGATCCGCCCCTGTTTCCTTCCAGTTGGCATGAGTACATCCAACAGAATAATCAAGCTGGTATGAATTCTACCAAATGTCGTAGTGGCTCGGCAATTTGGCCTTGGACAAGTACCTCCCCATTTCTTTCTCCACCACCTTACAGAGAGCAGAGCCGACCTGCCTGATCCTCTCACCAGTCAAAGGTGTTATTCCTTCTTTGATGCTCTGACCATCCCAATTCCTAACGACCTCACCTTCGCCTCATCAACCGATGGCTTTGAAAACTGGTGGTCGATGTGGAAGACTCATGCCTTCAGGAGAGCTCTGGGACCGTTGCTGAAACAGCTCGATGCTGACTATGATATCCCCGTGGAACAGGTACCACTACTTGTACATTTTCTTGATGCAGCTCACACATGATTCTTCTACTAACCCACTCTCTCTTTTTGCAGCAACAAGATGGTCCTGAACCTACGCACAGTGATGGCTCCCCATTCGAGTTCTTTCCGCCAGCTCCTGTGGTTCTTTTCTGCAAAAACTCGCCACCTTTGAAAAAGGTCATAATGCAGAACCAGTCGATACCACCACAATCGGCTTCCAAGAACCAAGCAACTTCTAAGTCAGCTACCCTTCGAGTTCCAACTAAAACAAGAACGATGGTGAGGAAGGTGGTGTTATCGCCATATTTTGGCCGAAGGAGGAGATGGGCCGTAATCAAGATGGGCTTGGAAGATACATATATGCAACGTGTTGTTGGATCGGCCTTGTGCGTGGATTTGGGCTAAATTGCCCGTGTATCTGTATATTGTAGTAGGTTACGTTTCGGTTTAGGTAAGAGATAGAGTTGTAGAGTTATTCCAAAGATAGAAAGTCTCCGGACTATAAATATGTACCTAAGGTTATTGAGAAAAGGAGGACAATCACGTTCACAACAAAGACAATCTCGGCGCATCGCCACCCCTTGTTTCTAGGGTTTCTTTCGTAGAATATGTTGCCTAGATCGCATCTTGCGATCTAGGCGATTCCGCTATGTTATTTGGTGTTACTCGTACTGAAGCCTTGTTGATGGCGAGTAATACTATTATCATAGATTTGTTTAGGTTAGCATCGGTACTTTTCGCTATGATTGTTTAATTATGCTACCTCTAGTTATCTCGCTGCCTTTGCACCTTGTCCCGGGTGTAAGGGTAGCATCTTGCTTGATCTTTATTCAGTTGATTCGATCTGTTATAGTTATGCCTTGTTCTCCAAGGTTTAGTTTGATATCCACGTAGTCAGGCCTTGCAAACGGGTTGAACGATCCAGTGGTACGTGAGGATATGGTTCGCTAACTCAAGAGGAGTTGTTCCGGGAATTGACTTTACGTCGGTTGTTAGGCCTTCTCTAGGGTTAGTTTTCTATTATCTTTTGTATCTACCAGGCTCAATTACGTGTAGGACGTTCCAATTACGTGGTGAAAACGTTAAACTATCGTAGATCGATTTAACTTGTAATGATGAAGAAAAACCCCATGTTATCATAGATCTAATGCAGAACCATGGGACAATCGGCTCCAGGAGCCGATTCACAGGAAACCCGGAGCGATTCGGATCGAATTTTACGATACTTGTTTACCATGCAGAAACTGATCGAAGCAATCCATCACCTTCCGACCAGGTATAGGTCGTGGCACGCCTGAACCAAGCCAGACGTGTCGGAGTTTTGCGGGCGTTGCCCGAGGGACCAGGGCCCACCAAGAGTTCCGGGAGCCTCCGCTCTTCGTGTTGCTCGTCGCGCTCGCGGTGGGTTTTGACAGCAACACATTCTCGCACGCCTGGTGGGACCTTCAACAAGATCTCTGATCAACATCCGACGCGAGATGGGGATGACCGGTCACGCATTTACGAGCTGCCCGAGGAGCACAAGGCGAAGTATGATGACATCAAAGCTCTCTTCAAGCCGATCTCATCGGCTCTTTTGAGAGGACTGTAAGCATGGCATCGTGGAAAGGGTTCTCACCGAGGGTGCTCTTGATGAGGTGGATCTATCTGCTCCTTGAGGAGCGCACTGAGCTCTGCGGTGAAGTCAACTACATGGTGGCTCATTCTCTTCACCGCCATTCCGAGAGCCCGTGAATGCTTTCGAGCGGATCGCAGTCGTAGTCAAGAGATCATGAAACATCAGTACTCTCCTCGGGCCTACTCTAGGGACTCACCAGGAGAAAGGCCGCCTGCACCAGGCCACACCGCCATTCACACTTGCAGCTCCGAGCCACCAGTGGCAGCACGTCGTCTACAAGGTCGGAGGTGACCCAGCGATTGCCGCCTGTTTGAACCACCTAAAGAAATCCCACATGGATATGTGTGCACCTACGTGCCGGACTGCAATAACCTGACACGCACGAACCAGATTGCAACCGCAGGGATTTCTGGGGCAGGAGTTCCCGGAGCAGGGGCTTCAGGAGCAGGTGTTTCTGGAGCAGGGATGTCCGGCATGGACGCTGATAAACAGGCGTGGCTAGCCAAGTATGCCACCGGAACGAGTCATGAGAATTTAGCCCCTGCAGCTCAAACGGTGGAGCAAATCCGTACTATCCTGAGAGAGTCGCTTCGCCGAAGAGAAGGACAATCGGCTATTCAAGCCGTACTAACGAAGTTTGATCTCGATTCCGCCGCCCAAGTATCGGCTCCCGAGTTCTCAAGGTTTAGCGGATCGGAAGGGTCGAGCTCGAGCACGTGAGCCGATACCGCATGATTAGGCATGATTTCAGATCGGATCGATTCGCGTAAGGTTCTTTGCTCAATCTCTGCGGGACCAGCTTGGATGGTACACCTGCTACACGATTCGATCCAGACTGAAGCAACGGAAGAGCCCACATTCAAGATCATTCGGTTACCGAGGTGGCATTGCGCACTGCACAAAGTGCGGCAAAAGCGGGGAGAAACGATAGCCGAGTACATCCAGCGTTTCAGGACTGTCAAGAACTGATGTTATTCGGCTCATTTAACTGAGAAAGAAGCAGTCGAGCTGGCACTGTTGGGTCTCTCATCACCTGTCAAGGATCTGGCTTTCCAAGTAGAGTACAACTCATTGGCGCACATGGCCCAGAAGCTGACAATGTATGAACAGCGCCACCCTGAGTTGTACCAAGACAAGTTCAAACGTCCGATAGGCTTGGTCGATACAGAGGAAGAGGATCCTACACAAGACCAGGAGGTGGCCGTGGCTGAATGGGCTCGGGGGGGCAGATCCTGTGTCCTGCAAATGGGTGAAGCAGCAAGGGCCTGCAAAAGGGTTCGACTTTGATGTGAGCAAAGCTGAGCAGATATTCGATTTACTGCTGAAAGAAAAGCACCGGGTTACCAAGGCCACAAAATCCCTACGGCTCGGGAGATGAACGGAGACCATCGCAAGTGGCATCACTCGTTCTCCCACACCACCAATGATTGCAAAGAGCTACGTCGCCAGATCCAAACGGCGATAGAACAGGTCTCGATCCTTGGGATTCGCCATGAAAGTAGACACAAACCCATTTCCCAAGATCAACATGGTAGAACAGCCACTCCACGAGGCGCCGTTAGATTTCGTTCGATGTCAACATGGCAGGGCCTGTGTACCACCATGACACATATAAGGAGGAAGGCGGTCGCTCTCGGGGCAAAGAAAGAGAGGAGGCCGGTCCACGTGACCGGCCCCGGTATGATGAAAGGAGATATTTAACTGAGGAGCAAGTGAGAAGCGTGCGATATCAGAAGCCACACTCCACGCATCTCCTTAACAAGTATGAGCGTCAGGATGACCGACGTCGCCGGCGCGATAGAGACGATGAAGTATATGAGCACCTCGCTAGGGGAACGTCCAAAGGAAAGGAAGGCGTAGACAAACATTGGGATTGTCCTTTCTTCAAGTATTGCTGGGATGCGGGAATGAGCCGATTGCCTACAATCGATAACTGCCCGGAATGTGGACAGCAGAAGGAGGACACGGGCCAGTTCGGTTCAGCGTCTAGGGCCTCTCCCACCTCGAGCCGACATTGTGGAGTCCGCCGAGCAAAAGATCTCGAGGAGCCAATGGATGACAAAGAAGAAGATGATATCACCGTCCAAGGTGGTGTCCCGATGGACTGGACACACCAAAAGCGTAGGGTTCAAATGCGTAACTTGGAGGAAGCCGCGCAGACTCCACGCTTTAAGGAAAGCACGGCCCGATCTAGCCGCGAAAATTCGGCAGACCTTGAAAACGGAAGATCGCCCGAAAAGGAGAGAGTGGCGCCCTAAACCGGTAAGAGCCGATGCGAAGACATCGGCTGGCACAAACATGGTGTTCATACTTCCGTCAGAATTTTGCGCTCCAAGAACCAACGAGCTACCAGTGGCACAGTTTGATCGCGCCACGGCGGTTATCTTTGAAAAGCCACGTGAGAAGGGCTACAAACATCCGAAAGCCTGCACTGCGGGGTTACATCAATGGGCAGCCTCGGCAAGATGTTGGTTGACACCGAGCGGTCAATATAATGCCATACTCCATGCTACGGCGTTTGGGACGCCCACCGCAGATCCGATCAAAACCAACGCCACGTTAAGCGATTTCAACGCCAACCTTGAAACGCAAGGCGTCGAATGTGGATCCGACCGTGGCAGAAAAACCATCCCTCGTCATTCTTCATCGTGGACAAGAAAAGCACCTACGCTGTCTTGCTAGGGAGAGATTGATTCACGCTTAATCACGCATTCCATCCACGATGCACCAAAGGCCTAATGGGATGGAGATGAAGTGGAGTTTATTCATGCGGATGATTCGATCGAGATCTCCATAGCTGGCATGAACGTTTGGGAAGCGAAGACCAAGAGCCGATCTCGAATCAGTCTAGACGGCTGTGGCGCATTGAAGCTACAAAAAGCGGGTGAGGCTGGTCTTATCGATCGCCCGACAGAGTAGCAAAGTCCACGATAAATGCGTGGTATGGCGATCCTGCGATCGCCACAAAAATAAAAAGCAGTAATCTTATGACAAGCAGATCATGCAGTCGTAGTAGGGAGATTCCCTGCCATTGTAAAGCACAAATAAGGTGTAAACCGTCCGTGACTAATGCAATAAAAAAGGGGGCCGATTCATGCAATCGGCCCAAATTATTGTTGTTATCCTCACCAACTGTTTGCCCTGTGTTTAGCATCGATTTAACAGGTGACGGAAAGCTAGGGTATGGGTTTACATCCGCTGATGAGCTAGAGGAGATCGACATCGGTCCTGGGGATAAGCCACGACCAACATTTATCAGCAAGAAGTTAGATCCGAATTTGCGGGGTCCAATGATAGCTTTGTTAAAGAATATCCGCTTTTGCACAGGACTACACAGATGCCCGGGTTAGACAGAGCATCATTGAGCATCGACTCCGCTCAAAAAGGATTTCGCCATTCCAGCGAGCACGACAAATGAAGGCGAAATTTTGGAAGAAGTCAAGAAGGAGGTCGAGAAAATGTTGATGCCAAGTTAATCAGGCCATGCAGGTATGCTGAGTGGATTTCTAGTATCGTACCTGTAGAGAAAAAGGATGGCCGCTGGCGTGTTGCCATAGATTTTCGGGATCTCAATAGAGCTACCCCAAAGGATGAATATCCGATGCCGGTAGCAGAGACATTAATCAACGCAGCGGCTGGTCACAAGATCTTGAGCTTCATGGATGGCAATGCCGGTTACAACCAAATTTTTATGGCTCCAGAAGACATACACAAGACTGCATTCAGAGTCCCAGGTTCGGTGGGGTTGTTTGAATATGTAGTCATGACGTTTGGACTGAAGAATGTCGGCGCCACGTACCAAAGAGCCATGAATTACATTTTCCATGATCTGATCGGCAAGCTGGTGGAAATTTACATCGATGACGTGGTGGTTAAGTGTGCTTCAGTACAAGGACACTTGGACGATCTGCAACGCGTCCTGGACCGAATAAGAAAATTCGGGCTGCGGATGAATCCAAAAAAGTGTGCCTTCGGGGTGACGGCCGGTCAGTTCTTGGGTTTCTTGGTCCATGAACGCGGAATTGAGATCGGCCTGAAAAGTCAGGAGGCAGTGCGAACAATGAAGCCACCTACCACGAAGAAAGAACTGCAGTCTCTCATCGGCAAGATCAACTTCGTCAGAAGATTCATCTCCAATCTATCAGGAAGAATAGAGCCGTTCATGGGACTGGTGAAAATTAAATCTGATGAGGAGTTCCGCTGGGGGACAGAGCAACAACGAGCCTTCGACGATATTAAAGAATATCTAACGAAGCCGCCAGTGTTAGTTCCGCCCCAGCCGGATAGGCCGTTCTACATTTACTTGTCAGTAGCTGACACGTCCATCGCCTCAGTGGTGGTGCAAGTTTATGATGAAGCTGGGCGAGTTGTATTTTACATCAGAAGGATGCTGGATGCAGAGACAAGGTATCCTGAGATCGATAAGTTGTGCCTATGCCTGTTTTTCACCTGCACCAAGCTGCGCCACATCTTGCTCTCAGCGGAGATTGTCATCATATGCAAATCAGCTGTCATAAAGCACATGCTGTCGGCTCCTATGTTGAAAGGCCGACTCGGCAAATGGATGTTTGCGTTATCGGAATTTGACATCCGGTATCAACCCGCAAAGCGGTAAGGGTCGAGCATTGGCCGACCTTATCGCTGAAAGGATCAACACTAATATAGCAGTTGTCATACGACGTGGGCTATGTTTTCGATGGATCGGTTTGTGACGATGGTTGCGGCATCGGCATTCTACTCGTGTCGTGGGGCAACATTCTCCTTCTCCATCGGTTATCTACCCTCGCACCAACAACGTCCGAGTATGAGGCGATCAAGGGAATGGAGTTGCTCATTGAAGCCGGTATAAAGTGGAAATTTTGGAGACTCCAAGTTGGTGATTTCCCAACTCACGGAGGAATACAAGTGCGAGCGAGTCGCTCTTCCCATTATGGCTGCAATGCCGTGAGTGATGACACGCAGTTCCGTACATAAACTTCACCTGGATCCCGCGATCGCAGAATACCGAGGCGAATGATCTTGCACAAATGGCTTCAGGCTACAAGGACGAAAGGAGGGAGCCGATGTTCGTCTACAGCCTCGAAGCGGGATCGAGAGCCGATATCTTCAATTACTTGAAGGATTCGGCTCGGGGGGGCACCTAAACGGATAAGGTACAAGGCCATGAAGTATGTGCTTATTGGGGACGACATGTTTTACAGGACTCTGGAGGGGTTACTGCTCAAATGTCTGGGGCCAACCGAGGCCAATCGGCTCCTACACGAGGTACACGAAGGCGCCTGTGGAACTCACCAATCGGATCACAAGATGAAATGGTTGATTAGGCGATCAGGGTTTTATTGACCCACCATGCTTGAGGACTGTTTCAAGTACTACAAAGGGTGTCAAGCATGTCAGAAATTTGGGAAAATTCAGATGGTACCCGCGTCAGCAATGAACCCCATCATCAAGCCTTGGCCGTTCCGAGGTTGGGGCATGGATATGATTGGCAAGATCAATCCTCCGTCAAGCAAAGGCCACATGTGGATTTTGGCCATTACTGATTATTTCACTAAATGGGTGGAAGCTGTCCCTATGAAGTCAGTGAACTCAAAGGATGTTATCAATTTTGTGAAAGAACACGTCATTCATAGATTCGGGATTCCCCAAACTATCACGACCGATGGAGGTTCGGTCTTCATTTCTCACGAGTTTAGAAAGTTCTGTGAGGACACGGGGATTAAGCTGATCCGATCATCTCCATACTATGCTCAAGCAAATGGGCAAGCTGAAGCGTCCAACCAGAGCCTTATCAAGCTGATCAAGAGTAAAGTCGATGAGCACCCTAGGCGTTGGCACGAGGTTTTGTCAGAGGCTTTATGGGCTTATCGCATGTCATGCCATGGAGCGATAAAAACCTCGCCATACCATCTAGTCTATGGACAAGAAGCCGTATTACCCTGGGAGATTACGGCTGGATCGAGACGTGTCACTTTTCAGAACGATCTAACAACTGAAGAATATGCGGCTTTAATGAGTGACAGCGTTGAGGATTTAACCGAGCTTAGGTTGTGGTCGCTCGAGAAAATCAAAGAGAACAAGGCCAAGGTAGCTCGTGCATATAATAAGAAGGTGAGACCAAAGGAGTTCCACGTTGGCGATCTGGTATGGGAAGTTGTATTGCCATTGGGGACTAAGGATGCAGCATATGGTAAATGGTCTCCAAATTGGCACGGGCCATACAGGGTCGATCAAGTTTTAAGAGGGAACGCGTACATGCTTGAGGAGCTGGACGGCGTAAAATTCCCGATGGTATCAGCGGTCAACATCTCAAGAAATATTTCCCAAGCATGTGGGATGATGGATGATGAAATATGGGGCCGATACATGAAACCGCCAAGTAAAAGCATGTGAGATGATGGACGTGAAATGGGGGCGATACATGAAATCGGCCAAATAAAAACAAAATATATAGCCGATGCACGTCATCGACTCTAGAGGTTCAAACTGTTACTGGCAGTGCGGTTTACATGAACGAGCTATCAAGAAATGCCTCAAGGCGTGGAGGCGTCGACGGACACGATCCACCTCGGCGATCTCGGCCGTCATCTTCGTCCTTGCCCGTCACTAGCTGCTTGTTCAGGCACGTATTTCGCCAGATCGGTCTTGATTGAGCTTTGAGGCCTTCCGTCTTGGGAGCGGGCGATGGATTCTTCCTTGTCGCGAATGAGCTGTTTAGTCGCCGGACCTTCTCTTCAAGATCTTCCAACTCCTTTTCAAGGATGCGAGCTCGGTGATCGATGAGGTGTCGGTTTGGCATCCAGAGACGCCTTTTCTCGTTGAGTCACGACATTTGTCCGCGATATTGGCCTTCGGAAGTTGGTAGGCGCAGATTGATCCTTTCACGAGCTAACTTCACCCTCGACCCGTAGAAAGACAGAGTTACAACCGCCAAAGCTTCACCGCAATGCTACCGAGTTGATCCTTAATCTCAAGAAGAACGCTCTTCACCTCGTAACCCTCGATCAACTCCTCGATCGGGGAGGACAGCAAGGCTTTAAGACGCTGGAATTGAGGTAGAACAGCCCTGGCTCGTGGTTCATCGTTGGCAACAGAGGGAGTTGGTTCGATGGATTCAGGGTCGAACGTCAGCAAGCCTGAAATATCACAACCCTGGCAGCCCGAAAAGGCGTCAGTATGCGTCCAACATGTAAGGATGAGCCGAAAGAAGCTAACGTACCTCTCCTAAGATCGAGGGGATCGCAGATGACGAGACAATCGGCTTGTGTGTGGTTGCTGGGGGCTTGGCCAAAGTGGTAGCCGTGTCATCTGCACCTTCGGGGATTGCTCGATCCGGCTTGGCTAAAGGCATCGGCACGGCCCCGGCCTTCCCACTAGAAGCGTCGGTCGTCTGCATGAAAGGTGCTTAGCCGATGCAAATGGTGATGAATCGGCAGATGAAGAAACAAGTGGAAAGAGCATGAAGGGTGATGACCTTTGAAACCTCTTGGCTCGACGAAGAAGTTTGCAGTCCCTTGCGAGCCCGCTTGGGGCTCACAGCTGGCCCCGCCTCGACTGGTGCTCGGGGGGCAGTAGGTTCAGGAACCGACCTTTTTCTGGAAGCCGATGGTGGTAAATCTGGCTGGCTCGGTGTGATGGTCCTCTCAGAGTCTGTTGGGCCCAATTCTCCTCGATTGGATTGAGTGTGCTCGCTGGAGGTGTCCTCGACGGAAGCCTGTAAGAAAGGAGAACTAGTAAGCACGAGCAGATTTGCAAGGGTGAGAAAGATCGACCAAGGCATGGATCAGCGTACATGCGAACTTTCTGGAGAAGGGATCCGGCGCCTCAAGGTCTTCCTGACAGCTACCTTCCTCACCATCGTTCTTGTTTTAGTTGGAACTCGAGGGGCAGCTGACTTAGAAGTTGCTTGGTTCTTGGAAGCCGATTGTGGTGGTATCCGGTTCTCGCATTATGACCTTTTTCAAAGGTGGCGAGTTTTGCGTAAAAGAACCACAGGAGTCAAGGAAAGAACTCAAGGGGAGCCATCAACGTGCGTGGGTTCGGGACCATCTTGTTGCAAAAAGAGAGAGTGGGTTAGTAGAAGAATCATGTGTGAGCTGCATCAAGAAAATGTACAAGTAGTGGTACTGTTCCACGGGATATCATAGTCGACATCGAAATGTTTCAAGAACGGTCCCAGAGCTCTCCTGAAGGCATGAGTCTTCCACATCAACCACCAGTTTTCAAAGCCATCGGTTGATGAGGCGAAGGTGAGGTCGTTAGGAATTGGGATGGTCAGAGCATCAAAGAAGGAATAACACCTTTGACTGGTGAGAGGATCGCAGTCGGCTCTGCTCTGTAAGGTGGTGGAGAAAGAAATGGGAGGTACTTGTCCAAGGCCAAATTGCCGAGCCACTATGACCGGGTAGAATTCATACCAGCTTGATTATTCTGTTGGATGTACTCATACCAACCGGAAGGAAACAGCGGATCACGTGGAAAGAGTGCGAGTCTTTGGTGTCATCGGCAAAGTTGTCTAGCCTGAAGGAGATTGGATTTTCAAAATGTTCCGATTCTTCCATGTAGGGAAAGAAGATAGGATTGTCCAGGCCTTGAAAGAAAGTGCTGAACCACTTGGATGCTTCCTGAGGGATCAGTTTACTACCTGGCAGCCTATACAAAGCTTGGCCATAGCTGGTGCATCGGATCTGCTTCCCTTTGACATCTGGAAAGGTGCAACTCGCCAAAAGGGGGAAGTTTGGGACGTGGTTTTGAAAATACAGCTGAGCCCATAGCTGAATGAACCACCAAGGACCTCCTGTTTGATCGCTATGCCGAGAAACAGTTTGACAGACATCAAGTGGAGATATCGATAGACCTCTCCAAGGAACAGTTTGCCGATGCCAAGTTGAGTGCCTTTGGCAAGCTCGTAGGCTAAGGAGAGATAATTCTTGGTTGGAGCAAGGGAAGGGCCACAGAATATGAAATGTTCCAGAAGTTGAGAAAGGCCGTGTTCTTTCTCCGTGAGGGCCTTTAGTTTTCATATGGCGTTGGAGGTAGGCACCCCGTTAAATGCGATTGCTTTGGAAGACAACTTGTAGGGGACCTTGGTCACTTAAAAGCGATACCTGGGTGATGTAACATCCAGACCAGTAATCATCACCACGTCTAAGAGTTGGTGACATGGGGCCATGACCGAACATGAAGCGATTGAGCGTCGGACTGTAAGCCGATGGTTTTTAGGAGATTTTCATGTTTCTCAAGAGGAGACAATGACAAATGCAAGGCATCGGCTATTCCCGTGGTTTCCCATTGGGATTGGTAAGCTCTAGCTACCCTGCTAAACCAAGAGACCCAATGTTCAGGGGGATTAGGCCAGGCTCGCAGGCAGTCGGCCCAAGAGTTCAAATCTAGGTCTTGGCTTACGCAGGGGATTCTGTTTGCTTCGCAAGAGATCATATGGGCAGGACTAGATTCTGTACGGGGGCCAAGACATAGAGAATTTGGGAGAGAAGGATGCGGTAGCAGAATGTCTGAAACCTAAAAAATTTAATGGTGGAATAAAGCATTAATTCAGGTGTTTGCCATTAATTCTAGCACCGTGTTGATCATGAGGAGTAGGCGTACCTTCGCACGGAGACTGGGTTGGTGTTGGATGATTCCGCCATCTAGTTTGCTGGCGGAGATGGATCTATGCAGTTGGGGATCGAGGGTTCTTGTCGCTGTGAGCTCGATCTGGTCGGTGAGCAATTGGAGATCTGGGTCGCCCTTTTTTGAAGAGGGTCGCAGGCTACCGTTTGAAACTGGGAAGTGGCCGCTCAGATTTGTCTAAGTATGCGACCAAAATTGACTTTGTCAACGTTTTTTGAATGCCGATGTTTTACCATCGGCTCTTTGAGCTTTGACTTGGTTGACTGTATGAGCGCAGTGTGGTGAAAGCCGATACAGTATTATCGGCTTCTGGAGCATCGACCTATTTTGACTATCGGCAAAATTGAGTTGGAAAAGCAATCTGTGAGTTGTAAAAGCAATCTTCGTTCATTCAAAAGACGATTGTTTACAATGGAGCTGATTGCTTACAAAAGGAAATCTACTACTACTACTAGTTCCTAATCTAGAGGCCGATGTCGTCGCCGCTGTCTTCGCCGCTTGTCATTGCCGTCCTGTTATTTGCCATCATTGCCGCCGTCGTCTTCACTTCGCTGCTTTGAAGATGCCGGGGGCCTCGTCCTCGCTGCCGTCTTCGGTGTCCTCGCTGGACCCGGCGAAGCGCTTCACCGTGGGTATTCGGAAGAGGTGTCCTCCTCTCTCCTCCTCGTCGGAGGATTCGACGCCATCCTGTGACCAGGCGTCCGGTGCTCCGCCTCGCCTCCCGTCGACGAGGAACTGCAGGCTCTCCTCGCCGTCAAGGACTCGTCCCTCCGACCAGCGGGCGGTTCAATCCTCTCGTCCCACCATTGTGGGCGAGTCTCGTACCGCCGTTTGGCGAGTGCTCGGCGTCCGCTCCCGGCCGCTAATCGTGTTGGAAGATTGGGAGGAAAGGGCGAAGAAGAGGAGGCCATGGCGGAGGAAGAGGGTTTTTGGCTCTGGAGGAAGATGGGGCTGCAAACGCCGCGGATGAATTTAAATAAGGGAATAGTGGGAGGCGGTTCAATGCCATAGCGGTTTCCCGAATGTGGTGCCAAAATTGTCAAATCATGCCTGCGAAGGAGTTGAGAAGACAGGGCATCATGATGAGGGGTGGCGTGGCGATTACGCTTTCTGCAACGTAACCCGATACAAAAAAAGGGGGGAAGAAAAAAACATCAACAGAGTGGTTTTGGAATTATTATTGCCAAAACCAGGGGGGCATGTGTTATCGCCATATTTTGGCCGAAGGAGGAGATGGGCCGTAATCAAGATGGGCTTGGAAGATACATATATGCAACGTGTTGTTGGATCGGCCTTGTGCGTGGATTTGGGCTAAATTGCCCGTGTATCTGTATATTGTAGTAGGTTACGTTTCGGTTTAGGTAAGAGATAGAGTTGTAGAGTTATTCCAAAGATAGAAAGTCTCCAGACTATAAATATGTACCTAAGGTTATTGAGAAAAGGAGGAAAATCACGTTCACAACAAAGACAATCTCGGTGCATCGCCACCCCTTGTTTCTAGGGTTTCTTTCGGGTAAGTGTCATGCTGCCTAGATCGCATCTTGCGATCTAGGCAGTATCTGCTTATGCGTTATTTGGTGTTACTCGTACTGAAGCCTTGTTGATGGCGAGTAATACTATTATCATAGATTTGTTTAGGTTAGCATCGGTACTTTTCGCTATGATTGTTTAGTTATGCTACCTCTAGTTATCTCGCTGCCTTTGCACCTTGTCCCGGTGTAAGGGTAGCATCTTATGATCTTTATTCGATTGATTCGATCTGTTATAGTTATGCCTTGTTCTCCAAGGTTTAGTTTGATATCCACGTAGTCGGGCCTTGCAAAGCGGGTTGAGCGATCCGATTAATGTGAGGATATGGTTCGCTAACTCGAGAGGAGTTGTTCGGGAATTGACTTTCGTCGGTTGTTAGGCCTTCTCTAGGGTTAGTTTTCTATTATCTTTTGTATCTACCAGGCTCGATTCGTGTAGGACGTTCCAATTACGTGGTGAAAGCGTTAAACTATCGTAGATCGATTTAACTTGTAATGATGAAGCAAAACCCCATGTTATCATAGATCTAATGCGTAACCATGGGACAATCGGCTCCGAGCCGATTCACGAGAAACACAGGGGCGATTACGGCTCGAATTTTACGTATACTTGTTTACCATGCAGAAACTGATCGAAGCAATCCATCACCTTCCGACCGGTATAGGTCGGTGTACGCATATGAACCAAGCCGGGCGTGTGCGAAGTTTTGCGCGTTGCCCGAGGACGAGCCTACCGGCGATTGGAGCCTCCCGGCTCTTCGTGTTGCTCGTCGCTGCTCGCCGGTGGGTTTTGACAGGAAACACACAAGGCCGGGTGTGTTGCCCTTGTCGTCCTCTATCCAACGCAATTGGAATCGGGTCAATCGGAGCTTCCAGTCAAAAGTTATGACCGTTTGAATATTCGTCGATTTGATTTATAAAAGAAAAAAGAAAAACTGCTCTCTGGGCTGAACGGTAGTACCGGCCGGCCCAGATATTTTCCCAGGAACTTTTCAGCCATGATCTCCCACGCGCCCGCTCTTATTGCTCTCGATCTGATCCCCGCGCGCACCTGCCCCGCCATTTGGATTATCATGATTATAGTATATTTCCAATGTTCCTCCTTGCGATAACATATGCTAAACTCTTTACATTGAAAGTTACTCGCCCCTTTGTGCATGAGTTGGTTTTGTATCTTCCATGTGTTTGTACATGTTGTGCTATCCACTTAATTATCTTGAGGTATCAAGCATATTTGTGTATGATTAGGTGGCTATCCATGTATGTGTGTTTCTTGTGGTTGAACCCTTCTTGATTATATTTGATATCTTATTTGACTCTTGTGAAAAATTAATGGATTATACCATTTTGGGGGAGTGTTATGCTTGGGCATTCCACAATCCTAAAATTGTGTGTACATGAGGAATACCACCTAGTATTTATATTGGATTATTGTCTAATCTCTGTGTGGTATAATTATCATGAGAAATTTAAGTTTTATAATGTCCATTAATTATCTCTATATGTATCATTTTGCCTCGTGTTGGTTTTATGGTAGTATCACGTTATGGGGGAGTCATATGCTTAGTGCATATTACAAATCCTAAAAAATGTGAATATTCAAGGTTGTGTCACTTAGAATTGATATTGATTATTATCTAGATCCTACGTGACGCATTTTCTCATACAAGTTCCAATTTGCTTGAATGCCTTTATTGATCTTATTTTGGATCTTGTATATGAGAATGTTTCTTGGTATGTGTTTCCTCATATTTAGATATATATATATCCTCATGGAAACCATTTGCTTCAAGTTACTCTAATCACTAGTGATTGTGTGACTATTGGAAGCTACCGAGAATCTTGTTCGAAGTATCATGCTTAATTTCTTATATTTAGTTATATGCTTCTTGTTGTGACTATGATCTTGGATATCCATGCAATCTACCTTGGGAAAATTATTCCCAATATTTCTTGTCCTTGTACAATGAGTACCCAACTTATGGTAGAATTTATTGATCATATTCACTTTGGCCCTTGCTTAATTTTATCCTATCTTTGGCCAAGAAAATGTTTTGTGTTGTCTCCCAAGCCTTCCTTGCTTCCTGTGGATCTTCTTATTTTATTGATATCCTCTTATGTTTTACTTATTGTAGGTACTAGTGATGATCCCATTTGAGTGCATTTTGCATTTAAAAGGAAAATCCTACATAATGCACTATCCATGGGGGAGCTCTCCTATATTATTTAGAACACTCATATTTACGCTTCTTTGTTTGATCCATATCGGGGTTTATGTACTTGGAACCTCAATCTTTTCGTTTTGGTATTTTGTGCCATCATGAGAAGTTTGAGGAGTTTGGTTTCTTGTTGGAACCGTACTCTTTTTGGGAGTTAGTTTTGTCTCATTCTTTATTTCATGATTCGTCCATTTTAGAATGAGATAAATCATTGAGCATTTTTATTTCTATCTATCTTTTGCTCTTTTGGTCTTAGCCTAAGTTCATTTGTTGAACTTGTGATCTTGTCGTCCTCTATCCAACGCAATTGGACTCGGGTCAATCGGAGCTTCCAGTCAAAAGTTATGACCGTTTGAATATTCGCCGATTTGATTTATAAAAGAAAAAAGAAAAACTGCTCTCTGGGCTGAACGGTACTACCGCCCGCCCCTGGGCGTCCCGTAATATCTTACTGCCTCGCTAGGTAGTCAAATCCGGTACTACCTGCCGGCCCGGTAGTACCGCTTGTGGACGGTAATCGGCCGTGATATTTTCCTGGAGCTTTTCAGGCGGATCTCCACCGCGCTCGACTCGCTCTCGATCTGATCCCCGCGCGCACCTGCCCCGCGTTGACCCCACTGCCGCCGGTTCCCACGCCCTGGCCTCACTGCGCGCGCTCGCTTGGGTCCCGCACTCCGCTCTGTCACCTGGCATTGCCGCTCATGCGCACGCTCGACTCGCATCCGCATGCGCCGCAGCGATTGACCGGCTGCGAGCCGCTATGGTTCTTGCTGCTTGGTCCCACCGCTTGCCTTGTATCTTGCCTAAATTATTCTTGCGGTCTGTTGGGCCCAAAGCCAGCCTTTGCATCGCAGTTCTTGGCGTGTGCAACGCTACTGGCCCCTGTTTGTCTTCGCTCGCTGCCATGATTCATTCGCTGGGCCTGGAACTGGTGCGGTACTACCAGACCGTCCAGAAAAACACCCCAACGGCCATATTTTGTCTAGCCCTATATAAGTCTTTTGTCCTTTTTCGTTTAGGGTTGTTTTTTCTCCTCCTTTTGTCTAAGCTTTGCTCCCATTTGCCTTACTCTTTGAGCTTGATTTCTACACACCCCTCCATTGATTATTGCATATATTTGAGGGGTTGTTGGAGGTGATCTAGATCTACATTTTGACCTAACCGATTCATCTCTTTGTGAGTGTATCTTTGGGAATCTAGATTTTGTGGGATTTTGTGTCTCTCTTTGATTCCTCCTCTATTGTTGCCCCAATAGCTTTAGTAGCTTTGTTGGAACTTGAGAGTGAGGGATTTGAGCATCTTTGTGGTGTTTTCTTGCCATTTGCATTTGGTGCATTGGTTTGAGTTCTCCTCGGAGGATTTGGTTTGAGTTGCTCATTGGAGCTTGTCCCTCTTGGGTTCTTGGAACCCTAGACAGTTTTGTGGCCTTGGTGGCATTGTAGCCTTGGTGGCATTTGTTGATGCCTTTTGTGGCATTTGTTGGGAGCCTCCAATTAAGTTGTGGAGAAGTGCCCAACCTTGTGAGAGGTTCCGGTTGCCACCAACAAGTGTACCGATAGTGGAAGCGTGGATCGATCCCGTTGGTGTGAGATTCACCGGAGAATAAGGGAGGCCTTTTGTGGCGTTGGTGGTTTGATACCACCCCCTCTCCAAACAAGACGTACTCCATGTTGGGAGGAACTCGGTAAAATATCGGTGTCCCCGCGTGCCTCGGTTATCTCTATACCCGAGCTCTTTACTTATGCACTTTACATTGTGACAGCCTTCGTGCTTGAAGTAATATATATCTTGCTATCACTTTGTTGCTTGTATTGCTTAGCATAAGTTGTTGGTGCACATAGGTGAACCCTAGATGTTCTAGGTTGTGCTTAACAAAGTAAACACTAGTTTTATTCCGCCTTTGTTGAGCCACTCTAGGAAAAGTTTTAATCGCCTATTCACCCCCCTCTAGGCGACATATGTATCCTTTCACCATGTAGCCAGTTACCAAGAACATTGGCCACCGAACGTGGGGGAGATAAACTCGAAGCAATTTGGATGAATGCCAATATAGAGCGAGCAAATTTATAATGAAAGAATAAATGCTTGATTCATCATGATGACAAAAAACGCATTGTGCACTTTCATGCCAATTCCTCTTCACAAGATTATCTTTAGTAAGAATTACCCCCTTACGAAGATAATAGGCAAAAATCTTCGTCTTTAATATTTTTATTCTTCAAATTTTACTATTATCATCGACCGGAATATCAGGTTGAATCAATGCTCTATACAATGAGTCAACTGAAAATTTACCACTTACTAATAATTTCCATTTGAACTCATCCACACCGTTCGACGGTTGTATCATAGATAATTGTAAAAAAATATTATTCCAAGATACTAGTCTAGGACCTATGCGACTTCTTTTGAAAGACACATTAGGATGATTAGATTTCATTACTATGGAAAGATAATCCCCTTTGTGTCTAACAATCGAATATATATCCGGATATTGTTCACGAAGAGAAGTTTTCTAAGCCACTTATCTTCTCAGAATCTAATATGTAATCCATCCTTAATATTAAAAGCACGAAAACGGAAGAAATGTTTTTTGGACGCCATTAGGCCTGCCAAAGATGTGAGTCGCCAGGTTTCCAAACCACTTGAGACACAACTTTGAAAACCACATATTTCCTCCATATAATGGTTTTCTAGACACTATCTTCAGTCAGTAGTTTGAAAAGCCATTTAACCAGAAGCGTGGTGTTTTGGACTTGCAAATCATGTATGTCAAGTCCACCATATTCTTTTGGTCGGCAAACCATATTCCATATGTCTAGTTGATATTTCTTTTTTACTATCTCCTGCCAAAAAAAATTTGAGCGGAAATAATCCATTTTAGTCAAGACACCTTTTGGTAACTGGAAGAACGAGAATTATATATAGTACCATGTTAGTGAGTACTGAATTTATGAGTATAAGTCTTTCCCCAAGGGATAAAGATTTACCTTTCCAACTATTAAGGCATTTTTGGAGTCTTTTCTCAACGAGTTTCCATTCAGCAATTGTGAGACACCGATAGTGAATCGGTATTCCTACATAGTTGATTGGAAATTGCCCCTGGCCACAGCCGAAAAGTTTAGCATAGAGGTGGGCATCGTTTTGAGCCTCGCCAAAACAATACAAAACACTCTTATGAAAGTTAATTTTCAGTCCAGATAGTTGCTCGAATGATGTTAATATTAATTTCAGATTCTTAGTTTTCTCCAGATCATGTTCCATAAAATTTTTGTATCGTCAGCATATTGAAGAATAGAGAGTCAACAAGGTGGGGAACAAGTCCTTCAATTTGGCCATCATCCTTGGCTCTCTCGATAAGGATATCCCACATATCAACCACTATATTAAATAGTATAGGCGATAGTACCCCCCTGTCTCAGTCCCTTCTTGGTCTGGAAAATACTATATGAGAGCACGCCACTCCTTGAAAAAAACTTTCATACATAATGTTTGCTGGAGGAAAGACCAATTAACTTTGTCATACGCTTTCTCAAAGTCAATCTTGAACAATACACCATTTAGTTTTTTTGAGTGTAGTTCATGGATTATTTCATGCATGATTACTACACCATCTAGAATGTTTCTACCTTGCATGAACATAGTCTGAGAAGGATGGACAACATGACCAGCCACTAAATTTAGTCTAATCGTGGCAACTTTTGTAAATTTTTTAAAACTAATGTTAAGAAGGCAGATTGGATGATATTGTTGTACACGTTCTGCATTATTAACCTTATATAGCAAAATTATGTTGCCAAAATTTAGTCTAAAAATATCCAATTGACCGACCTGCAAAAATCCAAACAAATTCAACAGGTCCTCCTTGATGACACCCCAGCAGGTAGAATTCCGATGGGAAACCATCCGGCCTTGGGGATTTGTTATGTGTCATTTGAAAAACAGTTTTCTTAACCTCCTCCTCAGTGTAAGAGACGATTAGGAAATTATTTTTCTCAATGAAACCTATGGGATATCCGCCGTTTGGGACTCATCAAAGAAAAGGAATTTTTCGATGGAGCCTCAAACAAGGATTTATAATAAGTAGTACAAGACTTAAGTTGCTCCTGTCCCTCAATCATACCTTTATCCTGATTCAGAGAGTGAATAAATTTCTTTTTATACTTGCCATTGGCAATAGCACGAAAGTATCTTATATTCGCACCAAACCGAACATCACAACATCACTCAAAGCATAATCCATGATAACATGCAAAAGTTATTATCTAGTGAGATCATAGAGCATGTAATATGTTAGGAAACAAGTCGTCAAACAGAACACAAACATTGAGTGGGCAAACATTTCCGGTACATCTCCTTTCTCTATAATATAATGTCATACATGTTGAAAGATATCTTCTCTTCTCAAATTATGCTACCTAACTAAAGTTCTCTCTTTAAAACAATAGCATTCTGAAGATTTGTAAACCAAAAAATGGTTTTCCATGTGCATGGACCACTAATCTCAAATATCACACAAACTCAACAAACCATAAGATTACATGGGTACTTGTCCCTGGTTTAAGTAGAGGAAGTAGATGTATGGCCAATGGCGTAGCATAGGAACGCAGGCGATCAGTCATGCCAAGACGCTCTCCCACATTGCAGCATCTCAACAAATGGGGCTTCAGAGGTATTCTCTCTTGGACGGCCATGCACGGAGTTGCCGGGATGAAGAAGCCTAAAGAGCAACGCAACAAAAGAAACTTGGGAAAGTGAGAGACAAACCAGATCAGTAATACTTACATATGTTCTACTTCTCTCCTATAGCCTAGGAGGAGGGCTTACCAAACCGCCAAGCTATGGAAAACGAGGACATGCGTCAAGTATGCACAAATACGATTGACACATACATATTTTGTTCCTGCACCAAGTAAATATTTAGTTTTTCACAAAACGAGATATGAGCCAAAACAGTTATATCTCAATGTGGTGTATCTGGCTTTTGAGATTTCAGAAGTTTTTAGTCTACATGGGAGAACGTATCCAGTGCACCGGGGCTTGTGGCACCCGGTGCACCCAACTTTTGTACACAAATATTTAAGCTTCAAAAAAATTATTTAAAAAAAATTTGTGTACATAATACTCAGATCTAACATGTCACAAAGTTTCAAATCAAAATTCATAACACAGATCAAGAAACAAAAAAGACAAATCGGACAATAAACAGTGTCAAAATGCAACGTTGGGTGAAAAGTTTGTCTTATTATCCCTCTAGATTGGAAATTTGTCTTTTTTTGTTTCTTGATCTGTGTTATGAATTTTGATTTGAAACTTTGCGACATGTTAGATCTCAGTATTATGTACACACAAAAATTTTCAAATAATTTTTTTAAAGCTTAGAGATTTGTGTACAAGAGTTGGGTGCATCGGGTGCACTGGAAGCTCGTCTACATGGCTGGCCACATGGGACACAACTCATATAAATCCAACAATCTCTACAAGATCTTATAGGCACATTGTATGACAGGATAGTTCCATTCACTCTTTAATACTACCTCTGTTCCTTAGAATAAGGCCTATAAATTTAGTCAAAAGTCAAATAGTGCATACTTTGACCAAGTTTATAAAAAAACTATCAATAACTATGATAATAAATAGCTATAATACGAAAATATATTTTATAATGTATCTAATAAAATTGATTTGACTATATAGAGGTTTGTAATTTTTTCTAAAAATTTAGTCAAACTTTACAATATTTGACTTTTGCTAAATTTATAGGCCTTATTCTAAAAACCGGAGGGAGTATACATGTAGTCAAGCGAAGGCAGCTAAGTTGGTCATCCACCTAGAGAAATAGGTACACTTGAACTATTAACCGAAATGGATTATGCCTCGAATTGTCATTCTTGTGCAACATGTTCCACTCTATTCTGTTATTGGTACTAGGATGTGATAGGCTATCTCTCGGTTGGAGCTTATAAGTCATATTTCTAGACCTTAATTAGCGTTCTAGAGATTTATCCAAATCTCATATACCTTGACCGGTACTTTGGCTCACATGGGTATGTTTTTTTCGAGATCGCCCTATAGAACGGTCCTTTGCTCAACAAGAGTCAAATACAACATATTAAGATATAATCAACCTGCTAACAGGCTGTGTGCATCTCTCGCATGCAGAGGCCAAGATGATCTTTCCCATTTTAAAAAAAATCAGCCTGCTAACATTAGGCTACAAGAATTGCAGATGCAGCGGTGCTAGAGCAATAAAAGTTTATCTGAAATAACTCAGTTACCCCGTATGTTTTTCTAGATCTTAGTTCACGGATCTCTAGTTACATTTGGGTTACCCACTTGAAAACTCAGATGGGTCACAAACTCATTTTTCTTGATATGCGTTACCTATCAAGTTTCTTACTCCCTCCGACCCATATTAGTTGATTCCAATTTAGATACATCCAAATTGGAGCCAACTAATATGGGTCGGAGTATTAAAATGGATAGTACTACTTCGTAGGTAAGATGATTAAGACACATGATAGTATGACTATCATGTCAACTGTTGAGCTAGCAGCCTCCAACGGCCCCACCCCATGCTGACGGAGCGGAAGCTGACTTTGGCAGCATCGTCAATTCGTCATCCCACGGAGCGGAAGCTGACTTTGGCAGTATTTTGGAAGCTGACTTGGGCAGCATTCGTCGTCCCCGCGACGGCCAATATAATCTATTTTGGAACGAAGTCAGTAAAACAATGTCATCACATCTTTGTAACTTTGTTTATCCTGAAAAGGATGGGTTTCAGTGTGCAAATACTGATATATACTGTTAGCTTGTTGGCTGCATCTTCAGCAAAGCCATATCAACATGTACCTCCTCTTCGCTGCCATCCTACTGCTGCTCCCTCTTCTCGTCCTCGCTCGCAAAGCCAGGACACGCAAGCACGGCTTAACGAACCCACCTCCAGGGCCATGGCAACTGCCGGTCATAGGCAGCATGCACCACCTCGTTGGAGCGCTCCCGCACCGCGCCATGCGGGACCTCGCTCTCCGGCACGGCCCGCTCGTGCTGCTCCGCATGGGTGAGCTCCCCGTCGTGGTGGCTTCATCGGCCGAGGCCGCGAGGGAGGTCATGCAGACCCAGGACCTCGCGTTCGCCACCCGGCCACGCACACACACTTTCGCCACGCTCGCGGGCGACAGCGTCGGCATCATCCTCGCGGAGCACGGCGAGCACTGGCGCCAGCTCCGCAAGCTCTGCGTCACCGAGCTGCTCAGCGCGCGGCGGGTCCGCTCCTTGAGTGGATCCCGCGAGGCCGAGGCCGCCAGCCTCGTCGCGTCACTCGCGTCGGCGTCACTGGCATCGGAGGCGCCGGTGAACGTCAGCTCCCTAATCGCCACTTACGGTGCCGACACCGTGGTGCGCGCCGTGGCGGGCGACCGCATCGCGAACCGTGATGCCTTCTTGGAGGGCCTGGACGAGGGACTCAAGGTGTCCGTCGGGTTCAGCCTCGCTGACCTGTTCCCCTCGTCGCGCCTCGCACGCGCGCTCAGCGGGACGGCGCGCCGGGTGGAGGGTATGGCGCGCAAGATGGTCCGGCTCATGGACGACGTCATCGATGAGAAACGCGCGAGGTCAGCAGCAGCCGGCGCCGGTGGTGGTGAGGACAAAGACATGCTCGACGTGCTACTGCGGATCCATGCGGACGACGGGACTCTCGACATAGGAACCATCCGTGCTGTGATCAGGGATCTTTTCGGGGCCGGGAGCGAGACCTCGTCGACGACGCTCCACTGGGCCATGGCAGAGCTCATGCGGAACCCGGAGGTGCTCCGGAAGGTGCAGGCCGAGGTGCGCGGCGCGCTCGCCGGTCAGAGTCGCGTCTTGGAGGACGCCCTGGCCGAGCTACCCTACCTGAAGCTGGTGATCAAGGAGACGCTCCGGCTGCACGCGCCACTGCCACTGCTCCTCCCGCGGGCGTGCCGGGAGCCCTGCCGCGTTCTTGGCTACGACGTGCCACAGGGGGCCATGGTGCTCGTTAACGCGTGGGCGATCGGGCGGGACGCGGCGACCTGGGGCCCCGACGCCGAGGAGTTCAGGCCGGAGAGGTTCGAGGAGGCCGCCGCGGTAGACTTCAGGGGGGCGGACTTCGAGTTCGTGCCGTTCGGGGCGGGCCGGAGGATGTGTCCCGGGATATCGTTCGGCCTCGCCGTTATTGAGCTCGCGCTGGCGAGCCTCCTCTTCCATTTCGACTGGGAGCTTCCAGCAGGCGCGGGTGAGCTGGACATGGCGGAGGCGCACGCGATCACCGCAAGCAGGAAGGCAGACTTGTGGTTGCATGCCACCGTGCGTGTTCCTCTTCCACCTCCTAAAATATAAAATCACACCTAGTTGCCCGTTCCCGACCTATCCACATCGCATATTTTGTCAAGAACTCAAGATTCTTGCTATGCTGTGACAGAAAAATCCTCAATTCTACATGCAAATCTCGCCTTAAGTCCCTTTCACTTTGCAAAAGCCACCTCATGTTTTTCAGATTCCCCAAGTATGTATATCCGTTCAATCCACACATTACTTGGTTGAAATCATGATTCTTATGCATTAGCAACTCTTATATGTTTTATGGTTGCAATCATGATATTTGATGCATTATTAACTGTTGAAACTTATTTTGGGCTAATAACCAGCTAAACGATGAGTCCAGTTGTGACGAATGACCTAAGTGAGGCGCACATGGAAAAGAACTCGACACATGAAAAAAGACAGCAGGAGACAAGCATGTAACACTCGGAAGAAAGGCGTATAGAGGACAATCAAATCCAATTCTCCTGGTATAGCGTACCAACACAGCCGGTTCAACAACTGACATAATCTAGATTGGGTACCACCACTAACTGTCAAGCTAGCTCTGTGCGGGGGGTGGGGGGCTCTGCCCGATTCTCTGCCATATCCTAGTTGGCAAGAAGGCTCATGGATCACCAACATTCCGCAAGCATGGTATTGCCCAACCGGCATGAGGATCACATACTATAGCCAGCGCATACGCCGCCAATTCTAGCCGATAGAGAGATTTCATCCGACATGATGTACTTTCTACTTGGTAAACTAGCACAACCCACTCTACCATGACCCAGGTGGCAGTCATGTCTACTTAGCACCAAGTTATCATACCATAATCCGCCTTGCTAGCCAATTATGTTGGTAATGACATGGATAACTTGCAAAGGTTTGCATGCGTCCATGATGATCTCATATGGAAGTATGCCCAATATAGATGTTGTTTGTACCGTTAACACGTACAACTTCGATTTTGGAATCATCCAGGTTAGTATACGACATGTGGAGTTAGAGCAAGAGCCGGATAGAAAGTTGCCTTATGGACTACAACCTAATATCAAAGATAGGCATGTGTATGCATCAAGACTGCCTTAGATGAAAAAGTGATCAACATGAGAGTTGTTCCTCTCACCGAGACGAACAAGTTTGCCTTTTTGGAGCATCTCCATCCAAGTTACAATGTGATTTACATAGAAAGTGCAAGAGATATGACATAAGCATAGTCGATTCCTAACTATGTCCGAGTTAGGCTAGAACTAGGCTATTGTGGGCGTGATTGCAAGTTATTTTCTTGCAAGGGAAGTGTAGAAGAGTACTTATCTTGTAACAGAAGACTAGCCACCTCATATATATGTGAGAGGTGCACTAAAAAATACCCCTTGTGCCCGACACTTTTTTGGGTGATCCAAGTCCAAAGTTCATGCAAACGTTTTTTACCCAACAGATGACCATTCACGACACCTTTTTAGGCAGCGAACACGTATACGCCATGGCACACTCTACCTCGGACAATACGCTCTAAGCAACAAGCCAGTATGAAACCAAAGTGCATAAGGTGTGCTACCATGGAGGCCCAAAGTCCACCCACGTGTAGACCCGTCTAAGCGGAGCAGGGAACGATACCGGCCAACCACCCCATCCATTTTGCAAGAACATCGTATCAAGTGCGAGCATCATAGTCGATAGGCATGCGAACAAAATATACACAAGTGTGTATGTCAGCTACATACAATAGTACGTCAGAGTCAGACCATCTAAAAGAATTAGAAATATTTAACGCCATACGGGAAGATCCAAATATTCTACATACAGACAATATTTTAGGATACATCCTCATACATCACACATCAGAGTATCAAGTGGAAGGGGAAAACAATATTCGAGTATGAATAAGAAGCAAAATAGCATAAGATGCCTAGAAATAAGCACATCCTGGCCAGAGATCTCACGGATCTCCATTCCCCAAAATCTCTACACTTGACGGTCATTGCCACCATCATCGGTCTTCTCGATCCAGTAACCTTTCTGTGAGTATACTTTTCCATCTGAACAATATTTATCGTGTGAGACCCTAGGGGGCTCAACAAGTCTTTATGCATCTAAAGGGAACAACCCGAGGGTGATGCAATTGCAGCAAAAATAAAGCCTAGCGACACACTACTACATCTGCCTAACCAAAGATTGACAGACGTTCATTAATTAAACAACAGTTAATACCCAACATATATATATATATCAACATAAATAAACATCGCTCGCTCTTCCTCCTTCCCGTTCCCCGAACAAGAAGGTGGAAGAACATCCCATCGTTGGCAATTTTATTAATTATTCCATGATGATGGCACTATTTACTAGTCATGTTTAGTCAAGTGGAAATCGGTACTCTAGTTATAGTTGTCTATAATCGAGAAAGTGTGCTCCAAGTCGTCCATAACCGTGGACACGTCTTTTAGAAAGATTGACCCTGCAGGGGTGCACAAATAGCAAGACACGCACAATCAACCTCGAAAAAACCAAATGAAAACGCAACGAGGCATCATGAAAAAGCATTCGCAAGATTCAAAAAATGATTTCTAGGGGACACCCCGCTAAGCTACCCGCTACGAAGTCAGTCGGGCTCCATGACAGACCTAGAGGTTTGTGCTAATGGTTGTAAACGACTGGGAAGCTAAAAGTGTAATTGGGCTTGTCGATATCGCAAAAACGTTCCACATTCCTAAACAGTACAATAGTAAATGCTCCTTGATCAACATTAGTAAATAAAGCAGTAAAACATGGCATAAGTATATGATAGTAATAACACCCCAAACTAGTTGTGGCCCTAAGAAATAAGGTATGAATCAAGCTAATACTAAGGGGATTCATGGTCCCACATATGGATAGTCGATAGTCAAGGAACAAGAATCAAGTACTCGGGTCCTACGGGACACAAGTGAGCATAAAGAACCAAATAGCAGATATTGCCCACCGGTGCCTCTTTCTTTAGTTATCCCATTACTACTCAATTCAGTTGTTTAGGTACCTTGTTATTCAAAGACTATTCACAAACCCTACACATGCAGTTCTATGACTCGCATGGCTCAAATAACTCATGTATTAATGGCTCATGGGATTGAAGGAACAAGCTTTGGTGGGGTTTAAAAGTAAAGGCTATGCAGTACTTAGGATTGCAATTTAATTCGTGATGCGATTCATGATGCAAGAATAAGACAGATGCAATAGGTACTATATGTAGTGCAAGCATGGGGAATTGCTTGCCTGGTAGCTCAGTTGTAGAATAGGTCCTATATGTAGTGCAAGCATGGGGAATTGCTTGCCTGTAGTGCAGGCATGGGATCCGGTAATACTCCTGAGGCTCCTAATAGTTCCCTTGATTGGCGTCTATCCGGATAAAAACCAAACACACAAGGGGCCAAAATAAATACATTGCACAATCATATGAATCATATGCAACAAGCAAACAAGGTATGCCATGATGGAATGATGCACAATTACATGGTATAACATAGCATGACATGGGTGAGGTGTGGGGTACAATAATAAAGCATTTTATTACTTGTTTAGTCATATTTTGCTCCCATGAACCTTGCTGTCCCATTAATGTTTATATGATGCATGCTTCCAAAGTTAATGTTCTAAAGACAACATAATAATATACATGGTAGCATGAAGAGGTACAAGGATCCATCCAAAATTATATGAGCTAGAATTGAAAGCCAACAGAAATATCCAAAGGCCAATATCTAATTGGGTGGTAGAGATGATGGAATGAACCAAGGAAGGTGACAAAGGTGGTGGAACTATAACAGATATTCCCCCAACTCAACTTGGGCATCAAGAAATATATCAAGAACCATTTGTAAAATATCAAGAGTAAAATACAAGTAATACAATGTAAATACATATGGGATAAGAACCAAAAGAAAAGGAGTTTTATATGATGCTCAAATGCAAGGTGGCATGGTGACATGAGCATGATATAATGATGATGCGCTTATGACATGTAGGCAAGCAGCATTGCAATTGCTAGACAATTGGGATGCTACAATTAGTGTCACGATAGGTGGTATGCAAGAGTGATATTTTGTTATGTCGTGCTTGGCCAATAGAGATATTCCCATGTTATTTCATCCATTGCAAGTGCTGCTAATTATTGGTCATACGCTGGATAATGGTCAAGCATATTACACTGACTGGTTAGTCTTGTCTTGCTGACTAGTGTGGCCCACCACTACCCAATAAAAGCATTGTGTACCTTTTCTTAGGGTTCGAGAGTCTGTAATTTTTTCACAAAATTAACCATATAGACCTAGTGTAGGAAACCAACATGGCTGCTAGAGATTGAGGAAAGGGTTTTTTGTGCAAATGCAGCCGACGTGACTGGAGACACTTGTTCTAAAGCCCATAAAACAAACCCTAGATCTCACTAACTGCCCGTCATCGTTTCCAATATAATACACGAGAACATTTAGTCCCTACTCCACACTTCTTATCCTAGTGCCACACTCCTTGTTTTAGATCTAAATATCGTAGTTTCTAAAAATATCCTAGATCTCACCAACTCCCATCTTCTCTACTATATGCCATCCCAACTCTGATCATGCCTCGGATTCTTAAGACGTGTAGGTTGGGTACTGATGCATGTAAAATGCATACATGAACTTTATAGTTTTTTAACATGTTTACCCACATATTTGCATCATATATAATGTTATATCCATGTTTTACATTGATTTTTAGGGATTTACCAATGATCCCCTTTATTTTGGCTATAACCCGGCAGGGCAAAAAACCCTGTTTTCAATGTTTTTGATGTTTCAGGACCTATACGAAGTAAAATGGACATGAACTTTTGGGAATGTCAATATTTATCCACGAGAAGCATCTAGAGCACAAGAACCTCACCTGGAGGGTCAGGAGGACCAAGATATCCTGGGTGGTGCGCCCAGCCTAGGTGGGCGCACCACCTATGCTCTTTTGTTCCTCGGTCGTCCGATCGCCTTAATTCTTTCGCCCACAGAGTTCTCTTGTCCTAAAAAACCATATAGAAGGATCCCACGGGAGTCTCTCGAGACGGAGGACACCAGAAATGAAAACACCACCAAACAGAGTCAGATCCAGCAAAGATTGGAGGGGGAAACTCTGCCTAAGCCACCTTCGGGGAGATCTCCACCCTCTCCAACATCTCCAAAATCATCACCATGACGAAGAGGGAGTAGTCCACCTCCGTACTACGGGTTTGTGGCAGTAGCTTGATCTATTTCTCTCTTGTTCTTCATAGATCTGATGACCCACAAGTGTAGGGGATCGCAACAGTCTTCATGGGTAGTATTACACAATTTATTGATTCGACACAAGGGGAGCCAAAGAATACTTGCAAACCTTAACAACTGAGTTGTCAGTTCAGCTGCACCTGGAAATAGTTCTTACTCAAAGAAGTTTATCAGTAGCAATAGTTTGTAGTAGCAACAGCAGCAGCAACAACAACTGTGATACAGTAGCAATAGTAATAGTAACGGTAATAGTAGGATTCGAGTGCGGTAGGCATAGGGATGGATGGACGGGCGTTGCATGGACGAGTCTAAACATGTAACTTCAAGACCTAGGGCATTGCAGATAAATAATAACAAACATCCAAGTACTAAACAATCCTAGGCATGTGCTCCAAATATAGTCATACGTGCTCGCAATGAGAACTTGCACAACATCTTCTATCGAGCCAGCCCGTGGCAGCGGGGCCTCTAGGAAACTACTGGAAATTAGGGTGCTCCTTTTAATAGAGCATCGGAGCAAAGCATTAACACTCCGTGAACACATGTGATCCTCACACCACATCCATCCGCTCCGGTTGTCCCAATTATTGTCACTTTGGGGCCTTTGGATCCGGACAATGATATGTGTACACAACTTGCAGATAAGAACATAAACAATACTATCATAATGATTCAATAATAAGTTCAGATCTGAGATCATGGCACTCGGGCCCTAGTGATAAGCATTAAGCACAACAAGTTGCAACAAAGTCAAATAGCACTAATAGAGATACTAGACACTATGCCCCTAACAAATCTTATTCGATTACATGATAGAACTCATTCAATCCCTACCATCCCCAAGCCTACAACGGGGGATTACTCACTCATGGATGAGGGAAACATCGGTGGTTGATGGAGATGCGTTGGTGATGACGATGGCGATGATCATCTCCAAAATCCTCGTCCCGGCAGGGTGCCAGAACGGAGTTTCTAGATCCAAATCTTGGTTTCTGGTGGCGGCAGCGGAGCGAAACTCTTTCTAGAAAACTATCGAACCCCCCTCGGTTTTTAGGTCGAAAGGCAACTTATAGGCGCGGAGGGAGGCCGAGAAGCTGCCTGGGGTGGCCAAACCTCCCCCAGGCGCGGGTCAGGGCGCACTGGGTGGGTCTGGGCCCCCCAGGCCTCCCCTCTGTCTCCCCTTATGGCTCCGTGGATCTTCTGGTGAAATATAGTTTTTAGCATATTTTCCGGGATTTTTCCCGATAGTTCATTTTCTGCACAAAAACAAGACACCAAGGTAATTCTGCTGAAAACAGCATCAGTCCGTGTTAGTTTTATCCAAATCACACAAGTTTAGAGAAGAAACAATAGCAAAGTGTTCGAGAAAGTAGATACATTTTGGACGTATCAACTCCCCCCAAGCTTAGCTTATTGCTTGTCCTCAAGCAATTCAGTTGAAAACTGAGTGCGATAAAAGAACTTTCACGAACACTTTTCTTCATATGATGTATATATTCTCAGCACAGGAGTAGATACTTAGACAATTCATAATAAGAAGTATGCAACTAAGTCTACTCAATAGTCATTGCAAGCTATGAAGAGAAACCAACTCAATAATAATAAGTAGCATGAAACATAAACATAAGCAACATTGCAATGCTCATAATAAGGTATGATAGAGTGGTATCTCGCTTGCCTTTATTTGAAGAGCACAATATAAATGCCAAGGCACCCCTGAAGTTCACATGAATACTAGAAGTAAAGATATCAGAGATACAAGCATCAAAGTCATGACATAATTAACCAAGTTTTGGAACAAGCACGAGAAGGACAACTATGCTCTCAAGAAGGTGCTCATAGAATAAGTGGTGACTCAACAAAATTGTGAAAACGGTTTTGTGAAGGTTTGAAAGGCTTCCCAATGCTGAAAGGAAGGTACTCATTAGCTTTGAGCTCTCATTGCCCCTATCATAGGAATCTTCATGTGGTTAAGGTGAAAGTGAGGTCCACTCTGAATCATATGCTTGACAGACCATAGACTGGAAATCCCAAGTCCCTTGAGTACGAGGGCCGCTCCGCATGGTACTCAACTTTGGTCACCTGAAAGTTCTTGTCATTGTAAATACATGTATATCATCGAGAACCGCCAACGGGGTACCCCTTGCACATGGTACATGAGCTTTCCCATAACCAAAATGACAAGGCAAGCAGACAATGAGCATCTCAGCAATCTTTTTATTTACCATATGCATAGCTTTTTATTGAGGAAGCTTCATAGATGCTCATTATAGTGATGCTGCAAGTTTCCACCATGATTAAGCATGGCTTAAGATAGCGGCCCAGGCGTTTCTCTAACACAATGTATAAACTCCATGAACTAACAACTTCCCCTTTTATTTCACATCGTCGACATCCATAAACAAAAGAGCATGGAATCAACTGGATGAGATATCCCAGAAGTGTTGAAAGTGTTCCCCGTGACAGCACGGTTCTGCTGACTCCCAGTATATAATTAGCAAGCATATAACTTTCATGGAATAGTCACAATGGTTCAGGATTATTAAGCGCAAGGAATATAGTGCACCATCAAGTTCGTGAGAGCTTTACTAACTAACTTTCTAAAAACATACAAACATTTTATTTTGGAAGAAAACACGGCATTTGGAATATGCACTGAAATAGCAAATGATGCTAATAGGTAGGTATGGTGGACACATGTAGAGGTGCCAATCTTTAATAAGATAGAGCCCCCATGTGTTTTACAATGCTAGTCCCTGGATCAATAGCTAGCATCCACAGTTTAGATGTAATATCAAGAAACAAAGGTCATAATATAACTTTATAACTAGGAATAACATAATTTTATTACATCAATACATAGCTCATTTGGCTATTACATTACATTGCAGCAGAATAATTATAATCATGGGGTCCTTCATCTTCAAAGTGCCACATGCAGATGTTGGTTGTAGACTTTGTAATCCTAATCAAACAATCTTCACTAAAATCAATCAAACCTGCAACATTACAAGTTACAGCCACAAAGGGTCAATACATTTGAATTGTATTGGCAAGTGATACTATGGTAGTATAGTGGAGTCTATCACCTATATGCATTTGGCTAAGTGGAGTTGAGGCTTGCATTGCTCAAAATAGATTTTCCTTAACTTTTGAAAATACTAAGTTTTTGCTTTGATAAAATCATTTTTCTCAATCAAAGATTGAAGATCCTTTACAAGGCATCTCTCAATCAAAGATTTAAGATTTCAAACAACCCTTGTTCAATCCACAAGTTTTAACTTAAAAATTTGAATGATGAGATTCTTGATTGCTTCCATGTCTTGATGCTCAAATTGTCCTTTACCAGGGACATGGCTAAGTACTTAGGTTTTACACTCTGCAGAGGTGGTGCACTTTCCCCACAAGACTTGGTTTCCCAAGACAAGATCTTTCAGAAGCCTTCCCTTAGACCAAAATGGACGCGTTCCAACCTATCAAACACTACCACCCACTGTCCATATGGCTAAGTTCTTGCAACCTATATGATCATGGCAGAGCCCATATTGCCAAGTGGTTGCACTTGAAGCTTCTCAACATTTGACATCTCAAATCCTTTGTTTCTGGGTGGCCAGCCACAAGTGAGATACACAAGGTCAACCATAAACATGGGCCTTGTGAACCACTCAACATAACCCAATCCTTCCATTCCACCCAGGTGATTCATTAACTTAGTTGTTTTATTAAACAAAACATAAGTCCTCAGACTTAGAGATTTTTCCATAGTGTGAATATATTTTCCACCCATGTTTTCTATTAGATAGGCTAAGCTTGGTAGTAGTAGGAATCTTAACTTAGGAAAATCCTACTAAGTATTCATCTACTAGGTTTTACTATAGCAAGGTCTATACTTAGCAAAATCCATGCAAGTTTACTTGGCAAAAATCACTAATGCATAGAGAAAGTAATGGGACAAAAAGTATGAAGCATCACTTGCCTTTTTGGTAGAGGGTATAGGTTCACTCCTTGTCCTTGCAACAATCACACTCTTCAAGTCACTACAAATCAATCAAGCAAGGCACAAACTCAATCTACCAATCAAGCAAAACAACACACATAAAATGACAAAGTCAAAGTAATGCATGCAAGCATGCAAAAGATGGTTCTAATTGCAAAGATGGTTTCCTATAGGCTTCTAAACTTTGTAGGTTCCAAATTGGTCATTCACCAAAATGGCAAAGTCAATTGAAAAAGGGTTTTTAATCCATAAACCATTTTTAAATCTAATCATTATTTTATGTGGTGAAAATTATTTCTATCAAAGCAAAACTTTATGTTTTTCACCCAATGAGTTGCTATTGCAAAGCTTGGTGTTTTGGGGTCAGTAGGTTTGGTCTAAACCATTTTCCCAAAGTTTTTACTCAAAATCATTTTCATAACAAAAATCATTATTTTCTTTTGGCTAGAAATGACTAAATCAAGTTTTCCATCCTAAACCTTACCAAATCCATTTTCCAAACTATGGGTTGGTTCCTAGGGTCAGTGAGTTTACAACAAACCAATTTGCAAAGGTTTTAATCCAAAAATCATTTTTAAACAATTTTTCTACTCTAAACAAGCATACAAATGTTTCTGCAAATTCAAACAAGATAACAGATACTATTTGCTAAACTAAGGGCATGGTTGGCTAGGTCTTGTTCTCCTGATTTCAACGATATAAAATTTGTAATTTTTGGACGTGTGGTTTGGAAATTCAGGGTTTGAAGTTTGCAAATAATTCTGTTTTCAAATCTGTTTTTAAACAGAATAGGCGACACGCGGCACACTCTGGTTGGACGGTACCGGTTCGGGGTGGATCACGGTGCAGACCGTAGGATCTAATCAGATCGTGCGATCCAGAACGCATACCCCTTCGCGGTTAAGTGGTCTAATCCTACTCGCTCAATCTAGATTGATTCGGTCACCTTGACCGACTAAACTTGACGCAAGTTCTTTGTGGCGAGGTCGGTCAAGGCTGGCGAAATAGGACGCGAGGAAGAGGGGGAGGATGCTCACCAGGTTCGCAATGCAGTGCTGATGCTCAACGTGCTTTTGGTTGGTGGAGGGGCATACGGGTACGGGCAGAATTCTTCGCCGGAGTTGGTTCTGGCGACAGACGCGCGCGGTCGAGGTCGAGGATGATGCTGCAGATCACGCCGAGGCAAGAAGAAGGCAAGGTTAGCATAAGGTCGGTGACTCGTGCATGAAAGAGAAGGGGAGGGGCGGTCGGATACAACCTATGGGCGTCGTCGGAGAAGAAGACAACGTGGCGGCGTCAGGAGCTTGTCGTAGTCGAAGCTCCGGGGCGTCCGCGGTCGAACTAAAAGAGCTGGGAGGTGCGTCTGGGAGTGGGGAAAATTCTAGGTTGCATAGGGAGGCAAGGGGTGGTGATTCTTGGCCGGAATTCGACGAGGAAGGTCGTCGGAACAGAGGAGCTCGGGGATTAATTGGGGCGGCCTGGGGGCGTGCTTTGGGGAGGGGGCAGAGGGGAAATGAAGAAGGAATACTGACATTTTATCGAGCTTGGTCAAGGTGAGGTAAAGGCCCGGCATTATGATGAATTGAAGCCGCGGGATTACTACAGGAAACGGCGACGAGGGGGGAGAAGGAGTCGTGCGGGTGGGGAGGAAGAACAGGAGGAGTGGGGTGCGCTGGTTAGTGGGAAAAGAAACGAGGAGGAGGTCCACCAGTCATTGGTGTTGCGGGTCAGGGAGTTGGTGCCAAACGTTTTCTTCGGGGAAAATAAGTTGGGCTGGTTGGTGGGCTTCCTGGGCTGGGGCAGCTGGGTTGGGTCAGGTCCATTTCCTATTTTTTCTTCTGAATTCTTTTTCCTTTTCTATTTCTATTTTTCTGTTTTGAATTTCCAAACAAACAAACAATGTCCAAATCAAATCAAATAATCACCAAACCTTGCACTAAGAATTTGGTTCTGTTTAGTAGCACAAACCAACTTCAAAAATAAAATAATATTTTAAATCTTTTTAGGTTCCATTTATTAATTAAGTAAAATGGTCCATGGTTTATTAATAAAATAGGGTTTGGTTTATTTAATAAAATCTTCATTTGAAATCCAAATACTTTCAAAACCATATCAGTAGATTTTATTTGGAAATAAAGAATATTTGGAAAACTTGTTTAAAACAAAATAACCTTTTATTTTAGGGTCCATTAATAATTAAATAAAATGGCCTTAGTTATTAAATCAAATAGAGTTTGATTTTATTAATAAAATCTTTATTTGAAACCTAAATATTTTCAAAACCAAATAAATAGATTTTATTTGGGAAATATAGAATACTTGGGAATTTGTTTTAAAACAAAATAACATTTTTATTTTAGAGTCCATTATTAATTAAATATAATAGACTTTCATTATTAAATCAAATAGGATTTGTTTTATTGAGATATTTATTTTGAAATCTAAAATAAAGCCAAAACACTTTAGTAGGTTTTATTTGTGAATATCAAATATTTGGAAAACTTATTTTAAATAATTTAATAAGTTTTGATGTTTCAGTTTAGAATGGTAAAACCTTTTTATTTAAATAAAATTGGATATTAATTCCTTATTATTTTATTTTAAATAAACCTTTGTTATTTTTATTCAAAACTAAATGTTTTAATTCCAAAGTTTGGTCAAGGTTTAATTTGGCTTTATAAAATAATCTTTATTTATAAAACTTTTATTTCAATTGAAAACCAAATCCTTTTATTTTAATGATCCAAAATAGTTATTTTAATTATTTTGTTTTCCTTTATTTAAAATGTTTATCTTTTTAAATCCCTTTAGGATTTTATTTGATTCAAATGGGTTTGAAGTTCCAATTGAATTCAAAAAGTTTCTTCTGGCTCTAAAATCAAACAAAGTTTTATTTTATTCATTTATTTTCACATTACAAGATTTGGAAAATCTTGGGATGTGACAGGACTCTTAAAATAAATCTCATTCCAGATTTGGGAAGGCGGGGTTACAAGCAAGTTCAAAACAACTAGGGTACTACCAACCTTAAAAATTTTCAAACAAAATTACATATTGTCCTTCTTGGGATCCTGGGGAAAATTTCTAAGCAAACATTTGCATTGAGTCCTTTGTTTCCATGCTTGACTCATGGGCCAAGGTTGAGATCCTTCATAGACTTGTTTAACTTGTTCTTCATCTTTTCTGGACAATTGCTTGCATAGTGTCCTAGTTCCTTGCATTTGAAACACATCACTTGGCTGATATCTTTCTTTTCCTTTGGTATCATTGCCTCTTGTTTGTTTCTTTGATTCATCTTCTTTTCTGGGCATTCATTGGCATAGTGTCCCATCTCTTTGCAATTGTAACATTGCTCTTGAGTAATATCCTTCTTGTTAGGGTTGGGGCATTTCTTCTTCTTCTTGGGTTTCTCCAAAGCTAGGAGTTCTTCCAGTTCATATTCTTCATAGGTGGGAGATCTTTCTCTCTTCTTGGGGTATTGATCCTCATGCTCCTTGGATGCATGATCCTTGTCTCTAAAAATATTGCTAGCTTGGGTTCCTTCTAGAATAGCATCTTTGTCATCCTTGTTGTCATTAGCTCTTGGGAAAAGTTTTCTCCTATGTTGATCATTTGAGTAACCAATCCTTGCAATAATTGGGATTGAAGTTTCAAAATCCTTTGTATAGCTGGGTCTAGTCCATTGTTGTTGGCTAAAAGCTGAGTTGTCTCTTGGCTCAACTGGTTTTGGGTTGCTATAAGTTCTCATGTTGTCCTCTTTGTTGTTGTTGTCATCAACCTTGATGTTGGAGTCGCTTGGAGAAGTCATCTGTTTGGGTTGGATTGGGTTTAGAATAGGCAAGATATTTCTAAGGAATCAATTCTAATCACACACATCACAATTTACACAAGCATTGTGCATGCAATCACAAGTCAAACATTCTCTCAAACAAGGTTCAAACCCATACTTAGTCAATAAAATATTTTTGTGGCACCACATAAGTTGGTGTGTTTGACTTAACTATAAATGGTGGTCCATCTACATGGTTCACTTGTGATCTTTCCATCATTCTTGGTTGCTTCTTCTTACATGAGATCAAAGTTTCCTTGAGAAAAACTCCTTGGTCACAAAACTTCAAGTGATGATAAGGGTTCTTCTAACTTTTGCATTCCCTCAGTCTCTAAATCTTGAGCAAGATTTCCTTGTTTCACTTGTAGTCCTTAGTGGTATCCAAGTTGGAAGTCCTTGGTGAATATGCTGAAGATGTTGAAGTCATTAGAGTTGAAGAAGTTGAAGAAGTCCTTTGCACATAGTGTAGTCTTTGGTCATGGGGTAGGTTTTTCCATCAAGTTGAAATAGAGGAGATGTAGAGTTGAAACCAAAATGGTTGAGGAAAGAGTTTACAAGTGTTTTTGTATATAAGTTTTGGATCAAAATATAACTCCTATTTTTCTAAGGGTTTTTGTCCAATCCTAGGTTTACAAATCCTACAGGCAACACAATGCTCTGATACCATCTGTAGGGGTGCCAATCTTTAATACGATAGAGCCCCCCTGTGTTTTACAATGCTAGTCCTCGGATCAATAGCTAGCATCCACAGTTTAGATGTAATATCAAGAAACAAAGGTCATAATATAACTTTATAACCAGGAATAACATAATTTTATTACATCAATACATAGCTCATTTGACTATTACATTACATTGCAGCGGAATAATTATAATCATGGGGTCCTTCATCTTCAAAGTGCCACAGGCAGATGTTGGTTGTAGACTTTGTAATCCTAATCAAACAATCTTCACTAAAATCAATCAAACCTGCAACATTACAAGTTACAGCCACAAAGGGTCAATACATTTGAATTGTATTGGCAAGTGATACTATGGTAGTATAGTGGAGTCTATCACCTATATGCATTTGGCTAAGTGGAGTTGAGGCTTGCATTGCTCAAAATAGATTTTTCCTTAACTTTTGAAAATACTAAGTTTTTGCTTTGATAAAATCATTTTTCTCAATCAAAGATTGAAGATCCTTTACAAGGCATCTCTTAATCAAAGATTTAAGATTTCAAACAACCCTTGTTCAATCCACAAGTTTTAACTTAGAAATTTGAATGATGAGATTCTTGATTGCTTCCATGTCTTGATGCTCAAATTGTCCTTTACAGGACATGGCTAAGTACTTAGGTTTTACACTCTGCAGAGGTGGTGCACTTTCCCCACAAGACTTGGTTTCCCAAGACAAGATCTTTCAGAAGCCTTCCCTTAGACCAAAATGGACGCGTTCCAACCTATCAAACACTACCACCCACTGTCCATATGGCTAAGTTCTTGCAACCTATATGATCATGGCAGAGCCCATATTGCCAAGTGGTTGCACTTGAAGCTTCTCAACATTTGACATCTCAAATCTCTTTGTTTCCTGGGTGGCCATCCACAAGTGAGATACACAAGGTCAACCATAAACATGGGCCTTGTGAACCACTCAACATAACCCAATCCTTCCATTCCACCCAGGTGATTCATTAACTTAGTTGTTTTATTAAACAAAACATAAGTCCTCAGACTTAGAGATTTTTCCATAGTGTGAATATATTTTCCACCCATGTTTTCTATTAGCTAGGCTAAGCTTGGTAGTAGTAGGAATCTTAACTTAGGAAAATCCTACTAAGGATTCATCTACTAGGTTTTACTATAGCAAGGTCTATACTTAGCAAAATCCATGCAAGTTTACTTGGCAAAATCACTAATGCATAGAGAAAGTAATGGGACAAAAAGTATGAAGCATCACTTGCCTTTTTGGTAGAGGGTATAGGTTCACTCCTTGTCCTTGCAACAATCACACTCTTCAAGTCACTACAAATCAATCAAGCAAGGCACAAACTCAATCTACCAATCAAGCAAAACAACACACATAAAATGACAAAGTCAAAGTAATGCATGCAAGCATGCAAAAGATGGTTCTAATTGCAAAGATGGTTTCCTCTAGGCTTCTAAACTTTGTAGGTTCCAAATTGGTCATTCACCAAAATGGCAAAGTCAATTGAAAAAGGGTTTTTATCCATAAACCATTTTTAAATCTAATCATTATTTTATGTGGTGAAAATTATTTCTATCAAAGCAAAACTTTATGTTTTTCACCCAATGAGTTGCTATTGCAAAGCTTGGTGTTTTGGGGTCAGTAGGTTTGGTCTAAACCATTTTCCCAAAGTTTTTACTCAAAATCATTTTCATAACAAAAATCATTATTTTCTTTTGGCTAGAAATGACTAAATCAAGTTTTCCATCCTAAACCTTACCAAATCCATTTTCCAAACTATGGGTTGGTTCCTAGGGTCAGTGAGTTTACAACAAACCAATTTGCAAAGGTTTTAATCCAAAAATCATTTTTAAACAATTTTTCTACTCTAAACAAGCATACAAATGTTTCTGCAAATTCAAACAAGATAACAGATACTATTTGCTAAACTAAGGGCATGGTTGGCTAGGTCTTGTTCTCCTGATTTCAACGATATAAAATTTGTAATTTTTGGACGTGTGGTTTGGAAGTTACAGGGGTTTGAAGTTTGCAAATAATTCTGTTTTCAAATCTGTTTTTAAACAGAATAGGCGACACGCGGCACACTCTGGTTGGACGGTACCGGTTCGGGGTGGATCACGGTGCAGACCGTAGGATCTAATCAGATCGTGCGATCCAGAACGCATACCCCTTCGCGGTTAAGTGGTCTAATCCTACTCGCTCAATCTAGATTGATTACCGCCATCGCCATCGACCAAACTTGGCGGCGAGTTCAGCGGTGGCGAGGTACAGCGGCGGCTGGCGCAAATAGGACGCGAGGAAGAGGGGAGGATGCTCACCAGGTTCGCAATGCGGTCTTGATGCTCAACGTGCTTTTGGTTGGTGGAGGCGACGGCACGCGCAATTCTTCACGGAGTTGGTTACGGCGACGCCTGGCCGAGGTCGAGGATGATGCTGCAGATCACGAGGCAAGGCAAGGTTAGCTGCAAGGTCGGTGACTCGTGCATGAAAGAGAGAAGGAGGCGGTCGGATACAACTGGGGCGTCGTCGGAGAAGAAGACAACGTGGCGGCTGGAGCTTGTCGTAGTCGGCTCGGGCGTCGTGATCGAACTAAAAGAGCCGGGAGGTGCGTCTGGGGGGAAACTTCTAGGTTGCATAGGGAGGCAAGGGTGGTGATTCTTGGCGGAATTGACGAGGAAGGTCGTCGAGAGGAGCTGAGGGATTAATTAGCGGCCTGGGGCGTGCTTTGGGAGGGCGGAGGGAAATGAAGAAGGAATACTGCATTTTATCGAGCTTGGTCAAGGTGAGGTAAAGGCCCGCATTATGATGAATTGAAGCCGGGATTACTGCAGGAAACGCGACGAGGGGGAGAAGGAGTCGTAAGGGGAGGAAGAACAGAGGAGTGGGGTCCGTGGTTAGTGGAAAAGAAACGAGGAGGAGGTCCACCACCATTGGTGTTATGGTCAGGAGTTGGTGCCAAACGCTTTTCGGGGAAAATAAGTTGGGTGGGCTTCTGGTCGGGGCAAATTGGGTCAGTCCATTTCCTATTTTTTCTTTTGAATTTTTTCCTTTTCTATTTCTATTTTTCTGCTTTTGAATTTCCAAACAAACAAACAATGTCCAAATCAAATCAAATAATCACCAAACCTTGCACTAAGAATTTGGTTCTGTTTAGTAGCACAAACCAACTTCAAAAATAAAATAATATTTTAAATCTTTTAGGTTCCATTTATTAATTAAGTAAAATGGTCCATGGTTTATTAATAAAATAGGGTTTGGTTTATTTAATAAAATCTTCATTTGAAATCCAAATACTTTCAAAACCATATCAGATTTTATTTGGAAATAAAGAATATTTGGAAAACTTGTTTAAAACAAAATAACCTTTTATTTTAGGGTCCATTAATAATTAAATAAAATGGCCTTAGTTATTAAATCAAATAGAGTTTGATTTTATTAATAAAATCTTTATTTGAAACCTAAATATTTTCAAAACCAAATAAATAGATTTTATTTGGGAAATATAGAATACTTGGGAATTTGTTTTAAAACAAAATAACATTTTATTTTTAGAGTCCATTATTAATTAAATATAATAGACTTTCATTATTAAATCAAATAGGATTTGTTTTATTGAGATATTTATTTTGAAATCTAAAATAAAGCCAAAACACTTTAGTAGGTTTTATTTGTGAATATCAAATATTTGGAAAACTTATTTTAAATAATTTAATAAGTTTTGATGTTTCATTTAGAATGGTAAAACCTTTTTATTTAAATAAAATTGGATATTAATTCCTTATTATTTTATTTTAAATAAACCTTTGTTATTTTTATTCAAAACTAAATGTTTTAATTCCAAAGTTTGGTCAAGGTTTAATTTGGCTTTATAAAATAATCTTTATTTATAAAACTTTTATTTCAATTGAAAACCAAATCCTTTTATTTTAATGATCCAAAATAGTTATTTTAATTATTTTGTTTTCCTTTATTTAAAATGTTTATCTTTTTAAATCCCTTTAGGATTTTATTTGATTCAAATGGGTTTGAAGTTCCAATTGAATTCAAAAAGTTTCTTCTGGCTCTAAAAATCAAACAAAGTTTTATTTTATTCATTTATTTTCACATTACAAGATTTGGAAAATCTTGGGATGTGACAGGCTACCACCCTTAAAATAAATCTCGTCCCGAGATTTGGGAAGGCTGGGGTTACAAGCAAGTTCAAAACAACTAGGGTACTACCAACCTTAAAAAATTTTCAAACAAAAATTACATATTGTCCTTCTTGGGATCCTGGGGGAAAATTTCTCTAAGCAAACATTTGCATTGAGTCCTTTGTTTCCATGCTTGACTCATGGGCCAAGGTTGAGATCCTTCATAGACTTGTTTAACTTGTTCTTCATCTTTTCTGGACAATTGCTTGCATAGTGTCCTAGTTCCTTGCATTTGAAACACATCACTTGGCTGATATCTTTCTTTTCCTTTGGTATCATTGCCTCTTGTTTGTTTCTTTGATTCATCTTCTTTTCTGGGCATTCATTGGCATAGTGTCCCATCTCTTTGCAATTGTAACATTGCTCTTGAGTAATATCCTTCTTGTTAGGGTTGGGGCATTTCTTCTTCTTGGGTTTCTCCAAAGCTAGGAGTTCTTCCAGTTCATATTCTTCATAGGTGGGAGATCTTTCTCTCTTCTTGGGGTATTGATCCTCATGCTCCTTGGATGCATGATCCTTGTCTCTAAAAATATTGCTAGCTTGGGTTCCTTCTAGAATAGCATCTTTGTCATCCTTGTTGTCATTAGCTCTTGGGAAAAGTTTTCTCCTATGTTGATCATTTGAGTAACCAATCCTTGCAATAATTGGGATTGAAGTTTCAAAATCCTTTGTATAGCTGGGTCTAGTCCATTGTTGTTGGCTAAAAGCTGAGTTGTCTCTTGGCTCAACTGGTTTTGGGTTGCTATAAGTTCTCTCATGTTGTCCTCTTGTTTGTTGTTGTCATCAACCTTGATGTTGGAGTCGCTTGGAGAAGTCATCTGTTTGGGTTGGATTGGGTTTAGAATAGGCAAGATATTTCTAAGGAATCAATTCTAATCACACACATCACAATTTACACAAGCATTGTGCATGCAATCACAAGTCAAACATTCTCTCAAACAAGGTTCAAACCCATACTTAGTCAATAAAATATTTTTGTGGCACCACATAAGTTGGTGTGTTTGACTTAACTATAAATGGTGGTCCATCTACATGGTTCACTTGTGATCTTTCCATCATTCTTGGTTGCTTCTTCTTACATGAGATCAAAGTTTCCTTGAGAAAAACTCCTTGGTCACAAAACTTCAAGTGATGATAAGGGTTCTTCTAACTTTTGCATTCCCTCAGTCTCTAAATCTTGAGCAAGATTTCCTTGTTTCACTTGTAGTCCTTAGTGGTATCCAAGTTGGAAGTCCTTGGTGAATATGCTGAAGATGTTGAAGTCATTAGAGTTGAAGAAGTTGAAGAAGTCCTTTGCACATAGTGTAGTCTTTGGTCATGGGGTAGGTTTTTCCATCAAGTTGAAATAGAGGAGATGTAGAGTTGAAACCAAAATGGTTGAGGAAAGAGTTTACAAGTGTTTTTGTATATAAGTTTTGGATCAAAATATAACTCCTATTTTTCTAAGGGTTTTTGTCCAATCCTAGGTTTACAAATCCTACAGGCAACACAATGCTCTGATACCATCTGTAGGGGTGCCAATCTTTAATACGATAGAGCCCCCCTGTGTTTTACAATGCTAGTCCCTGGATCAATAGCTAGCATCCACAGTTTAGATGTAATATCAAGAAACAAAGGTCATAATATAACTTTATAACCAGGAATAACATAATTTTATTACATCAATACATAGCTCATTTGACTATTACATTACATTGCAGCGGAATAATTATAATCATGGGGTCCTTCATCTTCAAAGTGCCACAGGCAGATGTTGGTTGTAGACTTTGTAATCCTAATCAAACAATCTTCACTAAAATCAATCAAACCTGCAACATTACAAGTTACAGCCACAAAGGGTCAATACATTTGAATTGTATTGGCAAGTGATACTATGGTAGTATAGTGGAGTCTATCACCTATATGCATTTGGCTAAGTGGAGTTGAGGCTTGCATTGCTCAAAATAGATTTTTCCTTAACTTTTGAAAATACTAAGTTTTTGCTTTGATAAAATCATTTTTCTCAATCAAAGATTGAAGATCCTTTACAAGGCATCTCTTAATCAAAGATTTAAGATTTCAAACAACCCTTGTTCAATCCACAAGTTTTAACTTAGAAATTTGAATGATGAGATTCTTGATTGCTTCCATGTCTTGATGCTCAAATTGTCCTTTACCAGGGACATGGCTAAGTACTTAGGTTTTACACTCTGCAGAGGTGGTGCACTTTCCCCACAAGACTTGGTTTCCCAAGACAAGATCTTTCAGAAGCCTTCCCTTAGACCAAAATGGACGCGTTCCAACCTATCAAACACTACCACCCACTATCCATATGGCTAAGTTCTTGCAACCTATTGAAGGGTTCGCAGCATAGAAAACAAAAATTTTCCTACGATGTGAACTATATACCAAGATCTATTTATACTAGATACAAACAACGGGCGGATGTACATCCGTAGAGAACATACCCTTGAAGACCGACAAAGTTTAACGAGTCCAAACTCGTGGTTGATGTAGACGATCTCTTGCCGATCTCAAGATCGAGAGGAAGTCCTAGCGCCGCAAATCAGCAAGATCCGTGCTCGCACACACGCTCGAGGCACCGAGCAACCTCCGCCTCCTCGCCCAGATGCAGCGAAGCACAACTCTTTCTTGCCGAATAGCCACGGGAACATGTATCTCGCTAGTCCGAGACCATGGGGATAAATTCTAGAGGGGAGAGAGATCCTTCACGAGGAGGTGTGAGTGAGAGAGGAGGGGGCTCCTTTTATAGGGAGAGGGGCACCAAGGGGCCATGCGCCCAGCCATGGGGCTGCCCCACCTCTTCCACATTCATGTGGGTGGACACTCCACTCACAAAATGGCCTTCAAATTTCTCCACTCAAAACCCACTCAAAATCCCATTAAATTTCCACCAAAATAATGCAAGCTCTCATTAAATAAAACTCTTTATTTTATTCAGAATTTTGTCAATTACTTTAATGACAAACATTCACAATAACCCCTTGCTAGAATTCTATTTCACATGCGTAACCAGTTTCAGAATTTCAACCAAAGCAGCTTCGTGTCTAGTGAAATAAATTCCTGCGCTTTTTTTTTTCGGCATGAAACTTTTGCTCCAATTGGATGTCGGTGTCTCTTAAGTGTGTCACCTACGGTTCGTGAATAATGCGGACATGATCGAGACCCTCTCGATCAATAATCGAAGCGGATCCGAGACCCATACGACTCCACACATTCAACGATGACTTTCTTGTGATCGTCGAAACCTTTACGCTAGTATCTTAATCCCTTTGTCTCACGATATATTACATGTCCGAGATTCGATCATCGGTATCTCCATACCTAGTTTGATCTCACATCGACATGCACTCTTTTCTCGCTCCCGTGATATAACATTCTAGTGATCAAATCACTTGCTTGCAAGCTAATCAATGTGATATCACCGAGAGGGCCCAGAGTATATCTATCCGTCATCGATGAACAAATTCCACTCGATCCATGAGCCTCAACATAACACTTTATTAGTTCAACCCATCTTTATAATCACCCCGTTACGGTGACGCTTGATGTTATCAAGAAACTCTTCCGTGTTAGTGATTGACATGATCTCATGGTCTAAGGATTAGGATCACTTCGTAAGTTGTTATAGCAATATAAACTCAATGACTATGATCGTAATGCTATACTTGGATGAATGTTCATCACATCATTACACTAATGTTGTGATCCCGTTATTAACAACATCCAATGTCCATGATCGAAACCTTGATCATCTTGTTAATCAACGAGCTAGTTTATGAGAGAGGCATAACTAGGAACTTCGCTTGTTTATTAAACACACATGTATTAACGTTTCCGTATTAATACAATTATAGCATGCAAAATAAACATTTATCATAAACAAGGAATACGATAATAACCACTTTATTATTGCCTCTCGGGCATATTCCCTTCAGTCTCCCACTTGCACTAGAGACAATAATCTAGTTTGAGAACTTTGCGTATTGAACACCTATGGCTTTCTGGTGTTCCATATACGCAATTGCAAGTGGTTAACATAATCTACGGATCTGACGCTTCAGGTCCGTGTGTATTTGCATGTCTTTGCGTCTTCACGCATCACTCATTCTCCAATGAGATGGCATTGTATTAATTTGGTCTTTTGGTGAGACCTTTAGTTCCTTGGGGTTAAAACACGTCGATACTATTGTCATACATTATATCTTTAGTGTTAGCCCGTTGCGAACCACAACTTAGTTTGATAACAAACTACTTGACACAAATTTCCTCCTTTGCTGCTACTATAGCAGTCATATACTTAGACTTTTGTTGTAGTATTCGTCACAATGTCTTAACTTTGGAACTCTTCCAAATCCATCATGGAATCTCCTTTCCATTACATTGTGCCACCCATAGTTTAAATTGAGATAAACTTAATTTGTATCTTGTGACAAAACTAGTATCAATGTAACGCTTTACAATGAACTATTTGTAATTGTTTGTCACCTCTACACAAATATATTCTTAGTTCTTCCAAAAGATCATAAGAATATCCTTACTATAGTCCAATGATCATTTTATGATTCATTCTGGTATATGCTCATAACACTTAGAGCATAGGACATATCTGGATGTGTACATATCATGGTATGATTGATCAAAACATTCTTGTGATTTCACTCATCAAGTGTCAAACACTTGAATCTTGTTTCACTTATCAAGTGTCGATACACTTGAATCTTGATTCAATTCCTTTCCATGTGACAAGAACTGCTTGTCGCTTCTATATTGAACTCCTTCAATATCTCATATATGTACGTTTGGCATAACCATATTGGCGCCATACCATCCACTATAGACATTCACGCTAAATATTCGGGTTTTGCCTAAGTCTTTCATCAAAATGAAATTCTTAACCTTTGTCAATAAAAGATACATCATTTCCAATCAACAAGATGTCCTCCACATAATGTATTAGAAATATGTCTTAGCGCTCCCACTTAATTTCTTGCAAATGCAAGCATCTTCATCGTCTCCTGATGAAAACTCCTTTTCATCACGGTGAAGATTCCAACTCCGCGATGCTTACTTCAACCATTGAAGTTTGCATGCCCTTTTTAGCATCCTTTGAATTAACAAAACCCTTTGGATCGTGTCATGTACACGTCCTAGGTAACCATTCTATTAGAAGAACTTTGTTTTGTTTATTCTTCTTCCGTGTTGCTGATTATATGTAGTGGTTGCTACTTTAATCCGTCCAGACTAGATATCGCTATGAAAGATCAAATCTTGTCATAGTCAACTCTTTGAACATTGTCATAAAATACTTTACAACATGTCGAATATTTCATAGATGTGAGACATCCATGTTCTGTTCTTTATAGATCCAAATACGACCGATAGGTTTTACACCTTTCCGAGGGTCTTCCAAGTTCAAAACTTGATTTCTCGTATATGGAACTATCACGGATTTTATGGCTTCAAGCCATTTGACGAGTCAGGCCCATCATCGCTTCTTTGTATGTATTCGGTTCATCATTGTCAAACAATAATGATTTACTCTCAAATCTTAGTATTTGATTGTTTAACCGACCTTCTTGGTTCAATAGGAACTTTAGACCTCCGTGACTACAACCTTTGAGGCACATAAGCTATGAGCATTATGGCAGCCTCCGTAATTTCCGCTACAAGAACTCAAAGACATTTAGCTAAGGTTCGTTAACCTTATCAAAGTTCTATTGTCCTCCCACTTAACTTTTATGAAAATTCCTTCTTCAAGAAACTTCACATTTCAAGCGACAAACCCTTTTGTCCTCGGTGTTAAGGAGGAATAACCAATTGTTATTCAAAATAACCTACAAAGACATGCTCATCCGACTTTGGTTGTAAACATCTTACTTATGTTTAGCATACCAAAATTTAAGAAAGGACAACTTGGTTTTACCCCAAACCATAACTCATATGGTGTCATTTCAACGGATCAAGATGGAGCTCTTTTCGGTAAAAGCGGTAGTCTCTAAAGCTTTAATCTTTAAAACATAATGGCAGTTTTATAAATAACACCTTTGATCCAACCATGTCAAACAAGGTTTCATTACAAATCTCAAACACTCCATACTCCTATGGTGTTTCAGAGATGTAAATCTAGGTGTTTTAAACTTGCAACTCAAATAAATCCCTTTATGATAAAATCATAATTCATTTATTTTCTTGTTACACTTGTAACTCAAATAAATCCCTTTATGATCAAATCATAATTTATTTATTTTTCTTGTTACAATGATTTTTCACTTCATCTTGAAAGTCTTTGAAACATTTTTCAAATATTTCATACTTCTTTCTCATTAAGTGAACATTCACTCAAATTTTCAGAGAAAGCATATGAAGTTGAAACCCATCGCTTACGACTATACATAATGGACTACATACATCGATATGTATAAATTCCAATATTTTAGTCATTCGTTCTTCTTTTGCCTTTGAACGAAGTTTTAATTATCCCGAGGAAAGTCTCACAAGCGTCACTTGATCAAATCAAAGACTCCAAAAATCCATTAGTATGGAGATTCTTCATGTTTTCTTTCCAATATAATTTAAACAGCGATGTCACTTCATAAGTGATCTTTCAATCATTTGTCTTGCAACATTTTAGCATTAGGATTTATGGATGTGATTTCTTCAACTAGATTTGTAAATCATCCATCTTATATGGAATACGGTAATTATTTGAACAACCTTTGTTCTTATAATACCTGATTCAAATAACAATTATTAAAACAAATCTTGAAGTCTATCTTTGATGTCAGCGAAATACAAACAACGGTTTGTTTGTTTTCGATGAACATCATCACATATTCTCTTGCTAGTTACTTAGGCCATTGTGGTTCATGAATTGCGTCATTCCGTATGAAATTTCATACCAACCAATTCGTATCCAATACCCAAGAACCACATTGTTTAACAAGCAAAGAATACAACCATAACATGTATATCATATATATACCTAAATTGGATATTTCCAATCTTTTCTTTTCTGCCAAATATATTTTATAGATTCTCTTTCAGCATTTCCTTTTCCTTTTTAAAAGAAACTATCAACATCAAGGGCGACATACACATGACACATAGTCCAAAGCGTGTATATTCAAATAATAATACCTTTGGACTTGCACTTTGAAGTAGATCACCATCATCAAAATGATCGGTATTCTTTCAAAATCCATTCTTTAGTAATCTTTTAGTGTAGTAAACACTTTACATACATCTTCTATTCACCCTTATCATGACGACTTTCATGATAAAGCTACTGTAGCTTATAAAGGCGAATCGTGAGTATAACATTACTTTCCAAAACCCTTTTGGATGATTAGGATGTCTAGCATCTCCAACCTTTGTAAATTCTCATCCAATATGAGAACATATATATACTCTATCATATTGCAACAAAACATTGTTTTGAGATATCGTTATATCGCACACATGATGGTTTCAAACAATTCTTTCAGCTCCTAGATAAACTTGATGTTTAAATCAAGAATCATGGAGGCAAACATGATACTTAAGATACTAACATCGAATTGTTACTCTCGATTTAATACCAATTATTAAATTTCACGGAGTAAATAGAATTTTGCTGAAAGTTTGCAATAGGACTTTAAAATTTAGATTGACACTCAACACAATACGATACCAGTTCGTAAAGTATATATCCAGAATTCTATAGTTCTATTATCTCAATTACAACTATGCATAAGGTGGTGAACGAATGCCAATGACTACAACAAATTATGCAAATTCACTTGGATTTAATTTATGATAAATTGAGTTCTACTAATCCAAATTAGAAATGAACTCCCACTCAAAAACGACATCCCTCGTGCCTTTTTGGTGATTACATGAACCAAATCCACTACACCAAGTCCGATCATCACGTGAGTCGGTGTAGCTTCAAAGGCGAGCATCAAATGGGCATCATATCTACTATATGACTCATGCTTAACCTTTTGGTCCGTGTTCCGAGGCCATGTCTGTACATGCTAGGCTCGCCAAGTTAGAACCTTAGTATTTTGCGTGTGTAACTGTTTTACACCCGAAGTATGGTCGAGGATCCAAGAACACCCGATCATCACGTGATGTCTTGGAGCGACGAAACATAATCGGTGCATACTAAAGGAAGAACACATTCTTATCTTGATATTTAAATGAGGGAACATCTTATTATGCTTAACAAAGCGCTAAATAAGCAATATAAGATGTAATCAAACATCATATGTTTATTAGTGAGATTATATGGTTCCTGCAGATGATCTCTATCATGTGCATCGTGGTATGATCACTATCATACCTATATGTGTAAATCCACAGTCTATGGATTTTATGACGCTATGTGTTGTAAGAGTATCATCTCATACTTCTACTTCCAACACTACCATATCATAACACTAGCCCAGCAACAATCTAAACTAGACGCCTCTAATTTATCCATTGCAAGTTTTACGTGGCTGAGGGCTTTCGAGATAGAACCGTTCTTACCTCGAACATGAACCACAACGAGGATAATCAAATTGTTGACAACTCGCTTGAAAAATAGATATTGACTATAGTAGGAGAGACAGACACCGCTAGCCACTTATGCAAACTAGTTGCATGTCAAGCGTGGAACAGTCTCATGTGCGAGGACATGTAAAGTTTGTCGGGCCGCTTCATCCCACTATGCCACCAATATCCAAAATCACAAGAAAGGAGCAACAACATGATCATCATCGCCCACATACTCATATGTGTACTACCGTGTAAAGTATCTACGCATAGATCCGGCTCGATACCATCAAGGGTTCGCAGATAGAAAACAAAAATTTTCCTACGATGTGAACTATATACCAAGATCTATTTATACTAGATACAAACAACGGCGGATGTACATCCGTAGAGAACATACCCTTGAAGACCGACAAAGTTTAACGAGTCCAAACTCGTGGTTGATGTAGACGATCTCTTGCCGATCTCAAGATCGAGAGGAAGTCCTAGCGCCAAAATCAGCGCATCCGTGCTCGCACACACGCTCGAGGCACCGAGCAACCTCCGCCTCCTCGCTCCAGCGATGCAGTGGAAGCACAACTCTTTCTTGCCGAATAGCCACCGGAACATGTATCTCGCTAGTCCGAGACCATGGGGATAAATTCTAGAGGGGAGAGATCCTTCACGAGGAGGTGAGTGAGAGAGAGGAGGGGCTCCTTTTATAGGAGAGGGGGCACCCAAGGGGCCATGCGCCCAGCCATGGGGCTGCCCCCACCTCTTCCACATTCATGTGGGTGGACACTCCACTCACAAAATGGCCCTTCAAATTTCTCCACTCAAAAACCCACTCAAAATCCCATTAAAGTTCCACCAAATTTAATGCAAGCTCTCATTAAATAAAACTCTTTTATTTTATTCAGAATTTTGTCAATTACTATAATGACAAACATTCACAAATAACCCCTTGCTAGAATTCTATTTCAAATGCAGAACCAGTTTCAGCAATTTCAACCGAAACAGTTTCGGTGTCTAGTGAAATAAATTCCTGCGCTTTCCCTTTCTTTTCGGCATGAAACTTTTGCTCCAATTGGATGTCGGTGTCTCTTAAGTGTGTCACCCTACGGTTCGTGAATAATGCGGACATGATCGAGACCCCTCTCAGATCAATAATCGAGCGGGATCCGAGACCCATCGACTCCACACATTCAACGATGACTTTCTTGTGATCGTCGGAACCTTTACGCTAGTATCTTAATCCCTTTGTCTCACGATATATTACATGTCCGAGATTCGATCATCGGTATCTCCATACCTAGTTTGATCTCGTTCGACATGCACTCTTTCTCGTTCCGTGATATAACATTCTAGTGATCAAATCACTTGCTTGCAAGCTAATCAATGTTATATCACCGAGAGCCAGTATATCTATCCGTCATCGGGATGAACAAATTCCACTCTCGATCCATGAGCCTCAACATAACACTTTATTAGTTCTGAACCCATCTTTATAATCACCCTGTTACGGTGTGACGTTTGATGTTATCAAGAAACTCTTCCGGTGTTAGTGATTGACATGATCTCATGGTCTAAGGATTAGGATCACTTCGTAAGTTGTTATAGCAATATAAACTCAATGACTATGATCGTAATGCTATACTTCGGATGAATGTTCATCACATCATTACACTAATGTTGTGATCCCGTTATTAACAACATCCAATGTCCATGATCAGGAAACCTTGATCATCTTGTTAATCAACGAGCTAGTTTATGAGAGAGGCATAACTAGGAACTTTCTGTTTGTTTATTAAACACACATGTATTAACGTTTCCGTATTAATACAATTATAGCATGCAAAATAAACATTTATCATAAACAAGGAATACGATAATAACCACTTTATTATTGCCTCTCGGGCATATTCCCTTCACCTATATGATCATGGCAGAGCCCATATTGCCAAGTGGTTGCACTTGAAGCTTCTCAACATTTGACATCTCAAATCCCTTTGTTTCCTGGGTGGCCATCCACAAGTGAGATACACAAGGTCAACCATAAACATGGGCCTTGTGAACCACTCAACATAACCCAATCCTTCCATTCCACCCAGGTGATTCATTAACTTAGTTGTTTTATTAAACAAAACATAAGTCCTCAGACTTAGAGATTTTTCCATAGTGTGAATATATTTTCCACCCATGTTTTCTATTAGATAGGCTAAGCTTGGTAGTAGTAGGAATCTTAACTTAGGAAAATCCTACTAAGTATTCATCTACTAGGTTTTACTATAGCAAGGTCTATACTTAGCAAAATCCATGCAAGTTTACTTGGCAAAAATCACTAATGCATAGAGAAAGTAATGGGACAAAAAGTATGAAGCATCACTTGCCTTTTTGGTAGAGGGTATAGGTTCACTCCTTGTCCTTGCAACAATCACACTCTTCAAGTCACTACAAATCAATCAAGCAAGGCACAAACTCAATCTACCAATCAAGCAAAACAACACACATAAAATGACAAAGTCAAAGTAATGCATGCAAGCATGCAAAAGATGGTTCTAATTGCAAAGATGGTTTCCTCTAGGCTTCTAAACTTTGTAGGTTCCAAATTGGTCATTCACCAAAATGGCAAAGTCAATTGAAAAAGGGTTTTTTATCCATAAACCATTTTTAAATCTAATCATTATTTTATGTGGTGAAAATTATTTCTATCAAAGCAAAACTTTATGTTTTTCACCCAATGAGTTTCTATTGCAAAGCTTGGTGTTTTGGGGTCAGTAGGTTTGGTCTAAACCATTTTCCCAAAGTTTTTACTCAAAATCATTTTCATAACAAAAATCATTATTTTCTTTTGGCTAGAAATGACTAAATCAAGTTTTCCATCCTAAACCTTACCAAATCCATTTTCCAAACTATGGGTTGGTTCCTAGGGTCAGTGAGTTTACAACAAACCAATTTGCAAATGTTTTAATCCAAAAATCATTTTTAAACAATTTTTCTACTCTAAACAAGCATACAAATGTTTCTGCAAATTCAAACAAGCTAACAGATACTATTTGCTAAACTAAGGGCATGGTTGTCTAGGTCTTGTTCTCTTGATTTCAACGATATAAAATTTGTAATTTTTGTACGTGTGGTTTGGAAGTTACAGGGGTTTGAAGTTTGCAAATAATTCTGTTTTCAAATCTGTTTTTAAACAGAATAGGCGACACGCGGCACACTCTGCTGGATTGCACGGTTCGGGTGGATCACGGTGCAGACCGTAGGATCTAATCAGATCGTGCGATCCAGAACGCATACCCCTTCGCGGTTAAGTGGTCTAATCCTACTCGCTCAATCTAGATCGGACGATCCATCGACCGACCAAACTTGGCGGCGCAGACGCTGGCGGCGGCGAGGTCAGTCGGCGGCGGCGCTGGCGAAATAGGACGCGAGGAAGAGGGGGAGGATGCTCACCAGGTTCGCAATGCAGTGCTGATGCTCAACGTGCTTTTGGTTGGTGGAGGGGCGTACGGGTACGGGCAGAATTCTTCGCCGGAGTTGGTTCTGGCGACAGACGCGCGCGGTCGAGGTCGAGGATGACGCTGCAGATCACGCCGAGGCAAGTAGAAGGCAAGGTTATCTGCGCAAGGTCTAGGCGGTGACTCGTGCATGAAAGAGAAGGGGAGGGGCGGTCAGATACAACCTGTGGGCGTCGTCGGAGAAGAAGACAACGTGGCGGCGTCGGGAGCTTGTCGTAGTCGAAGCTCCGGGGCGTCCGCGGTCGAACTAAAAGAGCTGGGAGGTGCGTCTGGGAGTGGGGAAACTGCTAGGTTGCATAGGGACGCAAGGGGTGGTGATTCTTGGCCGGAATTCGACGAGGAAGGTCGTCGGAACAGAGGAGCTCGGGGAGGAATTGGGGCGGCCTGGGGGCGTGCTTTGGGGAGGGGGCAGAGGGGAAATGAAGAAGGAATACTGGCGTTTTATCGATCTTGGTCAAGGTGAGGTAAAGGCCCGGCATTATGATGAATTGAAGCCGCGGGATTACTGCAGGAAACGGCGACGAGGGGGAAGAAGGAGTCGTGCGGGTGGGGAGGAAGAACAGGAGGAGTGGGGTCCGCTGGTTAGTGGGAAAAGAAACGAGGAGGAGGTCCACCAGTCATTGGTGTTGCGGGTCAGGGAGTTTGTGCCAAACGTTTTCTTCGGGGAAAAGAAGTTGGGCTGGTTGATGGGCTTCCTGGGCTGGGGCAGCTGGGTTGGGTCAGGTCCATTTCCTATTTTTTCTTCTGAATTCTTTTTCCTTTTCTATTTCTATTTTTCTGTTTTGAATTTCCAAACAAACAAACAATGTCCAAATCAAATCAAATAATCACCAAACCATGCACTAAGAATTTGGTTCTGTTTAGTAGCACAAACCAACTTCAAAAATAAAATAATATTTTAAATCTTTTTAGGTTCCATTTATTAATTAAGTAAAATGGTCCATGGTTTATTAATAAAATAGGGTTTGGTTTATTTAATAAAATCTTCATTTGAAATCCAAATACTTTCAAAACCATATCAGTAGATTTTATTTGGAAATAAAGAATATTTGGAAAACTTGTTTAAAACAAAATAACCTTTTATTTTAGGGTCCATTAATAATTAAATAAAATGGCCTTAGTTATTAAATCAAATAGAGTTTGATTTTATTAATAAAATCTTTATTTGAAACCTAAATATTTTCAAAACCAAATCAGTAGATTTTATTTGGGAAATATAGAATACTTGGGAATTTGTTTTAAAACAAAATAACATTTTTATTTTAGAGTCCATTATTAATTAACTATAATAGACTTTCATTATTAAATCAAATAGGATTTGTTTTATTGAGATATTTATTTTGAAATCTAAAATAAAGCCAAAACACTTTAGTAGGTTTTATTTGTGAATATCAAATATTTGGAAAACTTATTTTAAATAATTTAATAAGTTTTGATGTTTCAGTTTAGAATGGTAAAACCTTTTTATTTAAATAAAATTGGATATTAATTCCTTATTATTTTATTTTAAATAAACCTTTGTTATTTTTATTCAAAACTAAATGTTTTAATTCCAAAGTTTGGTCAAGGTTTAATTTGGCTTTATAATATAATCTTTATTTATAAAACTTTTATTTCAATTGAAAACCAAATCCTTTTATTTTAATGATCCAAAATAGTTATTTTAATTATTTTGTTTTCCTTTATTTAAAATGTTTATCTTTTTAAATACCTTTAGGATTTTATTTGATTCAAATGGGTTTGAAGTTCCAATTGAATTCAAAAAGTTTCTTCTAGCTCTGAAAATCAAACAAAGTTTTATTTTATTCATTTATTTTCACATTACAAGATTTGGAAAATCTTGGGATGTGACAACACAGCTGGCAATGTAAGTTTTGGGGAGTTGGAAGCACAGGTAGAGCACATACTCAGTGCAAGTGAAGGCTAGCAATAGAGAGGGAGCGACAAACGAGAGAGCAATAGCTGTCATAATCATGCTTGCAACAAAACATGACTAATTATGGCATGAAAGTGATACAAGAACTCTGAGACAAAATAAATCATCGAGGCTTACTGAATATTGATTAGTCAAATGCATGCGTGAGCATGTGCCAAGTCGATTCACATGAATAGTCAGAGGCGGATACCACAATGTCATACCAAAGTATGAATAGAACAATGCAAGAAAACATTCATATGAAATGCTACAAATTATTAGCAAGCTGGAGCTAATCATGCTAATAATGATGAGTATATGTACAAAAATGACATACACCTTACACAAACACGCTAAGCATGCTCACAATGATGAGTATATGTACAAAAATGAAACAAATAGAGTTCGCTACCAGCCTCTTACCACACCTCGAGTTGTCTTAATCTTCATTATTGCCCTTCACTTGTGTGACTTGAATAATTAACATGAAACCAAAACCCACTGAGGACGGCAGAACCCTACAAAGAACTCACAAAACCAAAGAAGAACAACAAATATTTTTGTTGTTTTCGATTTTTTAGAAACAAGCAAACAAAGAAAAACCAAACAAAAACAAAGCAAATCAAACAAATCAAAATCTTTTTGGATTTTTCTTTTAAGGCAAACCAAAGCAAAGAAACAAACCAATAGAAACAACGAAAATATTTTTGGTATTTTTGTGTTTTTTGAGAAAGAAGCAACAAGAACCAAAAAGAAAGCGAAACGATGGATATACAAAGAACCGACCGAACATGATATATAGATGAGTGTGATGTCGGTATACCTTCCCCCAAGCTTAGGATTTTGGCCTAAGTGGGGCTCAATAACGCGGATAATAACCCCATGATGGTGGGTCACCATAGGAATGATCATAGTCAGGCACCTGCGAAGAAGAAGAAGACGCGCCCCAATCAAATGAGGGCCGCTGGTATGAAGACTCTCCCAAGTTGGAGGGCTGAACCGAATTGTCTTCGGCATCCTATTCAACATTATATTCTTGCTGGGAGAGTTACCCAACATATGTGTCAACCTCTTCCTCTATAAGCGACCATCCTTGCTTGTTATCAAAGTTAAACAAAACAGGTGCAGGCAAATAAACTATTTTCTCAGTCCTACCCTTTCTCCGACCTTGCTGGACAAAAGATAGTTCAAATGGCAAACTTCTCACATTAGCTCCCAAAGAAACAAAACCATGCTGAATCATGGATTCAATATCAAGCCTCTCTATGGGGAAGTGAAAATCTGAAAAGTGATGCTCTAAACCATGGAAAGCTAGCAACCTAGAAGCAACGAGACCTCCACAAATTCCACCCTTCTCACAGTTGGTGGTGATACGGTGAGCTATCAAAGCACCCAAACTATAAGAACTATTCTTATTCAGAGTAGCTGCAATAAAAGCTAGATCAAAAGAAGGCAACTTTCTAGCAGTCTTTCTAGCAAGAACACACTTGGTAATGAAATAGGCAAAGTATCTAATAGTTGGGAGCTGGATGTTCCGAATTTTACCACTTTCCTTTGAGAAGTCGAAACCTTGGAAAATCTCAGCATACAAATCAATAAGTGACTTGGGCCTCTCCTTGATCTTCTCACAAGATCCCCACCGAGGTACTCTAATTGCTGCACAGAAATCAGCAAAAGGCAGGTAGACAGGTATATTATATATTTTGTAATGGACCATGGGATTAGAGGTAGACCAAGTGAACCGGAAGTCCTGCACAAAAGCCATGGCTAGCTTAACATATTGGATTGGTTCACCTTCAACAAAATGCTCCAACCCTGCACTTGTAACCAAAGTTTGGAAATCTTGGAGGATCCCCGCAACTCTCATAAATTCATGGCATGGATATATGGAAGGAAAAACTACCTCCTCACGATGAACCTACATTGGCTCATGCACCATCAAGTCATATTGATTCAGTGAATAAGCACTCATCTTTCTTGCTCAAATTTTTAGACAACCATCAAACCAAGTGATTTCTAATTTGATAAATGATGAGCAACTACTATAGGAACTTGCTAGAGGACTACACATGCATCAAAACAAAGTTTCTAAACATAGATCAAGCATGCAAGCTCAAACAACCTGTCACCTATAGTAGCAAAATACTCAAGATACAATCTACCAATCACAAATCTAATTGGACAAGTGGAGGAGGCACATACCAAGGTGCAAACCCTCCAAAAATCAGCACTTGAGATGGGATGAACAAGGAGATCAAAAATCATGAGCAAGAACAACAAGAACTCGAGCTTGAGCAAGTTTTCCGGTGTTTTTTGGGAGAGAGAAACAAGGTGGCTTTGAGGAGGCAGCCTGGAAAGGCCTAGGTGGGCCATACCCCCCTAGGCGCCACCAGTGGTGGGCCCACGCCTACCACAGGTGTGGGGCCTTGGGGTGGCCCCCTGGGTCACCTCTGGTACCTCTCTGCCCCTTTTTTCGAGGAAAAAATATTTTGAATTTTCTGGGATTTTTCGGGAAACTTTATTTTTGGCCAATTTTCATGTTATCAAAATTGATTTTCTTGCAGAAACAGTTTTTCAGAAGAAGCAAAAGCAAACCAAAAGCCAAACTACAGGATCTCTAAGAAACTCAAACAAGCAAACAACTAGAAAAACTAAAGCTAAAACAAAGACTAGGAAGGAGAAGGGAAAAAGAAAGCAAGTATAACCACAGTGGAAACATTATTTTTTTCATTAAAATCCTTTTGTTAACAAGGTTGATCAAGTCTTGTTACCAAAAAAATCTAATATGAAACAAAACTTTGCATTCCACAAGGTGATTATGTTACCTCATACTTGATAGCAATGGTCCCAATCATAATAGTTTCAATATTTTCTTGTGGAATGGCACAATATATTTCTCCAACCTTGAGGCCTTCAATATTTTCAATAGAATTCAGGCAATAGTTTCTAACTACCTTCTTGGGGAAATAGATAGTGTGCTCTTTGTAATTAATATTGAATGTTACTTTTCCTTGATTGCAATTGATGACAATACCTGTAGTATTAAGAAAAGGTCTCCCAAGAATAATAGACATATTATCATCTTCAGGCATTTCAAGCACAACAAAATTAGTTAAAACCATGCAATTATGAGCAACTTGAACAGGAACATCCTCACATATACCAATAGGGACAGTAGTTGACTTATCAGCCATTTTCAAATAAATATCAGTTGGTATCAACTTTTCTAGCTAGAGTCTCTTATAGAGAGAAAATGCATAACACTAACTCCAGCTCCCAAATCACATAAAGCAGTTCTAACATAATTATTCTTAATGGAGCAAGGAATAGTTGGTATACCTGGATCACCAAGTTACTTGGGAACCTTACCATTGAAGGATTAATTAGCAAGTAGAGTAGAAATCTCCTCATTAGGAATCTTTCTTTTATTAGAGACAATATCCTTCATATACTTTGAATAAGGAGGAAACTGAATAGCATCAGTCAAAGGAATTTTCAAAAATAAAGGCTTCATCCACTCACAAAACTTGTTGGAGTGTTCTTCCTCCTTTGACTTGTGTTTCTTACCTGTAAAAGGCATAGGTTTCTGCACCCAAGGTTCTCTCTCTTTACAATGTTTATTAACAATAAAATCCTCCTTTGTGTACCTAGTGTTCTTAGTGTGCTTATCAGGTTCTTCCTCAACTTCCTCCTTATCAGGGGACTCATCAATATTACCACTCTTAGTTTCAACATCAGAGACAAATATACTATTAGGATCTACAGCAGGTTCAAGTGGTTCCTCAACTTTCTTATGTTTCTTTTTCTTCCTCTTACGAGGACTACCACTATCTTCACCTTGTTGGGAATCCTGCTCTATTCTTTTAGGGTGTCCTTCAGGATATAAAGGATCTCGAGTAGCTGCACCACTCCTAGTTCTAATTCCATAAGCATGTTTATTTCCTGAAGCATTAACTAGCATATCCTTTTGTGCCTTAGCAAGTTTATCAAGTTGGGTTTGAACCATTTTAAAGTGTTTACAAAGCATTTTAATATCATTAGAAGTTCTTTCCACAATATCTTTCAACTCATGGATAGCTCTAGAGTTTTCCAATAAATGATTCTAAACTTGTTTATTAAAATTACCTTGTTTAACAATAAATGTGTAAAGTTCCTCTAAGCATTGATCAGGAGGCTTACCATAAGGAATATCACCTTCATTAAATTGGAGAGAGTGTACCTCAATAGTAGATGAGTGGGAAATTTGCTTACATAATTCTTCTATAGGAGGTAGATTCTTCACATCTTCAGATCTAATACCTTTCTCCTTTAGACACTTTTTAGCTTCCTTCATCACTTCATAATTTAATGCAATAACTCCCCTCTTCTTTGTTGTTGGTGGTGGAACTGGTTCAGGAACAACTGGTTCAGGAGTAATAGGCTTAGGTGTATTCAGCTCAGTTGAAGTCCAATCATCATAATTCTTGCTTATCTTGTTCATTAATTCTTTAGCATATGTACGAGTCCTTTTCCTGAAAACACAATCAGCAAAGCTATCTAGGTAGGTCCTAGAATCATCAGTTAGTCCATTATAATAAATATCAAGTAGCTCATTCTGAGGTAATGGACATCCAGGATATGCATGAATCAAGGAACAAAATCTTTTCCATGACTCCGACAATTTCTCTTCTTCTTCCTGTTTAAAATCAAAAATTCTCTGCAAAGCAGCATGTCTAGCACTGGGAGGAAAATATTTATGGAAGAAAGAAGCAATCAAGCAATCAGGGCTATCAATGGAACCAGGAGGTAATCTATTAAACCAAGCCCTAACTTCTCTTTTTAGTGAAAAAGGGAAGATCTTAGAAACAAAGTACCTGCGCATCTTAAAATCATCAGAGAACAAAGCACTCATAGTAGAAAGCTCATTCATATGAGTCACATCACTCTCATTTTCAGTACCACAAAACGGTTCTTTCTCAATAATATCTAAATAAGATAAATCAAGAGAGAAATCATAATCTTTATCTTTAATGTCTATGGGAGAGGTGGCAAACTTAGGATCATAGGACTTCTTAGGAATAATAGTACGTCTAGCAAGGAGACTCTTAATAGCAATAGCACCATGTGTGTTTCGGCATTCTTCAACAAATTCATCAGTGAGCTCAATGTATCCATCATTAATATCATAACTCTTACTAGCAGGTGAGCTAACAGGTGTAACAGTGTCTTCACTAGGAGTTTTGGTATTTCCTAGACTAGCCATAGTAGCATCTAGAAAAGGACCTAATGAACCACTCGCATCAAGCACAGTAGAAGTAACATCATGAGTATCAAAAGCAGTTTCAGATTCAGCAGTAGTAGCAGTGTGTGTAGCGTGAGTATGTGGTGGTAGTGTGACAAGCTTACTTATAACATACGATGAATCAAGAGCAACAGATGTGTTTAGACTGTACCTCTTCTTGTAGTGGATGGTAAAATAGGGAACTTTACATCACGAGACTTCCCCATGATGAAAGAAGTAGCAGTGAACAATAATAGATCCAAGTGAACTTACAAATAAAGCTATGCTCCCCAGCAACGGCGCCAGAAAATAGTCTTGATGACCCACAAGTGCAGGAGATCGCAACTGTCTCCGCGGGTAGTATTACCCAATTTATTGATTCGACACAAAGGGAGCCAAAGAATACTTGCAAGCCTTAACAACTGAGTTGTCAGTTCAGCGGCACTTGGAAATAGTTCTTGCTCACAGAAGTTTATCAGTAGTAACAGTTTGTAGTAGCAACAACAAAGCAACAACAACAGCAACAGTGAGACGGTAGCAATAGTAACAGTAACGGTAACAGTAGGATTCAAGTGCGGTAGGCATAGGGATGGATGGACGGGCGTTGCATGGACGAGTCTAAACATGTAACTTCAAGACCTAGGGCATTGCAGATAAATAATAACAAGCATCCAAGTACTAAACAATCCTAGGCATGTGCTCCAAATATAGTCATACGTGCTCGCAATGAGAACTTGCACAACATCTTCTGTCCAGCCAGCCCGTGGCAGCGGGGCCTCTAGGGAACTACTGGCAATTAAGGTGCTCCTTTTAATAGAGCACCGGAGCAAAGCATTAACACTCCGTGAACACATGTGATCCTCACACCATAGCCATCCCCTCCGGTTGTCCCAATTATTGTCACTTTGGGGCCTTTGGATCCGGACAATGATATGTGTACACAACTTGCAGATAAGATCATAAGCAATACTATCATAATGATTCAATAATAAGTTCCGATCTGAGATCATGGCACTCGGACCCTAGTGACAAGCATTAAGCACAACAAGTTGCAAAAAAGTCAAATAGCACTAATAGAGATACTAGGAACTATGCCCCTAACAGATATTATTTGATTACATGATAGAACTCATCCAATCCCTACCATCCCCAAGCCTACATCGGGGGATTACTGACTCATGGATGAGGGAAACATTGGTGGTTGATGGAGATGCATTGGTGATGACGATGGCGATGATCATCTCCAAATTCCCGTCCTGGCAGGGTGCCAGAACGGAGTTTCTGGATCCAAATCTTGGTTTATGGTGGCGACGGCGGAGCGGAACTCTTTCTGGAAAACTATCGAACCCCCCTTGGTTTTTAGGTCGAAAGGCAACTTATAGGCGCGGAGGGAGGCCGAGGAGCTGCCTGGGTGGCGGACCTCCCCTGACGCGGGTCAGTGGGCCCACGCCTGGTGGGTCTGAGCCCCAGCCTCCTGCCTCCCTTCGCTCCGTGGATATTCTGGTGAAATATAATTTTTTGCATATTTTTCGGGATTTTTCCTGATAGTTCATTTTCTACACAAAACCAAGACACCAAGGTAATTCTGCTGAAAACAACGTCAGTCCGTGTTAGTTGTATCCAAATCACACAAGTTTAGAGAAGAAACAATAGCAAAGTGTTCGAGAAAGTAGATGTTTTGGACGTATCAAGATCTAGTACCCTGACCCCGCGCCTAGGGTGGGTCTGTGCCCTGAGGCCTCCCCTCTGTCTCCTCTTCTGGATCCGTGGATATTCTAGTGAAATATAATTTTTGGCATATTTTTCGGGATTTTTCCTGATAGTTCATTTTCTGCACAAAAACAAGACACCAAGGTAATTCTGCTGAAAACAACGCCAGTCCGTGTTAGTTGTATCCAAATCACACAAGTTTAGAGAAGAAACAATAGCAAAGTGTTCGAGAAAGTAGATGTTTTGGACGTATCAAGATCTAGTACCATATGAGCTTCCCTACCTGATTATGGTCATATATGTAATTCCTATGTGTTAGATCTTTGTTCTTTGATTTGATATTTGAGATTGGAATCTATTTTGTGTAATATGTATTGATAGATGCATATCATGTACCCCGTTCTTAATTGCTTGTTTATATCCAACTTGTATGCGAGAACTTGTATGGGGAGAAGTGTGTATTATATGGAGTAGCATGGTGGCAGTGATTGAATTATGACAAACAATATTCAAGATCTACTTTGGTTTTTACCTTTCTTTTGTTGCCTCACTAGGGATAAAGTGAAATCATGTGCTATAGTTATCATGTGACAGTGTGATAATCTTGTTAGATTAAGGTAGCATATTTGTATTTAAAACATCATGTTATATTACTTAAAGCTCTACTCTGATTTGTTCTTAATTCAAGATTGCATGAAATTTCCCTTTCTTGAGGAGTATAAGAGAGATGTGTTCCATCTCTATGTTAAAACATGATGCCCATATGAATGCTTATCAAACACATCATTGATGAATTATTTTATGATCACTGCAACTTAAAAAGAGAGTAGACAAGTGAACCCATAAACCCCGGTCCAATTTTAATCATAAGAAACACCTTTCCACTGCATCTAGTACCTTTTATATTTTCTGCAATTTATTATTTCGAAAATACAAAAATACTTTCCCTACTTGGAATCACTCATAAAAATACAAAACCAACTATAATATCTTCCATATCATCTAGTTTGCATTACTTTACTTTATTTGCTTTATTTATTCCAGTTTACTTTATATTTTATTTCATATTACTAATACAAAACCTTGTGCTTGACAACCACTTGGTGGAGTTGGGGACACAAGACAAATTATTTTACTTTACAGGTTGCTTGAAGAGAAGATAAATACACTTCCATAACCAATTCCCCAAGAGTTCGATATAAACCCTTGAGTCACCCTTGTGTGGAAAAGAAGATTGTTGCAACACTCTGCACTTGGAGTCCCAACGAAAAATGGCACAATTGTTGCCATCAAGACATATTTCTAGCATCGTTGTAGGGGAGTTGGCGAAGTTGTACCACAACTGCATCCTCATCAAGTTTGAAGAGCAAGTTTGAAGAACAAGGTATTTCCCATGGCACTTGCAAGTATCTTGTAGCACCATCATATTCATCAACTTGTGCAACAACCCAAGCTTGGGGAGGTTGCACCACTATGAGCCTTTTCTTCTCCTTTTAGATTTTTAAAGTATTTTACTTTGTCTTGTTTTTAGTCTTTCTAAGTTTTATTTAAAACACAAAAAACACATAAAAATTATTATAACCTTTAATTATGCATGCAAACTATGGAGAAACTTGGAATCCACATACCTAAAGGTCATGTCAAAAGTATGGAAGCCTACTTTGAGTATAGATCAACTAAATATGGAAAAATAATGGAGGACATGCTTAAATATCTTAATAAAATCTCTATAGACTTTTGTGAACTACATGATGTAACTTGTTGCACCAGAGAATTCTATAAACACTCTCACTATCAATGTAAGCATAATAGTGATCCTATAATTGCTGGTTATCAAAAGTGTAGACCTAAATGCCATGATATAGAACAAGTTAAGAAATATATTTCTTATATTGCAGCCCCTGAAATAGACTCTCTTATTAATGAAAAACTTGAAACTAGTCAAATAGCTCTTATGTTAGTATTACACTTGGCTGTTATCCTTCAAATTTACAATACAGAATTTAGTGATAATTCTTATGTTATTAAATATAAAGAAAGAACTCTTGCTTCCATGGAAAGTACTAATATATTGCAAGAAAAAGATGATGAAAACATAAGCTTACAAGAACAAGTGTGTGAAGAAGAAAATGAAGTAGAGATAATCCAACCTAAGCTTGTGGAAGAGTGGGACTTCCACCTTCACCATCAAAAAATGATAGTAACACCCAAACTCAAAACTCATTTGTCATTTATGATGCCCATGCTATGATAATTGTCCAACTAAAAATCCATGCATTTCTTGTGAGGGAATTGAAAGTCAAATGGTTACTTATGAGAAACCTTCCTATTATGATGAAACTAATGATGCACCTTTGACTACTAATAATGCTACTACTAAAATTATTGATGATAATAAGGAATTTTGTTTAGATATGCTATATGAAAATGCTTTAGATGATGGTCCTATGCTCCTTGATAACCATCCATGTATAACAAATGAAGATATAAATGATAAAATTTCTTCCTATGATGATACCCTTATGACTAAGAGTCCTATATCATTCTTGAACTCTCCTATGTTAACCATAGAAGAGAAATTTGCACTTGCTAGAAACTATATATATGGTTTGCAATTACCTTATGTTGAAAATCATCATTGCAACCATAATATTAATAATGAAAATATTAATAGAAACTATCTTAAAAAAGTAAAGCATGATTATCAATACCATTAAAATTATAATTATCCTATTTATATAACAAAAAATTAAACTTGCATGCTTTAAATGGCTACAACTTTAAATTTTCTTTTAGTGCTTGCAACTACTATGAAAGAGGAGGTGATAAGTTCCCTCTTGGTGCTCCCAAAAATTCTATGTTGCATTCACCTACTGATAATATGACATGGCATGCCTCTATTTACTTTCATTTAGTCATATATAAAATGCCAATGCATAGGAAGAAAGTGAGACTTCGTTGTTATTGTTCCCATATCTTGTGTTGCCTTTTACCATGTTTCAACTTGAATTTTACTTCGATTGGTATGAGCACACCATGGTACCCAGGTATAATGTATGGAACACTTTCCAAGGAAGAAGGAGGTAGAAAAGAAATACAAGCTATCCCATGAATTCCATATCACTTAAATCAAGTAAGTAATGCCTAGCTATATGGCTATAAAGAAAGCGCTTTGCGGGAGGCAACCCGGTTATTTTATTTTGGATTTTTATTTTGAAATCTTGTTGTAGCAAGAGAGTTTTTTTGGTTTTATTTCTATACTTTTTAATAAAGTACCAAGTGGAACCCATTTTGGATGTTTTAAAAGATATTAAACATATGGAGTAGCAAATTTCTGCAGAACAGTTTTTAGTGAAAGAATTTTATAATTTTTTCTGCAACTACGATTGCGCTCAAATTTATATAGAATTTAAAACTTTTCATCCTATGTATGCAAAAAAAAATTTATAAAATTCCTGACATGTTTAAGTGGGCGAAAAATTCGTTTTGCTGCTGCTGAAAATTTGGACAGATCGTGCCATGTTTTGTTTTAACCATTCCCAAGTGTCCTAAAATGATTGTTATGAGTCATATTATATGATAGGGATATGAAGAAACATTATATGCTTACTGAAACATTTATAAAGAATTTTTTATTTGATATATATGCAACAACTATTATGCTTTTATGCCACTAATGTCACCACTCAGAAAAGAGATGGGAGAAAAAGTTTTGTGTTGAAGTTTTTTGACAGGGAATAGAGTAACATGACACCAAGAGAAATCTAAGGATGGTGAAAACCATAATCTTTGGGATGCCCAAGGCATCCCACTGGACCTAATAAACTCTCGGTTTGTGATACGTCAGAAACGTATCTATAATTTTTTATGCTCCATGCTTGTTTTGTATCTACTTTGCTTTGCTTTGTCTACACTTTGAGGTGTTTTTATATATTTTCTGGAACTAACCTATTAACAAGTTGCCACAGTGCCAGTTGCCTGTTTTCTTCTGTTTTTGGTTCCAGAAAGGCAGAAAATCAATATTCTCGGAATTGGATGGGACAAAAGCCAAAGTCATTATTTTCCTGGAGCAACACAGAACCACGAAGCAGAGCCAGAGGGGGCCACAGGGTGGCCGCACCCTCCTAGGTGCGGGCAAGCCCTGGGGGCGCCCACAGGGGGTGTGGGCCCCCTGGACCCCACCGACCTTGATTCCTGCGCCTATAAGAGCCCCCCGATGAGAAAACCCTAAATAATCCAGAAGAAATCCACGAAAACCTCTGTAGTGCCGCCGCCACCAAAGGGGAGATTCGGGGGACAGAAAGTCTCTATTCCAGCACCCTGCTGGGATGGGGAAGTGCCCTCGGAGAAATCTCCATCGATCTCCATCACCATCTTCATCAACATTTCTAATTCCCATGATGAGGAGGGAGTAGTTCTTTCTCGGGGCTAAGGGCTCTACCGGTAGCTATGTGTTCATCTCTCTCTATGCATGATCTTGTTGTGGTCATGAGCTTTGTAATCCAGTAAATCTACCTTGCTACTCAAGTGCTTCATTAGATCTCTGCTCTCCCCATGTGTGTGAAAGTGAAAGTGTGAACGTCATGGTGGCACTTAGGTTTGAGTCTACATAAATACTCTTTGTGCTTTAATAGATCTATGCTTTTTCCCACGTGTGTGAAAGTGACAGCGTGCATACCGTGTGTGGCACTTTGGCTAGATTGAATATTTGTTATGAGTTATATTTGGAGTTGGATGTCTCTATGAAATTGTGGTGTTTGTTGGAACCATCTAGAACTCAAGGTGACGGTGTGGGGTTATCTAGATTGGGGAAGGCCCTACCATGGATTAGAGTGTCCAACCGGAGAGTAGTTAAGAGTAGTATCATGAAGAGAGGATATTTATATGAGAGAGTGTTCACTAGTGAAAGTATGATCCCTAGGCCTTGTTTCTAAACATTGAAACGCCGTTTGCATCTAGATCTGTTGCATGTTTGCTTGCTTTTACCTTTCCTCCACGCCATCAGCTCTTTTCTGGCACCGTTACCCCACGTCAAAAACAAACCAGAACCTATTTTCTGGCACCGTTACCGCTTGTATTTCACTATCTCTTCGCCGAATTAGTGCATCTATACACCTGACAAGTGTGTTGGGTGTGTTGGGGACACAAGAGACTTCTTGTATCTTGATTGCAGGGTTGCTTGAGAGGGAATACCTTTGACCACATCCTCCTTGAGTTTGATAAACCTTGGGTAATCCACTTAAGGGAAACTTGCTGATGTTCTACAAACCTCTGCACTTGGAGGCCAAAGACTGTCTACAAGATTAGAAGTGCATAGACATCAGTTTGCAAACCTATAAACTTTGTTTTTCGAGCAATATAAAACTATCGTAGAAACTCCGAGCGTCTGTTTTCTTATTTTTTTTCTTTGCATTAAAAGGTCCACCACCACTATTATTATGAATGTTTATGATCAAGATACTGAAAACAAACTTTGCCATGATGAGATTAAACTGAATAAGTGACGAGGGTTAGACTCATTAATGCCCATGTTATGGACTTGGGTTTTGGAGAAGGAGAGGAAGATGGAGATCGCGTAAAGGCTAACAAAATCGCAACACAGGGACACGAGGTTTACCCAGGTTCAGGCCCCCAAAGGAAAAACCCTACTCCTGCTTGTCTGTTCTTGATTACGGTGGAACCGAAGGTTACAGGGTGCACAGATGCGATCTGGCGTGAGGTGTGTGTCTGAGTTGTCTAGATTTGTAGATCTATTGTAGAGGTGGACATCGTAGATCTGTCTATTGGATGTTTATGGCGTGGCATAGGTCGTGTCCCGCCTCGTTGGACCCTCCTAACCTTTATATATGGGAAGGCTAGGTCTCGGGTGCCAATACGAGTAGGTTACAAGTTGTATTCAAACTCTAGTCTTGAGCTTTCCTTGTCTTGTGCGCTTAGGAGTCTGTGTCCATATGGTCTTCATAGCATTTGAAACGTCATAGGCGTCATGGACCATGTTAATAAGAATGCCTTGGTATAAAATAAAAGGGGAGATAAAAGCGAAAGGCTGAAATTCATGGTGTGTCTAGTTTTTAAGCTCAAATACTTTATATGAAGTATGATCTTTTTGTTCCTATTAATTTGTATCCTTTGTTCATGTATATTTATGTTCAACATTAAGGAACAAGGTGAGAAAATAAATGTTTGGCATTATGAACTAGATGGCACACTCTTTAGATCTCTTTTTGCTAAGCCTTCACAATACAAGCTAAGACTTGTTCCAAGCCCCATAAACTAGACTATGCATATCCACCTATTTGTGGCAAAAGATACTTTCAAGTATAGTATGTGATGTATCCCAACACATGACATTCACTATTGGTCCACATTATTCTACACCAATCAAACCCACAAAGGTGAATTCTTCCATATCTTGCCCTCCTTTAGTTATCATGTGAATGCGATCCTACTTGAGACCAGTGCCAATGCTATGACCAGGCCCATGACCATGACACCAAGAGGAGAATACAAGAATGAAGGGAATATGCCCTAGAGTTAAATATTAGATAGCATATTTCATGAAGTTGCATCTACTACCTTTTAATCATAAGAAACACCTTTACATTGCATTTACTACCTTTTATATTTTCTACAATTTATTATTTTGAAAATACAAAAAATACTTCTCTACTTATAATCACTCATAAAAATCCAAAAACAACTCTACTATCTTCCATATCATCTAGTTTGTATTATTTTACTTTATTTTCTTTATTTATTCTAGTTTATTTTATATTTTATTTAATATTACTAATACGAAACCTTGTGTTTGACAACCACTTGGTGGAGTTCGTTGGGGACACAAGACAAATTATTTTACTTTACAGGTTGCTTGAAGAGGAGAAGACAAATACACTTTTACAACCAATTTTCCGAGAGTTTGATATAAATCCTCGGGTCTCCCTTGTGAGGAAAAGAAGCTTTGATATAACACTCTGCATTTGGAGTCCCAACGAAAAGTGACACGATTGATGGCAGTGACACGATTGTTGCCATCAGGTGCTTTCTGCCAATCTGACACAACCTGCATGCCAAAGTCCACTAAATGCTTTTCTGAGCCTAAGGTATCTTCATCAGGTTCATCTCATCTACAGGTCGACCGTTTTTATTTTTATTATTTCTTTAATCTAGCTATTGCCGCTTTCATATCGATGGAGACATTGTTAGTGTTAAGCACACATAGGACGACAGGCATGTCGATGCAATCGACATTGTGGGCGTGTCGTTGTGGTTGTGCCGGAAGGATGGCGAACATGTCGCTGCGTCCATCACAGTTTTGTGCACACAGGACAGCCGCCGCGTCCCTCCGGCTTTCACAATACATTAATCGGAGGATGGAGAGCACGCAGCCGACCCGGAGAGTGATGGGAATGTCGTCGAAGGTGTCTCAGTTGTGTGCGAGCAGAATAGAGAGGCGCTTAATAATAGGTTTGGGTAAATTTGTCCACTTATTATCGTTGAGATAAGTGGAAAAATGAAAGGTTATGATAAGCGGACAAACCTTACATTAGTTTTAATTTCTTTTTCCTTTCTTTTAGAGTTGCACGGGACTCGAAAAATGTAATGAATAGAAAGAGGCTATAATTTTGTAATATAAACAAAATTATATCTCAATGTCATGGTAATTTAAATTTGAATGGTATTGATGTGCTAATTAGTTTATCGTTGATTGTAATTAATATATTTTTATCGTTGAAAGTACACAAGCATGGCAATTATTATGGCATATCGAGGCACTAACTGTAACACCGAGTTTAAATCTAAGAGGCACCTTCATGTTTGGTGCCGCGAAAGCACCAACTCAGCGGATGACCATGCGCCGTGAGGGGAAAAAGGCCTCCTATGCACTTTCCCGATGCATTTATCCCTGGCAGTTATTTTTGTTGCACTAGCAGGAACCCGATGATTAGGCGTGTGACTCGGCATTTACAACCGCCGGGGCTCTCCCTCTGTGTTTGTAATGGTGATGAACGGTTGAGTAATACCAATCGAATTTATCAATCTATGACACTTTTCTTGTTCATCTACTTTTACCCTTACCCTTGTAATTATGTTCATTGTTCGGCGGTCAACATGACCGGAAGAAGTCCATAGCCGCTCAGTTTACCAAATTGTTTTTTTACAAACTGTTTCTACAATAATTTTGTTATCATTTCGTCTTTTCTATCCGTGTTTTATGATTCGTTTACGCAACTTTTTGACTATTAGTTTAACGTCTCATTTTACCCTTTTCGGCAGTAATTTTCTGCATGTCTTGTCAGTCATAATTTTCCGATGGTAGTTCGAATCCAACCTTCCGATCACAACTTTCCTGTGATTTTTATACTACTGTAATTCTTCGATATACCTTCCCGGTGTCATTTACCCATAATAGTTAGCCTACGTCTACGATATTATTTTTAGGAGTGAATTCCATTTTTTACATTCTACTTGTGCATTTATGACACTAATTATCCTATGTAGTAAAAAAACATCTAAATTACCATGTTATTTTCTGATGCATATCTATTGGGCAAGGTGCGAGGTGACGATTAAACCTCGAAATTATAAAGATTGCAACAAAGAATAGAATATTTTGTGTAGAGAAAGGTAGATATGATCAGCAACGACGTCCTCTGATCTTGACATATTTTGTTGCGGCACATCGTTCTAACATGTCGGCTTTATCCAAAACACATGTTGAATGCTAAAACAGGGCAAAATTATGCTCAGAATTTTCTTAAATGGGACATTCGGATACAACTTCTATTAAATGGGGTAATTAGTGTCTCAAATGTATAAATAAAGGGTAAAAAGTGGAATTCACTCTATTTTTAGCTCATTTTCCAACTATTGGCGGTAATGTTTTGGTGCAACTTTATGACTAATTTTCTGATGGTAATCACCCTACATTCATGGTGGTATATCTTTTACACCCTTTTTTAACTATTTGACAGTAATTCTTCTACGCATCTTCTTAGCCGTTATTTTCCAACGGTAGTTAGGCTAGCGTCAAGAATAATATTTTTTAGGTCCTTTCTTTTACTACTTGATTGTAATTTCCCGACACAGCTTTTTGAGCATAATTTCCTATCAATAGTTACCCCATGGTTCCTACTCGCAGGTGAATATTCTCTAACCGTATTTCATCAACAATATATTTCTAGGTTTTTTCACATTCTTTGTCAGTAATTTTTGTAATACCTTATTGATCGTAATTTTCATATGGTAACTACCTATCCGTTAGTTTTCGAGTCTGAGTAATTTTTGAACCGTAATTTCTCAGTAGTAATTCAATTTACTGTAATTATTCTTTATCACTAATTTCACCATCCGCCGCCTCTTTTGTCTAGGAAGAATGCTACTGTCGGGGGTGTACCCCCAGGTACCCTAAAGTTGGTGCATCAAGTTATTCGATAAAGTGCTAAATTAACAGATTAAGAGACGGGAAATATTAATAGAATAAAGAAAAGGAGAAGACAACTGCACTTGGGCCGAATTAGGGAAGACTCGGTCAAAACAGATCAATACCACACTGAATTTCACCCTCATGGGCCGAATCAAAGCAGCAGGAGCCGAATCAGGTTAATCCCCCGCATGGGCCGAATTAGGAGGACCTCGGCCCAGTCAAGCTGCCAAGCTCGCCATCACCTCCCGGATGGGCCGAGTCAGGAGGACCTCGGCCCACCGCGGGTTCAGTCCGCCCGGGCGCCGCCTCAGCAGCTGCCTTCCCCGCATGGGCCGGCGGGAGCAATCCCGGCCCACCGGCGAGCCACACCAAGACCCAGGTGTCCCCTTGACCCGGCTGGGCCTCCGAGAGAATCCGAACCGGCCTGCTCGACCCGGTGGAAGCCAGGATGACCCGACGGGGCTCTTCCCATCGTGGGCCGAATAAGAAGAGACACTCCTGGGCCTTTATCTTTATTCGGCTGTGAGGAAGATAAGGCCTCGACTGGGCTTTCTAGCTCCGGGCCGACTCAAACAGGCCTTAGGCCGAATTAATGTTTTTCCTAGGACGTCCAGGCCGAATAAAACTACTTCAGATGCCCTGTTATCCATTCCCAGATGCATCCAGGAATCTACAACGACTCACCATCGAGCCAAGACAATCTCCACCAGTACCGTGCCAGTCTTGGGAGCCCTCCAGCTCAGACTGGCACATGGCGTATGGAATATGCCCATGGCATCTAACAAGATGCTAGGGATATGCTCTTAGCATCTAATAAGATGCTAGGGAATATGCCTGGCATCTCCAAAGATGCCAAGACATATGCTCAGCATCTCTGGAAGATGCCCAGAATATGCCATCTAGATGCTAAGCGTGTAGCACAAGACTTGTCCCCTGGGCTCCCCTTTATAAGGAGCACCAGGGGGATCGTTCTCAAGAGGCCCCGGTGGGCTCCTCCCCTCTCAGCTCAATAGGAGCTATCCTTCTTCTTCCTCCTCTACTCTCATAGAGAGATCTAGATAGAGGCATAGGAGATACAGCTCAAGGAGCATGATTGTAGCCACAAGTATGGCCATATTATAAGAGATTAAGTGTAGAGAATGAGGTGTTATCTCCACTTGAGAGCTTCAATCCAATATACATTATATTTCTCTTTGTTCATACGAGTGCGATCTTCACTGCATCATCCCTCCCCGGATTCCTCCATGTCCATCGGCCCCAACTTTAGCCTACCCATGACATATGCGGTGATACCACCACGACATTTGGCGCCCACCGTGGGGCCTTCTAGTGGCGTTGGTTGGGTTTCCATCCGGACGGGAATATCTTCATCAACTTCTTCCTCATAGGGCTCATTTAGCTTCACCAAGCGAACGCAGAACAAAGAGGTAAGCGCAAAGGGTCTCCAAGTCTGACTCAACAAAACAGGTAAGACTCAGCAAGAAGGACTCAAGCACTACTCCAAGCCTACTGTAAGTACCAAATAACTCAAAGAAGGCACGATGACTTAGCAAGACTCACTCAAACACTTCCCAAGTATATCAGAAGTGCCAGATAACTCAGTCATCTACACTCAATCCTTCACCCCGGGGAGAAAAGAACTTAACCCGGGGACTAGCCGACTTATCCTTAGAGTCACCTTTGGATTAAAAGAACATCATATTGATTTAGATCTGTACACCAGCCAGCTTATTTATAACTCGGCCATAAGTTGAATAATCTTATTTATGATTCAGATAGATTTTAAGTCAGTTAGTTTATGTTTTGGATTATCCATTAACTCAGCTCACCAGCCAGCTTATTTATAACTCGGCCATAGGTTGAATCAGCTTATTTATGATTCAGATAGATTCTGAGTCAGTTAGTTTATGTTTTGGATTGTCCTTTAACTCGGCTCCCCAGCCAGCTTATTTATAACTCGGACAGAATTTGAATCAACTTATTTATGATCCAGATAGAATTTGAGTCAGCTTACTTATGAGTCGGATAGAATTTGAGTCAGTTTATTTATGCTTCGGATTGTCCTTTAACTCAGCTTACCGGCCAGCTTATTGGTGATTCAGATATAATTTGAGTCAATTTGTTTATGCTTCGAATTAACCTTTAACTCAGCTAAGTAGATTGTCTCTGATTCGGACTAACATTTGATTCAGCTTGCCAGGGTATATTATAATTCGGATTGGTATTCAGACTCGGCGTACTAATCATATCTCTGATTCAGGCCGAAGCTTTATTCAGTTCGCCAGATTGCCAGGTTATGTTATGACTCGGATTGTTATTTCACCATCTTGCCAGGTTATCCCATATCTCGGATGACTATTGGCCATCTTATCATATCTCGAATCTATATCTCATATCTACATCCCGAATCAGATCTCTTAGCGGTTAGCCCTATTATCATATCCCAAAGCTTAATCTCGGATCTATATCTCGGATCCATATCAAAGGAAAATTACCGTCATCACGCCAAATCAAGTTATATCGTGACAAACAGGTGATTCGGATTTGAGTAATATAACTCAGATTTGAGCCAGATGACTCAGACTTAAGACATATAAGTCAATTTTGAGTAAAGTAACTCGGATTTGGGATGAGTTAACTCGGATTTGAGTCAGATGACTCAGATTTGGGATGTAAGTCAAAATTGAGTAAAGTAACTCGGATTTGGGATGAGTTAACTCGGATTTGAGTCAGATGACTCATATTTGGGATGTAAGTCAAAATTGAGTAAAGTAACTCGGATTTGGGATGAGTTAATTCGGATTTGAGTCAGGTGATTCAGATTTGGGATGTAAGTCAAAATTGAGTAAAGTAACTCGGATTTTGGATGAGTTAACTCGGATTTGAGTCAGATGACTCAGATTTGGGAAGTAAGTCAAAATTGAGTAAAGTAACTCGGATTTGGGATGAGTTAACTCGGATTTGAGTCAGATGACTCAGATTTGGGATGTAAGTCAAAATTGAGTAAAGTAACTCGGATTTGGGATGAGTTAACTTGGATTTGAGTCAGGTGACTCGGATTTGGGATGTAAGTCAAAATTGAGTAAAGTAACTCGGATTTGGGATGAGTTAACTCGGATTTGAGTCAGATGACTCAGATTTGGGATGTAAGTCAAAATTGAGTAAAGTAACTCGAATTTGGAATGAGATAACTCGGATTTAAGTCGTATACCTCGGATTTGAGTCAGAGGACTCAGACTCAAGACCTAAGTCAAATTTTGAGTAAAATAACTCGGATTTGGAAACAGATGACTCGGATCATAACTTACCCAATGAGGTTAAAAGAGCAATGCCCAAGAAGGCAGGAACTCGTAACTTACCCAATGAGGTTAAAAGAGCGGTGCCCAGGAAGGCTAAAACTCATAACTTACCCAATGAGGTTAAAATAGCAATGCCCAAGAAGGCAGGAACTCATAACTGACCCAATGAGGTTAAAAGAGCAATGCCCAAGAAGGCAGGAACTCATAACTTACCCAATGAGGTTAAAAGAGCAATGCCCAAGAGGGCAGGAACTCGTAACTTACCCAATGAGGTTAAAAGAGCGGTGCCCAAGAAGGCCAAAACTCATAACGTACCTAATGGGGTTAAAAGAGCAATGCCCAAGAAGGCAGGAACTCATAACTTACCTAATGGGATTAAAAGAGCAATGCCAAAGGAGTCAAGAACTTGCAACTTGCCCAAAGAGGTTAAAAGACGAGTGCCCATGAAGGCCTGAAGTCTAGAAACTTACCCAAAGGGGTTATGACGAGTGCCCATGAAGGCCAGAAGTCTAGAAACTTACCCAAAGGGGTTATGACCAGTGCCCATGAAGGCCAGAAGTCCAGAAACTTACCAAAAGGGGTTATGACCAGTGCCCATGAAGGCCAGAAGTCCAGAAACTTATCCAAAGGGGTTATGACCAGTGCCCATGATGGTCAGAAGTCCGGAAACTTACCAAAAGGGGTTATGACCGGTGCCCATGAAGGCCAGAAGTCCAGAAACTTACCCAAAGGGGTTATGACCAAGGCCCATGATGGCCGAAGTCCGTAGTTACCAAAAGGGTTATGACCAAAGGCCCATGAAGGCCAGAAGTCCAGAAACTTACCCAAAGGAGTTATGACCAGAGCCCAAGAAGGCCAGAAGTCGAAAAACCTGCCCAGAAAGGTTATGAGCAGAGCCCAAGAAGGACAAAGTCACAAACTTTCCCAAAAGGATTATGCGACCAAGAAATATATGACAAAGAAGTTGTATGTCAGAAAACAACTCTGGGAATATTTAAATATAAAGCCCATAAGCGATTCTAAGAATCCCACATGGCTCGGGGACTAATGTCGGGGGTGTACCCCCAGGTACCCCAGAGTTGGTGCATCAAGTTATTCGATAAAGTGCTAAATTAACAGATTAAGAGACGGGAAATATTAATAGAATAAAAAAAGGAGAAGACAACTGCACTTGGGCTGAATTAGGGAAGACTCGGTCCAAACATATCAATACCACACTGAATTTCACCCTCATGGGCCGAATCAAAGCAGCAGGAGCCGAATCAGGTTAATCCCCCGCATGTGCCGAATTAGGAGGACCTCGGTCAGATCAAGACTCGCCATCACCTCCCGGATGGGCCGAGTCAGAGGACCTCGCCCACCGCTGGTTCGCCCGGCCGCGCCAGCCAGTGCCTTCCAAGATGGGCCGGCGGGAGCAATCCCGGCCCACCGGCGAGCCACACCAAGACCCATGTGTCCCCTTGACCCGGCTGGGCCTCAGGAGAGGATCCGAGCCGGCCTGCTCGACCCGGTGGAAGCCAGGATGACCCGGCGGGGCTCTTCCCATCGTGGGCCGAATAAGAAGAGACACTCCTGGGCCTTTATCTTTATTCGGCTGTGAGGAAGATAATGCCTCGGCTGGGCTTTCTAGCTCCGGGCCGACTCAAACAGGCCTTAGGCCGAATTAATGTTTTTCCTAGGACGTCCAGGCCAAATAAAACTACTTCAGATGCCCTGTTATCCATTCCCAGACGCATCCAGGAATCTACAACGACTCGCCATCGAGCCAAGACAATCTCCACCGATGCCGTGCCTTGGGAGCCCTCCACCTCGACCGCACATGGCGTATGGAATATGCCCATGGCATCTAACAAGATGCTAGGGATATGCTCTTAGCATCAAATAAGATGCTAGGGAATATGCCTGGCATCTTCAAAGATGCCAAGGCATATGCTCAGCATCTCTGGAAGATGCCCAGAATATGCCATCTAGATGCTAAGCGTGTAGCACAAGACTTGTCCCATGGGCTCCCCTTTATAAGGAGCACCAGGGGGATCGTTCTCAAGAGGCCCCGGAGGGCTCCTCCCCTCTCAGCTCAATAGGAGCTATCCTTCTTCTTCCTCCTCCACTCTCATAGAGAGATCTAGATAGAGGCATAGGAGATACAGCTCAAGGAGCATGATTGTAGCCACAAGTATGGCCAGATTATAAGAGATTAAGTGTAGAGAATGAGGTGTTATCTTTACTTGAGAGCTTCAATCCAATATATATTATATTTCTCTTTGTTCATACGAGTGCGATCTTCACTGCATTATCCCTCCCCGGATTCCTCTACGTCCATCAGCCCCAACTTTAGCCTACCCATGGCATATGACGTGATACCACCACGACAGCTACTCCCTTCGATACATAGTAATTGTTCCTGAATTGGATGTATCTAGCACTAAAACATGTCTAAATATATTCAATTCGGCGATAATTAATATGGATCGGAGTGAGGATTGTTGTCTTTAGTAGTAACTTCGGACAACAAAATTATACTACTATTTACGGGCGTAATCTCCTACAGTACTTTTAACCGATTATTCGAAGATATTGTCTCATCACAGATGCGGCATGACCCGTGCCACATTGCCTATGTATTAAACTTCAACGTTATCTTGGCTCGTTATCTTATTCATTTTGCAAATATTAGCGCACTTGGGCTAATGTCAAAAAAATTCGAGTGCTCCAGTTTTTCCAGCGCTGAACACTGCATATAGCAAACACCTCCTGTATCTTTTTTGGCTGAATCTCCTGTTCTCTTAACTGGAGCGACGAGACACACACACACCACTACAAGTTTCATACCATCCATTCGTCATGGTAACGTGGTCAGCTCGTCACCGATCAACTGCCGAGAGACTGCCTCTGCGTTACTTCCTACTATTCTCGACATGAGCCGTCTCTCCCTCTCTGGATCTGGAGTCTTAACTCTTAACTACGGTCTCCGTTTGGCACATGACTTATCCAGATGGTTTATTCTCGGGAATATGCTCTCTGTTTCCTCTTGCGTGTGGCATCATTCCAAGCATATACCCTGCATTAGTCTTCTCCGTCTTCCAGCTCGGGCTTAGCTTAGCTTGGCCGGGCATGTTTCTTCCCTTCTCATCCCTCTCGCTCCTAACCCATGATTACAATACAATCTCGCTGCTCTAGTCCGCTCATGCAGCTCTGAACTTGTTTTGTTGGTTGTCATCTAACCATCGGTCGATCCATGATCTGTTCTGAACATGTTTGCGACATGATTAGATCATATACCGATGATGGTTAGATGACCATCAGCAAACATGTTCATGTGACATGCGTCCTGAGTTGGTCATATTGTTTTGCTTCTGCGCTAATGAATTTTTCATGCATGTTTGTTCTGTAATCATGGATGATTGGTGGGAGTCGCCGAGTGAATCGACTGATACCTAAACCACATGTTCCGGATGCAGGTCAGGTTTCGTGATTTTTCGCTTTCCTACTTATCGTATATGGAATGTAAAATATGTGCTCTATGGCCATGAATCTGCTCATGTGTTTTCCTATCTACCATTTTTTTTATGTGCGACGCCGGCCGGGAACAGGGCGGAAATTCCACGTGATTCAGCTGGTACACGAAACTACGGAGTTTCAAATGGTCTCGAACTTGAAATTGCAATCCTACAAAGATGGTTTGCGATACGCAAAAGCAGAAAGATCAATTGGTTCGAATTGAGTAAATCTGGAGGAACTTAATTCAGATTCCATCCTATGCACACCATATTTGTGTTCAGTTTCCTAAGCACACCCGGTGTCACCTTGGCATTCTTATGACGTGTTTTGGCTTATCAGATTCAGACGATCCTGTAGGGATCATATCACTTTACCCCAGAAACTTTTGATCCCAGATAGAATAATTACAGTTTACAGATGATGCGCTTGTTGCTTTTGAATACTTCTATGTATTGCATTCCACAAAACATGACCGGGTACGTTTTTCCGCTATAAGTTTGGTATATTATGGCCAAGGGTGCCTATGATTTTGTGAACGACAGTTTCTGGCAATCTGGGTAGTGAGTGTTATGTCGTTAATAGTTTATGTTCCCCATTGAATTTTACTATGTCTGCTTTAAGTTTTTCTTTTCCGAAATGAGGTTGAGATCTCGATATCTGCATTGAAATAACACAATCTTTTTTATTATACTATTCGAAAAATTCTTGCAATTTGAAAAAACCTGGCTGCTTCTTCTAGTACGTCGCATTTTTACAAAAAGAGAATATAATTCTGGCCACTGCATCAATCGGTGCATACAACCATATTTGTTATGAAGTTCATAATTCAAGTAATTACAAATCAAGATCGTATAAGGTCGCTATATGAATCAACCAGTGGAATAGATTTGCCATAAAACTATAGGGTTCGTTGCATGAAAAACCAAAAAAAATTACCGCAAGAACGAACAAAACCAAGATCCAATCTATGGCAAAGTCAAGATCTAATCTACGAGATAGGTGCAACGAGATTGGAGAGAACTAACCCTCGTAGATCCAAAGCGTTAACGAGATCGGATCTCGTGGTTGATGTAGTCGATCACTTACCAATCTTAAGATCGCGATGACGATCCTTCCGGCAGCGCTTCCGCACTCAGTCACATGTACAGAGTCGATGAAAACGTCCCTCTCCTCGTTCCTGCAGGCAGCGGAGGTAGTAGATCCACTCGGAATCCCAACAGCACGACGACGTGGTGGTGGTGGAGGAGAGAATCCTACAGGGCTTCGCCTAAGCCGGAGCAGCGGGAAGGAGGAGGAGGGCGGCGGCTAGGGTTGGGAGCAAGGGGCAACGATGGTGCCCTCCCCTCCCCTCATTATATAGAGGGGGTGCGGCCAGGGCTGCCCCATTGGTCCTCCCCTCCTAGGTCCGGCGCACATAGGGAGAGGGTGAAAAAGTTGCCCCCCAAGTTTCACCTTTCCTATTTAGGGCTTTACCCTAAATCCTTTGAGCTGGCCGGTTGGGCCTCTTGGGTCTTGGTGCAGCTGGGCCATGGCCCCCGCAGCATCCCTTCGACCCATTTGGACCCTCCCAGTATGGTGGGCCCACTGGTGGCCCCTTCTAGAACATTCTAGAAGCTCCGATCAAATACCTAAAAAAAATCCGAACCCCGAAAAATGACTTTCGCTATTTGAATATTATTCTCCAGATCATTCCGGATCTCCTCGTGATGCCCTGGATCCAATCCGAGACTCCGAACAACATTCGGTCTCCAACTCATATTCCATATCTACTTAAACAACATCGAATCTTAAGTGTGTCACCCTACGGTTCACGAACTATGGAGACATGATCGAGACACCTATCCGATCAATAGCCAATAGCGGGAACTGGAGATCCATAATTGTTGGAGATATGCCCTAGAGGCAATAATAAATATAGTTATTATTATATCTTTGTGTTTATGATAATGTTTACATTCATGCTATAATAGTATTAACAAGAAAACATTAATACTTGTGTGATTTGTAAACTAGATTAGAGTCCCTAGTAAATCCTCTTCATAATACTAGCTTGTTGGTTAATAAATGATTGTGGTTTCCCTATCATGAACATTGAGATGTTGTTAACAAGATCATATCGTTAGGAGAATGGTATGATGGACATACTCCTATAGATAAGCATGGCATAAAGATCAAGTCATTTTAATAATTCAATTGCTATATGCTTTCTGATACATAGTAACCTAATTCCTTCGACCATGAGATCATGCATATCACCATCATCGGAAGGATTCTTTGATGACATCAAACACCACACCGTAACTGGGTGGGTATAAAAGTGGCATTGAGTGTTCGGAAAGTATGGGTTGAGACACATGGATCAAGAGTGGGATTTGTCCATCCATATGACGGATAGATATACTCTGGGCCCTCTCGGTGGAATGTCATCCAATTAGCTTGCAAGCATGTGACTGACTCACAAGGGATCACATATCATGGGAACAAGAAAAGAGTACTTATCGGTAATGAGGTTGAACTAGGTATGAAGAGATACCGACGATCAAAACCTCGGATAAGTAAACTATCGTGAGACAAAGGGAAATTGGTATCGTATGTAAGTGGTTCATTCGATCGCAAAGTAATAGTAGAAATATGTGGGAGCCATATGAATTTCCAGATTCCTCTATTGGTTATTGTTCAGAGAAGTGTCTCGATCATGTCCGCATAATTCACGAACCGTAGGGAGACACACTTAAGGATTCGATGTTGTTGAGTAGTTATGGAATGATGAGTAAGAGACCGAATGTTTTTCGGAGTCTCGGATGGGATCCGGGATATCACGAGGAGATCCGGAATGGTCCGAAGAATAAGATTCATATAAGTAAAGTCCTGTTTCGGAGTTGGGGAATGATTCCGATGTTTTCATCGGGAATGTTCTAGAAGGGCCCGGAAGGTCCGGCACTCCGGAGGGGAAGGGTACATGAATGTGTCATAACAAATTGGAATGGTTGCATCATGTACTAGGTGTCATTTCTGAGCAAAATAAATGGATAAATCAAATTCTAGTTTGAAAAGTCAAACGCTAATTTGGAAAGTCAAACGACAAGTTTGCTTGGTTGAGGGAGAGTAGGAAACCTACTTGGTGAGGAGTTCCTCTCCCTCCACCGCCGTCCAAGGAGGCCGAGTTGGGGGAGGACTCCCTCCCCCTTGGCCGCGCCCTCCCACCTATAAAAGGAGGGGCAGGGCTGCCCCTCTAGACCTACACCTCCACCACCCAAAACCCTAACCCTAGCCGCCGGCCCTCCTGCAGCCGTCGCCGCCCTAGGGTTTCCTCCCAGGCCGCTGAGTTGGCGCTTCTCCAAGCCCTAGCCGCCGGCCTAGCTCCGCTCCTTGGCGCTTCTAAAACCCTAGATAGCCAAAGCCTCTCTTATAGTCCACCATACTCGCTCCGGCTTAAGGCGAAGCCCTGTGAGATCACCTCTCTACTTCCGGTACCACGCCGTCGTGCTGCCGGAATCGCGAGGAGAGTGCTACAACCTCCGCTTCCTGCTGGAACAAGGGAGAGGAAGGTCTTCATCGAGTACCGAACGTGTGACCGATCATGAAGCGCCGGGAACGCACGGGAAGGATCGTCTACACGATCTTGAGATCGGAAAGAGTACGACTACATCACCCACGAGAATCCACTCTCGTTTAACACTTTGAAATGTTCGAGGGTGAGTTATTCTATCAACTCGTTGCTACAATCTAGTAGATAGATCTTGGCTTGTTTGTTTGTATGCGGTAGAAATTTTTTGTTTTCCATGCTACGAACCCCTACAGTGGTATCAGAGCCGTGTCTATATGTAGATCGGTTGCACGAGTAGAACACAATGGTCATTGTGGGCGGTGGTGCTTTTATTATCAATTGCTTCTTGTGTACTTTGCATCTTGCGGTATGATGGGATGAAGCGGCCCGGTCTAACCTTACATGACATCGTTCATGAGACTTGCTCCACGCTAAACATGCAACTTGTATTGCATAAGTGGCTTTGCGGGTGTCTATCTCTCCCATTATAGTATAGATCAAATTTACAACAGGCACTTGATAGTTCAAACATCAACGTTGTGGTTCTTATTTGTAAGTTAGATCGACACTTATTGAAAGCCCCAAACCACGTAAAATATGCAAAGAAATTAGAGGCGCCTAACTTTGTTTTGCAGGGGTGTGCTGTGATGTGATATGGCCATGATTGTGATTATATTTGATGTATGTAATGTTCCTTATTGTAAGTTGGCAACCGGCAGGAGCCATATGGTTGTCTTTAATTTCTGTTAAGACCCGCGTGTCTATTCAAAGTAGTTGTAATATTTGAAGCTGGTTGACGACAATCATGGAGCAGCGTCATTGACCTTGATGCAATGCCGATGATGATGGAGATCATGTCCGTGCTTGAAGATGGAGATCGGAAGCACAAAGAAGAAAGGCCATATCATATCACATATTATGAATTGCATGTGATGTTAATCCTTTATGCATATTGTATTGCTTAGTTAACGACGGTAGCATTATAAGATGATCCCTCATGCACATAAATTTCAAGTTCTAAAGTGTTCATTCTTAGTAAGCACCGTTGCTAAAGCTTGTTGTTTCGAAGCACCACGTGATGATCGGGTGTGTTAGATTCTGCAAGTGTATACAACGTGGGCAAGCCAGATTTGCTCATGCGGAAGCTAAGGTTTGATCTTGACGAGCCTAGCATGTACAGACATGGTCTCGGAACACGGATTACCGAAAGGTAAAACATGAGTCATATAGTAGATATGATGAACATGTTGATTGTTCGCCATTGAAGCTACATCAACTCTCGTGATGATCGGTTTTGATGTGGTGGATTTGATTCGTGATCACTAAAACAATGTGAGGGATATTGTTTTGAGTGGGAGTTCACCTAAATTAATTTAACTATTAATTAGAACTCAATTTGTCATAAACTTAGTCTAAACTATTGAAAATATGTTGTAGATCAATGGCGTCCCCTACCATCAATTTTAATGCGTTCCTAGAGAAAGAAAAGTTGAAAAACAATGGAAGCAACTTCGCGGATTGGTTCCGCAATTTGAGGATTGTCCTCAATACTGGTAATTTGACCTATGTCTTTGGATGCACATGGGTGACCGACTGCGGTGATGCTACCGATGAAGTAAAGAATGTTTACCTTGCTCGGAAGAATCAGTACTCCACAGTTCAGTGTACTATCTTGTATGGTTTGGAATCAGAGCTTCAGAAAAGGTTTGAGAATTCAGACCCACATAATATTATCCATGAACTCAAATTGATATTTGAGACTCACGCGGCAGTTGAGAGTTATGAGGCTTCTGAAAAGTTCTTTAACTGCAAGATGGAAGAGGTCAGCTCCGTCAGTGAGCATGTGCTTAAGATGTCTGGGCACACAAACAAACTCCAAAGCTTGGGTATAGTGATTCCTAATGCTTTGGGGATTTACCGCGTCCTCCAATCACTGCCACCAAGTTACAAGAACTTTGTGATGAACTACAATATGCAAAACATGAACAAGGAGTTGCCAGAGCTCTTCTCCATGTTGAAATCTGCAGAAGTGGAGATCAAGAAAGAGCACCAAGTGTTGATGGTCAATAAGACCACCAAATTCAAGAAAGACAAGTCTAAGCAAAAGGGAAACTTCAAGAAGGGTGGTAAGAAAGTTGCCGCACCGACGAAGAAGACCAAGGCTGACCTAAGCCCGACATCGAGTGCTTTACCGCAAGGAGAGGGTCACTGAAGTGAATTGCCCAAAGTACTTGGCGGATTTGAAGAACGACAACATCAAGAAGAAAGGTATATCCGATATACATGTTATTGATGTGTATCTCACTAGTACTCGTAGTAGTGCCTGGGTATTTGATACTGGTTCGGTTGCTCATATTTGTAACTTGAAACAGGTGCTGCAAAATAAATGGAAGCTAGCGAAGAACTAGGTGATGATGCGCGTTCGAAATGGATCAAAGGTTGATGTGATCGCGGTCGGCACGCTACCTCTTCATCTACCATCGGGATTAGTTTTATACTTAAATAATTGTTATTTGGTGTCTGCGTTAAGCATGGACATTATATCGGGATCTTGTTTATTGCGAGAAGGTTACTTGTTTAAGTCCGAGAATAATGGTTGTTCGATTTATATGAGTAATATGTTTTATGCACATGCACCTTTGATATATGGTCTATTCTTATTGAATCTCGATAGTGGAAATACACATATTAATAACATTGAAGCTAAACGTTTGAAATTGAGCAATAACTCGACCTATATGTGGCACTGTCGTCTTGGTCACATTGGAGTGAAGCGTATGAAGAAACTCCATTCTGATGAACTTCTTGAATCACTTGATTTCGAATCACTTGAAAGATGTGAAGCATGTCTGATGGGTAAAATGACTAAGACTTCATTTTCTGGTATGATGCAGCGAGCTACGGACTTATTGGAAATCATACATACCGATGTGTGTGGTCCAATGAGTGTAGCGTCGCGCGGTGGTTATCGTTATGTTCTTACCTTCACGGATGACTTGAGTAGATATGGGTATATCTATTTCATGAAACATAAGTCCGAAACTTTCAAGAAGTTTAAGGAATTTCAAAGTGAGGTAGAGAATCAACGTAACAAGAAGATTAAATTTCTACGTTCTGATCGTGGAGGTGAATTTCTAAGTTACGAGTTTGGCGAGCATTTGAAGAAATGCGGAATACTTTCAAAATTGACACCGCCGGGAACACCACAGCGTAATGGTGTGTCCGAATGTCGTAATCAAACTCTCTTAGATATGGTTCGTTCTATGATGTCACTTACAGATTTACCGCTATCATTTTGGGGTTATGCATTAGAAACATCCGCATTCACTTTAAGTAGGGCATCATCTAAATCCGTTGAAACGACACCGTATGAATTATGGTTTGGGAAGAAACCTAAATTGTCGTTCCTTAAAGTTTGGGGTTGCGAAGCCTATGTAAAGAAGTTACAGCCGGACAAGCTTGAACCCAAAGCGGAAAAATGCGTCTTCATAGGATACCCAAAGGAAACTATTGGGTATACCTTCTATCATAGATCTGAAGGCAAAATCTTCGTTGCCAAGAATAGATCCTTTCTAGAGAAGGAATTTCTCTCGAAAGAAGTGACTGGAAGGAAAGTAGAACTCAACGAGGTTGTCGAACCTTCTCTCGAACTTGCGAGTAGCGCAGCAACGGAAGAAGTTCATGTGGTGCCTGCACCAATAAGAGAGGAAGCTAATGATGATGATCATGAAACTTCGGTTGAAGTTCCTACAGAGCCTCGTAGGTCAACGAGAACTCGTACCACTCCTGATTGGTATGATACCGTTATGAGTGTCATGTTGGTGGACAACACCGATGACCCTGCGACATATGAGGAAGCGATGATGAGCCCAGATTCCAATAAATGGCAAGACGCCATGAAATCCAAAATTGGATCCATGTACGAAAACCAAGTATGGACTTTGGTGGACTTACCGGATGGCCGGAAGGCTGTCGAGAACAAATGGATTTTCAAGAAGAAAACATATGTTGATGGTAATGTTACTTTCTATAAAGCTCGACTTGTCGCAAAAGGGTTTCGACAAATTCAAGGAGTTGACTACGATGAGACTTTCTCACCAGTAGCGAAGCTAAAATCTGTGAGGATTTTGTTAGCAATCGCTGCATATTATGATTATGTGATATGGCAGATGGATGTGAAAACAACGTTCCTCAATGGAGACATTGATGAAGAGTTGTATATGATGCAACCCAAAGGTTTTGTCGATCCTAAAGATGCTAACAAGGTATGCAAACTTCAACGGTCCATATATGGATTGAAGCAAGCATCCCGAAGTTGGAATCAACGTTTTGATAAGGTAATCAAAAGTTTTGGTTTTATACAAACTTATGGAGATTTAAGCTTGTATTTACAAGAAAGTGAGTGGGAGCTCTGTAGCATTCTTAATACTATATGTAGATGACATATTGTTGATTGGGAATGATGTAGACCTTCTTAATAGTGTCAAGTAATATTTGAATAATAGTTTTTCAATGAAGGATCTTGGCGAAGCAGCTTACATATTAGGCATAAAGATTTATAGAGATAGATCAAGACGCCTAATATCATTGTCACAAAGTACATATTTGGACAAAGTTCTAAAGAGGTTTGGAATGGAAGATAGCAAGAAAGGATTCTTGTCCATGTTGCCCAATACGACCTTGAGTAAAACTCAAAGTCCAGCAATGGCAGAAGATAGAGAAAGGATGAGTAAGACTCCCTATGCCTCAGCCATAGGATCTCTAATGTATGCCATGCTATGTACTAGACCCGACATTGCATATGTTGTTAGTTTAACTAGCAGATATCAAAGTGATCTGGGAGTGGATCATTGGACAGTGGTCAAAAACATCCTCAAGTACTTGAGAACAACTAAGGATATGGTTCTTTCTTATGGAGGTGATGAACAGCTCGTTGTTAATGGTTACACCGATGCTAGTTGGAACACCGATCCGGATGATTCTAAATCTCAGTCTGGATACGTATTTATTTTGAATGGTGCAGCAGTTAGCTGGAGGAGTGCAAAGCAAAGCGTTGTGGCGAGATCTTCAACTGAATCAGAATACATAGCTGCTTTGGAGGCTTCACAAGAAGCGATATGGATGAAGGAGTTCATTATAGAGCTCGGTGTGGTTCCAAGTGCGCTGGACCCAATGTCTATATACTGTGATAACATGGGCGCCATAGCCAATGCGCAAGAACCAAGGTCCCACAAGAAGCTGAAGCACATCAAGCTACGTTTTCACGCTATTCGAGAACATGTCCAAGATGGGGACATAAGTATTTGCAAAGTACACACAGATCTGAATGTGGCGGATCCGTTGACTAAACCTCTCCCGAGGGCAAAACATGACCAGCACCAAACTGCCATGGGTGTTCGGTATATTACCATGTAATCTAGATTAGTTGACTCTAGTGCAAGTGGGAGACTGTTGGAGATATGCCCTAGAGGCAATAATAAATATAGTTATTATTATATCTTTGTGTTTATGATAAATGTTTACATTCATGCTATAATAGTATTAACAAGGAAACATTAATACTTGTGTGATTTGTAAACTATATTAGAGTCCCTAGTAAAGCCTCTTCATAATACTAGCTTGTTGGTTAATAAATGATTGTGGTTTACCTATCATGAACATTGAGATGTTGTTAACAACAAGATCATATCGTTAGGAGAATGGTATGATGGACATACTCCTATAGATAAGCATGGCATAAAGTATGCTTTGATGACATCAAACACCACACCGTAACTGGGTGGTTATAACGGTGGCATTGAGTGTTCGGAAAGTATGGGTTGAGACACATGGATCAAGAGTGGGATTTGTCCATCCATATGACAGATAGATATACTCTGGGCCCTATCGGTGGAATTCATCCAATTAGCTTGCAAGCATGTGACTGGCTCACAAGGGATCACATATCACGGGAACGAGAAAAGAGTACTTATCGGTAACGAGGTTGAACTAGGTATGAAGAGATACCGACGATCAAAACCTCTGATAAGTAAACTATCGTGAGACAAAGGGAAATTGGTATCGTATGTAAATGGTTCATTCGATCGCAAAGTAATCGTAGAAATATGTGGGAGCCATATGAATTTCCAGATTCCTCTATTGGTTATTGTTCGGAGAAGTGTCTCGATCATGTCCGCATAATTCATGAACCGTAGGGAGACACACTTAAGGATTCGATGTTGTTGAGTAGTTATGGAATGATGAGTAAGAGACCGAATGTTGTTAGAAGTCTCGGATGGGATCCAGGGTATCACGTGGAGATCCGGAATGGTCCGGAGAATAAGATTCATATAAGGAAAGTCCTGTTTCGGAGTTGGGGAATGATTCTGGTGTTTTCATCGGGAATGTTCTAGAAGGGTCTAAGGTCCCAGACCGGAGGGAAGGGTACATGAATGTGTCATAAAAAGTTGGAAGGGTTGCATCATGTACTAGGTGTCATCGCTGAGCAAAATAAAGGGATAAATCAAATCCTAGTTTGAAAATTCAAACGCCAATTTGAAAAGTCAAACGGCAAGTTTGCTTGGTGGAGGGAGAGTAGGAAACCTACTTGGGGAGGAGTTCCTCTCCCTCCATCGCCGGCCAAGGAGGCTGAGTTGGGGGAGGACTCCCTCCCCCTTGGCCGCGCCCTCCCACCTATAAAAGGAGGGGCAGGGCTGCCCCTCTAGACCTACACCTCCACCACCCAAAACCCTAACCCTAGCCGCCGGCCCTCCTGCAGCCGCCGCCCTAGGGTTTCCTCCCAAGCCGCCGAGTTGGGGCTTCTCCAAGCCCTAGCCGCCGGCCTAGCTCCGCTCCTTGGCGCCTCTAAAACCCTAGATCGCCAAGGCCTCTCTCATAGTCCACCATACTCGCTTCGGCTTAAGGCCTCGAGATCTCCCTCTACTTCCGGCATTCACGTCGGCCGAATCGCGAGGAGAGTGATACAACCTCCGTTGCCTGCTGGAACAAGGGAGAGTAAGGTCTTCATCGAGTACCGAATGTGTGACCGACTGCGGAAGCGCTGCCGGAACGCAGCGCCGGAAGGATCGTCTACACGATCTTGAGATCGGAAAGAGTATCTCTGACTACAAGTCCACATTGCTTGGGCAATTGACAGGACTGAGCAAGGCATACCAATGCAATACTAGACATTATGATCCTCTGAGATTCGATTGGGCAATACAACAAGATACATAGACCGCCATCCAACTGCATCTATGACTACAAGTCCACATTTGGGTTATCATCTGAACCCCCTCCAGTATTAAGTTGGAAGCAACAGATAACTGCTTTAAGCAAAGTGTGTAAGATAAACAATCCACTTGTTCCATGAACAAGAGACCGTTGTTTTCTTCCTAGTGGCAACAACACATCTACAACCTTAGAGATTTATGTCACTTCCCTTAGATTAAATAGAGGCATGAACCCACTATCAAGCATAAATACCCCCTCTTGGAATCACTAGCAACTAGTTGGCCAAGATAGATACTAACAACGGAGAGCATGCAAGATCACAAACAACACAAACATGATAGAATCAATAAGATAAAACCATTAATCAATCTAACATAGTAATCTCAATATCCATCAGATCCCCTCAAATGCAACATGCATGATTACAAATAGATGAGATCTTGATCATGAACGGAGATCACAAGATCTAGACATGAAAGCACAAAGGAGGAGATACAACCATATAGCTACTACATGGACCTGTAGTCCAAGGTGGAACTACTCACGCTTCATACCTAGGCTGGCATGATGAAGAAGAAGGCCTCCGGGATGATCTCCCCTCCGACAGGGTGCCGGTAAGAGCTTTAGATCCCCTCGATTTAGGGACGATGGTGGCGGCGGCTATAGACAGTTTCGTGGAATATTGATCGGGTACTTAGGGTTTAGGCATCGGGGGCTTCTTATAGGCGAGGCAGGGGGCCGACAGGGCAGCTGCACCCCCAGGAGCAGGGGTGAGCCCACCCACGCGGCCAGGGGGTGTGGCCCCCTGGTGGGTCTCCTCCATCTCATATTCAGGCTTCGTGTTCCCCACGGTAAAATATTGACTTTGGCTTTTGTCCCATCCAATTCCAAGAATATTGATTTTCTGCCTTTCTAGAACCAAAAACAGAAGAAAACAGGAAACTGACACTGTGGCATCTTGTTAATAGGTTAGTACCAGAAAACATATAAAAACGCCTCAAAGTGTGGACAAAGCAAAGCAAAGTAGATACTAAACATGCATGGAACATAAAAAATTATAGATACGTTTCCGACGTATCAAGCATTCCCAAGCTTAACTCCTGCTCGTCCTCGAGTAGGTAAGTGATAAAAGAATAATTTTTAAGGTGACATGCACCATCAAGATCAAGATCAAACCAGTTGCAAGCATTGAAAGATGGGATCAAAGGACTCTAAACATGAGCATGAAAGATGGAGTTCTAACAGTAAGACAAAGTAACTACGCACGCAACATGAAAGGCTACAAACAAATATCATGAATAACATGCATTGAAAAACGTTTGTTTGTTTCACATACAGAAAACATGGCATAGTGGCAATCAGCTTGTACCTCATAGAGTACCAAATAGATTCATAGGACACCTTCAAAGTTCATAAGAGTGACTAGATACAAATAGCACAAAAACAAGTAATATCAACAATATGCATCAATCAATAAGTTTTGGGACAATGCACATAGAACTAAGAATGTCAACTATGCTCTCTTAACTGGTGCCTAAAGGTAGAAGGTGGAGATTCAATATAATGGTGGAAGAAAGGCCCTTCATGTAGGGAACCAGGGATTTCAAGTTTCAAAAAGAGCCTCCAAAAATTATGGTACTTGTTAGCTTTGAGCCCTCATTTCCCCTATCATAAGCATCTTGAAGTGATTAAGGTTAAAGTGAACAAACTATGGAGTATATGTTTGACAAAGTATAAGTTGGCAATCTCATGTCCCTTGAATATGAGGGCCGCACCGCATGCTACTCAACTTTAGTCACCTGTAAGTTCTTGTCATAGTAAGTATATGTGTTATCATAGAAAACCGCCAACAGGATACCCCTTGCACATGGTACAGGAGCTATCCCATAACCAAAATGACAAGGCAAGCAGACAATGAGCATCTCAGTGATCTTTTTATTTGCTATTTGAATAGGTTTTTATTGAGGATGCTTCACAGATTGCTCATTATGGTGATGCTGCAAGTTTCCACCATGATTAGGCATGGCTTAGGCTAGCGGCCCAGACATTTCTCTAACACAAAATACATAACTCCATGGACTTACAAGCTCTCTTTTTATTTCACACCGGCAACATCCATAGACAAAAGAGAATGATATCAAATGTGTACAAAGTACAAGTGCAATGTTGAAAACGTTCCCCATGACAGCATGGTTCTACTAATTCCAACGTATAAGTGCAAGCATATACAACATAGATGACACAATGGTTCAAGTTTATTAGGGGAAAGAAAAATAAAGTGTGCCATCAAGTTTGTGAGAGCTTTAATCACTAAGTTTTCACATAACAAAATACTTTTTAATTGGAAGATAGATGAAAACAAGAATATACTTGGAATGGTGTAACACACCATGCATAGGAATTTATAGTGGAAACTTTGGAATAACTTGGTTTCTTGGGAGTTGGAAGCATGAGTAGAGCTTACTCATACAAGTGGAGGCTAGCAAAAGACTGGGAGCGACCAACTAAGAGAGCAATAATGGTCATAATCATGTAGAGCGACAAAACATTACTAATCAAAGCATAGAGTGGTACTACACAAGTCAAGGACTAAATGATCATAGAGGCTATGGTGAATTGTTCATAGTCATAACATGGTGTGAGCATGTGCCAAGTCAACCCAAACAAAACATCAAAGGAGAATACCATAATACTATGTTTTTGCATGCTAAAACAACGCATGATTCCTTCAAGGCACACTAAGCAATCCCAACTGTTTGGAACAAGTCATGCTACAGCAATAATCACTAAGCATAAGGTTAAAACAACACCTAGCATGACATGCTAAAGTCTAAGTCATAGTCAAAGCAAGCTCCTCTTGCAATATTTCAAGCAAAAACTTTCTACTCCTTTCCAACACCAATCAACTTATTTGAAACAACACAGCGAGAATGGGGGTCCAAACTACTTTATTCAAGCAAACTAAACAAACTAAGCAAAGCAAAAAAAACTAAGATGCTCCAAGAACAACACAACAGTGCATGCAATAATAAAAATGAAGTGTCTAGAAAGACCTGAGCTTTTTATTAATGAAGAAGGGGATCCCTTGGGAATCCCTAAGCTTTAACGCTTGTACCTCTTGGATATTTGTTGGGGTGACACCGGGGTGGCATCCCCAAGCTTGAGCTTTTGTACATCCTTCATCTCATTGCAGCATTCTCTCTCTACACCTGAAAATTTTCCTTCATACAAAACTTCACACAATCTTCATTAGCAACATTAGTGTATTCAAAAGATAATAGACACTTGGGTTTAGCTTTAGAACAGAAAAACTTTCACTAAAAACACAAGCTACTATAGCAATTCCCTCAAAAATCTCAATTTCCCAAAAAAACCAAAAAGGAATCAATAAGAAGCAAATGCAGATAATGGCAGAGATCTGTCAAAACAGACCAGCAGGTAGAAACCAATTTTGTTGAAGACCTTCTGTTGCTCAAATCTAAAGTGTTGAACTAACAAAAGTTAGATAACATACTAGGGGATTTATTCGTACATTTTTAGCTCAATCCGACTTACAGAGACTCCTCGCGAATTTTTATGGTGGACCACAAAAATCTGTTTCGGGACAGCAACTAAATCTTACTTCCCTCTTATTAGAGGTAATTCTTGGCACAAAAAGCAAACAAAAAGGATAAGGAGAGGTTATTACTGAAGTAATAACTTTCAAGACTCAAGAAAACTCTTGGGTTATCTCCTAGCAAGTACTTTTCTTTAACGCCTTTAAGTTAGGCACAAGAAAGATGCTCACATAAGAAATATGAATTGAAGTAAAAGAGAGCATCAATAAGCAAATTCAAAACACGTTTAAGTCTAACCCACTTCCTATGCATAGGAATCTTGTAAGAAAATAAATCAAAGAAGCACATAGTAACAAGAATGGGTAGATAAAACAAGAGCAACTTGAAAACTTTCAGAACATAGAGAGGTGTTTCAGTACCATGAAAACTTCTACAACCATATTTTCCTCTCTCAAAATAATTTTCAGTAGCCTCATGAATAAACTCAACAATGTAACTATCACATAAAGTATGCTTTTCATGATCTACAAACACATAATTTTTATCAAGCTAAAAAATAGTGGGATTAAAACTTTCAAACCCACTTTTAACAATTTTATAACAAGATGACTGATCATTCAATATAGGACCATCATCTAGAGATTTATCATAAACATTTTATAAGAAAAACTCTTTAGTACCATGCATTTCGAAGTTAGGCACAAATATAGGATTATCATAGATAACAGGAGCATAACTATTATCACAAGTTTTACCCATAGCAGATATTTCAAAAGAATCCATAAGAACATAACATTCATCCTCCTTTTGTAAGCATGGGGGACAATCAAATAATATAAGAGGTAAAGAGTTACTCTCATTAGAAGGTAGGCATGGGTAGATCCATTTTTCCTCCTCTTGACCATCACTCTCCTCCTCTTTTTCATCTAATGAGCTTTCAGGTTCAGCAATTTCTTCTTCCATAGGATTTTGCAAGGCATTAGTCTCTTCCGTTTGTGGAAAGTGTAGGGGTTCGTAGCATGGAAAACAAAAAAATTATATCGCATGAACACACACAAGCCAAGATCTATCTACTAGATTGTAGCAACGAGTCGATAGAGTACTAACCCTCGAAGATCCAAAGCGGTTAACGGGAGCAGATTCTCGTGGGTGATGTAGTCATTCACTTGCCGATCTCAAGATCGTGTAGGCGATCCTTCCGGCGCCGCGTTCCGGCGGCGTTCCCACAGTCGATCACACGTACGGTACTCGATGAAGACCTTCTTCTCCCTTGTTCCAGCAGGTAGCAGAGGTTGTAGCTCTCTCTCCTCGCGATTCCGGCAGCACGACGGCGTGGTGTCGGAAGTAGAGGGGAGATTCCGCAGGGCTTTGCCTAAGCCGGAGCGAGTATGGTAGACTAGAGTGAGCCCTGGCGATCTAGGGTTTAGAGGGCCGAGGTTTAGAGGTAGATAGCAACTAGAGTTTAGCTAGTCGGTAACGGTTTAGAGGAGATCTAGATTGGTCGCAACTAGAGAGGGGGGAGGCAGCCAACCTAGGGTTTCTTGGGCGCCTAGGGCAAGGGCGATACCTTGGGGTGCGCCCCCACCCCTCCTTATATAGGTGGGGGCGTCCAAGGGTGTTCCCAACCCAGGAGGAAACCCTCCCTAACTCGGAAACCATGTTGGGATTTGACTTTTTCAAACTGCCTTTTTGACTTTCAAATTAGAGTTTGATTTCTCTCTTCCAAGTGTCCAACCAAGTGACCTAGGACATTATGCATCCATTACACTTTGTCATGACACATCCATGTACCCTTCCCCTTCCGGATCGGTGAACCTTCTAGACCCATCTAGAACATTCTGGTGAAAACACCGGAATCAGTTCCGAACTCCAAAATTGGACTTTCCTTATATGAATCTTATTATCCGGACCATTCCGGATCTCCTCGTGATATCCCGGATCCCATCTGAGACTCCGAACAACATTCGGTCTCTTTACTCACATTTCATATCTACTAAACAACATTGAATCCTTAAGTGTGTCTCCCTAGGGTTCGTGAATTACGCGAACATGACTGAGACACTTCTCCGATCAATAACCAATAGAGGAATCTGGAAATTCATATGGCTCCCACATATTTCTACGATTACTTTGTGATCGAATGAACCACTTATATACGATACCAATTTCCCTTTGTCTCGCGATAGTTTACTTATTCGAGGTTTAATCGTCGGTATCTCTGCATACGTAGTTCAACCTCGTTACCGATAAGTACTCTTTTCTCGTTCCTATGATATGTGATCCCTTGTGAGTCAGTACATTCTTGCAAGCTAATTGGATGACATTCCACCGAGAGGGCCCAGAGTATATCTATCTGTCATATGGATGGACAAATCCCACTCTTGATCCATGTGCCTCAACACATACTTTCCGAACACTCAATGCCACCTTTATAGCCACCCAGTTACGGTGTGGTGTTTGATGTCATCAAAGCATGCATCCGGTGATGGTGATTAGCATGATCTCATGGTCGAAGAATTTAGGTTACTATGTATCTGAAAGCTTATAGCAACTGAACTATATTAAATGACTTGATCTTTATGCTATGCGTAACTATAGGAGTATGTCCATCACACCATTATCCTAATGATATGATCTTGTTGTTAATAACATCTCAATGTTCATGATCAGGAAACCATGATCATATATTAACCAACAAGCTAGTTTAACAAGAGACTTTACTAGGGACTCTTTTATGTTTACAAATCACACAAGTATTAATGTTTTCGGTTAATACAATTATACCATGGTATGTAAACATTTATCATAAGCATGAAGATATGATAATAACCTCTTTATTATTGCCTCTTGGTCATATCTCCAACAGTCTCCCACTTGCACTAGAGACAATAATCTAGTTTCAAATCTTTGTGTATTGAACACCTATGGCTTTTCGGTGTTGTATTTACATGATTGCTCGTGGTCAACTGATCTTCGGATCCGACTCTTTCAGGTCTGTGTGTAATTGCATGTCTTTGCGTCTCTACGCATCACTCATTCTCTAATGAGATGGCTTTGTATAAATTTGGTCCTTTGGTGAGACCTTTGGTTCCTTGGGGTTAAAACATGTTGATAATATTGTCGTACAATATATATTCATGGTACTATCCTGCTGTGAACCACACCTAGTTTGATAACAAACTAATTAACACAAATGTCCTCTTTTGATGCTATAATAATAGTCATATACTTAGCCTTTTGTTGCAGTTTTTGTCACAATGTCTTAACTTTGGAACTCATCCAAATCCATTATGGAACTTACTTTCCATTATATTGTGCCACCATTAGTTTAGATTGAGATAAACTTAATTTATACTTTGTGACAAAACTAGCATCAATGTAGTACTTCTACAATGAACTAATCATTTATTTGTCACATCTACAAAAAATAATATATTTTTAGTTCTTCCAAAAGATCATAAGAATATCCTTACTATTGTCCAATGATCATCTTATGAATCATTCTGGTATATGCTCATAATATTTAGAGCATAGGACATATATGGATTTGTACATATCACAGTATGATTGATATAAATACTCTTTGTGATTTCATACATCAAGTATCAATCTATACTTGAATCTTTGTTTCACAATTCAAGTGTCGATACACTTGAATTTTATTTAATCCTTTCTATGTGGCAAGAACATTTATTGTCATTTCCATATTGAACTCATTCAATATCTCATCTATGTACATTTGGCACAACCATATTAGCGTCTCAATCTATCTATATAGATATTGATGCCAAATATTTGGGTTTTGCCTAAGTCTTTCATCGAGATGAAATTATTAACATGTGTTCATAAAAGATACGTCATTTCCAATCAAAAATATGTCTTCCACATAATATATTAGAAATATGTCTTAGCGCTCCCACTTAATTTCTTGCAAATGCAAGCATCTTCATCATCTCTAATGAATTTAAACTCTTTTAACAGTTTCATCATGGTGAAGATTTCAACTCCGTGATGCTCACTTCAACCATTGTAGTTTGCATACGCTTTTAACATTCTTTGAATTAACAAAACCCTATGGACCGTGTTATGCAAACGTCCTAGGTAACAATTCTATCAGAAGAACTTGTTTTGTTTATTCAACTACCACATAACAAAATTATATGTAGTGGTTGCTACATTAATCCGTCTAGACTAAACATCGCTATGAAAGATCAAATCTTGTGAGTAAATAGCATCGGCAGTCACATAACTTGTCCCGCGTGTGCAGTTTAGTCACACAACTTGCAAAATAGACAAATCGGTCACCGAACTTGTCAAATGTATGCACCCGAGGTCACTGACCGGTTTGCTGCCCGGTTTATTTGCAAAACTAGGTCACGCGCTGTGCACATGAGGTCAATAAAACACGTTTTTTTGCAGATAGGTCCCTGCTCGAAAAATAGAAGGATTCGAGCAGTCCTGACCCGCTCGAGGCTTACCTGTTCGTGGCTTACCTGCTGGAGGCGCACTTGACGATGGAAGAGGCGGTTGCGGCCTCTGATGGTGGTCCGCCCGCGGCCCCAGCTGGTTGTGCGCCCTAGGCGCCGTCGCCGCCGCCGCCCGGAGTGGAGACCACGCCGCCGGCGTCGCTTCCCCGACTCCGGCTCGATTGGAGGGAGACGCCAGTCCATGTTGAGTCTATTCCACCCAATAAAGCTAGGGTTTTCTGATTCCCTGGGTAGTTTGCTAGTATAGATGGCTCTAGATGGTTGCATATCGTATTACTAGACATAGGTAATGCAATTTGTAGATGGCTCTAGATGGTCCACTTGGCAGTTGGAGTTTACCATGGTGGTTTCTGCTATGTGTTCTGCTATGTATTCTGCAATTTCAGATGCATTACTGATATATGTATTCTGCTATGTATGATGTAGGTCTAGATTCAACAAAATTCAGTGTTGAAGTTCACCATGGTGGTTTCTTTGTTGGATCTGGACAGAATACTGCCTATTTGGATGAGAAAAGCATGGTCTGGTTTGACAATTTGGACAGAAATTTCTTCAACATGGACGCAATGGACATTATGATTCATCAGTTAGGTTATCAAACCAGCAATTTCTATTTTTGGTGTCCACCAGGCAAAACATTAGAGGATCGGGTTGAGGTGGTTTTTCAAATGCATTGCAAAATGATGTGTGAGGCATCTGTCCATACAAAAGTACTTGTGTTGTTTATTCACCATGTGGAGCATGATGTGAAGGAGGAGGATGTGTGTTATGATGGAGGCCCTGAGCTACCTGATGTAATTTTCAGTCCTAGCCGCAAAAAAGAAGATGTTGAGAGCTCTGAATGTTCAGAACAAGAAGATTATCAGTGTGACTCGGATGGGGATCTTGCTTGGCATGATAGTGATTATGATATGAAGGAAGATGATGATATGTTTGAAGAAAACGTGGATGATTCCGAAGCTGATGAAATGGTGGACAAGGGCAAGCAGCTTGCAACACAACATGCATATTTGCCGGGCTCGGACGATATCGATGAAGCTGATCTGGAGTTACCCGTGGAGGATGACAACGAGAGGAGACACAAGAGTGATTCTGATGATGAAGAGTATAAGAAGAAGAAGAAAAGGAAGAAACAAGAAGTGTACAAGTTCAAGCCTTTTAATGCTGCTATTGACATGGAGGATCCTCACTTTAAAACAGGAATGGTGTTTGATTCTGTGGAGCAGCTTAGGACATCAGTGTCAAGGTATGCAATTAATGAGAGAGTTAAGATAAGGAAGATAAGGAACAATAGGGTGCGGTTTGAGGCCTGTTGTGAAGGAAAGACTAGAAATGAGGAAGGATGTCCATGGAAAATTATTGCTGTGAAGGATAATAGACAAGTTGATTTTATTGTCAAGTGTTATGTGGCAGAGCACACATGTGAGAGAGTGTGGGAAGTCAAAGAACTGTCAGCACCTTTCTTGGCCAAGCAGTATGTTGAGATGTTTAGAGACAATGATAGAATGTCGCTAAAAACATTTGCGAGGAAAGTGAGGAAGAAATACAACATGGAGCCTAGCAGGTACAAACTTGGGAGAGCTAGGAAAGCAGCATTGACAATTGTACATGGGGATGAGATAAAGCAGTTCTCATTGCTTTGGCAGTACGGGAAGGAATTTATAACTAGAAATCCTCGATCCTCTTTTTTTGTAAACCTAGAGCATGGTTTATTTAGCACTTGTTACATGAGTTTGGCAGCTTGCAAGGCAGGATGGATGAAGCGTTGTCGACCGGTCATTTGCCTTGATGGAACCTTCATAAAGACAAAATATGGTGGTCAATTACTTACTGTTGTAGGCATTGATGGCAACGATGCCATTTATCCAATTGCGATGGCAGTGGTAGAGACAGAATGCTATAGTTCTTGGACTTGGTTTCTTGCTACACTAAAGCAAGATCTAAACATTCACAACACCTCTGCATTCACTATCATGAGCGATAAACAGAAGGGCCTTATCAAAGGTGTACAAGAACAATTCCCCGATGCCGAGCATAGATTTTGTGTTCGACATTTATATCAGAACATACACCATATTCACAAGGGAGAATCAGTTAGGCAGCAATTGTGGGCTTGTGCTAAATCAACAACAGTTCCAACATTTGAAAGGAATATGGCAAAACTAAAGGAAGAAAACCCTAGTGCACATGCATTTGTGGAGGAGATGGCTCCAAATACATGGTGTAGAGCATTTTTCAGTGACTTCTCTAAGTGTGATATCCTCCTAAACAATACATGTGAGGTGTTCAACAGGTATGGAGACCTTACTGTAGTTTCTACAATTTTTTTGCTTATATCAGTTTCTTGTAATAACTACTACTGTCTTGAGCATTGTAGATTAATATTGGAGGCAAGAGAGCTTCTTGTGTTGTCCATGTTTGAGAAAATTAGATCACAGATTCAGCATAGACACTACAGTAAGAGGAAGGAAGCATTAGAGAAATGGTCAGGAATTTTAACTCCCAAAATTAGAGACAAGCTGAGGAAAAACACAAAATTTTCAAGAGATGTAGGAGTTTCTCCAGCAACTGGTGGTGTATTTGGAGTTGAATCACATGGAAAAGATTATGTGGTCGAGATAAAGTTGAAAGCATGTAGTTGTAGAAGATGGAAACTCACTGGTATCCCATGTAGCCATGCAATTGCATGTATGAGGCACGAGAGAATCAAGCCAGAGAGTATGGTTTCTAGATGCTATTCTTTGTCAACATACATGGAAGCTTATGGAGGGCAGATATATCCGTTAAGAGACAAGGACGAGTGGGCAGGTGCAGATGGAGCTCCTATTCTGCCACCTAGCTATTAGAAATGTGTTGGAAGGAGGAAGAAAAACAGGAGGAAGCAACCAGAGGAGAGTGTAGATGGCACAAGGCTAAGCAAGCATGGTTCTATAATGCATTGTGGATATTGCAGAGAAGCAGGACATAATAGAGGTGGCTGCAAATTGTTGAAAGCTGCAATTCAGCAAGAAAATGAAATTTCTCAAGAAGAGGATATTGCTCAGGATACAGAGGAACAACCGCCACAAATGACTGAAGAGAAGCAGGAACAGCAGCCACAAATGACTGAAGAGAAGCAGGCATATCATCCACAAATGCATGAAGAGAAGCAGGCACAACAGCCACAAATGCATGAAGGCAAAAGTACAAGTTCTAGAGGGAGGAAAAGAAAGCAGAGTACCAAAATGAAGGAGCATGTTGAGAACCTTATGGAGAAGGCTAGGAGAAAGAAATCAAAACAAGTGATAGATGAAAATGGTGACATTGATTTTCCTGTCATTAGAACGGTAAGTACTCTTGATTGATTTATGTACTTATTGGTTTATGTACTTATTGCTTTATTCAATTAACTTATTGCTTTACTCAATTCATAGCACATTCATGCACAACCAGTGAGGCCACATCTAGACCCTGAACATCAAACAGATTGCATGGTTCACATTCTTGCACATGAGGTAAATAAATACTACTTATTTGATTACTTCCATCATTTCACATCTTGCTTCATCTCACTTACATTTGAATTTTATATTACTAAAAAGGAGATAACACAAGGAAATCATGCAATTATGGAAGAAATTCCAGAAGAATCACATTTTGTGGCAGAACATAGAGACACTATACCTATAGCTAGAGGTCCTCTTGTCAATACATCCAGTAGGGCACTAGGAGGTGGACGACAAGCTACAACTGCAAGAGGTGGAAGGCAAGCTACAACAGCAAGAGGTGGCCGACAAGCTACAACAGCAAGAGGTGGCCGACAAGGTACACCAGCAAGAGGTGGCCGGCAAGCTACAACAGCAAGAGGTGTCCGGCAAGCTACAACAGCAACTCCTAGATGGAAGAGTACAACTGGAACAAGGAGAAGAGGGGCTAGATGGCTGTTGTTGGGAGAGGAGGAGCCTAGACTAAGGAGAAGAAGAGGAGCAACATCACATCAGGTAGAAGATGACCAAGATGAGTTCCACTCAACACAAGGAGCACCAGGGGTTGAGGATTGACTAGTTACAGTGAACATGTCATTTTTATATATGATCATATCATTTTGTGCCAATATGTGGCAGTGTAAGGATTGAATCTAGTGTTCCCAGAGCTCCTGTCATTTTGTGCCAATCTTTGGCAGTGAAACAATTGAATGAATTGTTCCCAGATTGTTCATCTCATGTGGATGTCATTTGGAGTCATTGCTGTCATTTATTTCTATCATTTTTCCTAGCAATGAATTGTTCCGGGATTGTTCATCTCACTTGGATGTCATTTGAAGTCATGGCTGTCATTTTATTTCACACTCAAATGTTCCCAGATTGCAAAGGAACAATGCGTGTACTCAAAATGTTCCCAGATTGGAGCATGGTACTCGAAATGTTCCCACTTTACATGAAAAAGCAAAAAATAAATCAAAACACTGGCATCCATATAGCACAGAAAAACTTGGCACTGCCGGCTGCTACTTAAAGATGGCATTTTCCCATTTGAATCCTTCTATTTTTCGAGCAGGGGGCTATCTAAAAAAAATCTTCTATTGACCTCACGTGCACAGCGCGTGACCCATTTTTGCAATAAACCGGACGGCAAACCGGTCAGTGACCTCGGGTGCACACATTTGACAAGTTCGGTGACCGGTTCGTCTATTTTGCAAGTTGTGTGACTAAACTGCACACGCGGGACAAGTTATGTGACCGCCAGTGCTATTTAATCAAATCTTGTCATAGTCAACCTTTGAATATTGTTGTGAACTCTTTCCCAACATGTCGACTAGTTCATATATGTGAAACATCCATGTCTATTTCTTTATAGATCCAAACACGACTGTCAGGTTTTACACCTTTCCAGAGGGTCTTTCAAGTTCAAAGCTTGATTTCTCGTGTATGGAACTATCACGGATTTTATGGCTCCAAGCCATTTGACGGAGTCAGGGCCCATCATCGCTTCTTTGCATGTAGTCGGTTCATTATTGTCAAATAATGATTCAACCCTCAAATCTTGGTATTTGATTGTTTATCCGACCTACTTGGTTCAATAGGAACTTAGACTTCCGTGACCACAACCTTTGAGGCACGTGAGCCATGAGCATTGTTGTTGCCTCCGGAACACTTTTCGGCGCTACGCAACTTTGCACATATAGCTAAGGTTCTTTTAACCTTATCAAAGTTCTATTTTCCTCCCACTTAACTTTCCACGAAAAATTACTTTCTCAAAGAAACATGACGTTCTAAGCGACAAACATTTTTGTCTTTGGTGTTATGGAGAAATATTCAACGATTATTCGAAATAACATACAAAGATATGTTCATCCGATTTTGGTTGCAAATATCTTTCTTATGCATAGCATACCAATGTTTAAGAAAGGACAACTTGGGTTTCATCCCAAACCATAACTTTATATGGTGTCATTTCAACGGATTATGATGGAGCTCTTTTCAGTGGAAAAACTATAGTCTCTAAAGCTTTAATCTTTAAAATATAATGGCAGTTTTATAAATTACACCTTTGATCTTACCATGTCAAACAAGGTTTCATTACATATCTTGAATGCTCCATACTCTTATGGTGTCTCGGGAAATGCAAATCCACGGAACGATTCCTCAAATCTAAGGTATTATGCTAAACTTGTAACTCAAATATCTTCCTTTATGATCCTATCATAAATTCTTTATTTTCTTGTTACATTGATTTTGCACTTCATCCTGAAAGTTTTTGAACCTTTCAAATGTTTCACACTTCATCCTCATTAAGTAAATATTCATATATTCACTCAAATTTTCGGAGAAAGCATAAGAAGTTGAAATCCATCGCTCTTGACTACACGTAATAGACTTCCTACACCAAATATGTACAAATTTCAGTAATCTAGTCATTCGTTCCCTTTTGGCCTATGAACGGAGTTTTAATTATCTCTAGGAAAGTTTCACAAGTGTCATTTTATCAAAAATCAAAAGACTCCAAAATTCCATCCACATGGAGTTTCTTCATGTTTTCTTTCCAATATAATTTAAACGGCGATGTCACTTCCTAAGCGATCTTTCAATCAATTTGTCTTTCGACATTTTTAGCACTAGTTCTATGGATGTGATTTCTCCAACCAGATTTGTAAATCATCCATATTTTATGGATTACGGCAATTATTTGAACAACCCTTTTGTTCTCATAATACCTGATAAAACAAATCTTGAAGGCAAGCTTTGATTTCAATGAGCAACATAATAACCCTTTATTTTTTCTCGATGAACATCATCACATATTCTTTTGCTGGTTACTTAGGCTATTGTAGTTCATGAATTGTGTTGTTTTGTATGACGATTCACAAAAACAAATTCAGTATCTAATACTTAAGAACCACATTATTTAACAAAAAAAGAATACAACCATAACACGTATATCCTCTATATACCTAAGCTGAACAATTCTGGTCTTTTCTTTTCTGCCGTATATTTCTGAGATTCTCTTTTAGTATTTCCTTTTCTGTTTGAAAGAATCTATCAACATCAATAGTGGAGCCATACACACGACACATAGTCTAAATCATGTATAGTTAAATACCAATGTCTTTGGACTTGCACTTTGAAGTAAATCACCATCATCAAATGTTTGGTGTTTTTTCAAATTCCATTCTTTAGTAATCTTTTATTGTAGTAAACATTTTACCTACATCAAATATTCATCCTTGTCATGGAACTATTCATGATCAAGCTACTTTAGCTTATAATGGTGAATTGCGAGGATAATGTTGCTCTCCGAAACCTTTTGGAGGATTTGCTCTCCGAAACCAAATCCACTATACCAAGTCCGATCATCACGTGACATGATGTAGTTTCAAAGGAGAACAATCATCATGTTCATCATATCATCTATATGACTCATGCTTTACCTTTCGGTATTCTGTGTTTCGAGACCATGTTTGTACATGCTAGGCTCGTCAAGATCAAACCTTAGCTTCCGCATGAGCAAATCTGGCTTGCTCTCATTGTATACACTCGCGGAATCTAACACACCCGATCATGACGTGGTGCTTCGAAACAACAAGCTTTAGCAACGGTGCCTACTAAGGATGAACACTTTATAACTTGATATTTTGTGAGAGGGATCATCTTATAATGCTACTGCCGCGAACTAAGCAATACAAGATGCATAAAAGGATTAACATCACATGCAATTCATAATGTGTTATATGGTATGGCCTTTCTTCTTGTGCTTCCGATCTCCATCTTCAAGAACGAACATGATCTCCATCATCACCGGCATGGCCTCAAGGTCAATGGCGCCGCTCCATGGTTGTCGTCCACCAGCATCAACTATTACAACTACTTTGAATAATAGACACGCAGGTCTTAACAAAATTGAAAGACAACCATATGGCTCCTGCCGGTTGCCGACTTACAATAAGGAACATTGCATACATCATATATAATCACAATCATGGCCATATCACATCACATCACACCCCTTCAAAACAAAGTTAGATGCCTCTAATTTTCTTTGCATGTTTTACGTGGTTTGGGGCTTTCAATAAGTGTCGTTCTAACTTACGAACAAGAACCACAACGTTGATACTAGTATTGTCAATCACCCGTTGCAAATTGAATCTTAACTATGTTGGGAGAAATGGGGACCCGCAAAGCCACTTATGCAATATGAGTTGCATGTCTAGCGTGGAGCAAGTCTCATGAACGATGTCATGTACGGTTATCCCGGGCCGCTTCATCCCACCATCCTGCAAGATGCAAAGTACACAAGAAGCGATCGACAACAAAAGCATCAACGCCCACAATGACCATTGTGTTCTACTCGTGCAACATATCTACATATAGACACGGCTCTGATACCACTGTAGGGGTTCGTAGCATGGAAAACAAAAAAATTCTATCGCATGAACACACACAAGCCAAGATCTATCTACTAGATTATAGCAACGATTCGATAGAGTACTAACCCTCGAAGGTCCAAAGCGGTTAACGAGAGCAGATTCTCGTGGGTGATGTAGTCGTTCACTTGCCGATCTCAAGGTCGCGTAGGCGATCCTTTAGGCGCCGCGTTCCGGCAGCGCTCCTGCAGTTGGTCACACCACTACTAGGAAAATGGCCTTTAGTGGCGCACCTAGAAACATCATCCATGGCGCACTAGCAGTGCGCCACGTGCCTTGCGCTACGGCTATCTCTCAGCCGTGGCGCACTGCCTAGTGCGCCACGGTTGTGTAGAGACAGGCGTAGCGCACCTGCTAGTGCACCACAGATGTTTGGGCAGGTGCGCTACCCCTGGGATCTTCTGTGGCGCACTAACTAGTGCGCCACTAAGCTTCCATAGTGCGCTTTAGGTGTAGTGCGCCACAGAAGGTAGACCATGTGCGCCTCAGATGTATTTTTTGTTTTTTTTTAATTTCCAAGCCAGATTATATACAATATTACAGTAGATATACACACACAGATACAAGATATACAATTATATATATAAATACACAATATGAAAAACAAGATTGAAACAAATACATATAGATAAGTCTCATACATGAATACATAGTCTAAGTTACATTGTTTCGATCATGTTACAAGGTAGTAGTTGGTGACATGCGAATACATGTGTCGATCGAACAAGTTAGAGCTCGGAAGCTCGCCTATACATCTAAAATAGCTAGACACAAACGCGGGATAAATAACCAAAGAAGATAAGCATGATCACTGCCGCGACGAAGGTGTAGGTCTTCATCCGGTTCCTTGTCATAACTCCCGCTAGATAGCGCGTGTATCTAGCTTCCGCCTCCGCCATAGTGTTGTACCCTTTGTAGCTATTGCCGCTGAAACGGTGCACCTGTCTCCGGCAGTCTTCCCAATCATCGTAGACTCCGGGAACCCGTCCCTTGTACACGACGTACCACGTCATCTATAAGTTGACAATAATAATTAACCGATGATTGAAAAAAAACATATATAATTAAAGTCGCATATGAAGATACACTTATAGAAAGTACTCCTAAATCAAAAAGACCAAACTCAAAAAGCATGCCTCATATATAACTAGGTTGTTCGACACAGGAATATGCTACGATGGAACTGTTCGCCAAGTAGGATGCACAACACGGACACTGTATAGCACAAGGCGAACAATCCCATCATGACACATTCACATATAGTGTGCCACGACATTTCAATCATCGGCATTATTCTCGAAAAGACCAAAGTAACTCAAAAAGCATGCCTCATATATATACATAGGTCGTTGGACACAGGAATATGCTACGATGGAACCGTACGCCAAGTAGGATGCACAACACCTGGACTTGTGCATATCACAAGGCGTACAATCCCATCGTAGCACATTCACATATATAGTGTGCCACGACATTTCAATCATCGGCATTATTCTCGAAAAAGACCAAAGTAGCTCGAAAAGAATGCCTCATATATAACTAGCTAGGTCGTTGGACACAGGAATATGCTATGGAACATTAGCCAAGTAGGATGCACAATTCTGGACTTGTGCATATCACAAACTAACTATCCCGTCATAGCACATTCACATATATATTGTGCCACGACATTTCAATCATCGGCATATTCTCGAAAAAGACAAGAATAACTCGAAAAGAATGCCTCATATATATACATAGGTCGTTGGACACAGGAATATGCTACGACGGAACAGTCAGCCAAGTAGGACGCACAATTCCTGGACTTGTGCATATCACAAGGCTAACTATCCCGTCATAGCACATTCACATATATATTGTGCCACGACATTTCAATCATCGGCATTATTCTCGAAAAAAACAAAAATAACTCGAAAAGAATGCCTCATATATATACATAGGTCGTTGGACACAGGAATATGCTACGATGGAACGGTGAGCCAAGTAGGATGCACAAGACCTGGACTTGTGCATATCACAAGGCTCACAATCCCATCGTAGCACATTCACATATATAGTGTTCCAAGACATTTCAATCATCGGGATTATTCTCGAAAAAAGAGTAAGGAAAAAAAGAAGGACCAAAGTGAGCAAAGGACCAAAGAGTAAGCAAAAAAACCAAGCATTGATTGATATATAATAATAATAAGCAAAATAAGTAAGCGATGATTCATAAACCTAATAAGATAAGTACATGTAACACCCTCAGAATCGGACCTATGCAAGTTTGAGCAATATTCGCCAAACCCGCATAGAAACGATTCAAAAGGTCACCAGCACTTTCGGGTGGAAAGCAGTAATAACATTACACAACAGTCCTCGATGGGACCCACTGAGCAGATATATATAACAGCGACTCCATGAGTCAAGAATACGATATGATATACAAAGATCCAAATCACCTTGAAACGATAGCGTCCAGCTACGGACAAGATGCAAATGGGGCTAAGAGCCTGAAGAATAACCAATGGCGTCCATAACCCTGCCCAGCCAAGCCGGAAGGTAACCACCACGGCGTCGATCTCAAAACCTGCTTAAACAAAAGGGTGCCGACAAAGGCAAAGGAAAAGAAGGAGCGTCGATCTTGAGGCCAAGACACGGCGAGGCTAGAATTGGTCCTCACCTACATAGGTATGGTGGGATCAAGGCAGCGGAGATGCACTAAACAACCTATAGAGACTCGATCTGTGGCGGATATCGAGAGGGTGAGAATGACCTATCCGGATCCAACCTGAGGCTAACACCAAACAAACCCATCTGGTGTTTCCCTCGAGACCAAACGAGGAAGTCAACCGAGGAACTCACCGTTGGCGGTTTATTTATTCGATTATCGTTGCAGCAATTACTAGTCGTTTAGATAATCATCCGATAAAGTAAACATGGGCACTTTTAGTCAACCATTCCGTGGTAGTGGCAACACTTACTAGTCGATACATTTATCATGAGATAACCCAAAACCCAGCGCTTGTTGGTACTTTTATTCAGCCATTCCGTTGTAGTTGCAAGATTTACTAGTCGTACAATGGTCATAGCGACAACCAAACCAGCAATTGTGCGATTAATTAGCCATTCCATTATAGTGAAGCTGATTACTAGTCATTATAAGTCAAATTTATAGCAGTAAACTTTAGTTATGCTTGTCTATGATCGAGATCGTGCTCAAGTCGTCCATATCCATGGACACGGCTTTCGAAAAGTTTTACCGGCGGGGTGCACCAATAGCAACACACGCCGATCAACCTCGGAAAAACCAAAACAAAACCCAACGAGGCTTTCACGATTGAACAATCGCAGATTCGAAATATTTGAGGCCACCTTGGAGTAGATCCATAGCGGAGTAAGCAAGCTCAGACGGACTCAAGGTTTGGGTAGGCTGTGAATGACGGGAACCGAAAGTGTGGCTGGGCTTGTCGACACCAGCGAATCGTGTCCGATCCTAAAGTAAATGTGCTCCTCGCACAATTTAAATACGAAAAGTAGCATGGCATAAATGCAGATCGTAAATAAAACCTCAAACTAGTTTGTGGCCCCAAGAAATAAAATGAATCAAGCTCGGCTCGGGGGTCCCATATACCTCCGGATGTGGATAGCGATAAATCAAGGAACAATTATCAAGTACTCGGGGTCTTCGGGACACAAGTGGGCCTTGAACCAAATATTTTCTATCACCCGATGCCTCGCTTATTTCAATTTTAGTTGTTAAACGAAATTAAAGTGACGATAAGTAAAACTAGAATCATCTCCAACATCAACATGCGGCAATACATCAACAGCGTGGCATATGGCACACATCAGCACTTGAGCAAGCAACTACGACGCGCAAGTCCAACTATATACCAAACAACAGGTAATAGGGTGTGTCCAAGGCAATATAGGGCTGCACGGTATATCACAGGTACGGAAACTAAAGCATCGCAACACAGATAGCAATAGATCAACAGGAGGGAATAAAGACTATAAAAGTAAGATAGGTAGAAAAGGGGGAGATGCTCGCCTGAAAACATCGTCGAAGGTTCAACCGAAGATCGGGGCGAAGCTCACATCAACTCAACGGCCTGATCCGCGAAGAACCAAAACACTAGAAGAAACACCGGATGCACTATTTAATACTAAGGCAGAAGATCGGCATGATGCATGCATGATGGATGACATGGCAAAAGTGCGATGCTATTAGGTCATATTAAGTGGAACCGGGGTCCCGACAATTAATTAGATGGTTCAAGTTGTTCAGAACCCCCCGCAATTTAAATGTTGTTTTAACAAGGCAAGATTATAGTATTGGTTCGCTACACAAGTTTAAATGAGGCCAATATGAGACTAGATTTGCCCGCATATGGGCCCCATATTTTATTATTAGGTGAATCGGCATAAGGCCCCCAAACCAAATGGTATGCATGCGAGATGACAATTTAATATGCAACAAGTTGTTATTATCTTATAAAATAGGGTTCGAGAAAAGGGGGCACACATTAGGGTTCTCGACGATCTTGGGGGTTCCGGGGTTCGGGGTCCGGGGGGTTCGACGGGTTCGGTCTCGGCGGGATCGTTCTCGGATATCGGGGGTAGTTCTTGGCGTTCCGGGAAGCCGGACTTAGTTCGGCGTCGGGGCGCATCGGATTCTTCCGAGACGAGGTCGTTCTTGTCGTCACGAGGACCTTGTCGGGTCTGTGGTTCGGGTCGGTCTTGTCGTTCGGGATGAAGTACTTGTCGCGTCGTGAAGGAGAACTTGAGGGTCCAGCGTCTCGGTGTCCTCGGATCCGGCGAAGAACTTGTCGGGCGGTCCGGTCTTGAGGTTCGGGAGGGAGAACTTGGCGTGTTGGTAGCAGAACTTGTCGTTCCGACAGGTTCGGATTCCGTCTTCGGGGTTCTACCTTGTTGTTGCACTCCATCGGTCAAGGTTGAGATTGTTCCGAAGATCTTGCCATGCGGCGCATAGTCGATGTAATACCCACCACATCGGCACAACGTCGGGTAGCTCTTGAAGAGGTCCTTTAGCACCAACATGTCACCTTGAGCTCATAGAACATGGTAACCAGCAGCTGTCGAGGTGGTCCTGAGAACGGCAGCGGGCCCACGAGCAGCTCGGGACGGTGCGGCACTTGCGAGGCGATCGTCAGAGGAGAGGGCACGTGCGGGCGCAGTGCAGTCGGGCTCGGGGTTCAGGCGACTTGATCGGGCTGGGCAGCCATGCCGGCGGGCGGCGTAGGCGGCCGCCGGGACGGGGCGGTGGAGGTCGGCGGCCTGCTCGTCGCGGCGAGGCGAAGGCCGGGTCGGCAAGCGGCGGGAGGTGCGGCTCGGCGGCGGGTCGCGTGAGAGGTGCAGAGGTCGCCGCGGAGGTTGGAGGAGGGCCGAGGGCGGCGCCGGCGAGGAGCTTGCGGAGGAGCAGCGGGCTCGAGGCGGGGAAGGGCCGCGGTGGAGGAGGGCGTCAGGCCGGTGGTGCTGCGGTGCGAGGACGCGAGGCGATGGCGGCGGTGGACAGCGAAGCTGGCGAGGGCAGGGCGGTGTCGGGACGGCAGCGAGCTGCGGCGAGCTGGCTTGGCGCCGGCCTTGAGCTCAGCAGCGGCCAGAAGCGAGGCGAGCCAGGCGGTTGCGGCCAGCGTGGAGGAGGCGGAGACCTGTGGCGGGGAGCTTGGCGGGCGTCGTGGCCGGGCGGAGGGAGCGGCGGCCGACGGGAGCGTGGCCGGGCGAGGTGGGGTCCGCGGCAATGCAGTGGGAGGAGAAGGGAGGAGGTCGTCGGTGGCAAGCCAGTCGGAGGCGGGGATGGTTGCGTCGGGTGAGGGAGGTTGCGGGGAGAGGAACGCGTGGGGGGTGGGGCGTGTGTGGGCCAGGGGTGGGACCCAGGAGAGGCGCGGGGTGGGATGGTGAGTGGGGACGGGCCCAGGTGTAGTGGCAGGGCGGTGGGGCCGCGTGGAGTGGGTGGGCAGGCGTGCGTCGGTGTGTGCGTGAGTGGAGTGTGTGTGGCAGGTGTGTGGGGCTGGTTGGATGATTGGGAGAGGGGGAGAGAGAGAGGCCATGTGGCAGCACCTGGTTGGTTGGGGATAGGGAGAGGGTGAGGTGGCTGCTCGGGGTTGGTCCGGGTGATCTGGCTGGGTGTGTGGGTAGAACTTTAGGTGGGATTAGGATTTAGATGGGGCTCGGGGTGGACGTTTTAGTTTCGGGGTGGTCGGGTTGTCGGGTTCGCGTTCAGCCCACTAAAATAAATATAAATTTTATTTATTTCAAACAAAGCTTTTGCAAACCGATATCGGCAAAACAAAATATTCGCGATTCGATTTTGATGTTTGAATCAAGAGGGGGCGTTTTAGAAAACAAAACGGGTGTTGCGAAAATAGTTTTGGCAAACAATGCATGATGATGACGATGCAATGCACAAATTCAACGCGATTTTCTAGTAGTGGTATTGCGGGATGCCACAGTACACTTGTCCACACACACACACAAAGGTCATCTATAGTTTGTAACTACAACTAGGCCAACATCAAGCCTTCTGGCTCGGCTTAGGGAACGGGAGGACGCCTTCTCTCGTCATGAACTTCCTATAGTCACCCTGCATCTATAGGCGATCTTCTATGTCACGGTTATTCGGGATATTTACTCCGTAGAAGCCCCCCCCCCCCCCGAAGTCATGACATCACGAAAGATGATTGCCCCAAACTGCTGCTGGATGCGATACATCTCTTGTCTAATATCCGAATCATTGATCTTGGCCTTTGCTTCGGCCTACTGTTTGAGATGATCCGCAGCGTGAGAATTACTTGGTCAAGTAGGAACGCCTCATGTGATGGAGTGCGTGGTAGGCTTCCTTCTTGTTTTCCGGCGCTTCACGAGGAACTTCGTTATGTGGTTGAAGGCGTGCGCCGAACTTGACCTTCGTATGCGAAGGTGGTGCCTTCGTCGAGGCAAAGCCGGAGAGCATCATCCAGAACTTCCTTGATCTTGTCGTAGTTTTTCTTCTTTTCTAGACTCCCCAAGTCGAAATACGTGGCGTGGGAATGCTTCGGCGATAAGGAGATGAGCGTGCAGTGTTCATATCTGCTCAAAAAATTCAAATGGAATGTGTTGGAAAAAGAATGATGATGATCTAATAAAGCCAATCGACGGTGGCGAGTGAATAACGACTTACTCGGGAATGTAAGGCACGAGAATGTATTCCTTTGTCTTGTTCGCCACGAGGATTCTTTTTAGGTACGAGGCCATGGTACGTCGTTCGGCGGGGGAACCCAAGCAGCCGTCACGCATGTAGTAGGGGTCCACTATAGCGATGCCCGGTGTGTTCTCTCTAATGATCTGCATGGCCAGGCTGAGAGAAAACAGACGGACCATGGTATAGTGCAGCGGGTATAGGTGGAACATATTGAGATGTCGTCGAACCGCAGGAAGAACAGATCCGTAGGGGCATTGTCGACGAAGCCCAAGCCTGGTGGCACCTTAACCATGAATACCGGGTGCGAGGGATCTTTCTCCGATAGAAGGCCTCTCTCTATCGTTAGCACGCCGTCATGCACACTCTGCAGTTCCGAACTGGCGAGCTTCCGCAAATTCTTAGGTAGCATGGGCTCACCCACCACATGAATCCTCGACATAATACCCTCGGGTCTTGGTGGCCCGTCCCGAAACCTGATCGGATTCGTAGTTGTTGACGCCACCGGCTGGCTCGAGCTACTAGATTTTCTTTTCCTGCCCTTTTTTCCTTTTGGAGAGCGGGTAGGCACCGCAATCTGAGCACCGGCCGCCCTATGTAGTGTGTCAGGGCTGAGAATAAAGGGCCGGTTGGTTGTATCAGCTGTCTCTGTAAAGGCGCAAGGTGGAGGCGTCTCCTGAGAACCAAACAGACACTTGGTGATAGTGGCTTTCTCTGTGGGGCCACCAGCTAGGTATTCTTCGTTGCCAAACTGAGTGCTAAAGAAGTGATCATTCCAGTCTTCGTCGTTCTCGGCCGGATCCCGCGCCATGTGCATATCATCAACATGATCATCTGCCCCACCGCGTGGAGGTGACGGCGAGGGCGGTAAGGGGGCCTTGCCACCGCTTGTCGCTGGCACGACAGGCGGTGCTGTTGTCTGTGGCGTGATGTCCCCCGCTGTCCCCAAACGGATCATGCTCTTTGGCCATAGCAAGAATAAGCCGAAGCAAGTTCTGAGGACAGATGGCTCGTCTTCATCCGCTCCTGGGGGTTGAATGGGAGGTTCCAGGTTGTCGCAGCCCCTTAGCACCCGACTAATTTTAACCACCCTGCACGCTATCGACATTAGCCTTGAGTGGAGCGTGCGTGCAAGGGTTGAACGATGGTACCCTTGCAACATCCCTCACCGTTGTTCACGTAGCATAAGAGAGTGCAAGGAACATCCGTCTGCGGAAAACATGTACGGCGTCGTCAGAGATGCCATAAGAGTAATAGATGGCATGAAAGGCGGTAATTAAAGCAATTTGTTTACCGTGATGGCGTCGAGATCGGCTAATGTCAACGCACCGCATAAGGCGCAGGCGTGCAAGAGACGGAAGGGCTGCTTGATGGCGGTCTGGCGCCGGTGTATTCTCCCTACCGACGGGTGCTTGGAGCTCCGGTGCGCCGCGACGATGGCGGGGGGCACCAACATGTACTCGGTGCAGCGGTGATGGCGAAGTCACCAACACTTGCGCGGTGCTAGCGGGGCGGTCACGAACACGTGGTTCGCTGATTCATCGGCTACTGCGTTGTTCGAGTGGTCTTGACCATGCTTGGAATCGGGCACGGCCTACTCGACCACCCGACTCCGCTATTGACTCCACCAAGGTAGGCATGAAGGACGTGAGGGTGATTGCCAGTTGTCTTGGACGATCTGGGATCCGCGCCACTTGTGCCTTAAGTTCTTGAACCTCGCGGTTTTCCTCCTCGCTCCTTCCGGGCGCCACATGTGTCCTCGGCGGTGGACCAAAATGATCCACCCAATTCTTACCCCAGGGCGGGCAGAGACGGACGATGGCTTCTTCAGAATGCTCTATTTTCTTGGCTCGGTTCATCGCCCTGTTAAAAGGGTTATCCCACCGGGTGGCCGCCGTCGACCCCTGGGATGAGGAACCCCACTAGTTAACACTAGTACTGCCTTATCCCACTGGTTCTGCCCCTTAGCTCTATTCTAAACTATGAGCACCCAGGTTCGTATCCAGGTGCTCCACATTTTTATTTTTATTTTAAAAATACTTTAAAATGTTCCAAAAAATGCCCAAAAGTGGTGATATATGCCATACAAGTTTTGTTTTGTTTTTAAAATACTTTTAAATATTCCAAAAATGCCCAAAAGTGGTGATATATGTCATAAAAGTGTTACAAATATGATTCAAAGTATAACTAAATTTCATAATAATTTGTCCATGAATATTACAATCTTTTTCGACCACGCGTTTTACAATATTTTTTGAGCTAGCGTTTTACAATCTTTTTTCCCTTCTTTGTCGCGGTTGAATAATTTAGCCCGAGACTTTAATGTTTCTTATTTCGAGCAGGCTACCTTTTTGGGTAGGGTTGTCCTTTTTCTTGTTGTGATGTATGTTCTTTGCATCAGAGTCGTCATCTTCAATCTTTGGATCGCCGTACTGGTCAAAGTCTTGCTCGTTGGCGACTCCATACATTCCGATGATGTTTCTTTTTCCTCTCCTCACGACAACACGGCTAGGCTTTGTCGGGTCGGTAATGAAAAAACATTGGTCCACTTTGGTATCCAGTACCCACGGTTCATTTTTCACGGCCACGTTTGCACCGGTGGCCTTGGATTTGGCTGCTTCGGGTATAGCCATGGTTGTGAAATACCGGTCTTCTCTTTCGACGCTCTTTGCCCATCTGACACGGAACATCGGCACCTTTTCTCCACAGTAGTCGAGCTCCCAGATCTTCTCGATTCTTCCGTAGAATCTTTCCTTCACGGTGTAGAATTCCGACGTTACGCCTGAGTTCTGATAATCACACTTGTTGTCCTTTTCCTCCGTGTAGAATGTGTAGCCGTTGATATCATACGCCTGATAGGTCACCAGGTTTTGCATCGGTCCCTGCGACAAGGTGAATATGATCTTTTCCATGTTAGAAGAATGCGATCGCGGGGGATTATCAAGGAGCGTCTGCCTAAACCAACGCGTGAAATCTGAGTTGTGCTCTTTGATTATTTCTCCCTGCGTCCTCTGTATGCCCCGGTCACTGTACTTCTTCTCGATTAACCTTTTGTGCTTCTGTACCCAAGTATCGACCAGCTCTAAATGCTGTAGCGCGACAAGGTTTGCTCGATCAAAGTCTGCATGTTGAAAATCAAGTGCGCATGCGATGTCGGCGACCCTCTCGGTGACGGATCCGTCGAGCTTGCCAAGGTGCTGTTGACGGAAGACCGCGTGGTTCTCGATGTTCAGATAATTCGTGCGTAAAGAGATGCACTGCCGGCGTAAAGCCCTTGGCTATGCTTCCATCTGGGCCGGGACCATTGCGAACGTATCCTTTGATGTGTCCGTTCATCCTTTCGAACGCCATCATGCTGCGGAGGAACATCGGCCCGAGTTGTATGATGTCCTCCACGACATGGACCAGCAGATGCACCATAATGTCGAAGAATGCGGGTGGGAAGTAGACCTCAAGCTCACATAGTATCACCATGATCTCCTCCTGTAGCCTCCCGAGCTGATTCACGCCAATCGACTTCCTAGAGATGACGTCGAAAAACTTGCATAGGCCAAATAACATTTCACGGACGTGCTCGTCCATTATCCCTCTTAGTGCGACCGGAAGTACCTGCATCATTAGCACGGCACAGTCGTGAGACTTCATGCCACTGAACCTCTGCTTCTCCTCGTCTAGGTATCTGCTTATCTTGCCCGCGTAGCCGTAAGGAAATTTGACTCCTAGAAGTCACTTGAAAAATTGTTTGATCTCATCCTGGCTTAGAGTGAAGCAAGAAGGAGGGTAGTAATATTCGTTCTTCTTGAACTTTTTACCCTTCCGACGACCTTGTGTCGTCTCTGACTCATGATCATCGTCATCTTCACGATCATCGGAGTAGTCGTCCTCCGTGAAGCTCCTTCCGGATACCCAAGCATATCAGTGTCGTGCCTTTTCGGACCATCTTTCGTCCTATCGGCATGTTGATTATGGTGGCGACGGACTCGCACGTTTTCGTGATATGCATGATGTCGAGGCTATGAGGCGTGCGGAGAAACTTCCAGTATGGCAACTCCCAGAAAACAGACCTTGTTTTCCATACCTTCATCAGCGGCTTGTCTTGTTGCTGCCTCTTTTGCTTCTTTCCAGGCTTAGGACAATATTTCCAGTTTTTCAGCAACTCTTCCACTTCTTCGCTGCTCCTACGCTCTAGGATTCCTTGGGTTTCTGATTTTCCATCGAACAGGTCTCCACGTTTTCTCCATGGATCATTCTTGCCGAGCCACCTCCGGTGCGCCATGAACACGGTTTTCGATGACCCTGGATCTTTCTCTAGTTGGAGATAGCTTGTGTTATCCATGCACCTAACGCATGCGCAGAATCCTTGGATAACCTGCCCCGAGTTATACCCGCAACCTGGATAGTCTTGCACCGTAGTGACCAACGCGGCTCTCATAGTGAAATAATCTTGTGCGACGGCGTCATAAGTATTGGCTCCAGATTCCCATAACGTGGCTAGCTCCTCTTTCAACAGCCCGAGATACAGATTGATGTCGGTACCAGGCTGTTTCAGCCCTTGAATTAGCATACTCATTTGTATGTACTTCTTCTTCATGCACAACCATGGAGGGAGGTTGTACATCCATACAAACACGGGCCAAGTGTTGTGCGTGCTCTCGCTACCGAACGGATTGAGTCCATCGGTGCTCGCACTAAGCCCGATGTTCCTCGAATCTCCACGTGCAGAATTCGAGGTCCAATGCTTTCCACTGGCTAGCATCTGAAGGGTGCGTCAGCAGCTCATCCTTTTCGGGGTCATCATCATCTCCTGGCTTCTTCCTTTCCGCATGCCATCGCATGAGCTTCGCTTCCTTAGGGTCCACGAAATAGCGCTGCAGATGAGGAGTGATAGGAAAGTACCATACCACTTTTCGAGGTGCTTTCTTCCCTTTCTTGTATCGACTCACGTCGCACACCGGACATGTGGTTTTCTCCGCGTCCTCGCCCCGATAAATGATGCAATCGTTGATGCATACGTGACATCTAACGTGCGGTAGATCGAGAGGACAGACGATTTTCTTGGCATCCTCGATACTAGTTGGACATGTGTTCCCCTCCGGGAGAAGATCGTGCCAGAATACCATCATATCGTCGAAGCTTGCGTCGTTCAATTTGTGTTTTGCCTTCATCTCCATACCCTTGAGTGTTACATTCAACCGGGTATCATCGGGCCTGCATCCTTCATACAATGGAGTAACCGCGTCTTTCTCAAGTTGCGCAAGCTTGGCTTTCTCTCTAGCGGCAGCCCTGGTGTTACTAAATGCTTGAGAAGCGGCTCGTGCACATAAGGGTCCCCGCACTGACGTTGTTCCATCGTAAATGCGCTCCTCCGCATCTAGATCATCATCATCCCTTGCCTTCCGCACCTTCACCATCTCCAGAGACTCTTCATCATCTCGCCCGTTCGCCGTGATGATGATCATCGCCATGTTGGCCACCTTCACCGTCTCCATCGCTCACGCCATCGCTTATCCAACGAGTGTATCCATCCATGAAACCATGGCGGGCGAGTGCGCAGATTCCCGGAATCTGGGTCGATCACCCGATTGAGTTTGCATCTTACGCATGGGCATCTTATATCTTGTTATTTACGTTCAGATCATGTCGCACATTTCAAAAATCTAGCCACAATGCCTTCGCTCATTATTCGGACCATTTTTTCCTGCACGGTGTACACGGTACAATTTTGAAGTCTATTAGAACCACATAATGAATGCATGCATGCATGCAATGGTCGATAGAAAATTTCGGCATGACCTATCCTAAAATTAGGACCTTTGCGAAATGCCAAAGTCTTGCCAAAATGGAAATGAATCAACATTTTGGCAAAACAAATGGCAACTTGTTCACATACAAACACAAGAGAGAGAGAGAGAGAGACCGATCCATACACACATGAACATATCATTATCCTCTCCATACACACATGCATGAGCATCATCGATACTCTCCATATACACACACATATATGACCATCGATCCTATCCATACACACATCATGAGCATCGATCATCTACATACATATGAGCACATCATCCATATACACATGAACACATCCTTACATGGACAACTTACCGATATGAGAGACCGATCGCGAGAAAGATGGAAAGGAGAGGTGCGCGCGTCGACCAGAGAAGGAGATGAGCGACCGGAGACCTTCCTCTATTACTTATGTAACATCCAAAGCAAGTTTTACATGCTAAAAATGGTGAATGGGTGGAGAAATTGAGGTGGGAAGGAGAAGATCCCGACTAGATCTAAGGAGGAAGAAGAAGGGGAAAGTGAAGTGTGGGGTGGTGGATGTGGTCACACATGTGCACATAAAGTGTTGTCCTAAAAAAATCGACACATCCGTGGCGCACACGGCCCTAGTGCGCCACAGGGAGTAGAACATCGTGGCGCACTATGCCATGTGCGCCATGATTCTCTCATGGCGCACTATGCCGAGTCGCCACGATATTTGTGGCCGTTTCACAGCATAGGGGGGCATGCGCTTAGGCGTAGCGCACCCCCCATGTGCGCCACGGTTGACACTAACAACCGTGGCGCACATGACTAATCTTCTGATGTTTGGCGTGCCAACAGGCCCTGCCCACACATCTGTGGCGCACTATAGTCATGTGCGCCACGGTTGTTCTAGTTACTAGTAGGGCACTGCCCATAGGTGAGCCACGCCTGTTTTAGCCGTGGGGCACTTCAACCATGTGAGCCACGGATGTGCTGATTACCTATAGCCATTTTCCTAGTAGTGCGTGCTACTGATGAAGACCTTCCGCTCCTTGTTCCAAAGGTGACGAGTTTGTAGCTCTCTCCTCGTGATTCCGGCAGCACGACGACGTGGTGTCAGAAGTAGAGGGGAGATCCCGCAGGGCTTCGCCTATGACGAAGAGAGTATGGTGGAGTAGAGGGAGCCCCGGCGATCTAGGGTTTAGAGGGCCGAGGTTCAGAGGTAGCTAGCAACTAGAGTTTAGCTAGTCGGTAGCGGTTTAGAGGAGATCTAGATTGGTCGCAACTAGAGAGGGGGGCGGCGGCCAACCTAGGGTTTCTTTGGCGCCTAGGGCAAGGGGGATACCTTGGGGTGCGCCCCACCCCTCCATCTATAGGTGGGGGACGTACAAGGGTGTTCCCAACCCAGGTGGAAACCCTCCCTAACTAAGAAACCCTCCCTAACTCGGAAACCATGTTGGGATTTGACTTTTTCGAACTGCCCTTTTGACTTTCAAAATAGAGTTTGATTTCTCTCTTCCAAGTGTCCAGCCAAGTGACCTAGGACATGATGCAACCATTACACTTTGTCATGACACATCCATGTACCCTTCCCCTTCTATATCGGTGAACCTTCTAGACCCTTCTAGAACATTCCGGTGAAAACACCAGAATCATTCCCGAACTCCGAAATTGGACTTTCCTTATATGAATCTCATTCTCTGGACCATTACGGATCTCCTCGTGATATCCCGGATACCATCCGAGACTTCGAACAATATTTGGTCTCTTTACTCACATTTCATATCTACTAAACAACATCGAATCCTTAAGTGTGTCTCCCTACGGTTCGTGAATTACATGGACATGATCGAGACACTTCTCCGATCAATAACCAATAGAGGAATCTGGAAATTCATATGGCTCCCACATATTTCTACGATTTCTTTGCGATCGAATGAACCACTTACATACGATACCAATTTCCCTTTGTCTCGCGATAGTTTACTTATCCGAGGTTTAATCGTCGGTATCTCTGCATACGTAGTTCAACCTCGTTACCGATAAGTACTCTTTTCTCGTTCCTATGATATGTGATCCCTTGTGAGTCAGTACATTCTTGCAAGCTAATTGGATGACATTCCACCGAGAGGGCCCAGAGTATATCTATCTGTCATATGGATGGACAAATCCCACTCTTGATCCATGTGCCTCAACACATACTTTCCGAACACTCAATGCCACCTTTATAGCCACCCAGTTACGGTGTGGTGTTTGATGTCATCAAAGCATGCATCCGGTGATGGTGATTAGCATGATCTCATGGTCGAAGGATTTAGGTTACTATGTATCTGAAAGCTTATAGCAACTGAACTATATTAAATGACTTTATATATATGCTATGATTAACTATAGGAGTATGTCCATCACACCATTATCCTAATGATATGATCTTGTTGTTAATAACATCTCAATGCTCATGATCAGGAAACCATGGTCATATATTAACCAACAAGCTAGTTTAACAAGAGGCTTTACTAGGGACTCTTTTATGTTTACAATCACACAAGAATTAATATTTTCGGTTAATACAATTATAGCATGGTATGTAAACATTTATCATAAGCATGAAGATATGATAATAACCTCTTTATTATTGCCTCTTGGGCATATCTCCAACAGAAAGCACCTATTAAAATATTCAAGAATATAGCCATTTTGTTTCTTGTAATTATCAAAGAAAAATTTAAGTATCTCATAAACCTCATATTCATAAGGTGCATCATCAGTATTTTCAAGCAAACTGGCAAGTTCAAATGCACCCTTGAAGGCAATAAATTCTTCAATTTATTCCACACCATAAAAGTCATAATTTCCTTTAACATAAGAAGATATGGTAACAGTATCATTATACTCACATTGAAAAGGTAGGTGTTTATACCTCCTACAGCAACAAGATTTATCAAAGCAATAAGTAACATTATAAGTAGAGCACACCTCTCTAGCAATAGTATTCAATTTATCAATTTGTTCCCATAAGTGTTTCCCTTTTTGTGATAAACGGTGTTCCTTATAATAATACTTTTATTCTTCCGTGAACCCACCTTGCCAATAAGAACTAGTTTCAAAGAAACCATCCATTGATAGAAAGCATGACCAAGCAAGGAAATAACAGACCAACAACTAGTGTGGGAACTAATTTTTGTGTGTTTTTTATAAGGGAAAGAAAACCAAACTAAACTATTTTTTTGGAGTTTTTGATGAAAAGAGGCAAACAAAACCAAGTAAAATAAACTAAGAAAACCAAAAACAAAGTAAAGAGAAAGGTTGAGAATGACTCCCCTTGTGAAGATGTCCTTAGCCGCGCCGACAATGGCGCCAGAAAAAGGCTTGATGACTGCAGCAACACTTCGTTGGGAGACCACAAGAGGAAGGTATGATGAGCACAACAACAAGTTTTCCCTCAATTAGAAACAAAGGTTATCGAACCAGTAGGAGGAAGGAAACGAATCAAAGGTGTTGCTAGCAACTTAGAGACCCGCATAACAAAAACTCAAGACTTCGCCCCAACAAATCAGTGAGGTTGTCAATCTCACCGGTTTGCTGTAATAAAGGATTAACTGTATGGTGTGGAAGGTAATAGTGGTTTGCAACAAGTAAACAGTGGAAGATGTATCAATGGTAAAGACCGGAACAGGGTCCATAGTTCACTAGAGGTGTTCTCCTTAGAGAAACAAACATGACATGCTGGATAAACAAATTACAGTAGGGGAATTGACAGGACCGAGCAAGGCATAACAATGCATTCTAGACATCATGATCCTATGAGATTCGATTGGGCAATACAACAAGATACATAGACCTCCATCCAACTGCATCTATGACTACAAGTCCACCTTTGGGTTATCATCTGAACCCCCTCCAGTATTAAGTTGCAAGCAACAGACAACTTCTTTAAGAAAAGTGTGTAAGGTAAACAATCCACGTGTTCCATGAACAAGAGACCGTTGTTTTCTCCCTAGTGGCAATATATCATCTACAACCTTAGAGATTTATGTCACTTCCCTTAGAATAAATAGAGGCATGAACCCACTATCGAGCATAAATACCCCCTCTTGGAGTCACTAGCAACTACTTGGCCAAGATAGCTACTAACAATGGAGAGCATGCAAGATCACAAACAACAAACATAATAGAATCAATAAGACAAAACCATTCATCAATCTGACATAGTAATCTCAATATCCATCGGATCCCCACAAACACAACATTCATGATTACAAATAGATGAGATCTTGATCATGAATGGAGCTCACAAGATCTAGACATGAAAGAACAAAGGAGGAGATACAACCATCTAGCTACTACATGGACCCGTAGTCCAAGGTGGAGCTACTCACGATTCATACTGGAGGCTAGAATGATGAAGAAGAAGGCCTCCGGGATGATCTCCCCTTCGGCAGGGTGCTGGGAAGAGCTTCAGATCCCCCCGATCTAGGGACGTGTAGGGGTTCGTAGCATGGAATACAAAAAATTTCTACCGCACGCACACAAACAAGCCAAGATCTATCTACTAGATTGTAGCAACGAGTCGATTAGAGTACTCACCCTCAAAGATTCCAAAGCGGTAAACGAGAGCAGATTCTCGTGGGTGATGTAGTCGTACACTTGCCGATCTCAAGATCGCGTATTCGATCCTTTTGGCGTGTTCGGCAGCGCTCCGATCGTCACATCGTTCGACTTCGATGAAGACCTTCCTCTCCTTGTTCCAAAGAGGCGGAGGTTGTAGTTCTCCTCGCATTGGCAAGACGCCCGGCGTGGTGTCGAAAGTAAGGGGATGATCCTGCAGGGCTTCGCCTAAGCCGGAGCAGGTTATGGTGGATCTAGGGTTTTCGATGATCTAGGGTTTATAGCGCCGGAGAGGAGGAGGCGTGGCCGGCGGTGGCTAGGGTGGCGACAGCGAGCCGGCGGTGGCGCGAGGCGGTAGCGTGGTGGTGGTGGTGGCGGCGCCGGCGGCGCGGCGGCTCGATGGGAGGGGCTGGTCTTGTGTGTCCTTGGGGCACCCTCCCTCCCCTCTATTTATGAGAGGGAGGGCAGCTTGGGAGAGGGGAGTTTGAATCCTTCCCCAACTCCCTCTCCTAGTTGGCTTGTGGTGGAGGTAAAGAAGGATTCTTTCCTTCCTCCACCAGGATACATTGTCCCAGTTTGACTTTTCAAACTTGCCTTTTGACTTTCAATTTGGAGCTAGATTTATTTCTTGCAAATGCCGAACCAAGTGACCTAGGACATGATTCAATCATTCCACTTATCCATGAAACATTCATGTACCCTTCCCATTCCGGTCCGGTGAATCTTCTAGACCCTTCTAGATCCACTTCGATGAAAACATCGGAATCATTCCCAAATTCCGGAATTGGAATTTCCTTATATGAATCTTATTCTCCGGACCATTCCGGATCTCCTCGTGATATCAAGGATTCCATCTGAGACTCTGAAGAACATTCGGTCTCCCTACTTACATTTCATATCTACTAAACAACATCGAATCCTTAAGTGTGTCTCCCTACGGTTCGTGAATTATGCAGACATGACCGAGACTCTTCTCCGATCAATAACCAATAGAGGAATCTGGAAATTCATATGGCTCCCACATATTTCTACGATTACCTTGTGATCGAATGAACCACTTACATACGATACCAATTTCCCTTTGTCTCGCGATAGTTTGCTTATCCGAGGTCTGATCGTCGGTATCTCTGCGTACCTAGTTCAACCTCGTTACTGATAAGTACTCTTTTCTCGTTCCCGTGAGATGTGATCCCTTGTGATCCAGTCACATGCTTGCAAGCTAATTGGATGACATTCCACCGAGAGGGCCCAGAGTATATCTATCCATCATATGGATGGAAAAATCCCACTCTTGATCCATGTGCCTCAACACATACTTTCTGAACACTCAATGTCATCTTTATAACCACCCAATTACGGTGCGGTGTTTGATCTCATCAAAGAATCCTTCCGGTGATGGTGATTAGCATGATCTCATGGTCGAAGGAATTAGGTTACTATGTATCAGAAAGCTTATAGCAAACAAACTATTGAAATGACTTGAAATTTATGCTACGCTTATCTATAGGAGTATGTCCATCACACCATTCTCCTAATAATATGATCTTGTTGTTAATAATATCTCGATGTTCATGATCGGGAAACCACGATCATCTATCAACCAACAAGCTAGTATTACAAAGTGGCTTTACCAGGGACTCTAATTTAGTTTACAAATCACACAAGTATTAATGTTTCCTTGTTAATACTATTATAGCATGAATGTAAACATTGATCATAAACAAAAAGATATAATAATAACTACTTTTATTATTGCCTCTAGGGCATATCTCCAACCCTTTCTATGCTATCTTCCATTCTAAACCTCTTTAGAACTTTGTCCAAATATGTACTCTTTGACAATTATATTAGGCGTCTCGATCTATCTATATAAATCTTTATGCCTAATATGTAAGCTGCTTCGCCAAGATCATTCATTGAAAAACTATTATTCAAATAATCCTTGACACTATTAAGAAGGTCAACATCATTACCAATCAACAATATGTCATCCACATATAGTACGAGGAATGCTACAGAGCTCCCACTCACTTTCTTGTAAATACAAGCTTCTCCATAAGTTGGTATAAAACCAAAACTTTTGATCACCTAATCAAAACATTGATTCCAACTTCGGGATGCTTGCTTCAATCCATAAATGGACTGTTGAAGTTTGCATACCTGGTTAGCATCTTTAGGATCGACAAAACCTTTGGGTTGTACCATATACAACTCTTCTGAAGGGAATATGCCCTGAGAGGCAATAATAAAGTGTTTATTATGTGTATTCCAAGTATATGATAGATGTTTATTTTGCATGCTATAATTGTATTAATACGGAAACGTTAATACATGTGTGTTTAATAAACAAACAGAAAGTTCCTAGTTATGCCTCTCTCATAAACTAGCTCGTTGATTAACAAGATGATCAAGGTTTCCTGATCATGGACATTGGATGTTGTTAATAACGGGATCACAACATTACTGTAATGGTGTGATGAACATTCATCCGAAGTGTAGCATTACGATCAAAGTCATTGAGTTTATATTGCTATAACAACTTACGAAGTGATCCTAATCCTTAGACCATGAGATCATGTCAATCACTAACACCGGAAGAGTTTCTTGATAACATCAAACGTCACACCGTAACAGGGTGATTATAAAGATGGATTCAGAACTAATAAAGTGTTATGTTGAGGCTCATGGATTGAGAGTGGAATTTGTTCATCCCGATGACGGATAGATATACTCTGGTCCTCTCGGTGATATCACATTGATTAGCTTGCAAGCAAGTGATTTGATCACTAGAATGTTATATCACAGAACGATAAAGAGTGCATGTCGATAGCGAGATCAAACTAGGTATGGAGATACCGATGATCGAATATCGGACATGTAATATATCGTGAAACAAAGGGATTAAGATAGTAGCGTAAAGGTTCCGACGATCACAAGAAAGTCATCGTTGAATGTGTGGGAGTCGATAGGTCTCCGGATCCGCTTCGATTATTGATCCGAGAGGGTGTCGATCATGTACGCATTATTCACGAACCGTAGGGTGACACACTTAAGACACGGACATCCAATTGGAGCAAATGTTTCATGCGAAAAGAATGAACAAGCGCAGGAATTTATTTCACTAGATACCGAAAGCAGGTTTTGGTGAAATTGCATAAAGTGGTTATGCATGTGAAATAGAATTATAGCAAGGGTTATTTGTGAATGTTTGTCATTAAAGTAATTGACAAAATTCTGAATAAAATAAAAGAGTTTTATTTAATGAGAGTTTGCATTAAATTTGGTGGAAAATTAATGGGAATTTGAGTGGACTTTTGAGTAGAGGAATTTAAAGGGCATTTTGTGAGTGGAGTGTCCACCACATGAATGAAGGAGGGAGGGCAGCCCCATGGCGTGCCACCCCCTTGGGTGCCCCCCTCCTCCTATAAAAGCCCCCCTCTCACTTGTCTCATACACCTCCTCGTGAAGGATCTCTCTCCCCTCTAGAATTTATCCCCATGGTCTCGGACTAGCGAGATACATGTTCCGGTGGCTATTCGGCAAGAAAGAGTTGTGCTTCCGCTGCATCGCTTGGGCGAGGCGGAGGTTGCTCGGTGCCTCGAGCGTGTGCGAGCACGGATCGCTGGCTGATTTGCGGCACTAGGACTTCCTCTCGATCTTGAGATCGGCAAGAGATCGTCTACATCAACCACGAGTTGAACTCGTTAAGCTTTGTCGGTCTTCAAGGGTATGTTCTCTACGGATATACATCGCCCGTTGTTTGTATCTAGTAGATAGATCTTGGTATATAGTTCACATCGTAGGAAATTTTTGTTTTCTATCTGCGAACCCTACGATTATCGAGCCGGATCTATGCGTAGATACTTTACAGGTAGTACACATATGAGTATGTGGGAGATGATGATCATGTTGTTGCTCCTTTGTTGTAATTTTGGATATTGGTGGCATAGTGGGATGAAGCGGCGGACAAACTTTACATGTCCTCGCACATGAGACCTGTTCACGCTTGACATGCAACTAGTTTGCATAAGTGGCCGGGTGTCATCTCTCCTACTATAGTCAATATCTATTTTGCAAGCGAGTTGTCAACAATTTGATTATCCTCGTAGTTCATGTTCGTAGGTAAGAACGGTTCTATCTCGAAAGCCCTAAGCCACGTAAAACTTGCAATGGATAAATTAGGCGTCTAGTTTAGATTGTTCTTTGGGCTAGTGTTATGATATGGTAGTGTTGTAAGTAGAAGTATGAGATGATACTCTTACAACACACATAGCGTAAAATCCATAGACCTTGGATTTACATATAGGTATGATAGTGATCATACCACGATGCACATGATAGAGATCATCTGCGGGAACCATATCATTTCACTAATAAACATATGATGTTTGATAGCATCTTATATTGCTTGTTTAGCGCTTTGTTAGCATAATAAGATGATCCCTCATTTAAATATCAAGATAAGAATGTGTTCTTCCTTTAGTATGCACCGATTATGTTTTCGCTCCAAGACATCACGTGATGATCGGGTGTTCTTGGATCCACGACCATATTTCGGTGTAAAAGCGATTACACGCGAATACTAAGGTTCTAACTTGGCGAGCCTAGCATGTAGACATGGCCTCGGAACACGGACGAAAGGTTAAGCATGAGTCATATAGTTGATATGATGCCCATTTGATGCTCGCCTTTGAAGCTATACCGACTCACGTGATGATCGGACTTGGTGTAGTGGATTTGGTTCATGTAATCACCAAAAGGCACGAGGGATGTCGTTTTGAGTGGGAGTTCATTCATAATATAGATTAGTTGAACTCAATCTATCATACACTTGGTCTAAACTTTACAAATTCTGTAGATGGCACCACACCTTTTAATTTCAATGTGTTCATGGAGAAAGAAACTAGCAACGAGCGGTAGCAACTTTGCGAATGGGCCATGAATTTGAGGATTCTCCTCTCACGCACAAAAGCAATATGTGCTAGAAGCGCCGTTAGGCCCCCCACCTTTTGATGATGCCCCTGACGAGGAGAAGAATGTCTATCAGACTCGTCAGGAGGACCACAACTTAGTTCATTGCGGCATATTGTATGGGCTAGAGCTGGAACTTCGAAAGCGTTTCGAAAACGGCAATGCATTTGATACAATGGGTGAGTTGAAAATGATTTTACACACATCTTTGTCGAGAGCTACAATGCTTCAGAAAAGTTCTTTAGCTACATGATGGAAGAGCACAACTCCGTTAGTGAGCATGTACTCAAGATGTCGGGTTACGCCGATAAGCTTGTGTCCTTGGGAATATCGATTCCCATTGACTTAGGCATCCATCGTGTTCGGTCTACGCCACCTAGCTATAAGAGCTTCGTGATGAACTATAATATGCAAGGCATGAAGAAGTCTCTCCCGAGCTTACAATGCTTAAAACCGCTGAAGTGGAGATCAAAAGGAACATCAAGTGTTGATGATCAATAGGAACACGGTTTCAAGAAAGACAAGAAGGAAAAGCGGAAGGAAGTAAGGCGGAAAGCTGTTGCAGCGCTGAAAAACCGAGTTGGACCTAAGTCGATTCGAAAGTGCTACTATTGTAAGGGGTACTGCATCGAAGCGCCCCAAGTATCTGGCGCATAAGAAGGCCGGCAAGGAAAACAAAGGTATATATGATATACATGTTATTGATGTGTACTTGACTAGTGCTCATGATGCTTTGGGTATTTGATCTGGTTCGGTTGCTAATATTTGTAACTCGAATCGTGGTCGGAACATGCGACCGCTAGCAAGGGGTGAGGTCAAGATGCGTGTCGGCAATGGATCAAGCGTTGATGTGATCGTCGTCGGAACGCTGCCTCTCCACTTTCCGTCGGGATTAGTTATAAACTTGAATAAATGTTATCGGTGCCCGTGCCGAGCATGAACATTATATCTGGATCGTGTTTGATGCGAAGTGGTTATTCATTTAAATCCGAGAACAATGGTTGTTCCATTTATATGAATCAAATCTTTTATGGTCATGCACCGATAATGAATGGTTTATTTCTATTAGATATCGATGATAATATTACACATATTCATAATGTTGATGCTAAAAGGATTAAACTTAATGATGATATATCCGCATATATGTGGCACTGCCGTCTAGGTCATATTGGCGTTAAACGCATGAAGAAGCTCCATTCGGATGGACTTTTGGAATCACTTGATTACGAATCATTTGATACATATGAGCCATGCCTTATGGGCAAGATGACTAGAACGCCGTTTTCCGGTTCAATGGAACGGGCGACAGATTTATTGGAAGTCATACATTCTGATGTATGTGGTCCAATGAGTGTGTCGGCGCGAGGTGGATATCGTTATTTTGTTACTTTCACGGATGATTTGAGTAGATACGGTTATATCTACTTGATGAAACACAAGTCTGAAACCTTTGAAAAGTTCAAGGAATTTCAGAATGAAGTGGAAAATCATAGTAATAGAAAGATCAAATTTCTATGGTCCGACCGTGGAGGTGAGTATCTAAGTTACGAGTTTAGCACTCACATGAAAGAGTGTGGAATTGTTTCACAACTCACACATGCCGGAACACCACAGCGAAATGGTGTGTCGGAACGTCGTAATCGTACTTTATTAGATATGGTTCGATCTATGATGTCTCTGACGGACTTGCCATTGTCATTTTGGGGTTATGCACTAGAAACTGCTGCATTCACTTTAAATCGGGCACCATCTAAATCCGTTGAAAAGACACCGTATGAATTGTGGTTTGGAAACAAACCTAAGCTGTCATTTCTTAAAGTTTGGGGATGCGATGTTTATGTGAAGAAACTTCAACCGGATAAACTCGAACCCAAAGCGGAAAAATGCGTCTTCATAGGATACCCTAAAGAAACAATTGGGTATTCCTTCTATCACAGATCCGAGGGCAAGGTTTTTGTTGCCAAGAATGGATCCTTTCTAGAGAAAGAGTTTCGCGAAAGGTGTGAGTAGTCGGAAGGTAGAACTCGAAGAGGTTGTGGAACCTTCTCTTCAAAGTATGGCGAGTAGCGCTTGCGCGGAAGTTGTTCGGAGTTGGCTCCACTGTTGAAGAGGAACTAATGATAATGATCATGAAACTCGAAGAGAGTACTACGAACCTCGCAGTCAAGCGACGCGTGCGGCTCGAGCAGACGAAATCTGTCATGAATTTCATGGTTGATGAAAATGATGACCTGCGACGTATGAAGAAGAGATGATGAGCCAGTTCCAACAAATGGTTAGAAGCCATGAAATCGAGATGGAATCCTTGTATGAAAATCAAGTTTGGAACTTGGTGGAATTACCTCACGACCGAAAGGCCGTGGAGAACAAATGGATTTTCAAAAGGAAAACTGATGCTGATGGTAATGTGACCGTCTATAAAGCTCGACTTGTCGCAAAGGGGTTTCGACAAATTCAAGGAGTTGACTACGATGAGACTTTCTCTCCCGTAGCGATGCTAAAGTCAGTTAGGATTATGTTAGCAATTGCTGCATATTTCGATTTGAGATATGGCAGATGGATGTCAAAACCGCGTTTCTCAATGGTAATATTGAAGAAGACTTGTATATGATACAACCAAAGGGTTTTGTCGATCCTAAGGATGCTAACAAGGTGTGCAAACTTCAGCGATCCATCTATGGATTGAAGCAAGCATCACGAAGTTGGAATCTCCGCTTTGATGAGGTGATCAAAGAGTTTGGATTTGTCCAAACTTATGGAGAAGCTTGTATTTACAAGAAAGTGAGTGGGAGCAATGTGGAATTTCTGATATTATATGTGGATGACATATTATTGATCGGAAATGATATAGATCTTTTAAACAGTGTTAAAAGTTATCTAAACGACAAATTTTCAATGAAGGACCTAGGTGAGCGTCATACATATTAGGCATAAAGATCTATAGAGATAGATCTAGGCGCCTAATAGGGCTATCACAAACTACATACCTTGATAAGATTTTAAAGAAGTTTAAAATGGACGGAAGTAAAAAGGGGTTCTTACCTATGTTGCAAGGCAAGACATTGAGTAAGACTCAAAGTCCGGCTACGGCGGAAGAAAGAGAGATAATGGACAAAGTACCCTATGCTTCACCATAGGCTCTATAATACGCCATGCTATGTACAAGACGGATGTGGAACATGCTATTTGTTTGACTAGTAGGTACCAATCGGATCCGGTTCGAACCTTTGGATAGCGGTCAAGAATATCCTTAAGTACTTACGAAGAACTAAGGATATGTTTCTTGTATCTGAGGTGAAGAAGAGCTCTCGCTAAGTGTTATGTCGACGCTAGTTTTGACACGATCCGGATGACTCTAAGTCTCAATCCGGATCGTATTTCTCATGAATGGCGGAGGCGGTTAGTTGGAGGAGCTCCAAACAACCTGTGGTAGCGGGATCAACAACGGAGGCCGAATATGTTGCTGCTTCAGAAGCGGCTCAGGAAGCAGTTTGGATGAAGGAGTTCATATCCAAACTAGGAGTGGTGGCAAACGCGTTGGACCCAATGGTGCTCTATTGTGACAACAATGGTGCCATTGCCAATGCCAAAGAGCCAAGGTCTCACAAGCATTCCAAGCATATTAAGCGCCGGTTTCACTCCATCCGCGAGCATCTCAAGGATGGAGATATAAAGATTTGTAAAGTACATACGGATCTCAATGTAGCAGATCCGTTGACTAAAACTCTCCCTAGAGCAAAACATGATCAACACCAGAACTCAATGGGTGTTAGATTTATCACTATGTAACTAGATTATTGTCTCTAGTGCAAGTGGGAGATCAAGGAATATGCCCGAGAGGCAATAATAAAGTGTTTATTATGTGTATTCCAAGTATATGATAGATGTTTATTTTGCATGCTATAATTGTATTAATACGAAGCGTTAATACATGTGTGTTTAATAAACAAGCGAAAGTTCCTAGTTATGCCTCTCTCATAAACTAGCTCGTTGATTAACAAGATGATCAAGGTTTCTGATCATGGACATTAGATGTTGTTAATACGGGATCACAACATTAGTGTAATGGTGTGATGAACATTCATCCTAAGTATAGCATTACGATCAAAGTCATTGAGTTTATATTGCTATAACAACTTACGGTGATCCTAATCATTAGACCATGAGATCATGTCAATCACTAACACCGAAGAGTTTCTTGATAACATCAAACGTCACACCGTAACATGGTGATTATAAAGATGGATTCAGAACTAATAAAGTGTTATGTTGAGGCTCATGGATCGAGAGTGGAATTTGTTCATCCCGATGACGGATAGATATACTCTGGGCCCTCTCGGTGATATCACATTGATTAGCTTGCAAGCAAGTGATTTGATCACTAGAATGTTATATCACAGGAACGATAAAAGAGTGCATGTCGGTAACGAGATCAAACTAGGTATGGAGATACCGATGATCGAATCTCGGACATGTAATATATCGTGAAACAGAGGGATTAAGATACTAGCGTAAAAGGTTCCGACGATCATAAGAAAGTCATCGTTGAATGTGTGGGAGTCAGTATGGGTCTCCAAATCCCGCTTCTGATTATTGACCCGAGAGGAGTCTCGATCATGTCCGCATTATTCACGAACCGTAGGTTGACACACTTAAGAGACACCAACATCCAATTGGATCAAATGTTTCATGCCGAAAGAATGAACAAGCGCAGGAATTTATTTCACTAGATATCGAAACAGGTTTTCGGGTGAAATTGCATAAAGTGGTTATGCATGTGAAATAGAATTCTAGCAAGGGGTTATTTGTGAATGTTTGTCATTAAAGTAATTGACAAAATTCTGAATAATATAAAAGAGTTTTATTTAATGAGAGTTTACATTAAATTTGGTGGAAATTTAATGAGAATTTGAGTGGACTTTTGAGTGGAGGGATTTTAAAGGGCATTTTGTGAGTGGAGTGTCCACCCACATGAATGAAGGAGGGAGGGCAGCCCCATGGCGGCGGCCACCCCTTGGGTGCCCCTCCTCCTATAAAAGGAGCCCCTCCTCACTTGTCTCTCACACCTCCTCGTGAAGGATCTCTCTCCCCTCTAGAATTTATCCCCATGGTCTCGGACTAGCGAGATACATGTTCCCGGTGGCTATTCGGCAAGAAAGAGTTGTGCTTCTGCATCGCTGGGCGAGGAGGCAGAGGTTGCTCGGTGCCTCGAACGTGTGTGCGAGCACGGATCTTGCTGATTTCTTGGCGCTAGGACTTCCTCTCGATCTTGAGATCGGCAAGAGATCGTCTACATCAACCACGAGTTGAACTCGTTAAGCTTTGTCGGTCTTCAAGGGTATGTTCTCTACGGATATACATCCGCCCGTTGTTTGTATCTAGTAGATAGATCTTGGTATATAGTTCACATCGTAGGAAATTTTTTGTTTTCTATGCTGCGAACCCTACACCGGAGAATAAGATTCATTTAAGCCAGTGCAGTTTTTTGTAGTTCGGAATTGTTCCGGGTTAATCGGTATTGTACCGGAAGCTTCTAGAACCTTCCGGAAGGGGACCAACGTGGCCCTACCTTCCGGGAGGGGGCATGGGCCTATGAGGGAGTGTCCTGGCCGCATTGGGCCAGGGGCACAAGGCCCCATAGGGCCCAACCGGCCAGCTAGGGTAAAACCCTAACTAGACCTTCTAGAAGGGGGGGTTTCCTTGCCCCCCACTCCTCCTCCTTGTGGCCGCCGGTTAGGACTTAGGGGAGGGGCTAGGGCAGCCGCCCACCCCTCTATATAAATAGGGCTGGGGGCGCACCACCCCCCCACACCTTCCCTCAAGCCAAGTCGCCCTGCTTCCCTCCTCTCTCTCTCCCTCCTGACTGCGTGTAGGCGAAGCCCTGCTGCAGAAACTCTCCACCATATACACCACGCCGTCGTGTTGTAGATCCAATCCGTCTCTCCACCATACTTGCTGGACCGAGGAAGGAGGAGACGTCGAGGTGCTGCACGTGTGCATCTCACGGAGGCACCGCCACTTGTGGTGCTAGATCGGATCGGATCGCGAGGAGGAGAAGCGAGTATGACTACATCACCCACGTTAAAATGAGCGTTCATTGCTTAATCTTCAAGGGTATGAAGATCTAATCCAATCTCTCGTTGTTTGCATCTCCTAGATTAGATCTTGGCTTTCCTCTGCTCGCATCCGTAGAAAATTTTGATTTACTATGCGCGAAACCCTTAAGTGGTATCGAGCTAGATCTATCGTAGATGTGTTTCACGAGTGAACGCAACATGGTTGTTGCGGTCGTTGATGTTTCTGTTGCAAGCCTCTTGTTTGTGTTCTTCTTATGGCGGGATAGTGAGATTGAAGCGGTCCAACAACTTCGCGATGTTGTTCGCGAGACCGGCCTCGCTTGACGTGTGGCTTGTCCCACATGCGGCTGGTGGATGCGTTCTCTCACTATAGTTGTCATGGGATTTACACCGAGTTTGGCAACCATAATATCACCGTTGTGGCTTTCGTAGGTAAGAATCGTTCTTAGCATCTACTCCCATAAGCCACGTAAAACATGCAACAACAAAGTAGAGGCGTCTAACTTGTTTTTGCAGGAGTGTTTTCGTGATATGGTATGGCCCAAGATGTGATGTGTATAATGTATGCGATGATCATGTTTTGTAATGTTTCACGACTTGCATGTCGATGAGTACACAACCGGCAGGAGCCATATGGTTGTCTTTATAATTGTGTATGACCTGTGTGTCAACTTCTTATCATACATGTAGTAGTTTCACTTTATCGCTAAGTAGTTAGCAATAGTTGTAGTTGCTATTCGTGGTGGAGGCAATCATGGTGGAGTGATGGAGATCATGTAAGCAAGCACAAGATGGAGATCATTGCGAAGATTGGCTATACCATGTCACATAAAGTTATATGCATGTGATGTTTATCCCTTTTATGTATCTTATTATTCTTAGATCGCGACGGTAGCATTATAAGATGATTCCTCACTTAAAGATCAATATAAAAACTGTGTTCTCCCCAAGTATGCACCGTTAAAGTTAAATCGTGTCCAAGCATCACGTGATGATCGGGTGCTATAGACTCTACGCTCACATACAACGGGTGCAAGCCAGTTTTTGCACACGCGGAAATACTTGGGTCTCGATCATGTCCGCATTATTCACGAACCGTAGGGTGACACACTTAAGAGACACCGACATCCAATTGGAGCAAATGTTTCATGCCGAAAGAATGAACAAGCGCAGGAATTTATTTCACTAGATACCAAAAGCAGTTTTGGTGAAATTGCATAAAGTGGTTATGCATGTGAAATAGAATTCTAGCAAGGGGTTATTTGTGAATGTTTGTCATTAAAGTAATTGACAAAATTCTGAATAAAATAAAAGAGTTTTATTTAATGTGAGTTTGCATTAAATTTGGTGGAAATTTAATGGGAATTTGAGTGGACTTTTGAGTGGAGGGAATTTAAAGGAGATTTGTGAGTGGAGTGTCCACCCACATGAAGAGGGGAGGGAAAGGGGGCAGCCCCATGCACCGGCCACACCCTTGGGGTCCCCCCCTCCTCCTATAAAAGGATCCCCCCTCCTCACTTGTCTCTCACACCTCCTCGTGAAGGATCTCTCTCCCCCTCTAGAATTTATCCCCCATGGTCTCGGACTAGCGAGATACATGTTCCCGGTGGCTATTCGGCAAGAAAGAGTTGTGCTTCACTGCCATGGGCGAGGAGGCGGAGGTTGCTCAGTGCCTCGAGCGTGTGTAGCACGGATGCGCTACTGATTTGCGGCGCTAGGACTTCCTCTCGATCTTGAGATCGGCAAGAGATCGTCTACATCAACCACGAGTTGAACTCGTTAAGCTTTGTCGGTCTTCAAGGGTATGTTCTCTACGGATATACATCCGCCCGTTGTTTGTATCTAGTAGATAGATCTTGGTATATAGTTCACATCGTAGGAAAAATTTTGTTTTCTATGCTGCGAACCCTACATCTTCATCAATGTCTCCATTGAGGAACGTTGTTTTGACATCCATCTACCATATCTCATAATCATAATATGCAGCGATTGCTAACAAAATCCTCACAGACTTTAGCTTCGCTACCGGTGAGAAAGTCTCATCGTAGTCAACCCCTTGAATTTTCGAAACCCTTTTGTGACAAGTCGAGCTTTATAGACAGTAACATTACCATCATCATCTGTTTTCTTCTTGAAAATCCATTTGTTCTCGACAGCCTTTCGGCCATACGTTAAGTCCACCAAAGTCCATACTTGGTTTTCGTACATGGATCCAATCTCGGATTTCATGGCTTCTTGCCATTTATTGGAATCTAGGCTCATCAGCACTTCCTCATATGTCACAGGGTTATCGGTGTTGTCCACCAACATGATACTCATAACGGGATCATACCAATCAGGAGCGGTACGAGTTCTCGTTAACCTGCGAGGTTCCATAGTAACTTCAACCAAAGTTTCATGATCAACATCATTAGCTTCCTCTCTTATTGGTGTATGCGCCATAAGAACTACTTCCGGTGTTCTACTCTCAAATCTGAGAGAAGTTTTGATAACCTCGTCGAGTTCTACTTCTAGTCACTTCTTTCGAGAGAAATTCCTTCTCTATAAAGGATCAATTCTTAGCAACAAAGATTTTGCCCTCTGATCTGTGATAGAAGGTATACCCAATACTTTCCTTCGTGTATCCTATGAAGATGCATTTTTCCGCTTTGGGTTCAAGCTTGTCGGGCTATAACTTCTTTACATAAGCTTCGCAACCCCAAACTTTAAGGAACGACAATTTAGGTTTCTTCCCAAACCACAATTCATACGGTGTCGTTTTAACAGATTTAGATGGTGCCCTATTTAAAGTGAATGCGGCTGTTTCTAACGCATAACCCCAAATTGATAGCGGTAAATCTGTAAGTGACATCATAGAATGAACCATATCTAAGAGAGTTCTATTACGATGTTCAGACACACCATTACGTTGTGGTGTTCCCGGCGGTGTCAATTGTGAAAGTATTCTGCATTTCTTCAAATGCTCGCCAAACTCGTAACTAAGATATTCACCTCCATGATCAGATCGTAGAAACTTAATCTTCTTGTTACGCTGATTCTCTACTTCACTTTTAAATTCCTTAAACTTCTCGAAAGTTTTGGACTTATGTTTCATGAAATAGATATACCCATGTCTACTCAAGTCATCCGTGAAAGTAAGAACATAACGATAACCACCGCGCGATGCTACACTCATTAGACCACACACACATAGGTATGTATGATTTCCAATAAGTCTGTAGCTCGCTCCATCATACCAGAAAATGGAGTCTTAGTCATTTTACCCATCAGACATGCTTCGCATCTTTCAAGTGATTCGAAAACAAGTGATTCAAGAAGTCCATCGGAATGGAGTTTCTTCATACGCTTCACTCCAATGTGACCAAGAAGATAGTGCCACATATAGGTCGAGTTATCGCTCAATTTCAAACGTTTAGCTTCAATGTTATTAATATGTGTATTACTACAATAAAGATTCAACAAGAATATACCATCTATCAAAGGTGCATGTGCATAAAACATATTACTCATATAAATCAAACAACCATTATTCTCGGACTTAAACTGTTGGAGATATGCCCTAGAGGCAATAATAAATATAGTTATTATTATATCTTTGTGTTTATGATAAATGTTTACATTCATGATATAACAGTATTAACAAGGAAACATTAATACTTGTGTGATTTGTAAACTAAATTAAAGTCCCTAGTAAAGCCTCTTTATAATACTACCTTGTTGGTTAATAGATGATTGTGGTTTCCCTATCATGAACATTGAGATGTTATTAACAACAAGATCATATCGTTAGGAGAATGATATGATGGACATACTCCTATAGATAAGCGTAGCATAAAGATCAAGTCATTTTAATAGTCCAATTGCTATATGCTTTCTGATACATAGTAACCTAATTCCTTCGACCATGAGATCATGCATATCACCATCACCGGAAGGATGCTTTGATGACATCAAACACCACCGTATCGGGTGGTTATAAAGGTGGCATTGAGTGTTCGTAAAGTATGGGTTGAGACACATGGATCAAGAGGGATTTGTCCATCCATATGACGGATAGATATACTCGGGCCCTCTCGGTGGAATGTCATCCAATTGGCTTGCAAGCATGTGGCTGGATCACAGGGATCACATATCACGAACGAAAAGAGTACTTATCGGTAACGAGGTTGAACTAGGTATGCAGAGATACCAACGATCAAAACCTCGGATAAGTAAACTATCGTGAGACAAAGGGAAATTGGTATCGTATGTAAGTGGTACATTCGATCGCAAAGTAATCGTAGAAATATGTGGGAGCCATATGAATTTACAGATTCCTCTATTGGTTATTGTTCAGAGAAGTGTCTCGATCATGTCTGCATAATTCACGAACCGTAGGGAGACACACTTAAGGATTCTATGTTGTTTAGTAGTTATGTAATGATGAGTAAGAGACTGAATGTTGTTCGGAGTCTCGGATGGGATCCGGGATATCACGAGGAGATCCGGAATGGTCCAGAGAATAAGATTCATATAAGGAAAGTCCTGTTTTGGGGTTGGAGAATGATTCCGGTGTTTTCATCGGGAATGTTCTAGAAGGGTCCGGAAGGTCCGACACTCCGGAGGGGAAGGGTACATGAATGTGTCGTAACAAGTTGGAATGGTTGCATCATGTACTAGGTGTCATCGCTGAGCAAAATAAAGGGATAAATCAAATCCTAGTTTGAAAAGTCAAACACCAATTTGAAAAGTTAAACGGCAAGTTTGCTTGGTGGAGGGAGAGTAGGAAACCTACTTGGGGAGGAGTTCCTCTCCCTCCACCCGCCGGCCTTGGAGGCCGAGTTGGGGGAGGACTCTCCTCCCCTGGCCAGCGCCCTCCCACCTATAAAAGGAGGGGCAGGGCTGCCCCTCTAGACACACACCTTGCCCCACCAAACCCTAACCCTAAGCCGCCGGCGCCACCATCCTCTGTTGCCGCCGCCACCTAGGGTTTCCTCCCAAGCCGCCGAGTTAGGGCTTCTCCAAGCCCTAGCCGCCGGCCTAACTCCGCCCCTTGGTGCCTCTAAACCCTAGATCGCCAAGGCCTCTCTCATAGTCCACCATACTCGCTCTGGCTTAAGGCGAAGCCCTGCGAGATCTCCCCTCTACTTCCGTTACCACACCGTCGTCTTCTTGCGAGGAGAGTGCTACAATCTCCGCCCTCTTTGGAACAAGGGAGAGGAAGGTCTTCGAGTAGAACGTGTGACCGATCATTGCGAAGCGCAGCCTTGTGCGGAAGGATCGTCTACACGATCTTGAGATCGGAACGAGTACGACTACATCACCCACGAGAATCCGCTCTCGTTAAACACTTTGGAATCTTCGAGGGTGAGTTAATTTATCAACTCGTTGCTACAATCTAGTAGATAGATCTTGGCTTGTTTGTTTGTATGCGGTAGAATTTTTTTGTTTTCCATGCTACAAACCCCTACAGTGGTATTAGAGCCGTGTCTATATGTAGATCTGTTGCACGAGTAGAACACAATGGTCATTGTGGGCGGTGGTTCTTTTATTATCAATTGCTTCTTGTGTACTTTGCATCTTGCGGTATAATGGGATGAAGCGGCCCGGGCTAACCTTACATGACATCGTTCATGAGACTTGCTCCACGCTAAACATGCAACTTGTGTTGCATAAGTGGCTTTGCGGGTGTCTGTCTCTCCCATTATAGTATAGATCCAATTTACAAAAGGCACTTGATAGTTCAAACATCAACGTTGTGGTTCTTGTTCGTAAGTTAGATCGACACTTATTGAAAGCCCCAAACCACGTAAAAAATGCAAAGAAATTAGAGGCGTCTAACTTTGTTTTGAAGGGGTGTGCTGTGATGTGATATGGCCATGATTGTGATTATATTTGATGTATGCAATGTTCCTTATTGTAAGTTGGCAACCGGCAGGAGCCATATGGTTGTCTTTAAATTTCTATTAAGACCCGCGTGTCTATTCAAAGTAGTTGTAATAGTTGAAGTTAGTGGACGACAATCATGGAGCAACTTCATTGACCTTGATGCAATGCCGGTGATGATGGAGATCATGTTCGTGCTTGAAGATGGAGATCGGAAGCACAAAGAAGAAACGCCATATCATATCACATATTATGAATTGCATGTGATGTTAATCCTTTATGCATCTTGTATTGCTTAGTTAACGAGGGTAGCATTATAAGATGATCCCTCATGCACATAAATTTCAAGTTCTAAAGTGTTCATCCTTAGTAAGCACCATTGCTAAAGCTTGTTGTTTCGAAGCACCACGTGATGATCGGGTGTGTTAGATTTTGCAAGTGTATACAATGTGAGCAAGCCAGATTTGCTCATGCGGAAGCTAAGGTTTGATCTTGACGAGCCTAGCATGTACAGACATGGTCTCGGAACACGGATCACCGAAAGGTAAAACATGAGTCATATAGTAGATATGATGAACATGTTGATTGTTCGCCATTGAATCTACATCAACTCTCGTGATGATCGGTTTTGATGTGGTAGATTTGGTTCGTGTGATCACTAAAACAATGTGAGGGATATTGTTTTGAGTGGGAGTTCGCCTAGATTAATTTAACTATTAATTAGAACTCAATTTGTCATAAACTTAGTCTAAACTATTGCAAATATGTTGTAGATCAATGGCGGCCCCTACCATCAATTTTAATGCGTTCCTAGAGAAAGAAAAGTTGAAAACAATGGAAGCAACTTCGCGGATTGGTTCCGCAATTTGAGGATTGTCCTCAATGCTGGTAATTTGACCTATGTTCTGGATGCACCGCTGGGTGACCCGCCTGCATCTACTGCTACCGATGAAGTAAAGAATGTTTACCTCACTCGGAAGAATCAAGATCTCCAGTTCAGTGCTATCTTGTATGGTTTGGAATCGAGCTTGGAAAAGGTTTGAGAATTGACCCACATGATATTGTCCGTGAACTCAAAATTGATATTTGAGACTCACGCGGTTGAGAGCTATGAGGCTTGAAAAGTTCTTTAAGCGCAAGATGGAAGAGGGCTCGTCAGTGAGCATGTGCTTAAGATGTCTGGGCACGCAAACAAACTCCAAAGCTTGGATATAGTGATTCCTAATGCTTTGGGGATTTACCATGTCCTCCAATCACTACCACCGAGTTACAAGAACTTTGTGATGAACTACAATATGCAAAGCATGAACAAGGAGTTGCCAGAACTCTTCTCCATGTTAAAATCTGCAGAAGTGGAGATCAAGAAAGAGCACCAAGTGTTGATGGTCAATAAGACCACCAAATTCAAGAAAGGCAAGTCTAAGCAAAAGGGACACTTCAAGAAGGGTGGTAAGAAAGTTTCCGCACCAACGAAGAAGACCAAGGCTGGACCTAAGCCTGATACTGAGTGCTTTTACTGCAAGGGAGAGGGTCAGTGGAAGCGGAATTCCCAAAGTACTTGGCGGATTTGAAGAACGGCAACATCAAGAAGAAAGGTATATCTGATATACATGTTATTGATGTGTATCTCACTAGTACTCGTAATAGTGCCTGGGTATTTGATAGTTGAAAGTACATGCGGGCCCCCATGTGTGGTTTTGGTAATTAATGACAATCTTTATGGACTAATGTGTGTATTAAGTTATACTTGTAGGATTTTTCCATTAGCATCTCTTGGAGCATGTGTTGGCTTCAAGGTTGATGAAATGAGAAGAAGGTGTGTTGTGCAAGCTCAAAATGCACCATCTATAGAAGATCTCATGTTTGATGCTTGCCATTCTCGGTGATCATGGATCGATGATGAGGAATTAAGAAAGGCGTTACATCTTGAGAAGGGCAAGATCGTCTATATCAAGCTCAAGGCAAAGGTATAATCTTGATAGGTTTTCCCTTTTGCCGGTCTCATATTGTTAGTAGGAGACCGGGTTTAGGATAGATAACCGTACTATCAAGAGGGGCTCTCGAATGAGTAACTCGATCACATCGTTCAGAGAGAGCTCAAACCTTTGCATACTTGCATCATCGTATTTGGTTGTTATTTGGTCTTATCCATGTGAGTATATAGAGCTTGTGGTAATCTCCATAACAAGCTCTTGTTCATCAAAATCGGATCCCTCTTTTATATCTTATTGCGATTTTGATCTATGCGGTTTTTCGGTTTCTCACCAAGTGAGGTATCTCACATTATTATACTTGATACATTCTCACTTGGTGATAACCAATATTTTCACCTTTTATAGGGAAGCTCATGTCGTCCTCTTTCCAACACAATTGGAATCAGGTCGATCGGAGTTACCAATCAAAAGTTATAGCCGTTTGAATATCTGCTGGTCTCCTAGGTACCAAAATGCGGTAGTACCGCATTTTAGTACCTAGCAAGGCAGAAGGTTTTGTAAAGTTGCCAAAATCCACTGCCGGGCTAGGTACCAAAAAGCGGTAGTAGCGCATTTTAGTACCTAGCACGGCATAAGGTTTTTTACTTTGTCATTTGGATCTATCCTCCCTTGCTGTACTATGATGTTTCTTTGCATGATCTTGTAGAGGTTGTTGTCCTCTTCGAAATGAGCCCAAGATCATCGAAATCGGAGTCCGGATGCAAAAGTTATGGCTGTTTTCGTTCTGTGATGACCGGTAGTACCGGGGTCCGGTAGTACCGCTTTTTGTACCGGGCCTTGAGAAAAAATGCGTTTGAGCCCAGGAACACCAGAATGTCCGGTAGTCTGGGAAAGTCCGGTAATCCGGGAATCGCGTTTTAGGCTGCGGTTGGATTTTGGAGGACCTATAAGGGCCTTCTTCCCTAATGGTTCCTCAACCATTCTTGCAAGTTTTCCCCTCCATTGTTGACCTTCTTGAGCTTGCTTTCTCTCAATACCTCCGATGATTCTTGCATATTCTTGAGGGATTTGAAAGAGGAGATCTAGATCTACAATCCCACCAATCAATCTCTCCTCTAAGTCAGGGGAACATATTGGGATCTAGATCTTGGAGTCTTTTGTGGATTTCCTCCATTGTTGTTCCTCTCTTATTCCCCCATAAGCTTTTGTAGCTTTAGTGGAATTCGGGAGAGAAGGATTTGAACACCTTTGTGGTGTTCTTGCCATTTGCATTTGGTGAATCGGTTTGTGTTCTCCTTGGAGGATTTGGTTTGAGTTACTTATTGGAGCTTGTCCCTCTTGGGTTCTTGGAACCCTAGACGGTATTGTGGCCTTGGTGGCATTTGTTGAGGCCTTTTGTGGCATTTGTTGGGAGCCTCCAATTAAGTTGTGGAGAAGTGCCCCAACCTTGTGAGAGGTTCCGGTTGCCACCTACAAGTGCACCGATAGTGGAAGCGTGGATCGATCCCGTTGGGGTGAGATTCACCGGAGAATAAGGGAGGCCTTTTGTGGCGTTGGTGGTTTGATACCACCCCCTCTCCAAACGAGACGTACTCCATGTTGGGAGGAACTCGGTAAAATATCGGTGTCCCCGCGTGCCTGGGTTATCATTATACCTGAGCTCTTTACTTATGCACTTTACATTGTGATAGCCTTCGTGCTTGAAGTAATATATACCTTGCTATCACTTTGTTGCTTGTATTGCTTAGCATAAGTTGTTGGTGCACATAGGTGAACCTTAGTTGTCCTAGGTTGTGCTTAACAAAGTAAACACTAGTTTTATTCCGCCTTTGTTGAGCCACTCTAGGAAAAGTTTTAATCGCCTATTAACCCCCCCCCTCTAGGCGACATTCGTATCCTTTCAGTACTGGTTCGGTTGCTCATATTTGTAACTCGAAAATGGTGCTGCAGAATAAACGGAAGCTAGCGAAGAACGAGGTGACGATGCGCGTTGGAAATGGATCAAAGGTTGATGTGATCGCGGTCGGCACGCTACCTCTTCATCTACCATCAGGATTAGTTTTATACTTAAATAATTGTTATTTGGTGCCTGCGTTAAGCATGAACATTATATCGGGATCTTGTTTATTGTGAGACGGTTACTTGTTTAAGTCCGAGAACAATGGTTGTTCGATTTATATGAGTAATATGTTTTATGCACATGCACCTGTTAGGTTCCCAACCTTTAATAAGGTAGATTCCCCTGTGTTTACAATGCTAGTCCCTAGATCAATAGCTAGCATCCACAGTTAAGATGTAATATCAAGAAATAAAGGTCATAATACAATTTTATAACCAGGAATAACATAATTTTATTACATCTTACATAGCTCATTTGGCTATTACATTACATTGCAGCAGAATAACTATAAGCATGGGTCCTTCATCTTCAAAGTGCCACAGGCAGACATGTTGGTTGTAGACTTTGTAATCCTAATCATCAAACTTTACTAACATCAATCAAACCTGCAACATACAAGTTACAGCCACAAAGGGTCAATACATTTGAATTGTATTGGCAAGTGATACTATGGTAATATAGTGGAGTCTAACATCTATATGCATTTGGCTAAGTGGAGTTGAGGCTTGCATTGCTCAAAATATATTTTCCTTATCATTTTGAAAACACTAAGTTTTTGCTTGACAAAATCATTTCTCCCAATCAAAGATTGAAGATCCTTTAACCCTTGTTCAACCACAAGTTTTAACTTAGAAATTTGAATGATGAGATTCTTGATTGTTTCCATTTCTTGATGCTCAAATTGTCCTTTACCAGGGACATGGCTAAGTACTTAGATTTTACACTCTGCAGAGGTGGTGCACTTTCCCCACAAGACTTGGTTTCACCAAGACAAGATCTTTCAGAAGCCTTCCCTTAGACCAAAATGGACGCGTTCCAACCTATCAAACTCTACCACCAACTGTCCATATGGCTAAGTTCTTGCAACCTATATGATCCAGGCAGAGCCCATAATGCCAAGTGGCTGCACTTGAAGCTTCTCAACATTTGACATCTCAAATCTCTTTGTTCCTGGGTGGCCATCCACAAGTGAGATACACAAGGTCAACCATAAACATGGGCCTTGTGAACCACTCAACCAAAAACCACCAAGCAATTACCATTCCACCCAGGTGATTCATTAACTTAGTTGTTTTATTAAACAAAAACACAAGTCCTCAGACTTAGAAATTTTTCATAGTATGGATGTATATTCCACCCTTGTTTTCTATTAGCTAGCCTAAGCTTGATAGTAGTAGGAATCTAAACTTAGGAAAATTTCTACTAAGGTTTCATCTACTAGGTTTTCCTATAGCAAGGTTTATACTTAGCAAAATTCCATGCAAGTTTTACTTAGAGAAAATCACTAATGCATAGTGAAAGTAATGGGACAAAAAGTATGAAGCATCACTTGCCTTTTTGGTAGAGTATAAGTTCACTCCTTGTCCTTGCAACAATCACACTCTTCAAGTCACTACAAATCAATCAATCAAGGCACAATCTCAATCTACCAATCAAGCATTTCATCACATAAAATCATAGAACCAAGATAATGCATGCAAGCATGCCAAGGATTGTTTTATTTGAAAAAGTGGTTCCTAATGGGTCATAAACATTGGAAAACACCTAATGGTCATTTTATAAAGTGGCAAAGTCATTTGCAAAAGGTTTCACTTCATAAACCATTTTCAAAACAAGGTATCATTTTATGTGGTGTAGAAATGTTTTTACTAAGGCATTAATCTATAGGATTCACAAAATATGTTTTCAAACCCTAAAACTTGGTGTTTGGGGTCAGAGAGTTTAAAACAGAACATTTACCAAAAGTTTTCTTCCAAAACTATTTTTAATAAATAAACTATATTTTTATTTGACTAGAAATGGTTTTAAATCAAAGAATCATTCTTTTTTTTCACCAAATACAATTTTGAAACCACAAAGTGTTTCCTATTGTCAGTAGGTTCAAATCACACCATTTGCCAAAGATTTTAACCCCAAAAACATTTTTGAACAATTTTTACAATCTAAACAAGCATACAAATGTTTCTGCAAAAACAAACATTTTTCCTGAAGCTTTTTACTAAACAAATGGCATGGTTGGCTAGGTCTTGCTCCACTGATTCCATTGATATAAAATTTGTAAATTTTGGACGAGTGGTTTAAAAGTTGTGCAATTTACAAAATCACAAGTCTAATTGATCAAATTCTGTTTTTAAAACCAACTCTGGGACACGCGTCTATTTCCTATTCGTCTAAAACGCTTCGTGTGGATCGACTAACATGGACCGTAGGATTAAAAGGGGCATGTGCGGCTTAGATCGTCACATACCCTTTCATTTAAGTGAATCTAATACAACCGCATGATTCGCATCTAACGGCTCAAAGCATCTAGACCAAGGACGGCGGCGGCTGCCTTGGCGGCAGTCGACGGCGAATGAGTCGATGCTCTGAGAAGCGAGGGAGGAAAGGAATATTCTCACCGTGTTCGTAGACGCCTGGGGAAGCTCAAGGAGGTTGTCGTTGCTGAAGGGGTGCACGGAGGTGAGGGTAATGGCTCACCGGAGTTCTTGCTGGCGTCGGGCGGTTCTGGAGGTCGTCGAGGGCGAGGATGGGGGGCACCCTAGGACGAAAGGGAGACACCATTAGGTTCGCAAGAGTATGGCGATCATTATCGTGTCCACGGGGAAGAGAGGGGTGGTCTGGTTTACCTGGGAGACGTCGCAGTTGAGATGACGGCAATGCGGCCAGCTCGGTGTCGAGCTTCGAGCTTCACATGGGTAAGTAGCGATCTGAAAGGTCCTCCAGGTGATGGGGATCATAGCTGCGTGCTCTAGGAGGCAAGGGGTGGAGTGGGGCTGCCGGAACCCTCGAGGGTCGTCGGACAGAGGGTGGTGTTGAGCGAAATTCGACAGCCTAGGGGCGCACTTGGGGGAGGAGACAGAGGGGAAATGGAGGGGAGACGCTGGCGTTTAAATGGGCGTGGTCACGGAGAGTAATGGTGGCCGCATTAAGGTGAATTTAAGCCGCAGAATCACAGCCAAGCGGACGAGGGAGGAGAAGAGGTCGTCAGGGGTTGAAGGCGGTGGTGGCGGTGGGGCCTAGCGTCAGCGAGAGGAGAGGAGGTGGGTCGATTGTCATTCACTTCATGGTCGTTTAGGTGTGAGAAAAACGCTTGGGAAAGAGGAGCTGGGCTGCTGGGCTTAGTGGGCTAGGATAGTTGGGCTGGGCCGTTTCATTTTTTTCTGTCTGATTGATTTATCCTTTTCTATTTCTATTTACTGTTTTTAAATTCAATCAAACAAATCAATCAACAAATCAATTCAAAACATTCGCCAAACTTTGTATTGTGTTTTGGTTCTGTTTAACAACATAAACCAAAGTCCCAAAATAAAATATTAATTTCATTCTTTTTAGGATCTATTTAATAGTTAAATAAAATAGACCCTAATTATTAATTCCAATAGGTTTTGATTTATTTAATAAAATCTCCATTAAAATCTAAATATTTTCAAAACCAAAGTAGGTTTTATTTGAAAATATAAGATATTTGGAAAACTTGTTTAAAATAAGATAACATTTTTATTTTAGGGTCCATTAATAATTAAATAAAATGGACCTTAGTTAATAATTCAAATAGGATTTGTTTTATTAAAATCTTTATTTTGAAATCTAAAATAAAACCAAAACACTTCAGTAGGTTTTAATTGAGAATATGAAATACTTGGAAAACATATTTAAAATAATTTAATAAGTTTTGATGTTTTAATTAAAATGGTAAAACCTTTACTTTTTTTTAATCAAAACAAAACCTTTTGTTTCAAAATCTTGGCCAAGGTTTAATTTGGCTTTATAAAATAATCCTTATTTATAAATCTATATGTTCTTTTGAAACCAAATGTTTTTATTAAAAGATTCAAAATAGTAATTCCAAATATTTTTATTTTTCCTTTATTAAATGTTTATTTTTTAAATCCCTTTAGGATTTATCTTAATCAAAATAGGTTTTGAAGGTTCCCAATTGGAATCAAAAAGTTTCTTCTTACCCTGAAAATCAACAAAGTTTTATTTTATTCATTTATTTTTCACATTACAAGATTTGGAAAATCTTGGGATGTGACAGGCTACCACCCTTAAAATAAATCTCGTCCCGAGATTTGGGAAGGCTAGGGGTTACAAGTTGGCTCAAAAGCATCTAGGGTACTACCACCCTTAAAATTTTTCCAACTAGTTTACGTATTGGCTTGCTTGGGATCTTGATGTAACTTTCCTGGACAGAAGTTTGCATAGTGTCCTAGTTCCTTGCATTTGAAACATGTGACAAGGCTGAGATCCCTCATAGGCTTGTTTATCTTGTGTTTCATCTTTTCTGGACAGTTGCTTGTATAATGTCCTAGCTCTTTGCAGTTGTTGCACCACTCTTGGCTAAAATCTTTCTTTTCCTTTGGTATCATTTCCTCTTGTTTGTTTCATTGGTTCTTCTTCTTTTCTGGGCAGTCACTGGCATAGTGTCCCTTCTCTTTGCAATTGTAACATTGCACTTGAGTAATATCCTTCTTCTTCTTTTTGGGTCTCTCCAAAGCTAGGAGTTCTTCTAGTTCATGTTCTTCATATGTTTTCTCATAGGTAGGAAATCTTTCTCTCTTCTTGGGGCATTGGTCTTCATGCTCCTTGGATGCATGATCCTTGTCTCCACAAATATTGCAAGATTTGGTTCCTTCTAAAATAACATCTTTGTCATCCTTGTTGTCATTAGCTCTTTGGGAAAAGTTTTCTCCCATGTTGATCATTTGAGTAACCAATCCTTGCAACAATTGGGATTGAAGTTTCAAAATCCTTTGTATGGCTGGGTCTAGTCCATTGTTGTTGGCTAAAAGCTGAGTTGTCTCTTGGCTCAACTGGTTTTGAGTTGCTATAATTTCTCTCATGTTGTCCTCTTGGTTGTTGTTGGTTTCATCATCCTTGATGTTGGAGTCTCTTGGAGAAGTCATCTGTTTGGGTTGAATTGGGATTAGAATAGGCAAAAGATTTCTAAGTAAGGGTTCTAATCACACACATCACAATTCACACAAGCAATGTGCAAGCAATCACAAACAAACATTCCACTCCAACAACAAGGTTCAAGCACATTTTTAGACAACAAAATATTTTTGTTACACCACATAAGTTGGTGTGTTTGACTTAACTATAATATGGTGGTCCATCTATGTGGTTTACTTGAGTCCTTTCCATCTTCCTTGGTTGATTCTTCATGCATGAGATCATGTGTTCTTTGAAAAAAACTCTTGGTCACAAATACCTCAAATGATGTGGGCTCCTTCTAACTTGTTTTTCCTTAGTCTCCAAATCTTGGGCAAATTTTCTTGTCCTACTTGTCCTTAGTGATATCCAAGGTTGAAGTCCTTGGTGAATATGCTGAAGATGTTGAAGTCATTATAGTTGAAGAAGTTGAAGTCATTAGAGTTTAGAGTTGATGAAGTCCTTTGCACATGGTGTAGTCTTTGGCCATGGGGTAGGTTTTTCCATCAAGTTGAAAATAGATGAGATGTATAGTCAAAATCAAAGTGGTTGAGGAAAGAGTTTACAAGATTGTTTGTAAATAAGTTTTGGAACAAATACAACTCCTATCTTTCTAAGGGTTTTTGTCCAATCCTAGGTTTACAAATACTACAGGCAACACAATGCTCTGATACCATCTGTTAGGTTCCCAACCTTTAATAAGGTAGAGTCCCCTGTGTTTACGCTAGTCCCTGGATCAATAGCTAGCATCCACAGTTAAGATGTAATATCAAGAAACAAAGGTCATAATACAATTTTATAACCAGTAATAACATAATTTTATTACATCTTACATAGCTCATTTGGCTATTACATTACATTGCAGTAGAATAACTATAAGAATGGGTCCTTCATCTTCAAAGTGCCACAGGCAGACATGTTGGTTGTAGACTTTGTAATCCTAATCATTAAACTTTACTAACATCAATCAAACCTGCAACATACAAGTTACAGCCACAAAGGGTCAATACATTTGAATTGTATTGGCAAGTGATACTATGGTAATATAGTGGAGTCTAACATCTATATGCATTTGGCTAAGTGGAGTTGAGGCTTGCATTGCTCAAAATATATTTTCCTTATCATTTTGAAAACACTAAGTTTTTGCTTGACAAAATCATTTCTCCCAATCAAAGATTGAAGATCCTTTAACCCTTGTTCAACCACAAGTTTTAACTTAGAAATTTGAATGATGAGATTCTTGATTGTTTCCATTTCTTGATGCTCAAATTGTCCTTTACCAGGGACATGGCTAAGTACTTAGATTTTACACTCTGCAGAGGTGGTGCACTTTCCCCACAAGACTTGGTTTCACCAAGACAAGATCTTTCAGAAGCCTTCCCTTAGACCAAAATGGACGCGTTCCAACCTATAAAACTCTACCACCAACTGTCCATATGGCTAAGTTCTTGCAACCTATATGATCCAGGCAGAGCCCATAATGCCAAGTGGCTGCACTTGAAGCTTATCAACATTTGACATCTCAAATCTCTTTGTTCCTGGGTGGACATCCACAAGTGAGATACACAAGGTCAACCATAAACATGGGCCTTGTGAACCACTCAACCAAAAACCACCAAGCAATTACCATTCCACCCAGGTGATTCATTAACTTAGTTGTTTTATTAAACAAAAACACAAGTCCTCAGACTTAGAAATTTTTCATAGTATGGATGTATATTCCACCCTTGTTTTCTATTAGCTACGCTAAGCTTGATAGTAGTAGGAATCTTAACTTAGGAAAATTTCTACTAAGGTTTCATCTACTAGGTTTTCCTATAGCAAGGTTTATACTTAGCAAAATTCCATGCAAGTTTTACTTAGAGAAAATCACTAATGCATAGTGAAAGTAATGGGACAAAAAGTATGAAGCATCACTTGCCTTTTTGGTAGAGTATAAGTTCACTCCTTGTCCTTGCAACAATCACACTCTTCAAGTCACTACAAATCAATCAAGCAAGGCACAATCTCAATCTACCAATCAAGCATTTCATCACATAAAATCATAGAACCAAGATAATGCATGCAAGCATGCCAAGGATTGTTTTATTTGAAAAAGTGGTTCCTAATGGGTCATAAACATTGGAAAACACCTAATGGTCATTTTATAAAGTGGCAAAGTCATTTGCAAAAGGTTTCACTTCATAAACCATTTTCAAAACAAGGTATCATTTTATGTGGTGTAGAAATGTTTTTACTAAGGCATTAATCTATAGGATTCACAAAATATGTTTTCAAACCCTAAAACTTGGTGTTTGGGGTCAGAGAGTTTAAAACAGAACATTTACCAAAAGTTTTCTTCCAAAACTATTTTTAATAAATAAACTATATTTTTATTTGACTAGAAATGGTTTTAAATCAAAGAATCATTCTTTTTTTTCACCAAATACAATTTTGAAACCACAAAGTGTTTCCTCTTGTCAGTAGGTTCAAATCACACCATTTGCCAAAGATTTTAACCCCAAAAACATTTTTGAACAATTTTTACAATCTAAACAAGCATACAAATGTTTCTGCAAAAACAAACATTTTTCCTGAAGCTTTTTACTAAACAAATGGCATGGTTGGCTAGGTCTTGCTCCACTGATTCCATTGATATAAAATTTGTAAATTTTGGACGAGTGGTTTAAAAGTTGTGCAATTTACAAAATCACAAGTCTAATTGATCAAATTCTGTTTTTAAAACCAACTCTGGGACACGCGTCTGTTTCCTATACGTCTAAAACGCTTCGTGTGGATCGACTAACATGGACCGTAGGATTAAAAGGGGCATGTGCGGCTTAGATCGTCACATACCCTTTCGTTTAAGTGAATCTAATACAACCGCATGATTCGCATCTAACGGCTCAAAGCATCTAGACCAGGGCGGCGGCGCTCGGCGGCTGTGTGGCGGCAGTCGGTCGACGGCAGTCGATGCTACTGAGGCGAGGAAAGGAATATGCTCACCGTGTTCGCAGACGCCTGGGGAAGCTCAAGGAGGTTTTCGTTGCTAAAGGGGCGCACGGAGGTGAGGGTAATGGCTCGCCGGAGATCTTGCTGGCGTCGGGCAGTTCTGGGTCCGAGGTCGAGGCGAGGATGGGGGCACCCTAGGGCGAAGGAGACACCGTTAGGTTCGCAAGAGCATGGCGATCATTATCGTGTCCACGGGAAGAGAGGGTGGTGGTCGGTTTACAGGAGACGTCGCCAGCTGGAGATGCAGGCAATGGCTCGGGGTGACGCTGTCGAGCTTGCAGAGCTCGCGCGAGTGATCTGGCGATGCGGAAAGGTCCGCTAGGTGATGGGGGTCACAGCTGCGTGCTCTAGGAGGCAAGGGGTGGCGTGGGGCTGCCTGAATCCTCGCCGGAGGGTCGTCGGACAGAGGGTGGTGTTGAGCGAAATTCGACAGCCTGGGGGCGCACTTGGGGGAGGAGACAGAGGGGAAATGGAGGGGAGACGCTGGCGTTTAAATGGGCGTGGTCACGGCGAGTAATGGTGGCCGCATTAAGGTGAATTTAAGCCGTGGAATCACAGCCAGAAACGGCGACGAGGGGAGGGAGAAGAGGTCGTCGCGGGGTTGAAGACGGTGAGCTGGCGGTGGGGCCTAGCGTCAGCGAGAGGGAGAGAGGAGGAGTGGGTCCCGATTGTCATTCACAGCTCGGGTCATTTCGTGTGTGAGAGAAAACGCTTCGGGGGAAAGAGGAGCTGGGCTGCTGGGCTTAGTGGGCTAGGATAGTTGGGCTGGGCCGTTTCATTTTTTTCTGTCTGATTGATTTATCCTTTTCTATTTCTATTTACTGTTTTGAAATTCAATCAAACAAATCAATCAACAAATCAATTCAAAACATTCACCAAACTTTGTACTGTGTTTTGGTTCTGTTTAACAACATAAACCAAAGTCCCAAAATAAAATATTAATTTCATTCTTTTTAGGATCTATTTAATAGTTAAATAAAATAGACCCTAATTATTAATTCCAATAGGTTTTGATTTATTTAATAAAATCTCCATTAAAATCTAAATATTTTCAAAACCAAAGTAGGTTTTATTTGAAAATATAAGATATTTGGAAAACTTGTTTAAAATAAGATAACATTTTTATTTTAGGGTCCATTAATAATTAAATAAAATGGACCTTAGTTAATAATTCAAATAGGATTTGTTTTATTAAAATCTTTATTTTGAAATCTAAAATAAAACCAAAACACTTCAGTAGGTTTTAATTGAGAATATGAAATACTTGGAAAACTTATTTAAATAATTTAATAAGTTTTGATGTTTTAATTAAAATGGTAAAACCTTTACTTTTTTTTAATCAAAACAAAACCTTTTGTTTCAAAATATTGGCCAAGGTTTAATTTGGCTTTATAAAATAATCCTTATTTATAAATCTATCTTTTCTTTTGAAACCAAATCTTTTTATTAAAAAATTCAAAATAGTAATTCCAAATATTTTTATTTTTCATTTATTAAATGTTTATTTTTTAAAATCCCTTTAGGATTTATCTTAATCAAAATAGGTTTTGAAGGTTCCCAATTGGAATCAAAAAGTTTCTTCTTACCCTGAAAATCAACAAAGTTTTATTTTATTCATTTATTTTTCACATTACAAGATTTGGAAAATCTTGGGATGTGACAGCACCTTTGATAGATGGTCTATTCTAATTGAATCTCGATAGTGGAAATACACATATTAATAACATTGAAGCTAAACGTTTGAAATTGAGCAATAACTCGACCTATATGTGGCACTGTCGTCTTGGTCACATTGGAGTGAAGCGTATGAAGAAACTCCATTCCGATGGACTTCTTGAATCACTTGATTTCGAATCACTTGAAAGATGTGAAGCATGTATGATGGGTAAAATGACTAAGACTCCATTTTTTGGTATGATGGAGCGAGCTACGGACTTATTGGAAATCATACATACCGATGTGTGTGGTCCAATGAGTGTAGCATCGCGCGGTGGTTATCGTTATGTTCTTACCTTCACGGATGACTTGAGTAGATATGGGTATATCTATTTCATGAAACATAAGTCCGAAACTTTCAAGAAGTTTAAGGAATTTCAAAGTGAGGTAGAGAATCAACGTAACAAGAAGATTAAATTTCTACGTTCTGATCGTGGAGGTGAATATCTAAGTTACGAGTTTGGCGAGCATTTGAAGAAATGCGGAATACTTTCACAATTGACACCGACGGGAACACCACAGCGTAATGGTGTGTCCGAATGTTGTAATCGAACTCTCTTAGATATGGTTCGTTCTATGATGTCACTTACAGATTTACCGCTATCATTTTGGGGTTATGCATTAGAAACAACCGCATTCACTTTAAATAGGGCACCATCTAAATCCGTTGAAACGACACCGTATGAATTATGGTTTGGGAAGAAACCTAAATTGTCGTTCCTTAAAGTTTGGGGTTGCGAAGCCTATGTAAATAAGTTACAGCCGGACAAGCTTGAACCCAAAGCGGAAAAATGCGTCTTCATAGGATAACCAAAGGAAACTATTGGGTATACCTTCTATCATAGATCCGAAGGCAAAATCTTCGTTGCCAAGAATCGATCCTTTCTAGAGAAGGAATTTCTCTTGAAAGAAGTGACTGGAAGGAAAGTAGAAATCGACGAGGTTGTCGAACCTTCTCTCGAACTTGCGAGTAGGGCAGCACCGGAAGAAGTTCATGTGGTGCCTACACCAATAAGAGAGGAAGCTAATGATGATGATCATGAAACTTCGGTTGAAGTTCCTACAGAGCCTCGCAGGTCAACGAGAACTCGTACCACTCCTGATTGGTATGATCCCGTTATGAGTGTCATGTTGGTGGACAACACCGATGACCCTGCGACATATGAGGAAGCGATGATGAGCCCAGATTCCAATAAATGGCAAGACGCCATGAAATCCGAAATTGAATCCATGTACGAAAACCAAGTATGGACTTTGGTGGACTTACCGGATGGCCGGAAGGCTGTCGAGAACAAATGGATTTTCAAAAAGAAAAAAGATGTTGATGGTAATGTTACTGTCTATAAAGCTCGACTTGTCGCAAAAGGGTTTCGACAAATTCAAGGAGTTGACTATGATGAGACTTTCTCACCAGTAGCGAAGCTAAAATCTGTGAGGATTTTGTTAGCAATCGCTGCATATTATGATTATGAGATATGGCAGATGGATGTCAAAACAACGTTCCTCAATGGAGACATTAATGAAGAGTTGTATATGATGCAACCCAAAGGTTTTGTCGATCCTAAAGATGCTAACAAGGTATGCAAACTTCAACGGTCCATATATGGATTGAAGCAAGCATCCCGAAGTTGGAATCAACATTTTGATAAGGTAATCAAAAGTTTTGGTTTTGTACAAACTTATGGAGAAGCTTGTATTTACAAGAAAGTGAGTGGGAGCTCTCTAGCATTCTTAATACTATATGTAGATGACATATTGTTGATTGGGAATGATGTAGACCTTCTTAATAGTGTCAAGGAATATTTGAATAACAGTTTTTCAATGAAGGATCTTGGCGAAGCAGCTTACGTATTAAGCATAAAGATTTATAGAGATAGATCGAGACGCCTAATATCATTGTCACAAAGTACATATTTGGACAAAGTTCTAAAGAGGTTTGGAATGGAAGATAGCAAGAAAGGGTTCTTTCCCATGTTGCCCAATACGACCTTGAGTAAAACTCAAAGTCCAGCAATGGCAGAAGATAGAGAAAGGATGAGTAAGACTCCCTATGCCTCAGCCATAGGATCTCTAATGTATGCCATGCTATGTACTAGACCCGACATTGCATATGCTGTTAGTTTAACTAGCAGATATCAAAGTGATCCGGGAGTGGATCATTGGAAGCGGTCAAAAACATCCTTAAGTACTTGAGAAGAACTAAGGATATGGTTCTTTCTTATGGAGGTGATGAACAACTCATTGTTAATGGTTACACCGATGCTAGTTGGAACACCGATCCGGATGATTCTAAATCTCAATCTGGATACGTATTTACTTTGAATGGTGCAGCAGTTAGCTGGAGGAGTGCAAAGCAAAGCGTTGTTGCAAGATCTTCAACTGAATCGGAATACGTAGCTTCTTCGGAGGCTTCACAAGAAGCGATATGGATGAAGGACTTCATTACAGAGCTCGGTGTGGTTCCATGTGCGCTGGACCCAATGTCTATCTATTGTGATAACATGGGCGCCATAGCCAATGTGCAAGAACCAAGGTCACATAAGAAGCTGAAGCACATCAAGCTACGATTTCACGCTATTCGAGAACATGTCCAAGATGGGGACATAAATATTTGCAAAGTACACATAGATCTGAATGTGGCGGATCCGTTGACTAAACCTCTCCCGAGGGAAAAACATGACCAACACCAAACTGCCATGGGTGTTCGGTATATTACCATGTAATCTAGATTAGTTGACTCTAGTGCAAGTGGGAGACTGTTGGAGATATGCCCTAGAGGCAATAATAAATATAGTTATTATTATATCTTTGTGTTTATGATAAATGTTTACATTCATGCTATAATAGTATTAACAAGGAAACATTAATACTTGTGTGATTTGTAAACTAAATTAGAGTCCCTAGTAAAGCCTCTTTATAATACTAGCTTGTTGGTTAATAGATGATTGTGGTTTCCCTATCATATCGTTAGGAGAATGATATGATGGACATACTCCTATAGATAAGTGTAGCATAAAGATCAAGTCATTTAAATAGTTCAATTGCTATATGCTTTCTGATACATAGTAACCTAATTCCTTCGACCATGAGATCATGCATATCACCGTCACCGGAAGGATGCTTTGATGACATCAAACACCACACCGTAACTGGGTGGTTATAAAGGTGTCATTGAGTGTTCGGAAAGTATGGGTTGAGACACATGGATCAAGAGTGGGATTTGTCCATCCATATGACAGATAGATATACTCTGGGCCCTCTCGGTGGAATGTCATCCAATTGGCTTGCAAGCATGTGAATGGCTCACAAGGGATCACATATCACGGGAACAAGAAAAGAGTACTTATCGGTAACGAGGTTGAACTAGGTATGCAGAGATACCAACGATCAAAACCTCGGATAAGTAAACTATCGTGAGACAAAGGGAAATTGGTATCGTATGTAAGTGGTTCATTCAATCACAAAGTAATCGTAGAAATATGTGGGAGCCATATGAATTTCCAGATTCCTCTATTGGTTATTGTTCGGAGAAGTGTCTTGATCATGTCCGCATAATTCACGAACCGTAGGGAGACGCACTTAAGGATTCGATGTTGTTGAGTAGTTATGGAATGATGAGTAAGAGACTGAATGTTGTTCGGAGTCTCAGATGGGATCCGGGATATCACGAGGAGATCCGGAATGGTCTGGAGAATAAGATTTATATAAGGAAAGTCTTGTTTCGGGGTTGGAGAATGATTCCGGTGTTTTCATCGGGAATGTTCTAGAAGGGTCCGGAAGGTCCGACACTCCGGAGTGGAAGGGTACATGAATGTGTCATAACAAGTTGGAATGGTTGCATCATGTACTAGGTGTCATCGCTGAGCAAAATAATGGGATAAATCAAATCCTAGTTTGAAAAGTCAAACGCCAATTTGAAAAGTCAAACAGCAAGTTTGCTTGGTGGAGGGAGAGTAGGAAACCTACTTGGGGAGGAGTTCCTCTCCCTCCACCCGCCGGCCCTGGAGGCCGAGTAGGGGGAGGACTCTCCTCCCCTGGCCGGCGCCCTCCCACCTATAAAAGGAGGGGCAGGGCTGCCCCTCTAGACACACACCTTGCCCCACCAAACCCTAAGCCGCCGGCGCCACCACCCTCTGCTGCTGTCGCCGCCACCTAGGGTTTCCTCCCAAGCCACCAAGTTGGGGCTTCTCCAAGCCCTAGCCGCCGGACTAGCTCCGCCCCTTGGTTCCTCTAAACCCTAGATCGCCAAGGCCTCTCTCATAGTCCACCATACTCACTCCGGCTTAAGGCGAAGCCCTGTGAGATCTCCTCTACTCGTACCACTTGGTCGCTGTAATCGCGAGGAGAGTGCTACAACCTCCGATGCCCTGCCGAACAAGGAGAGGAAGGTCTTCATCGAGTACCAACGTGTGACCGATCATTGGAAAGCTACCGAACGCAGTTGGGAAGGATCGTCTACACGATCTTGAGATCGGAAAGAGTACGACTACATCACCCACGAGAATTCGCTCTCGTTAAACACTTTGGAATCTTCGAGGGTGAGTTATTCTATCGACTCGTTGCTACAATCTAGTAGATAGATCTTGGATTGTTTGTTTGTATGCGGTAGATTTTTTTGTTTTCCATGCTACGAACCCCTACATAAACAAGTAACCGTCTCGCAATAAACATGATCCGGATATAATGTTCATGCTCAACGCAGGCACCAAATAACAATTATTTAAGTATAAAACTAATCCCGATGGTAGATGAAGAGGTAGCGTGCCGACCGCGATCACATCAACCTTTGATCCATTTCCATCGCGCATCGTCACCTCGTTCTTTGCTAGTTTCTGTCTATTCTGCAGCACCTGTTTCGAGTTACAAATATGAGCAACCAAACCAGTATCAAATACCCAGGCACTACTACGACTACTAGTGAGATACACATCAATAACATGTATATCGGATATACCTTTCTTCTTGATGTTGTCGTTCTTCAAATCCGCCAAGTACTTAGGGAAATTCCGCTTCCAGTGACCTTCTCCCTTGCAGTAAAAGCATTCAGTATCAGCCTTAGGCCCAGCCTTGGTCTTCTTTGCCGGCGCGGTAACTTTCTTACCGCCTTTCTTGAAGTTTTCCTTTTTCATAGACTTTCCTTGCTTCTTGAATTTGGTGGTCTTATTGACCATCAACATTTGGTGCTCTTTCTTGATCTCCACTTCCGCAGACTTTAACATGGAGAAGAGCTCAGAAACGACTTGTCCATGTTTTGCATATTGTAGTTCATCACAAAGTTCTTGTAACTTGGTGGTAGTGATTGGAGGACACGGTGAATCCCCAAAGCATTAGGAATCACTATACCCAAGATTTGGAGCTTACTTGCGTGACCAGACATTTTAAGCACATGCTCACTGACGGAGCTTTCCTCTTCCATCTTGCAGTTAAAAAACTTTTTAGAAGCCTCATAACTCTCAACTGTTGCGTGAGCCTCAAATATCATTTTGAGTTCACGGACAATATCATGTGGGTCAAAGTTCTCAAACCTTTTCTGAAGCTCCGATTCCAAACCATACAAGATAGCACATTGAACTATGGAGTACTGATTCTTCCGAGCGAGGAAAACATTCTTCACCTCATCGGTAGCATCAGCTGCAGGTGGGTCACCCAGCGGTACATCCAGCACATAGGTCAAATTACCAGCATTGAGGATAATCCTCAAGTTGTGGAACCAATCCTCGAAGTTTCTTCCATTGTTTTTCAACTTTTCTTTCTCTAGGAACGCATTAAAATTGATGGCAGGGGCCGTCATTGATCTACAACATATTTGCAATAGTTTAGACTAAGTTTATAACAAACTGAGTTCTAATACAGTTAAATTAATCAAGGTGAACTCCCACTAAAAACAATATCCCTCGCATTGTTTTAGTGATCACATGAACCAAATCCACCACATCAAAACCGATCATCACGAGATATGATGCAGCTTCAATGGCGAACAATCAACATGTTCATCATATCTACTATATGACTCATGCTTTACCTTTCGTTGATCCGTGTTCCGAGACCATGCCTGTTTAATTGCACATGGTATGAAGAAGATTGCACATGGTATGAACAATACGCATTTAACATGAGCAAGAGGGCACGAGATAATCCAATGTTTAATGGTCTCATCTAAATCACAAAAAAAAATTACATCAATTATAGTTTTTGATTATTCTTAGTTAGTAAACCTTTAATTTTAAAGGATAATGTAGACATTTTGTATTTAGTGATATTTTAAATTTCCACATATATTTATGAATAAACCTATTATGACCATTCATACATAGATTTCACTAATATCTATGGTCATTAATTTCTAAATAAACTTATCTAGATCATGACACTACTAGGAAAATGGCTGTTCGTGGCGCACCTAAAAAGCCCGTCCGTGGCGCACTAGTGGTGCGCCACTAAGCGTACGCTGCGGCTAAAAAGTCCCCGTAGTGCACTACCCTGGTGCGCTACGGTTATATGGGGATAGGCGTGGCGCACTACTAGGTGCGCCACGGATTTAAAAAAAAACAAAAAAAAATGCAAAAAAACACCCTCGTTTTGAATTGCAAAAGCAATCGGGTCCGCATCGTCGGGCCATGACCTACCACCGCAGGGAGGTGTAGGAGGCCTTGGCCATGCTACTCCTCGTCGGCATCGAGGAAGAGAGGGAGAAGGATGTGTGGCTGGAGAAGGGAGGAGGTCGCCGCAAGGAGAAGGAGGTTGTCGGCGCTCGTCGTCGCTCGTCATGACTGCAAGGAGGAGGAGGCCGCAAGGAGAAGGAGGTCGTCACCGTCGTGACTGCAAGGAGGAGGAGAAGGTCGCTGTCGCCGTCGCCATCGTCACTGCAAGGAGAGGAGGATGCCGGAGCAAGGAGGAGGAGAAGGCCACCGTCGCCGTCGTCGGTGCAAGGGAAGGAGGAGAAGGAAAAGGAGGAGGAGGAGGAGAAGGAGAAGGAAAAGAGAGAAGGAAAAGGAGGGGAGAAGAGAGAAGGAAAAGGAGGAGGGAGGAGAATGAAAAGGAGGAGGGAGGAGAATGAAAAGGAGAAGAGGGAGGGAAGAGGGGTAGGTGGGCGGGGATTCAAATTTTGAATCCGTCCCAACTTACTCGTAGCGCACTAGGTGGTGGTGCGCTACGGGTAAGTTGCCCTCTATTTTTTCTTTTCTGCAGGAAAAACGGTTTTCTGATCGTAACTTTTTATTCTTTTGGAATTTTTAAAATCTAAATAATCGTTAAACGACCTGCGAGCGGATGCGAAATCTCGTTCTCGTCATTTTGGTATATTATACGATTTTTTCGACATCGTATGCAAAAGTTAAGGCCATTTTACCGTGGCATGACATTTTTTGCAGAAAAATTCGAAATTATTGTTTGTTAATTTTCCTACAAACTATACCACATTACCTATCTACATATGAAATTATTTTATTTTTTGAAGTGTTTATCATTTTCTTTTATTTTTTGCAAAGCCTAAAAAGACGATCCACGGGGGGGTGGAGTTTGGTGCAGGCCACTTAGCCGTAGGGCACTAGGACATAGTGCCCTACGGCTAAGTTGACCAGCTGCTGCAGCACACATGCCCGTAGCGCACTAGGTCAGGGTGCGCCACGGCTAAGTTTCACATCCGTAGCGCACCTTGACCTAGTGCGCTACGGGTATGTGTGCTGCGGCCACATCACTACTAGGAAAACGGATATAGGTAATCAGCACATCCGTGGCTCACATGGTTGAAGCGCCCCACGGCTAAAACAGGCGTGGCTCACCTGTGGGAAGTGCCCTACTAGTAACTAGAACAACCGTGGCGCACATGACTATAGTGCGCCACAGATGTGTGTGGGCCAGGGCCCTGTTGGCTGCACGCCAAACATCTGTAGCGCACTTTAGTCATGTGCGCCACGGTTGTTAGTGTCATCATGGCACACATGGGGGTGCGCCACGCCAAGCGCACGCCTCGCTATGAAACGGACAAACATCTGTGGCGCACTACTAGTGCGCCACAGGGAGTAGGAGCATCCGTGGCGCACATGGCATAGTGCGCCACAGATGTTTGTACTCCCTGTGGCGCACTAGGGCCGTGTGCGCCACGGATGTGTCGATTTTTTTAGGACAGCTCTTTATGTGCACATGTGTGACCACATCCACCACCCCACACTTCACTTTCCCCTTCTTCTTCCTCCTTAGATCTAGTCGGGATCTTCTCCTTCCCACCTCAATTTCTCCACCCATTCACCATTTTTAGCATGTAAAACTTGCTTTGGATGTTACATAAGTAATAGAGGAGGTCTCCGGTCTCTCATCTCCTTCTCCGGTCGACGCGCGCACCTCTCCTTTCCATCTTTCTCGCGATCGGTCTCTCATCTCGGTAAGTTGTCTATGTAAGGATGTGTTCATGTGTATATGGATGATGTGCTCATATGTATGTACGTAGATGATCGATGCTCATGATGTGTGTATGTGGAGAGGATGGTCTCATATGTGTGGGTATATGGAGAGTATCGATGATACTCATGCATGTGTGTATGGAGAGGATAATGATATGTTCATGTGTGTATGGAACGGTCTCTCTCTCTCTTGTGTTTGTATGTGAACAAGTTGCCATTTGTTTTGCCAAAATGTTGATTCATTTCCATTTTGGCAAGACTTTGGCATTTCGCAAAGGTCCTAATTTTAGGATAGGTCATGCTGAAATTTTCTATCGACCATTGCATGCATGCATTCATTATGTGGTTCTAATAGACTTCAAAATTGTACCGTGTACACCGTGCGAGCAAAATGGTCCGCATAATGAGCGAAGGCATTGTGGCTAGATTTTTGAAATGTGCGACGGCATGATACGTAAATAACAAGACAGATATAAGATGTCCGTGTAGAAGATGCAAAATCAACTAGGTGATCGACCCATTCCGGAATCAGCGCACTCGCCCGCCATGGTTTCATGGATGGATACACTCTGGATAAGCGATGGCGTAGATGATGGAGACGGTGAAGGTGGTCAACATGACGATGATCATCATCACGGCGAGAACGGGCGAGATGATGAAGAGTCTCCGGAGATGGTGAAGGTGCGGCATCGGGATGATGATGATCTAGATGCCGAGGAGCGTATTACGATGGAACAACGTCATTTGCTGGTGCGGGACCCTTATGTGCAAGAGCTGCTTCTCAAGCGCATTTAGTAACGCCAGGCTGCCGAGAGAAAGCCAAGCTTGCGCAACTTGAGAAAGACGCGGTTACTCCATTGTATGAAGGATACAGGCCCGATGATACCCGGTTGAATGTAACGCTCAAGGCTATGGAGATGAAGGCAAAACACAAATTGAGCGACGCAAGCTTCAACGATATGATGGCATTCTGGCACGATCGTCTCCCGGAGGGGAACACATGTCCAACTAGTATCGAGGATGCCAAGAAAATCGTATGTCCTCTCGATCTACCGCACGTTAGATATCACGTATGCATCAAAGATTGCATCATTTATCGGGGCGAGGACGTGGGGAAAACCACATGTCCGGTGTGCAGCGTGAGTCGATACAAGAAAGGGAAGAAAGCACCTCGAAAAGTGGTATGGTACTTTCCTATCACTCCTCGTCTGCAGCGCTATTTCGCGGACCCTAAGGAAGCGAAGCTCATGCGATGGCATGCGGAAAGGAAGAAGCCGTGAGATAATGATGACCCCGAAAAGGATGAGCGCCGACGCACCTTCGGATGCTAGCGCTGGAAAGCATTGGACCTCGAATTCCCGAGTCGGTGGAGATTCGAGGAACATCATGCTTGGTGCGCACCGATGGACTCAATCCGTTCGCAGCCGTGAGCAGCACGCACAACACTTGGCTCATGTTTGTATGGATGTACAACCTCCCTCCATGGTTGTGCATGAAGAAGAAGTACATACAAATGAGTATGCTAATTCAAGGGCCGAAACAACCTGGTACCGACATCAATCTGTATCTCGGGCTGTTGAAAGAGGAGCTAGCCACGTTATGGGAATCTGGAGCCAATACTTACGACGTCGTCGCACAAGATTATTTCACTATGAGAGCCGCGTTGGTCACTACGGTGCAAGACTATCCAGGTTGCGGGTATATCTCGGGGCAGGTTATCCAAGGATTCTGCGCATGCGTTAGGTGCATGGATAACACAACTCGGGCCGATGTCGTGGAGGACATCGTACAACTTGGGCCGATGTTCCTCCACAGCATGATGGCGTTCGAAAGGATGAACGGACACATCAAAGGATACGTTCGCAACAGGTCCCGTCCAGATGGAAGCATAGCCAAGGGCTTTACGGCAAGAGTGCATCTCTTTACGCACGAATTATCTAGACATCGAGAACTCGCCGGTCTTCCCGTCAATGCACCTTGGCAAGCTCGACGGATCTGGTCACCGAGAGGGTCGTGATATCGCATGCGACTTCGATTTTAGACGCTGCACTTTGATCGAGCAAACCTCGTCACGCCACAAAGATTTAGAACTGGTCGATCCTTGGGCATGTAAGCAAAAGGTTAAGCGAGAAGAAGTACAAGGACCGGCATACAGAGAACACAGGAGAAATAATCAAAGAGCACAACTCAGATTTCACGCGTTGGTTTAGGCGACGCCTTGATAATCCCCCGCGATCGCATTCTTCTGACACGGAAAAGATCATATTCACCTTGTCGCAGGGACCGATGCAAAACCTGGTGACCTATCAGGCGTATGATATCAACGGCTACACATTCTACACGGAGGAAAAGGACAACAAGTGTGATTATCAGAACTCGGGCGTAACGTCGGAATTCTACACCGATGACAATTCTACGGAAGAATCGAGGAGATCTGGGAGCTCGACTACTGTGGAGAAAAGGTGTCAATGTTCCATGTCATATGGGCAAAGAGAGTCGAAAGAGAAGACCGGTATTTCACAACCATGGTTATACCCGAAGCAGCCAAATCCAAGGTCACGTGCAAACGCCGCGAAAAATGAACCGTGGTACGGCTACCAAAGTGGACCAATGTTTTTCATTACCGACCCGACAAAGCCTAGCCGTGTTGTCGTGAGGAGAGGAAAAAGAAACATCATCGGAATGGATGGAGTCGTCAACGAGCAAGACTTCGACCAGTACGGCGATCCAAAGATTGAAGATGACAACGACTACGATGCAGTAACATACATCACAAGAAGAAAAAGGACAACCCTACCCAAAAAAGGTAGCCCTAAATTATTCAACCGCGACAAAGAAGGGAAAAAATATTGTAAAACGCTAGCTCAAAAAATATTGTAAAACGCGTGGTCGAAAAAGATTGTAATATTCATGGACAAATTATTATGAAATTTAGTTATACTTTGAATCATATTTGTAACACTTTTATGACATATATCACTACTTTTGGGCATTTTTGGAATATTTAAAAGTATTTTAAAAACAAAACAAAACTTGTATGGCATAAATCACCACTTTTGGGCATTTTTTGGAACATTTAAAAGTATTTTTAAAATAAAATAAAAAGTGGAGCACCGGATTCAACCTAGGTGCTCATAGTTTAGAATAGAGCTAAGGCGTAACTAGTGGGCTATGACAAGATTAGTGTTAACTGGAGGGTGGCCGCCTCTTATCTGTAGTCCAACACACATAGGCGTAGCGCACCCTGGCCAAGTGCGCTATGGTTATCCGTAGCGCACTTGGCCAGGGTGCGCTACGCCTATGTGTGTTGGACTAGTCAACCGCGCCGCTCACAATTTGCGTCGCTCCATCTCACAGACACCACACCGCGCCGCTGCTCTCGAGGAGGAGGAGGCCACACCGCTGCAGCAAGGCCTCGAGGAGGAGGAGGAGGCCCGCCACCGCGCTGCGCTCTCGAGGAGGAGGAGGCCCGCTCTTGTGGAGAAGGAGGCCGCTGTCGATCCGTGGAGGAGGAGGAGGCCCACCGCTTGTGGAGGAGGAGGATCGCGCCGCCGCCCGTCGTCGTCCGCCCGTCAGAGGTGAGCGTCGCCCCTCCCCTGTCTCTCCCTCTCTCTATCTCTGACCCCCCTCTCTGCAGGCCATCGTTTCCCCTAGGTTTAGGCACAAGAACCATTTGTTCCTTTGATGCAGATGATGTTGTGAACTGCGACGATAAATGGAGCAACGCCCTGTTTTTTCGGGAAGACAAAATTGATCTTGATCATGGGATCAGGGATCATTATACTATGATTGTTCAATGTGCAAGTTTGCAAATCTCAGAAGGCATTGATACGTAATCCATAATATAGTACTAATTTGTCTAACCAAATTTATCTGTCTTTTTTGCACCGAAGAAAAACATTTGTTTCTTAAGCAAACCCATGAGAGGATTGAAATTTAAATGTTAGCTAGCCAAATCCTTAGAGAACGCAACCTCAAAGAATTTGGAAGAAAACATGATCTGGCCATAGCAAAATAGCATCACTGAACAACTGAAAGATGGATGGCAGCAGCAACACAAAAGGCTGGGTCTGTTCTCTGTTAGCATGTAGCTTGTAGTTCTATTAGCATGTAGCTTGTAGTTCTTGTGTGTTTACTCTCTGTTTCTGCTTGTAGTATTGTCCCTAATGCTGGTTTATATAGAAGTTGGGGGAGGGGTAATGGTAGATAGAGAGGAGGAGGGGGAGGAGGAGAGAGAGTGGAAGGACAACCAAACCAAAGAATGGACAACCAAACCAAAGAATGAGAGCTATAGAGGTTTTCTATAGCTCAATTTTCTTTAGAGCATTGAAGAATGAGAGCTATAGAGGTTTCTATAGCTCAATTTTCTTTAGAGCATTGCAAAGAACAATCCCTTCATTACTTAGCTCTGCCTAGGATGCAAAGGCTGAGGCTTTGATGATGTTTGTATACAAAAGCTATTGCTTTCTTATGAAACTATCCAATGATGATCTAGTACTCCATGTGAGTACAGAGCTGAGAATTTTCTATTGCCCCCTCTATTTTCTTTAAGATGCAATAGTAAGAACAGATGCAAGGACCATGTGCTGGTGAACCATGTGCTCTGGATTAGTGCTGAACCATGTGCTCTGGATTAGCTAGTAGTAAGAAAATATGCAAAAGTAGTTACACCTCACAGGAACTTGATCAACATCATAAATTCAGAACAGTAAAAAAGGAACATATGATCATGCAAGGAATGGTTTTTAGTTACAGGTGTGGTTATTTCAAATGCAGTAATGATCTTCTTTGTGCCATCACTTGGTCATTTCAAATGCAGAATGATCTTGTTGTCATCACTTGGTTATTTCAAATGCAGAATGATCATGCAAGGAATGGTTTTAGTTACACCTCACGGTGAATCTGTCATCACTTGGTCATTCGCTATCGTCACTTGTAATGATCTTCTAGTATAGAACTTGGTCATTTGTTGTATTCTCATTTGCTTGTCACTTGCTTAAATTGATAACAAAAGTATATATGGTTGTGGCAATCGCGTCTTTGGGACCGGATGGATGTGGTTGTGAAATGGTTTGGAAGGAAAAATAGAGTAGTGTTGGTTTTGCTACTATCTCACGTCTTTGGACAACAAGACCTTGAATTGTGCTTGTGCTTCTATATGAAGCACTTTATTATGTCGTGTATGCAGGTTCTTGTATGAAATGAGTCCCGATTTTGCCGAATGTTGATTAACTTCCGCTTCGCGTAAATCGGGCACTCTAGTTTAAGAAAATTAGCAAAGGTCATGTCGGATTTTTCCGCATTTAACCAATTATTTGTTTTTTATTAGTGCAAAGATGTGTGACAACGACGAGGCTGGATGTTCTAAGCGCATCACTGAAGGAGAACTCGCACTCGAATAAACAATTGACATTCGAGGCGCCCAGGCTACAAGACAATGAAGAATACCATCCTTCGAGAGCGAGGATGATGAGATGGAAGACGTGGAGGAAGAAGCCAAGGAACGCGGACGATGAAACCAGTGATGGCGAGGAACAGGAGTGGTAGCAACCCTCCTAAGAAGAAGAAGAAGCCGAAGGACCTACCGAACATGGTCGACGGTCGGGAGGAAATTACCAAGTGAGCCCATTAGGGGTTCCTTTGAGCCCGCCTTGTCGTCAAAGTGCGGTGGGCAAGTGGCGGCGATCACCCGACAACCATCTCGATCAACACCGAGAATCTCGCATAAAGATAATGGCACGTCGCACACTCCTCTTCGAGAAGCCGCACGCAAGATACAAGTTCCCGCTAAGTATCGTAACACAAATTATCATGGGAACGGTAAACAAATCCGCCCTCACAAAGATGAGCACCGCCGCTAGCCGGAGAACCCGGATAAAGAAGAAGATCTATAAAGAAGGCAAAAGTCTCGAGGAGATCCGAAGATTGACCCGCAGATCACCAAGATCGATTCCTGGAGTTCAAGGAGAGGTGTGAATCCGAAGAGCCCGCCAATAGTAATCGGGGAAAGGTGCCGCAGCGATGAATATAGGTCATCACCATCTCGGATCTGGTGGATACTGAACCGAAGGCCAAATGGAATAAGGAGGACGAAGAGTATAGATCCAAGGGATAGAAAACCCTTTGCTAAATTCGAACCCGGTGTTCGAACTTCATCGTGGCCTGCTACCATGTGGACCCAAAACAAACAACTCACCGGATCCTGCGGTGAAGGAATTCGAGGAAATTGTGGTAAGTATAATCTAATTACCATGGATCAACACGATTGCAATCTAATCGATGATCTAAATGATTCATTACTTCTTCCGCAGGAGGAGGAAATTGTTGCTAGTCATGGATCCTAGGGTTCCTCATCCTGTGGGTCGACGTGGCCACCGGTGGGATAACCCATTTAAGTATGGCGAACCGGCCAAGAAAATAGAGCCGGTTACGAAGAAGTTGCCATCGGCTGGCCGTCTGCCGCCTCGGGGTAAGAATTGGGTGGATCATTTTGTTCCACCGCCGAGGACGATGTGGCGCCGCCGGAAGGAGCGGAGGAAAAGCTGCGAGGTTCAAGAACTTAAGGCACAAGTGGCGGATCTCGCAGATCGTCCAAGACAACTGGCAATCACCTCACGTCCTTCCGCCTACCTTGGTGGAGTCAATAGCGAACTAGAGTGCGGTGGTCGAGTAGGGCCGTGCCCGATTCCAAGCATGGTCGCAGCCACCGATCAATGCGGCGATGAATCAGCGAACCACGTGTTCGTGACTCCGCCAGCACCGCGCGCCGCAAGTGTTGGTGACTCCCTGCCATCACCGCGCGCCGAGTACATGTTGGTGCCCCGCCGCCATCGCCGCGCGGCACTAGAGCTCAAGCACCCGGTAGGAGAATACACCGCGCCGTGACCGCGCCATCAAGCAGCCCTTCCGCTTGCACTCCGTCGCCAGATGCGTGCGTCGACATTAGCCGATCTCGACGCCATCACGGTAAACAAATTGCTTTAATTACCGCCTTTCATGCCATCAATTACTCTTATGGCATCTCTGACGACGTCGTACATGTTTTCCGCAGACGGATGTTCCTTGCACTCTCTTATGCTACGTGAACAACGGTGAGGATGTTGCCAAGGGTACCATCGTTCAACCTTGCAGCGCACGTTCCACTCAAGGCGATGTCGATAAGCGTGCAGGTTAAAATTAGTCGGTGCTAAGGGCTACGACGACCGAACCTCCCATTCAACCCCGTGAGCGGATGAAGAAGAGCCGTCATCCTCGTAACTTGCTTCGCTTATTCTTGCTATGGCCAAAGAGCATGATCCGTTTGGGGATGGCGGGGCCATCACGCCACAGATAACAAAGCACCGCTCGTGCCGACAAGCGGTGAAAGGCCCTCACCGCCTTGCCGTCACCTCCACGCGTGGGTCGGATGATCATGTTGATGATATGCACATGGCGCAGATCCGCCGAGGACGAAGACTAGAATGATCACTTCTTCAGACTCGGTTGGCAACGAAGAAGACCTAGTGGCCCCATAGAGAAAGCCACTATCACCAAGCGCCTGCTTGGTTCTCGAGACGCCTCATTTGCCTTTACAGAGCCACCGATACAACCAACCGCCCTATATTCTAAGCCCCGACACACTACATAGGGCGGCCGGTGCTCGATATGTGCCTGCCCGCTCTCCAAAAGGAAAAAGGGCAGGAAAAGAAAATCTAGCAGCTCGAGCCAGCGGTGGCAACAATCGCGAATCCGATCAGGTTTGGACGGCCACCAAGACCCGAGGGTATTATGTGGAGGATTCATGTGGCGGGTGAGCCCATGCTACCTAAGAATTTGCGGAAGCTCGCCAGCTCGGAACTTCAGAGTGCATGCATGGCGTCGATGATAGAGACGCCTTCTATCGGAGAAAGATCCTCGCACTTGTATTCGTGGTTAAGGTGCCACCAGCTTGGGCTTCACGACAATGCCCTCATGATCTGTTCTTCCTGCGGTTCGACGACATCTTCAATATGTTCCACCTATACCCGCTGCACTATACCATGGTCCGTCTGTTTTCTCTCAGCCTGGCCATGCAGATCATTAGAGAGAACACACCGGGCATCGCTATAGTGGACCCCTATGTTGGAGATATGCCCTAGAGGCAATAATAAATGTAGTTATTATTATATCTTTGTGTTTATGATAAATGTTTACATTCATGCTATAATAGTATTAACAAGGAAACATTGATACTTGTGTGATTTGTAAACTTAATTTGAAGTCCCTAGTATAGCCTCTATACATCACTAGCTTGTTGGTTGATAAATGATTGTGGTTTCCCTATCATGAACATTGAGATGTTATCAACAACAAGATCATATCGTTAGGAGAATGATATGGTGGACATACTCCTATAGATAAGCGTAGCATAAAGATCAAGTCATTTCAATAGTTCAATTGCTATATGCTTTCTGATACATAGTAACCTAATTCCTTCGACCATGAGATCATGCATATCACCTTTACCGAATGGATGCTTTGATGACATCAAACACCACACCGTAACTGGGTGGCTATAAAGGTGGCATTGAGTGTTCGGAAAGTATTGGTTGAGACACATGGATCAAGAGTGGGATTTGTCCATCCATATGACGGATAGATATACTCTGGGCCCTCTCGGTGGAATGTCATCCAATTGGCTTGCAAGCATGTGACTGGCTCACAAGGGATCACATATCATGGGAACGATAAAATAGTACTTATCGGTAACGAGGTTGAACTAGGTATGCAGAGATACCGACGATCATAACCTCGGATAAGTAAACTATCGTGAGACAAAGGGAAATTGGTATCGTATGTAAGTGGTTCATTCGATCGCAAAGTAATCGTAGAAATATGTGGGAGCCATATGAATTTCCAGATTCCTCTATTGGTTATTGTTCGGAGAAGTGTCTCGATCATGTCCGCATAATTCACGAACCACAGGGAGACACACTTAAGGATTCGACGTTGTTTGAGTAGTTATGGTATTATGAGAAAGAGACCGAATGTTGTTCGAGTCTCGGATGGGATCCGGATATCACGAGGTGATCCGGAATGGTCCGAGAATAAGATTCATATAAGGAAAGTCCTGCTTTGAGTTCGGGAATGATTCCGTGTTTTCATCGGGAATGTTCTAGAAGGTTCGGAATGTCCCAAGACTCGAGGGAAGGGGTACATGAATGTGCCATTGCATATTGGAATGATTGCATCATGTACTAAGTGTCCTCGTTGTTCCAAATAAAGGATTAAATTGAATCCTAAATTGAAAAGTCAAATAGCTAGTTTGAAAAGTCAAACGGCTAAAATTGGAAAGAGGAAAAGAGGAGGGAGTGGAACGAGTTGGGAGGAATCCTCCTCCAACCGGCGCCTCCAAGCCGAGTTGGGAGGGACTCCTCCTCCCTTGGCCGGCCCTCCACCTATATAAGGAGGCGGGGCTCCTCCTGGACACACAAGTCCCTCACCTCAAACCCTAGAAAGCTGCAGCCTCCATAGCCGTCGCCACCACCTAGGGTTTGCCTAGCCAGCCGACTTGGGGTCCCAAACCCTAGCCCTGGCTATAGCCCTCCTCCTTGGTGTGTCTAAACCCTAGATAGCCGAGGAGCTTTCTCATACTCCACCATACTCGCTCCGGCTTAAGGCGAAGCCCTGCGAGATTTCCCCTCTACTTCCGGTACCACGCCGTTGTGCTACCGGAATCGCGAGGAGAGTGCTACAACCTCCGCTGCTTGGAACAAGGAGAGGAAGGTCTTCGTCAGCACCGAACGTGACCGATCAGAGCGCCGAACGCATACGGAAGGATCGTCACACGATCTTGAGATCGGAAGAGTACGACTACATCACCCACGAGAATCCGCCTCGTTAAACACTTTGGAATCTTCGAGGGTAAGTTATTCCATCGACTCGTTGCTACAATCTAGTAGATAGATCTTGGCTTGTTTGTTTGTATGCGATAGAAATTTTTGTTTTCCATGCTACGAAACCCTACAAAGGGTATCGAGCCGTGTCTATATGTAGATCTGTTGACGAGTAGAACACAATGGTCATTGTGGGCGTTGATGCTTTTATTGATTGCTTCTTGTGTACTTTGCATCTTGCGGTATGTTGGGATGAAGCGGCCGCTAACCTTACATGACATCGTTCATGAGACTTGCTCCACGCTTGACATGCAACTTGTATTGCATAAGTGGCTTTGCGGGTTCCTATTTCTCCTAGCATAGTTAAGATCCAATTTACAACGGGTGATCAACAATTCTAGTATCAATGTTGTGGTTCTTGTTCGTAAGTTAGAACGACACTTATTGAAAGCCCCAAACCACGTAAAATATGCAAAGAAAGTAGAGGCGTCTAACTTTGTTTTGCAGGGGTGTGCAGTGATGTGATATGGCCATGATTGTGATTATATTTGATGTATGCAATGTTCCTTATTGTAAGTTGGCAACCGGCAGGAGCCAGATGGTTGTCTTTAGTTTATGTTAAGACCCGCGTGTCTATTCAAAGTAGTTGTAATAGTTGAAGACCGTGGGCGACAACCATGGAGAAGTGTCATTGACCTTGATGCAATGCCGGTGATGATGGAGATCATGTTCGTGCTTGAAGATGGAGATCGGAAGCACAAAGAAGAAAGGCCATATCATATCACATATTATTGAATTGCATGTGATGTTAATCCTTTATGCATCTTGTATTGCTTAGTAGTTACGGTAGCATTATAAGATGATCCCTCATGCACATGAATTTCAAGTCATAAAGTGTTCACCCTTAGTTAGCACCGCGTTATAAAGCTTGTTGTTTCAAGCACCACGTGATGATCGGGTGTTAGATTCGCAAGTGTATACAACGTGAGCAAGCCAGATTTGCTCATGCGAAACTAAGGTTTGATCTTGACGAGCCTAGCATGTACAGACATGGTATCGGAACACGGATCACCGAAAGGTAAAGCATGAATCATATATTAGATATGATGAACATGATGATTGTTCGCCATTGAAACTATATCAACTCTCGTGATGATCGGTGTTGATGTAGTGGATTTGGTTCATGTGATCACTAAAACAATGTGAGGGATGTTGTTTTGAGGGAGTTCACCTAGGTTAATTTTATTATTAATTTGAACTCAATTTGTCATAAACTTAGTCTAAACTATTGCAAATATGTTGTAGATCAATGGCAGCCCCTACCATCAATTTCAATGCGTTCCTAGAGAAAGAAAAGTTGAAAAACAATGGAAGCAATCATGGATTGGTTCCGCAATTTGAGGATTGTCCTCACACCGGTAATTTGACCTATGTCTTTGGATGCACCGCTATGTGACCCACTGCAGGTGATGCTTCCGATGAAGTAAAGAATGTTTACCTCGCTCGGAAGAATCAAGACTCCATAGTTCAGTCGCTATCTTGTATGGTTTGGAATCGAGCTTGTAAAAGGTTTGAGAATTCGACCCATATGATATTGTCGAGGATCTCAAATTGATTTTTGAGACTCATGCGCAATTGAAAGCTATGAGGCTTCAAAAGTTCTTTAACTGCAAGATGGAAGAGGGCACCAAGTGAGCATGTGCTTAAGATGTCCGGCACGCAAACAAACTTCAAAGCTTGGGTATAGTGATTCCTAATGCTTTGGGGATTTACCGTGTCCTTCAATCACTACCACCAAGTTACAAGAACTTTGTGATGAACTACAACATGCGTAACATGAACAAGCGTGCCGAACTGTTTGCTATGTTAAAGTCTGCGAAGTGGAGATCAAGAAAGAGCACCAAGTGTTGTTGGTCAATAAGACCACCAAATTCAAGAAAGGCAAGTCTAAGCGAAGGACACTTCAAGAAGGGTGGTCGAAAGTTACCACGACGAAGAAGACCAAGGCTGGACCCAAGCCCGACATCGAGTGCTTTTACCGCAAGGGAGAAGGTCATCGAAGCGGAATTGCCCAAAGTACTTGGCGGATTCAAGAACGGCAACATCAAGAAGAAAGGTATATCCGATATACATGTTATTGATGTGTATCTCACTAGTACTCGTAGTAGTGCTCGGGTATTTGAATCTTGGTTCGGTTGCTCATATTTGTAACTCAAAGCGGTGTCGTAGAATAAACGGAAGCTAGCGAAGAACGAGGTGACGATGCGCGGGAAACGGATCAAAGGTTGATGTGATCGTGGTCGGCACGCTACCCCTTCATCTACCATCGGGATTAGTTTTATACTTAAATAATTGTTATTTGGTGCTGCGTTGAGCATGAACATTATATCGGGATCTTGTTTATTGTAGACGGTTACTTGTTTAAGTCCGAGAATAATGGTTGTTCGATTTATATGAGTAATATGTTTTATGCACATGCACCTTTGATAGATGGTCTATTCTTATTGAATCTCGATAGTGGAAATACACATATCAACAACATCGAGGCTAAACGCTTGAAATCAGCGATAATTCGACCTATATGTGGCAATTGCGTCTTGGTCACATTGGAGTGAAACGTATGAAGAAACTCCATTCGATGGACTTCTTGAATCACTTGATTTTGAATCACTTGAAAGATGCGAAGCATGTCTAATGGGAAAATGACTAAGACTCCATTTTCGGTATGATGGAGCGAGCTACGGACTTATTGGAAATCATACATACCGATGTGTGTGGCCCAATGAGTGTAGCATCGCTGTGGTTATCGTTATGTTCTTACCTTCACGGATGACTTGAGTAGATATGGGTATATCTATTTTATGAAACATAAGTCCGAGACTTTTGAGAAGTTTAAGGAGTTTCAAAGTGAGGTAGAGAATCAACGTAACAAGAAGATTAAATTTCTACGTTACGATCGTGGAGGTGAATATCTTAGTTACGAGTTTGGCGAGCATTTGAAGAAATGCGAATACTTTCACGACGTTGACACCGTCCGGAACACCACAACAGAATGGTGTGTCCGAATGTCGAATCGAACTCTCTTAGATATGGTTTGTTCTATGATGTCACTTACATTTACCGCTATCATTTTGGGGTTATGCATTAGAAACAGCCGCATTCACTTTAAATAGGGCACCGTCTAAATCCGCTGAAACGACACCGTATGAATTATGGTTTGGGAAGAAACCTAGATTGTCGTTCCTTAAAGTTTGGGTTTCGAAGCCTATGTAAAGAAGTTACATCCTGACAAGCTTGAACCCAAAGCGAAAAATGTCTTCATAGGATACCCAAAGGAAACTATTGGGTATACCTTCTATCATAGATCCAAGGCAAAATCTTCGCTGTTAAGAATGGATCCTTTCTAGAGAAGGAATTTCTCTCGAAGAAGTGACTGGAAGGAAAGTAGAACTCGACGAGGTTGTCGAACCTTCTCTCGAAATTGCGAGTAGCGCAGCACCGGAAGAAGTTCTTGTGGTGCCTGCACCAATAAGAGAGGAAGCTAATGATGATGATCATGAAACTTCGGTTGAAGTTGCTACAGAGCCTCGGATGTCAACGAGAACTCGTACCACTCCAGATTGGTATGATCCTGTTATGAGTGTCATGTTGGTGGATAACACCGATGACCCCGAGACATATGAGGAAGCGATGATGAGCCCAGATTCCAATAAATGGCAAGAAGCCATGAAATCCGAGATTGGATCCATGTACGAAAACCAAGTATGGACCTTGGTGGACTTAGGATGGCCTAAGGTCCGAGAACAAATGGATCTTCAAGAAGAAAACAAATGCTGATGGTAATGTTACTGTCTATAAAGCTCGACTTGTCGCAAAAGGGTTTCGACAAATTCAAGGAGTTGACTACGATGAGACTTTCTCACCAGTAGCGAAGCTAAAGTCTGTGAGGATTATGTTAGCAATCGCTGCATATTATGATTATGAGATATGGCAGATGGATGTCAAAACAGCATTCCTCAATGGAGATATTGATGAAGAGTTGTATATGATGCAACCCAAAGGTTTTTAGATCCTAAAGATGCTAACAAGGTATGCAAACTTCAACGGTCCATTTATGGATTCAAGCAAGCATCCCGAAGTTGGAATCAACGTTTTGATAAGGTGATCAAAAGTTTTGGTTTTATACAAACTTATGGAGAAGCTTGTATTTACAAGAAAGTGAGTGGGAGCTCTGTAGCATTCTTAATACTATATGTGGATGACATATTGTTGATTGGGAATGATGTAGACCTTCTTAATAGTGTCAAGGAATATTTGAATAATAGTTTTTCAATGAAGGATCTTGGCGAAGCGACTTACATATTAGGCATAAAGATTTATAGAGATAGATCGAAACGCCAAATATCATTGTCACGGAGTACATATTTGGACAAAGTTCTAAACAGGTTTGAATGGAAGAAAGCAAGAAAGGGTTCTTGCCCATGTTGTTAATCGACCTTGAGTAAAACTCAAAGTCCGACATCGAAGAAGATAGAGAAAGAATGAGTAAGACTCCTATGCCTCACCCATAGGATCTCTAATGTATGCCATGCTATGTACTAGACCCGACATTGCATATGCCGTTAGTTTAACTAGCAGATATCAAAGTGATCCAGAGTGGATCATTGGACAGCGTCAAAACATCCTTAAGTACTTGATATGGTTCTTTCTTATGGAGGTGATGAACACTCGTTGTTAGCAGTTACACCGATGCTAGTTGGAACACCGATCCGGATGATTCTAAATCACAACTGGATAATATTTATTTTAAGCGGTGCAGCGATTAGTGGAGGAGTGCAAAGCAAAGCGTTGTGGCGAGATCTTCAACCGAATCGGAATACATGGTCGCCGGAGGCTTCACAAGAAGCGATGTGGATGAAAGAGTTCATTACGAGCGGGTGGGTGTGGTTCCAAGCGCTGGACCCAATGTCTATCTCTTGTGATAACATGGGTGCCATAGCCAATGCGCAAGAACAAAGGTCACACAAGAAGTCAAGCATATCAAGCTACGTTTTCACGCTATTCGAGAACATATTCGGGATGGGGATATAAAGATTTGCAAAGTACACAGATCTGAATGTGGCGGATCCTGACTAAACCTCTCCCGAGGGCAAAACATGACCAACACCGCATCGCCATGGGTGTTCGGTATATTACCATGTAATCTAGATTAGATGACTCTAGTGCAAGTGGGAGACTGTTGGAGATATGCCCTAGAGGCAATAATAAATGTAGTTATTATTATATCTTTGTGTTTATGATAAATGTTTACATTCATGCTATAATAGTATTAACAAGGAAACATTGATACTTGTGTGATTTGTAAACTTAATTTGAAGTCCCTAGTATAGCCTCTATACATCACTAGCTTGTTGGTTGATAAATGATTGTGGTTTCCCTATCATGAACATTGAGATGTTATCAACAACAAGATCATATCGTCAGGAGAATGATATGGTGGACATACTCCTATAGATAAGCGTAGCATAAAAATCAAGTCATTTCAATAGTTCAATTGCTATATCCTTTCTGATACATAGTAACCTAATTCCTTCGACCATGAGATCATGCATATCACCTTTACCGAATGGATGCTTTGATGACATCAAACACCACACCGTAACTGGGTGGCTATAAAGGTGGCATTGAGTGTTCGGAAAGTATTGGTTGAGACACATGGATCAAGAGTGGGATTTGTCCATCCATATGACGGATAGATATACTCTGGGCCCTCTCGGTGGAATGTCATCCAATTGGCTTGCAAGCATGTGACTGGATCACAAGGGATCACATATCACGGGAACGAGAAAAGAGTACTTATCGGTAACGAGGTTGAACTAGGTATGCAAAGATACGGACGATCATAACCTCGGATAAGTAAACTATCGTGAGACAAAGGGAAATTGGTATCGTATGTAAGTGGTTCATTCGATCGCAAAGTAATCGTAGAAATATGTGGGAGCCATATGAATTTCCAGATTCCTCTATTGGTTATTGTTCGGAGAAGTGTCTCGATCATGTCCGCATAATTCACGAACCGTAGGGAGACACACTTAAGGATTCGACGTTGTTTGAGTAGTTATGGTATTATGAGAAAGAGACAATGTTGTTCGAGTCTCGGATGGGATCCGGATATCACGAGGTGATCCGAATGGTCCGAGAATAAGATTCATATAAGGAAAGTCCCGCTTTGAGTTCGGGAATGATTCCTGTTTTCATCGGAATGTTCTAGAAGGTTCCGAATGTCCCAAGACTCCGGAGGGAAGGGTACATGAATGTGTCATTGCATATTGGAATGATTGCATCATGTACTAAGTGTCCTCGGTGTTCCAAATAAAGGATTAAATTGAATCCTAAATTGAAAAGTCAAATAGCTAGTTTGAAAAGTCAAACGGCTAAAATTGGAAAGAGGAAAAGAGGAAGGAGTGGAACCGAGTTGGAGGGAATCCTCCTCCAACCGTGGCGCCTCCAAGCCGAGTTGGGGAGGGACTCCTCCTCCCTTGGGCCGGCCTCCACCTATATAAGGAGGGCAGGCTCCTCCTCCGACACACAAGTCCCTCACCTCAAACCCTAGAAAGCTGCAGCCCTCCATAGCCGCCACCACCACCTAGGGTTTTGCCCTAGCCGCCGACTTGGGGGTCCCCGGAACCCTAGCCTCCGTCTATAGCCCCTCCTCCTTGGTGTGTCTAAACCCTAGATCGCCGAGGAGCTCTCTCATACTCCACCATACTCGCTCCGGCTTAAGGCGAAGCCTCAGAGATTTCCTCTACTCCTGATTACGCCAGTCTTGGGAATCGCGAGGAGAGTGCTACAACCTCCATTTTCAGAATCAAGGGAATATGCCGAGAGGCAATAATAAAGTGGTTATTATCGTATTCCTTATTTATGATAAATGTTTATTTTGCATGCTATAATTGTATTAATACGGAAACGTTAATACATGTGTGTTTAATAAACAAATAGAAAGTTCCTAGTTATGCCTCTCTTATAAACTAGCTCGTTGATTAACAAGATGATCATAGGTTTCTGATCATGGACATTGGATGTTGTTAATAACGAGGTCACAACATTAGTGTAATGGTGTGATGAACATTCATCCAAGTATAGCATTACGATCAAAGTCATTGAGTTTATATTGCTATAACAACTTACGGTGATCCTAATCCTTAGACCATGAGATCATGTCAATCACTAACACCGAAGAGTTTCTTGATAACATCAAACGTCACACCGTAACGGTGATTATAAAGATGGGTTCGAACTACTAAAGTGTTATGTTGAGGCCCATGGATCGAGAGTGGAATTTGTTCATCCCGATGACGGATAGATATACTGGGCCCTCTCGGTGATATCACATTGATTAGCTTGCAAGCAAGTGATTTGATCACTAGAATGTTATATCACGGGAACGAAAAGAGTGCATGTCAAGAGAGATCAAACTAGGTATGGAGATACCGATGATCGAATCTCGGACATGTAATATATCGCTAAACAAAGGGATTAAGATACTAGCGTAAAAGGTTCCGACGATCACAAGAAAGTCATCGTTGAATGTGGGGAGTCGATGGGTCTCCAGATCCCGCTTCGATTATTGATCCGAGAGGGTCTCGATCATGTCCGCATTATTCGCGAACCGTAGGGTGACACACTTAAGAGACACCGACATCCAATTGGAGCAAAAGTTTCATGCGAAAAGAAAAGGAAAGCGCAGAATTTATTTCACTAGACACCAAACCGCTTTGTTGAAATTCTGGCCCAAACTGTTCGCATGTGAAATGGAATACTAGCAAGGGTTTTATGTGAATGTTTGTTAATTAAAGTAATTAACAAAATTCTGAATAAATAAATAAAAGAGTTTTATTTAAATGAGAGCTTGCATTAAATTTGGTGGAAATTTAATGCATGTGAGTGGATTTATGAGTGGAGGCTTTTAATGGGAGTGGAGGCTTTTCATTTTGAGTGGGAGCTCCACCCACATGAATGTGGAAGAGGTGGGGCATCCCATGGGCGCATGGCCCCTTGGGTGCCCCCTCCCCTATAAAAGGCCCCCCTCTCCTCCTCTCACACCACACCTCCTCGTGAAGGATCTCTCTCCCCCTCTAGAATTTATTCCCCATGGTCTCGGACTAGCGAGATACATGTTCCCAGTGGCTTTTCGGCAAGAAAGAGTTGTGCTTCCTGCATCGCTGGAGCGAGGAGGCGGAGGTTGCTCGGTGCCTCGAACGTGTGTGCGATGCACCTGGCTTTTGGCGCTTAGGACTTCCTCTCGATCTTGAGATCGGCAAGAGATCGTCTACATCAACCACGAGTTTGGACTTAAGCTTTGTCGGTCTTCAAGGGTATGTTCTCTACAGATATACATCCGCCCGTTGTTTGTATCTAGTAGATAGATCTTGGTACATAGTTGTTCCCATCGTAGGAAATTTTTGTTTTCTAACCCAACAAAGGGTATCGAGCGGATCTATGCGTAGATACTTTGCAGGTAGTACACATATGAGTATGTGGGCGATGATGATCATTTTATTGCTTCTTAGTTGTACTTTGGATATTGGTGGCATAGTGGGATGAAGCCCGGACAAACTTTACATGTCCTCGCACATGAGACCTGTTCCACGCTTGACATGCAACTAGTTTTGCATAAGTGGCTAGCGGGTGTCTGTCTCTCCTACTATAGTCAATATCTAATTTGCAACGAGTTGTCAACAAATTGGTTATCCTCGTTGTGGTTCATGTTCGTAGGTAAGAACGGTTCTATCTTCGAAAGCCCTAAGCCACGTAAAATTTGCAATGGATAAATTAGAGGCGTCTAGTTTAGATTGTTGCTGGGCTAGTGTTATGATATGGTAGTATTGTAAGTAGAAGTATGAGATGATACTCTTACAACACACATAATGTGTAATCTCCATAGACCTTGGACTTACACATATAGGTATGATAGTGATCATACCACGATGCACATGATAGAGATCATCTGCGGGAACCATATAATCTCACTAATAAACATATGATGTTTGATTACATCTTATATTGCTTATTTAGCGCTTTGTTAAGCATAATAAGATGTTCCCTCATTTAAATATCAAGATAAGAATGTGTTCTTCCTTTAGTATGCTCCGATTATGTTTTCGTCGCTCCAAGACATCACGTGATGATCGGGTGTTCTTGGATCCTCGACCATACTTCGGTAAAAGCGATTACACACGCAAAATACTAAGGTTCTAACTTGGCGAGCCTAGCATGTGCATACGGCCTCGGAACACGGACCTAAAGGTTAAGCATGAGTCATATAGTAGATATGATGCCCATTTGATGCTCGCCTTTGAAGCTACACCGACTCACGTGATGATCGGACTTGGTGTAGTGGATTTGGTTCATGTAATCACCAAAAGGCACGAGGATGTCGTTTTTGAGTGGGAGTTCATTTCTAATTTGGATTAGTAGAACTCAATTTATCATAAATTAAATCAAAGTGAATTTGCATAATTTGTTGTAGTCATTGGCATTCGTTCACCACCTTATGCATAGTTGTAATTGAGATAATAGAACTATAGAATTCGGATATATACTTTACTTAATGGTATCGTATTGTGTTGAGTGTCAATCTAAAGTTTAAAGTCCTATTGCAAACTTTCAGAAAATTCTATTTACTCCGTGAAATTTAATAATTGGTATTAAATCGAGAGTAACAATTCCAAATGTTAGTATCTTAAGTATCATGTTTGCCTCCATGATTCTTGATTTAAACATCAAGTTTATCTAGGAGCCGAAAGAATTATTTCGAAACCATCATGTGGCGATATAACGATCTCAAACAATGTTTTGGTTGCAATATGATAGAGTATATATATGTTCTCATATTGGATGAGAATTTCTGAAGGTTGGAGATGCTAGACATCCTAATCATCCAAAAGGGTTTTGGAAAGTAATGTTATACTCACGATTCGCCTTTATAAGCTAAAGTAGCTTGATCATGAAAGTCGTCATGATAAGGGTGAATAGAATATGTATGTAAAATGTTTACTACACTAAAAGATTACTAAAGAATGGATTTTGAAAGAATACCGATCATTTGATGATGGTGATCTACTTCAAAGTGCAAGTCCAAAGGTATTATTATTTGAATATACACACTTTGGACTAGGTGTCATGTAAATGGCGCCACTTTTGATGTTGATAAATTCTTTTAAAAGGAAATGCTGAAAGAGAATCTATAAAATATATTTGGCAGAAAAGAAAAGATTGGAAATATCCAATTTAGGTATATATATGATATACATGTTATGGTTGTATTCTTTGCTTGTTAAACAATGTGGTTCTTGGGTATTGGATACCGAATTGGTTGGTATGAAATGTCATACGGAACAACGCAATTCATGAACCACAATGGCCTAAGTAACTAGCAAGAGAATATGTGATGATGTTCATCGAAAACAAACAAACCGTTGTTTGTATTTCTCGTTGACATCAAAGCTTGACTTCAAGATTTGTTTTAATAATTGTTATTTGAATCGGTATTATAAGAACAAAGGTTGTTCAAATAATTACCGTATTCCATATAAGATGGATGATTTACAAATCTAGTTGAAGAAAGACTTCAAGATTTGTTTTAATAATTGTTATTTGAATCGTATTATAAGAACAAAGGTTGTTCAAATAATTACCGTATTCCATATAAGATGGATGATTTACAAATCTAGTTGAAGAAATCACATCCATAAATCCTAATGCTAAAATGTTGCAAGACAAATGATTGAAAGATCACTTATGAAGTGACATCATTTGTTTAAATTATATTGAAAGAAAACATGAAGAATCTCCATTTTCATGGATTTTTGGAGTCTTTGATTTGATCAAGTGACGCTTGTGAGACTTTCCTGATAATTAAAACTTCGCTCAAAGGCCAAAGAAGAACGAACGACTAAAATATTGGAATTTATACATATCGATGTATGTAGTCCATTATGTGCAGAAGTTTATGGGTTTCAACTTCATATGCTTTCTCCTAAATTTGAGTGAATGTTCACTTAATGAGAAAGAAGTATGAAATATTTGAAAATGTTTCAAAGACTTTCAAGATGAAGTGAAAATCATTGTAACAAGAAAATAAATGAATTATGATTTGATCATAAGGATTTATTTGAGTTACAAGTGTAACAAGAAAATAAATGAATTATGATTTTATCATAAAGGGATTTATTTGAGTTGCAAGTTTAGCAAAACACCTAGATTTACATCTCCAAACACCATAGAGTATGGAGTGTTTGAGATTTGTAATGAAACCTTGTTTGACATGGTTGGATCAAAGGTGTTATTTATAAACTGCCATTATGTTTTAAAAGATTAAAGCTTTAGAGACTACCGCTTTTACACTGAAAAGAGCTCCATCTTGATCCGTTGAAATGACACCATGGGAGTTATGGTTTGGGGTAAAACCCAAGTTGTCCTTTCTTAAATTTTGGTATGCTAAACATAAGTAAGATGTTTACAACCAAAGTCGGATGAGCATGTCTTTGTAGGTTATTTCGAATAACAATTGGTTATTCCTCCATAACACCGAGGACAAAAGGGTTTGTCGCTTGAAATGTAAAGTTTCTTGAAGAAGGAATTCTTCATAAAAGTTAAGTGAGAGGACAATAGAACTTTGATAAGGTTAACGAACCTTAGCTAAATGTGCTGAATTGCGCAGCGCCGGAAATGGTTCTGGAGGCTGCCATAATGCTCATAGCTTATGTGCCTCAAAGGTTGTGGTCACGGAGATCTAAGTTCCTATTGAACCAAGTAGGTCGGTTAAACAATCAAATGCTAAGATTTGAGAGTAAATCATTATTGTTTGACAATGATGAACCGAATACATACAAAGAAGCGATGATGGGCCCGACTCAAATGGCTTGAAGCCATAAAATCCGTGATAGTTCCATACACGAGAAATCAAGTTTTGAACTTGGAAGACCCTCCGGAAAGGTGTAAAACCTATCTCGATTTGGATCTATAAAGAAATGTACATGGATGTCTCACATCTATGAAATAGTCATGTTGTAAAGTATTTTATTACAATGTTCAAAGAGTTGACTATGACAAGATTTGATCTTTCATAGCGATATTTAGTCTGGACGGATTAAAGTAGCAACCACTACATATAATTTGATATATGGTAGATGAATAAACAAAACAAAGTTCTTCTAATAGAATGGTTACCTAGGACGTGTACATGACACGGTCCAAAGGGTTTTGTTAAATTCAAAGGATGCTAAAAGGGCATGCAAACTTCAATGGTTGAAGTAAGCATCACGGAGTTGGAATCTTCACCATGATGAAAAGGAGTTTTTCATCAGGAGACGATGAAGATGCTTGCATTTGCAAGAAATTAAGTGGGAGCGCTGAGACATGTTTCTAATACATTATGTGAAGGACATCTTGTTGATTAGAAATGATGTATCTTTTATTGACAAAGGTTAAGAATTTCATTTCGATGAAAGACTTAGGCAAAACACGAATATTTAGCGTGAATGTCTATAGTGATGATAGTAACGCCAATATGGTTGTGCCAAACGTACATATATGAGATATTGAAGGAGTTCAATATAGAATCAACAAGAAATGGTTCTTGTTGCATGGAAAGGAATTGAATCAAGATTCAAGTGTATCGACACTTGATAAGTGAAACAAGATTCAAGTGCTTTGACACTTGATGAGTGCAATCACGAGAATGTTTTGATCAATCATACCATGATATGTACACATCCAGATATGTCCTATGCTCTAAGTGTTATGAGCATATACCAGAATGAATCATAAAATGATCATTGGACGATAGTGAGGATATTCTTATGATCTTTTGGAAGAACTAAGAATATATTTGTGTAGAGGTGACAAACAATTACAAATAGTTCATTGTAAAGCGTTACATTGATACTAGTTTTGTCACAAGATACAAATTAAGTTTATCTCAATTTAAACTATGGGTGGCACAATGTAATGGAAAGGAGATTCCATGATGTATTTGGAAGAGTTCCAAAATTAAGACATTGTGACGAATACTACAACAAAAGGCTAAGTATATGACCGCTATAGTAGCGAGAAAGGAGGAATTTGTGTCAAGTAGTTTGTTATCAAACTAAGGTGTGGTTATAAAGGCTAATACTAAAGATATATTGTATGACAATAGTATCGATGTGTTTTAACCCCAAGGAACTAAAGGTCTCACCAAAAGACCAAATTTATATAATGCCATCTCATTGGAGAATGAGTGATGCGTGAAGACGCAAAGACATGCAAATACACACGGACCAAAGCGTCGGATCCAGATTATGTTAACCACTTGCAATTGTGTATATGGAACACCGTAAAGCCATAGGTGTTCAATACACAAAGTTCTCAAACTAGATTATTGTCTCTAGTGCAAGTGGGAGATCAAGGGAATATGCCCAGAGGCAATAATAAAGTGGTTATTATCGTATTCCTTATTTATGATAAATGTTTATTTTGCATGCTATAATTGTATTAATACTAAACGTTAATACATGTGTGTTTAATAAACAAATAGAAAGTTCCTAGTTATGCCTCTCTTATAAACTAGCTCGTTGATTAACAAGATGATCATAGGTTTTCGATCATGGACATTGGATGTTGTTAATAACGAGGTCACAACATTAGTGTAATGGTGTGATGAACATTCATCCAAGTATAGCATTACGATCAAAGTCATTGAGTTTATATTGCTATAACAACTTACGAAGTGATCCTAATCCTTAGACCATGAGATCATGTCAATCACTAACACTGGAAGAGTTTCTTGATAACATCAAACGTCACACCGTAACAGGGTGATTATAAAGATGGGTTCAGAACTACTAAAGTGTTATGTTGAGGCCCATGGATCGAGAGTGGAATTTGTTCATCCCGATGACGGATAGATATACTCTGGGCCCTCTCGGTGATATCACATTGATTAGCTTGCAAGCAAGTGATTTGATCACTAGAATGTTATATCACGGGAACGAGAAAAGAGTGCATGTCAGTAACGAGATCAAACTAGGTATGGAGATACCGATGATCGAATCTCGGACATGTAATATATCGCGAAACAAAGGGATTAAGTGAAGGGTTCGCAGCATAGAAAACAAAAATTTTCCTACGATGTGAACTATATACCAAGATCTATTTATACTAGATACAAACAACGGGCGGATGTATATCCGTAGAGAACATACCCTTGAAGACCGACAAAGATTAACGAGTCCAAACTCTTGGTTGATGTAGACGATCTCTTGCCGATCTCAAGATCGAGAGGAAGTCCTAGCGCCGCAAATCAGCAGCGCATCCGTGCTCGCACACACGTTCGAGGCACCGAGCAACCTCCGCCTCGCCCAGCGATGCAGCGGAAGCACAACTCTTTCTTGCGAAAAGCCACCGGAACATGTATCTCGCTAGTCCGAGACCATGGGGAATAAATTCTAGAGGGGGAGAGATCCTTCACGAGGAGGTGTGAGTGAGAAGTGAGAGGAGGGCTCCTTTTATAGGAGGAGGGGAACCCAAGGGGTGGCATGGCATGGGGCTGCCCTGCCCTCCCCTCATCATGTGGGTGGACACTCCACTCACAAAATGACCCTTCAAAAGTCCACTCAAAATCCCACTCAAAATCCCATTAAATTTCCACCAAATTTAATGCAAACTCTCATTAAATAAAACTCTTTATTTTATTCAGAATTTTGTCAATTACTTTAATGACAAACATTCACAAATAACCCTTGCTAGAATTCTATTTCACATGCATAACCACTTTATGCAATTTCACCCGAAACCTGCTTTGGTATCTAGTGAAATAAATTCTGCGCTTGTTTATTCTTTCGGCATGAAACTTTTGCTCCAATTGGATGTCGGTGTCTCTTAAGTGTGTCACCCTACGGTTCGTGAATAATGCGGACATGATCGAGACCCTCTCGATCAATAATCGAAGCGGATCCGAGACCCATCTTGACTCCCACACATTCAACGATGACTTTCTTGTGATCGTCTAACCTTTACGCTAGTATCTTAATCCCTTTGTCTCACGATATATTACATGTCCGAGATTCGATCATCGGTATCTCCATACCTAGTTTGATCTCGCATCGACATGCACTCTTTTCTCGCTCCGTGATATAACATTCTAGTGATCAAATCACTTGCTTGCAAGCTAATCAATGTGATATCACCGAGAGGGCCCGAGTATATCTATCCGTCATCGGGATGAACAAATTCCACTCTTGATCCATGAGCCTCAACATAACACTTTATTAGTTCGAACCCATCTTTATAATCACCCCACGGTGTGACGTTTGATGTTATCAAGAAACTCTTCCTGTTAGTGATTGACATGATCTCATGGTCTAAGGATTAGGATCACTGTAAGTTGTTATAGCAATATAAACTCAATGACTTTGATCGTAATGCTATACTTCGGATGAATGTTCATCACATCATTACACTAATGTTGTGATCCCGTTATTAACAACATCCAATGTCCATGATCGTGAAACCTTGATCATCTTGTTAATCAACGAGCTAGTTTATGAGAGAGGCTTAACTAGGAACTTTCTGTTTGTTTATTAAACACACATGTATTAACGCTCGTATTAATACAATTATAGCATGCAAAATAAACATCTATCATATACTTGGAATACACATAATAAACAATTTATTATTGCCTCTCGTGGCATATTCCCTTCTCCCACTTGCACTAGAGACAATAATCTAGTTACATAGTGATATATCTAACACCCATTGAGTTGAGTTCTGTGTTGATCATGTTTTGCTCTAGGAGAGTTTTAGTCAACGGATCTGCTACATTGAGATCCGTATGTACTTTAAATCTTTATATCTCCATCCTTGACATGCTCATGATGGAGAAACCGGCGCTTAATATGCTTGGAATGCTTGTGAGACCTTGGCTCTTTGGCATTGGCAATGGCACCATTGTTGTCACAATAGATCACCATTGGGTCCAACGCTTGCCACAACTCCTAGTTCGGATATGAACTCCTTCATCCAAATCGCTTCCCGAGCCGCTCAAGCAAAGAACATATTCGCCTCCGTTGTTGATCCCGCTACCACAGGTTGTTTGGAGCTCCTCCAACTAACCGCCCGCCATTCATGAGAAATACGATCCGGATTGAGACTTAGAGTCATCCGGATCGGTGTCAAAGCTAGCGTCGACATAACACTTAGCGAGCTCTTCTTCACCTCGTATACAAGAAACATATCCTTAGTTCTTCTCAAGTACTTAAGGATATTCTTGACCGCTATCCAAAGGTTCAACACGGATCCGATTGGTACCTACTAGTCAAACTAATAGCGTGCCACATCCGGTCTTGTACATAGCATGGCGACATTATAGAGCCTATGGTCAAGCATAGGGACTTTGTCCATTATCTCTCTTTCTTCCACGGACGGACTTTGAGTCTTACTCAATGTCTTGCCTTGCAACATAGGTAAGAACCTTCTTACTTCCGTCATTTTAAACTTCTTTAAAATCTTATCAAGGTATGTACTTTGATAGCCCTATTAGGCGCCTAGATCTATCTCTATAGATCTTTATGCCTAATATGTAAGATGCTTCACCTAGGTCCTTCATTGAAAATTTGTTTAGATAACTTTTAACACTGTTAAAAGTTCTATATCATTCCATCAATAATATGTCATCCACATATAGTATCGAAATGCCACATTGCTCCCACTCACTTTCTTGTAAATACAAGCTTCTCCATAAGTTTGGACAAATCCAAACTCTTTGATCACCTCATCAAAGAGATTCCAACTTCGTGATGCTTGCTTCAATCCATAGATGGATCACTGAGCTTGCACACCTTGTTAGCATCCTTAGGATCGACAAAACCCTTTGGTTGTATCATATACAACTCTTCTTCAATATTACCATTGAGAAACGCTTTTGACATCCATCCGCCATATTTCATAATCGAAATATGCAGCAATTGCTAACATAATCCTAATCGACTTTAGCATCGCTACGGAGAGAAAGTCTCATCGTAGTCAACTCCTTGAATTTGTCGAAACCCTTTGCATAAGTCGAGCTTTATAGATGGTCTTAGACCCCTCCTTTATAAGGATAGGATCCTGTGATTGCAATGCTAGTCCTCGGATCAATGCTAGCATCCACGCTTTAAGATGAAGTACACATACAAAGGTCGCTTATTACATTCATTCCAGATAAACATAGTCTTTACAACTCAGGGCCATAGGCCTAATACAAGAGTTTTAGGAATAAGTAAATAAACACAAGTCTTCATCTTCATGTGCCACAGCAAGCATGTTGAGTGTAGACTCATGACTCCTACTCATCATCGAGTAACTGCAACATCACAAGTTACAACACAGAGGGTCAATACTTTGGAATAGTATTGGCAAGTGATACCTTAGTATATTTTAAGTGGTCTATAGTTCTATATGCATTTGGCTAGTGTAGCTTGGCTTTTTGCTCAAAATTAAGTTTTACTTATTAGTTGAAATTGCTAAGTTTTCTTTGTCAAATCATTCCCAAGGAAACCATCAATAGATATTGAGGTCCTTCACCCTTGTTCACCCACAAGTTTTTAATTTAGAAGTTGGAGTGATGAGATTCTTGTGGCTTCCATGTCTTGATGCTCAAGTGTCCATTTCTGGACAAGGCTAAGTACTTAGGTTTTCCATCTGCAGAGGTTGTGCACTTTCCCCACTGCACTTGGTTTCCCAAGACAGACCTTTCGAAGCTTTTCCTTAGTCAAATTGGACGCGCTCCAACCTATCAACCCAACTACCACCTCCTGTCCAAATTGACTAAGTTCGCAACCTATATGATCATGGCGAGCCCATATTGCCAAGTGGTTGCCGTAAGCTTTCTCAACACTTGGCCTCCAAATCCTTTGTGCCTGGGTGGCATACCACAAGTGAGATACACAACCCAAGTCCATGGCCTTGTGTAACCACTCAACATAACCCAATCAATCCATTCCACCTGTGAGGTTTATTTGACTTAGTTGTTTTATTAAGAAAATACAAGTCGCTTGACTTAGAATATTTTTATCATAAACCATATAGATGTTCACCACCCTTGTTTTCTATAAGCTAGGCTAAGCAAAGTATGGTATCTTAACTTAGGAAAATTTCCTAGCAATTCCACTACTTCACTCTACTTAGGATTTCCCATCTTGCACTAAGCAAAATATCATGCATTTACCTTAGCAAAATATCTAATGCAAGTATAAAACTTAGGATAGGAAATTCATGAAAATATCACTTGCCTTGGTAGTGGGGAGAGTAGCACTCCTCACAATCACAATCACTATCAAAATCTACACAAGAAACAATAGCACACAATTACACACAATATAAATACAATCAAAATAGTATGAATGCATGCATGCAAGAATTTACTAAATGGTGATTTTTGAAAATTATACCAAGTATGTTCATGAGCACAGAAACTTAACAAGGCTCAAAATTGCCAATTACATTTATTTGGCCCAAAAATATCTACAAGAATAAAACTATATCTAAAATAGCCCTAAACATGTTTCACAATAAAAATCATTTTTAACTGTTACTATATGCTAATCAAAAGGTATATTCTGATAGGCCTTGTCTTGCTGAGTTCAACGATATAAAATTTGCAAAAATCCAACGTGGCATTCAAAAGTTATAAGCATTTGAAGTTTGAATCTAAATCTGGTTTTAATTTCTGTTTTTAAACTAAACCTAGCCACGTCATGTTTTCATTCGCCTGCACGTCAAGACCGGATCGTCTCTCCGTCGTTGGATCTAACTAACAATGCGCTCGATCTGCTCTTACCTCTTCTCTTGATAAGTGGAGTGTTTCTCTACGTGAGATCCAGATCTAATGGCTAAGATTCATCTAACCTAAAGCGAAGGCTACCGGCGGCCATGGCGTCGGTCGATGTGATGGCGGTTACAGGCCATTCTAGGATGCAAGGATGCTTACCAGATCCGTGAAGGTGTGCAAGCTCGAGGTGGTGCTCGTTTGCGAAGGGTGCTCGGAGATGGGCTCGACCTCGCCGAATAACGGCGCGGCGTCGCTTGCGCATGTGGTGCTTGCCGGTTTGGTGTCGCCTAACACAAGCCCGAGCATCGGAGTTGCGCGTTACGCAGCAAGCAAGCTCGTGTGGAAGAGAGGCGCCGGAAACTTTCGGAATTGCTGCGGAGTTCGCGAAAATGTCCGCACGGTGGGTCGTCGTTGGCGTGGTTCCTCGTCGCTAGGCCAAAAATATGGACACCGCCGAATCGCGATGTCGAGGATGCTATGCGTGTCAACCGAGGGCAAGGGTGGTTACCTACGAAGAGGGGTCACGGAGTTCTTGCGAGAGACTGGCGGCCAGTTGTTGACGTTACAAGGCTAGGGATCATGCGAAGCAAACGGCGAGTGTCGAGATGCGATGAGTTCACTCAAGATGGTGTGAATGAGAGGAGGGAGCTCGAGACTTACCGAATTTGCGGCGCGATCGTCGAGACAGCGGAGCTGAGAAATGCGCGACTGGGGCGTTCCTGCTCGGGTTTTGGGGAAAAGAGAGAGGGACGAGGGGTTTCTTATAGCTGGCATGAGCGAGAATCACGAGCCAATAACTCGAATTGATGCCGCGAATCAAGACCAAACGCCCGCTTGATTTGGGGAATGAATGGGTCGTCTTGGTGGAGACGACGCCGTGGGGTTGGCCGCTTGCTGATATGCGAGTTTTCGGTGGGTCCTGCGGTCGGTTCAAAGCGTGTGCTCGTCGTCTGAGAAAAAGAAGTCCCCGTGGGCTTGCTTGGCTGATTTGGTTCTTGGGCCAGATCCCCGCTTGGCCTTTTCTATTTCTTTGCCTTTTCTTTTTCTGTTTCTATTTTCAATTGATTTTTGATATGTTTTCAAATCCTTTTGAATTTAAACAAATTTGGGGATCTTTGTGGGTTCGTGGTTTCAAATGCTTATTTAACCAAGTGGTTGCTTTGTAGGGTTTGGTTATGCTTGGTTTTCAAAATGAATGGATTTTTGCTAAAGTTGTAATTATTTGAATTTAGGGTTTGAATCACTTCTAAGTTTTTGAATCATGGTAGAGTTTCACACAATCATTCCAACAATGGAGTCAAATAAACAAGTACTTAAGCTTCCAAATTTCAAAGTGTGATGGTCATCTTGGAATCAAATGTCCACATGAAATCATAGACTCAACTTGCTTTCTAAGTGATTTTGATAAACCCTAAATGAATGAATGAGATGTATATATGATTGAAATGAGTTTTGAAACCATGATTTTGGGATGTTACAAATCTAACCCTTAAGATGAATCTCGCCCTCGAGATTCGGTTTGGCTAACAAATAGGTGAGGGTGGTCCTTCAAGATCATCTTCTTTCCCATGTTGCTTCCTCTTGAGTGATGGTTCCATTGCACTTTACAAAATTTGATAGTCTTGGTCTGGTGACTCTTTCCATGTCTCTAGAATTTTGACAGCTTTTCCTCATAAGTGAGATCACTTTCTAGTGAACTTCCCAAAGGTATGGTATCCTTTAAAGAAGACTCTTCCATTTCGGGTGACACTTTTAAGTGACTCACATGAAATCGTTATGGACTAGCGATAGAGATTACGGTAATTCCACTTCATATGCAACTTCTCCTTACGACTTAGAATCTTGAATGGTCTGACGTATCTTGGTGCCAACTTTCCTTTGACTCCAAATCTTTTCACTCCACGAGTGGTGATACTGAGATAGGCTCTATCCCCAACTTCGTAGGTGACTTCTCGCTTAGAATCATGTAGCTTTTCCGGGATTGTGCTATCTTCAACCTGTCCTTAACCAATTTAACTTTTCTTCTGGCGTCCTTGATAAGATCAGTCCAAATAAACTTCTTTCTCCCACACCATTCCATAACAATGGGGTGGTACACTTCCTTCCGTAGAGTAACTCAAACGGTGCCATTCCAATACTTGATTGATGGTCATATTGTAAGAGAACTCCGCAGAAGGCAAACTTTCATCCCAACTTGCTCCATAATCTAGAGCACAAGCTCTCAACATGTCTTCAAGAATTTGGTTGGTTCTTTCCGTTTGTCCATCCGTTTGAGGATGAAAAGCGATACTAAACTCCAATCTCGCTCCTAAGGATTCATGAAGTTGTCTCCAAAAGTGAGATGAAGGGTTCCCTATCGACACAATACTCTTTGGCACACCGTGAAGGCATACAATCCTGCTCATGTAAAATTTTTGCTAACTTGGCACTTGTATAAGTTGTCTTCACGGGTATAAAATGAGCCACTTTGGTTAGCGATCCACTACTACCCATATGGAATCGTATCGATCTAGTCCTTGGTAATCCGAATGAAATCCATACCGATATTTTCCCACTTCCATTCAGAATAGGCAATGGTTGAAGCACTGCTGGTTTCGGTGCTCCGCTTTGACTCGCTACATACATCACACAAAGCGATATGTTCTATATGTCCCTTTTGAGATTGTTCCACCAAAATCTTTCTTTCATATCCATGTACATCTTGGTGTTTCCCGGATGAATAGAATATGGAGAGTTGTGACCTTCTTGTAAGATCAGTTTTCGCAACTCAGGGTCTTGTGGAACACATATACGTTTTCCGTGCCATAATGTACCCTGTTCGTCAACATGAAAACTCTTGGCTTTCCCTAGACCAATGTTTACTTTAATCTTTTCAATTTCTTCGTCAGTTTTTTGAACTTCTCGGATCTTGTCCAAAAGAGTAGGTTGGACATCCAAAGACATGAGATGCCCTTCTGGTACAATCTCTAATCTGAGTTCCTTGAATTGTTTACAGAGGTCTTCCGCGTTCTCCTTTGGTAAGACCATTTACAAATGTCTTACGACTTAGAGCATCTGCTACCACATTTGCTTTACCGGGATGGTATTGCAAATTCAAGTCATAATCCTTGATAAGTTCTAGCCATCTCCTTTGTCTCATGTTGATTTCCTTTTGGGTGAAAATATATTTCAAACTCTTATGATCGGTGAACACCTCACAACGCTTTCCCAAAGGTAATGTCTCCATGTTTTGAGTGCATGGACACGAGGCTAACTCCAAATCATGTGTAGGGTAGTTTACTTCATGAGTTTTGAGTTGTCTCAAGCATAAGCTACGACCCTACCATCTTGCATAAGCACGGCTCCTAAGCCTTGATGAGAAGCATCACAATACACTTGGAAATCCTTTTCCAAATCTGGTGAACATAGAACTGGTGTCATACAAGTCTCTTCTTCAATTCTTGAAACCGACTTGCAACCTTCGACCAAGCAAACTTCTTGTCTTTCTTTAGTAATTCTGTCATAGGCTTAGCAACTTTGAGAAATTCTCAATGAACCTTCAGAGTAACCTGCTAGGCCAAGGAAACTACGAACTTCTTTCACGTTTTGGGTGATTCCCAATCATCACCTTTGAAACCTTAGCAGATCAATGCCACACCATCTTTGTCATCATCACATGACCAAGAAAACCAACCTTCTCTAACCAAAACTCACACTTGCTAAATTTGGCATATAGTTTATGTTCCTCGGTTTCTCAAGTATCGCGTAAGTGTCTTTCATGCTCTTCCTTGCTCTTGGAGTAGACTAAGATGTCATCGAAAACGACAACGAACTTGTCAAGGAACTCCATGAATACCTTGTTCATCATATTCATGAAGTATGCTTTGAGCGTTGGTTAATCCAAAAGGCATCACAAGATACTCATACAATCCATACCTTGTGGTGAATGCTGTTTTGGTATGTCTTGCTCTATCTTGAGTTGAAAATAACCTGACCGAAGATCAATCTTCGAGAATACACATGCTCCTTCTAGCTGATCAAATAAGTCATTGATTCTTGGCAAAGGATACTTGTTCTTGATTGTAACCTCGTTGAGAGAACGGTAGTCAATACACAATCTTTGGGTTCTATCTTTCTTCTCTACGAATAAAACTGGGGCTCCCCAAGATGAAGAACTTGGTTGTATAAACCCTTTCTGTAACTGTTCTCCTAGTTGTTTCTTGAGTTCTTTCAGTTCATCCACTGACATTTTATATGGTCTCTTAGCTATTGGTCCAGAACCTGGTACCAAATCTATAAGAAACTCCACATCTCTATCTGGTGGCATTCCTGGTAATTCCTCAGGGAATACATCCGGATACTCACACACAATTGGCACTTTGTCCATGCTAACCCCCTTAAGAGAATTTAGCTTACTTCCTTTGAATTCAAAGTTTGACTTAAACTTTATTCTTTTTCCTTGGGGTTGTGAGTGTAACTGCGATTGGCACAATCTAATACTCCCTCATACCTAGCCATCCAATCCATTCCCAATATTACATCCAATCCTTGGGAATCTAGGATTATCGACATCGGGAACTTATGTTTACCAAACTCTATGATAAGATCTCAGATCCAAGGCTTGCTACCATGTCTCCCGAGAACTAACCTTTATTGGACACCCAATGTTTTCGATGCAAACCCATTTCTATCCACAAATGCCTTTGATATGAATGAATGAGATGCACCCAGATCAAAGAGTACAAACGCTGAAATTGAATTGAGTCCGAACTTACCACCACGGCATCGTGTTCTTCATAGACCTCCACATTGATGTGGTTAACCCATCCTTTCCGAAATGGATTTGGCTTGTTGGGTCCTTCAACTTTCTTTCGGGCACTCATTAGCATAATGCCCCAGCTTCTTGCATTTGTAGCACTCAACCCGACCGAGGTCCTTTTGACATACCACCTCCACCTCCACTACCATTTCCACTGTGGTGGCTCTTATGTCCACCCTTGTGGTTCTTGTATTTATCATTGTCATGACTACGATGTTTGTCATGAGCCAGGTTGTGGTGCTTGTTGAACTTCCCATGTTTATGGGATCCGGAGCCATTATCATCATAATGGGACCGTTTGTGAGACGATCCCGAGCTTGTTTGTCGAGTGTTTCCTCTTCCTACTCTCGACTTGTTTCCTTTTACTCTCCAAAATAGCAGCCTTGTCACATAGAGATCGATAAGTTGGAACATATGCTACATAACTGTAGGTTCAACATCATTCAGCCTTCCAAGAACTTTTCCTTTCTCTTGGCATCAGATCAACTTCGTCGTGCATAGCGCTTGATTGTTGAATTCTTCTACATATTCTGCCACACGCGATGGCGCCGCTTCAAGTTGTGAAACTCTTTCTTTTCGGACTCATTATCCCCGACGAGATATGAGCTGCGAAACCCATCCTCAAATATGTCCCATGTCACTTCATCAATGGGAGTGGTGATTTGGAAGTTATCCCACCATGTGGCGGTGGTCCTTCCAACAGATGTCTTGCGAATCGACTTTTTCAGCATCGGTCAAATCATCGTCACCAAGTCTTTGTTCACGAGCAACCAGTCATTGGCTGCCATGGGATCGCTTGTTCGAAAACTTTCTTGGCCTCGACGCAAAAATCTGGTGAGCATATCGAAACCCGGAGGGTTGTTGTTGTTGTTGTTGTTGTTGTTGGGGTCATTGTTGTTGTTGTTGTTGTTGTTGTTGTTGTTATTCTGGTTTTGGATGAACGTTGTCATCATTTGCATAAGCTGAGTTTGCGCATTCATCATTTGTTGCATTTCTGGGGTGATGTTGTTGGGGTTGGGGTTTGCGCGACGGGGAGGCATCTGTGGTTTGTTCAAATAGATAAGAATGAGATACCCATAGATGTTTCATGCACAATACACATAAGCAACCACATAACAAGCAACATAAGAAAAGAAGTTTAACGAACACATAACAAGCTCATGAGGTACACACACAAGTGACAAGCCATCCACATGTCGGATGGTCCAATAATAATTCCACAATAGCAAGTATGAATAACAAGATAAACGAGTGATCATGTCTACTCATCAACGTCAATCTCCTCCTCGACGAAGGTAAGACCTGCGTTCTCCATCGCGGTCTTGTTCTCCTCAATCGTAGTAGTCAAAGAATCAACCTTAGCCTTGAGAGCCCTCTTCTGGGAGCGAAGCCTCTCAATGACCATCTGCCGCTGCTCAAGCTCGAAGTCCTTGGACTTCAGCTCCTCTGTCATGTCCCGGATTCTCTTGTTCCTATCCTGGACGCGTTTCTCTTGACTCTTGAATCTGCGGTCCTGGGTCTCAAATTTTGTCTCCATCTCCTTGATCATCTCATCCTGCTGCAAAAAAGCTTGTCCTTCTCGCGTCGCACCAGCTCGTCGTTGCCTAGCATGACGCTCGGCCCGTCTGTCCTCTACGTGTCCGAGAAGAGTCTCCAAGTCCAAGATAAAGACGTATCGGCTCATGGCGCTCCTCGAGTCGTCCTCAAAGTCGATGGACTCTCCATCATCACGTCTCAAGACGTGAAAGTGAGTACCCCTAACTGCGTCGAGGACGGCCTATCGTCCTATCAGTCCTGCATGACTACCTCCATGCCTCTCTCCCGCCATCGTGCATCAACTTGAAGACGATGGCCTCAGAGTGGGCTCATCGGCCCCGGCTGGGTCACCTTGAAGCCCTGAGGTCCTTCCTCTCGAACTTGGTGAGTGGATACACCGTAATGGTGGGAAGAGGAGGTCAAGAGTGGTAAGCTCAACGATACGGGGACCAAAACGAGTAACTCGAAACTCCTCAACGGTGCTGATGGCAACAGGCATCTATTTATAAGATTAAAAAGTTAGAACAAAGCAATTCAAGATAAACCATGACATCATTCATACATATCCATGAAACATAATTGTCACACAAGCCATGCATACATGAATTCATTACATCATTCAAGGTCCATACTTATTTAAATATCTTTTGAAAATAAGGTGATAAGTGGTGGTCCAACTAACGAAATGTCATTACAGTCCAATCTCACGGGACCTATTATCAACACAATGTTCCTAGAGGCAATCCACCAATCTTGTTCCCTTGACTCTATCACTAAGTCAATAACATCTCCCCTTATTTCTTGGTTGTTGTCTTCCAATTCTTGAGTAAGTTCCTTCTCTTTCTCTAAGTCCTTTTGGAGGTTGAGCATTCTGCACTTGACTCTAGCACTAAGTTCCTTGATAGTCCTCCAAGTCGCATCCCCGGTGACTCAAAGAATGTGGTGTGCATTGTGGTATTGGTGTACATGCGTAATCCTCTTTGTGGTTGTCTTCCTTGTTTTTGTACAAGTGAAGTTGTACCCACCAATACTCCACTCCTTCATCCATCACCGAAAGCCCTTGTGCACCTTCACCATGTGCATCCATAGCTTCCATGAGGTCCTTGAGAATATTGGGAAACTCGGTTTCACATTCCAAGGTCATGGTCATGAGTGGTCCTTCTTCACGCCCGTTGATGGAGTTCATCTACAAAGGAAGTTGAAAGAGATTAGAAAAGTTTTACGAGAAGAATAGACAAGTGTAGAAGTAGTTGAAAAAAACTTTTTCCTTAGTGGTTTTTTTTTTTCCAATGCTAGGGTCATAATCCTCGCAGCAACACGGTGCTCGATACCATCTCATTAGACCCTCCTTTATAAGGATAGGATCCTGTGATTGCAATGCTAGTCCCTGGATCAATGCTAGCATCCACGATTAAGATGAAGTACAGATACAAAGGTCTTATTACATTCATTCCGAGATAAACATAGTCTTTACAACTCGGGCCATAGGCCTAATACAAGAGTTTTAGGAATAAGTAAATAAACACAAGTCTTCATCTTCATGTGCCACGTGCAAGCATGTTGAGTGTAGACTCATGACTCCTACTCATCATCGGAGTAACTTGCAACATCACAAGTTACTGATACGAGGGTCAATACTTTGGAATAGTATTGGCAAGTGATACCTTAGTATATTTTAAGTGGTCTATAGTTCTATATGCATTTGGCTAGTGTAGCTTGCTTTGCTCAAAATTAAGTTTTACTTATTAGTTGAAATTGCTAAGTTTTCTTTGTCAAATCATTCCCAAGGAAACCATCAATAGATATTGAGGTCCTTCACCTTGTTCACCCACAAGTTTTAATTTAGAAGTTGGAGTGATGAGATTCTTGTGGCTTCCATGTCTTGATGCTCAAGTGTCCATTTCCTTGGACAAGGCTAAGTACTTAGGTTTTCCATCTGCAGAGGTTGTGCACTTTCCCACAGACTTGGTTTCCCAAGATGTGACCTTTCGTAAGCTTTTCCTTAGTCAAATTGGACGCTCCCAACCTATCAACCCAACTACCACCTCCGTCCAAATTGACTAAGTTCGGCAACCTATATGATCATGGCGAGCCCATATTGCCAAGTGGTTGCCTTAACAAGCTTTCTCAACACTTGGCCTCCAAATCCCTTTGTGCCTGGGTGGCATACCACAAGTGAGATACACAACCCAAGTCCATGGCCTTGTGTAACCACTCAACATAACCCAATCAATCCATTCCACCAGGAGGTTTATTTGACTTAGTTGTTTTATTAAGAAAAATACAAGTCTCTTGACTTAGAATATTTTTATCATAAACCATATAGATGTTCACCACCCTTGTTTTCTATAAGCTAGGCTAAGCAAAGTATGGTATCTTAACTTGGAAAATTTCCTAGCAATTCTACTTCACTCTACTTAGGATTTCCCATCTTGCACTACAAAATATCATGCATTTACCTTAGCAAAATATCTAATGCAAGTATAAAACTTAGGATAGGAAATTCATGAAAATATCACTTGCCTTGGTAGTGGGGAGAGTAGCACTCACAATCACAATCACTATCAAAATCTACACAAGAAACAATAGCACACAATTACACACAATATTAAAGGGCTTAGTGGATGCGAAATATATAGATAATTGCAAAATCCAACGCATTCAAAAAGTTATGTACACGGAAGTTTGAATCCAACCGCTTAATTGCTTAAACTAAACCCAGCTATCATTATGTTTTCATTCGCCTGCACTTGTCAGACCTGATCGCCTCCGCCGTTGATTCAATCTAACAATGCGCGGGCTCGGGATCCGCTTCACTTTCGATATGGGAGTGTTTTCACGCCAGAGGATCCGTG